>CM061063.1:70327835-71527835 GCA_030762895.1 Sophora flavescens
ATCATTAACCAATGTTTAGTTCTCATCAAAACTTAGGGAAATTCACATCAGACGTAGAGACTTAACAATCTCCTCCTTTTTGATGATGGCAAACATTGAGATGATTTAATGAACCTCAGAAAATATCAACAAATGAAAGTAGCATATATCAGACAAGTTGAAATTTTATTAATCAGACAGGCTTGATCATGTGTTCTAGTTAACTTAGTCACACATATATTTTGACTTGTTTTACTTTGAAATTATCAGAGCAATCTTACTTGCGATTTATCAGAGCAATTATAGCAACTATCAGAACATACTTTGATCATATTATGTTCATATATTATTATCACATATCACATTTCTCATTAAGATCATATCACATTTATTCTCCCCCTTTTGTCAACAGCAAATTAAAATGAGTAATCATAGTAAACAAATAGAGAAATTAGAAAAGTAAGGAAGAAATATATTTTATTCATCATGAGCTTTGATAAGTACAGGGCAGTTTTGATCGCGCTGTCGCCACGCGCCAAAAAAGAACGAGCGATTACAAAATAATGTAGTATAGAGCGACAACTCGGATCGTCTCTCAAGGACTCTTTAGGTGTTGTTATTATTAACAGAAAAAGTTAGAAAAAGTTAGAATTGGGGGTTTTGAGATTGGAAACTAAATTAAAGAAGTAAAACAGAAAACAAAGCAAGAAAATAGAGCAGTTACCAAATAAGCTAAAGCGATTAACCTACTGTTCTCGGTTTCCCAACTATCATCGGTTCATGCAACCCTAAGCAAATTCTAATCCCCTCCCGGTTGTAGCAACAATTTACAAGCGAAACCACTACTACAGATATATGTCCCTATTCCCGAATTAAGCAAACGGGGTTAAGTCCTTCGTGAACTAAGCGAACACGAAACGAACACACGCGAATTAAGCAAACGCGATTAATTATAGGAACATGATATCACCGAGATAAACCAACACAACACAATATACTCCTGAATTAAGCAAACAGAAATATAAAGCATGGCATTGAAAAGAGAAAAGCAAATGAAACAGGATTACAGAAACCTCAAGTCTTAACAGAAACCAATCACAGTAGATTAATCTAGGATACTAGTTCTCCATTACAAAAGCAAAACAACTATCTAAACTAAAAGAAAACAAAAGAATAAAAACCAGCTCAGAAACTAGCCAAAACTGGCTAAGTCTGACCAGCCTCTTCGCTTCCGCCTAAGACCTGTCTTATATACACGTTCGGAATCCAAGTCCTCGCGAGGCGAAGCTTTGCTCGCGAGGCGAATTATGCGAAAGGTCTGCAACTCTTGGTCTTCTCGCGAGGCGAGCATATCTTCGCGAGGCGAACTCTTCGACTTCCAAATCGTAACGCCAGTAGCCTTCAACACGGGTAAACCGTGATGCTCTCTCGACTTCCGGTACTCGCGAGGCGAGTCCTTATTCGCGGGGCGAGACAGAAAGTTTTGCAATTTTCAGGAACAGTCACCTTCTGGTTCGCGGGGCGAACAGTCTTCTCGCGGGGCGAAAGACTCCAGATTTATTCCTTTTATTAACCTGAATATAAGAAAATATAATAAGTATTTTATTTAACTCTAAATCAACTAAATTAACTTAAAAACAATTTACAGACTCAAAATACTACTTAAGGACAATCAAGCCTAATTCGGGTAAAAAATGATATAAAATTAGCACAAAGCCAAGGTCTTTAATAGTTATAAAACCAGTCAAACAGAGGCTCATCAAAATACCCCAAACTTAAACTTTGCTTGTCCCCAAGCAAACTACACTCAAAAACTTAAAAAGACTCAAGACCTGGCAAGCTTAAGAATTCAATCAACTTTCACACAGATTTCAAGCAATTTATCAAAATATTTTTCAATGTTCCCCCCTTTCAAAACAATCCAATCCCCACATTCATTTATTCTAAACAGTTGAGAATTTCATCATTCAAACAATCATCAATCTAAGCAGGGGATCTAAGTTACATACAAAAGGGAGATCACCAAAATCAAACAACTGCCTTCCTCACAAGGGAAATTTGTGTTTCACTCATCGCTCAGTTTGTGTCAGGCTATCAACATTTCACTCATTTTCACTTTTAAGAGCACTTCCCATAAATTTGATTTTCATCTCAAAATGATTCCCACAGAAAACATGCAAGCAACATCAAAAGGTCTTTTATGGGTTGTAATGGGGCCTGGCTAAGGGTAGGATATACAAAGGAACTAGGCTGAAGACCCTAGGAACTAAGAGAGCATGAACATTATTTACACTTTGAAATTAAACTCAAGTTCCTTTTTCATTTTTTTCTTTATGCTTCTGGGTGACTACAACCTTTTTATTTCTTTTTGGCATTTTGCACTTTTATTTTTTATTTTATTTTTCTGTTTTTCTTTTCTTTTCTTTTCTTTTTTTTTTTTTTTTTAAGCATAATTTTTTTTCTCAATCCCAAACAACATATTACACCTTGCAGCCACCCCAAACTTTAGTTTCTTGCACCCATTCTAAGATTACATGCTCTCCTAATCCTAAGATCGGGTTAACATGGTTTTCCAGATTTTTGGGCTTATAACATTAGGTTATCAAGAATTAACAGGCTAATAGGCTCAATGGGGCTAACTAAGGAACATGCATTAAGGAATTGGTTATTTTAGGCTAAGTAGCTATTTACAAAGAAAATGCCTAAATCATTTGAAGCAAACACATAATCATGCAAACCAAAAAGAGATTCAATCAAATTCAGGAAAGTGCAACTTAAAAAATGATTTTCACACAATTTAAAACATGCTGGAGGCTCAAAACCTCACCTGGACATTATTTGCAAATTGTTTGACAGAGATTCTATCCCTAGTGTGTGCTTCCTATCACCCCAAACTTATCATAAATCATGTCATCATAACAAAATCCCAAAGTTCAGTTTTCAATCATATGGGGATCAAATTTTTTTCAAAAATTTCACATCCTAGGGGGAAACAGTCAACACTATCATGCAATCAATCTATGCAAAAATTAATAAAATCCAATAAACTTGCCATAACCAAGACACAAACACAACTCCTGAGCTTCTCAAATTATTCAGGAGCTTTATTGGAAACAAAACAGAAATAAAGCAAAGAAAAAAGAAAATTAAAAGAGCAAGGTAAAGAAAAACTCATTGCGGGGCGGTTCTACCGGGATCCCATTGCTTGTAACATAAGTCCCACATGGTAGCCAAAGGGTGGTAGTTCATTCCATGCTTCCCTAACTTGCAGCCTTTATACGGAAGTGGGTGCTTGACAATCATAGTAACCTCGCCCAGTGCGGCGGACTTTTCACTTCCTCTGGGGTCACAGCTGACCTCTTTCTCAACAAAGTCTCCCCAATAGAAGTGGGGCTCAACCTCTTGGACCGGCCATGGTGCAAAATCCAAGGGTTCAAACTCCATCACTGGTTCCTCAGGGGGAGGTAGCTGCTCAATGGTTAGTGTATTTGGAACTTCGGCTGAACAATCGGTATCACTCTCACTATCATCCTGCAAAATAGAGTCAAGAAACTGGCCACAAACAGCACACGGGTTAGTGTCAGTACAGTTAGTACATGTAGTAAAAGAAACTGAGTTAGTAAAGGTCTGATTGTCTGGACTTTCTGCACACGGTTCATCCACCCCATCACTTTCAACACCTGCATCTAAAACCAAAGATTCTTCTTTATCCTCAAGCACGGTGGAGCGAATGTTCTCCTGATTCTCCTGATCCTCATTTTCTTTGTTTCCTTTCAAGTATAAACCTACATAACAGTGTATACACAAAGCAGCAGTACCATCACAATAACAATCATTAGAATCAGGGGATTCAACACATAATTCATCATCAACAGAAATATCATCATCAGAATTATCATCAAAAGTATTTTCAGGAATAACCATCTGTGAATCCTTATGTTCCTCAAGGGGCTGTGGAGTTAGCATTGCAGTCGAGTTGGCGGTAACTTGATCAATTAGAGCCCACAACTTTTGAGATTCAGCTTGGTCCCTCTGTTGGGCTTCAAGATTACTTGCCTCCATTGCCTCCATCCTCTGTTGAAATTCAAGATTGTATGCTTCCGTTTGTGCAGCCATTTGTTGTAGCATTTCTTCCAAAATGAGTTGGGCTAGTGTAGGGTCAGGCTGGTATTGCTGGCTTACTGCCATCCGTTGATTGGTCTCGGCCATTTGTTGTATCATAGAAGCAATCTCATCCAGGCTGCCTTGATCTCTAACCTGTTGGCTAGGATAAGCATTCATTCCAGTCATATCAAAACCATTGCTATACTCATAATTTCCAGCAAAATTAGGATAATTTGTGCATGGTGGTGGTTTACTAAAATCAGGATAATACATGCAAGGTGGTGGTTCATGATAAACATTAGGCAAATACCCATACATGTAATTATCCATGGGAGAAAATAAAATTTACAGATCAGACAAAGCAGACAAAACTAATTAGCAAAGCAAAAGGGTTTTTTTTTTTTTTTTTAAATGTAACTTTCTGCTAATAACAACAAACCAGAGTCCCCGGCAACGGCGCCAATTTTTGACCGCGCTGTCGCCACGCGCCAAAAAAGAACGAGCGATTACAAAATAATGTAGTATAGAGCGACAACTCGGATCGTCTCTCAAGGACTCTTTAGGTGTTGTTATTATTAACAGAAAAAGTTAGAAAATGTTAGAATTGGGGGTTTTGAGATTGGAAACTAAATTAAAGAAGTAAAACAGAAAACAAAGCAAGAAAATAGAGCAGTTACCAAATAAGCTAAAGCGATTAACCTACTGTTCTCGGTTTCCCAACTATCATCGGTTCATGCAACCCTAAGCAAATTCTAATCCCCTCCCGGTTGTAGCAACAATTTACAAGCGAAACCACTACTACAGATATATGTCCCTATTCCCGAATTAAGCAAACGGGGTTAAGCCCTTCGTGAACTAAGCGAACACGAAACGAACACACGCGAATTAATCAAACGCGATTAATTATAGGAACATGATATCACCGAGATAAACCAACACAACACAATATACTCCTGAATTAAGCAAACAGAAATATAAAGCATGGCATTGAAAAGAGAAAAGCAAATGAAACAGGATTACAGAAACCTCAAGTCTTAACAGAAACCAATCACAGTAGATTAATCTAGGAGACTAGTTCTCCATTACAAAAGCAAAACAACTATCTAAACTAAAAGAAAACAAAAGAATAAAAACCAGCTCAGAAACTAGCCAAAACTGGCTAAGTCTGACCAGCCTCTTCAGTTCTGCCTAAGACTGTCTTATATACACGTTCTGGAATCCAAGTCCTCGCGAGGCGAAGCACTGCTCGCGAGGCGAATTATGCGAAAGGTCTGCAACTCTTGGTCTTCTCGCGAGGCGTGCATATCTTCGTGAGGCGAACTCTTCAGCTTCCAAACTGTAACGCCCGTAGCCTTCAACACGGGTAAACCGTGATGCTCTCTGACTTCCAGGTACTCGCGAGGCGAGTCCTTATTCGCGGGGCGAGACAGAAAGTTTTGCAATTTTCAGGAACAGTCACCTTCTGGTTCGCGGGGCGAACAGTCTTCTCGCGGGGCGAAAGACTCCAGATTTATTCCTTTTATTAACCTGAAAATAAGAAAATATAATAAGTATTTTATTTAACTCTAAATCAACTAAATTAACTTAAAAACAATTTACAGACTCAAAATACTACTTAAGGACAATCAAGCCTAATTCGGGTAAAAAATGATATAAAATTAGCACAAAGCCAAGGTCTTTACTAGTTATAAAACCAGTCAAACAGAGGCTCATCAAAATACCCCAAACTTAAACTTTGCTTGTCCCCAAGCAAACTACACTCAAAAACTTAAAAAGACTCAAGACCTGGCAAGCTTAAGAATTCAATCAACTTTCACACAGATTTCAAGCAATTTATCAAAATATTTTTCAATGTTCCCCCCTTTCAAAACAATCCAATCCCCACATTCATTTATTCTAAACAGTTGAGAATTTCATCATTCAAACAATCATCAATCTAAGCAGGGGATCTAAGTTACATACAAAAGGGAGATCACCAAAATCAAACAACTGCCTTCCTCACAAGGGAAATTTGTGTTTCACTCATCGCTCAGTTTGTGTCAGGCTATCAACATTTCACTCATTTTCACTTTTAAGAGCACTTCCCATAAATTTGATTTTCATCTCAAAATGATTCCCACAGAAAACATGCAAGCAACATCAAAAGGTCTTTTATGGGTTGTAATGGGGCCTGGCTAAGGGTAGGATATACAAAGGAACTAGGCTGAAGACCCTAGGAACTAAGAGAGCGTGAACATTATTTACACTTTGAAATTAAACTCAAGTTCCTTTTTCATTTTTTTCTTTATGCTTCTGGGTGACTACAACCTTTTTATTTCTTTTTGGCATTTTTGCACTTTTTTTTTTTCTGTTTTTCTTTTTTTTTTTTTTTTTTTTAAGCATAATTTTTTTTCTCAATCCCAAACAACATATTACACCTTGCAGCCACCCCAAACTTTAGTTTCTTGCACCCATTCTAAGATTACATGCTCTCCTAATCCTAAGATCGGGTTAACATGGTTTTCCAGATTTTTGGGCTTATAACATTAGGTTATCAAGAATTAACAGGCTAATAGGCTCAATGGGGCTAACTAAGGAACATGCATTAAGGAATTGGTTATTTTAGGCTAAGTAGCTATTTAAAAAGAAAATGCCTAAATCATTTGAAGCAAACACATAATCATGCAAACCAAAAAGAGATTCAATCAAATTCAGGAAAGTGCAACTTAAAAAATGATTTTCACACAATTTAAAACATGCTGGAGGCTCAAAACCTCACCTGGACATTATTTGCAAATTGTTTGACAGAGATTCTATCCCTAGTGTGTGCTTCCTATCACCCCAAACTTATCATAAATCATGTCATCATAACAAAATCCCAAAGTTCAGTTTTCAATCATATGGGGATCAAATTTTTTTCAAAAATTTCACATCCTAGGGGGAAACAGTCAACACTATCATGCAATCAATCTATGCAAAAATTAATAAAATCCAATAAACTTGCCATAACCAAGACACAAACACAACTCCTGAGCTTCTCAAATTATTCAGGAGCTTTATTGGAAACAAAACAGAAATAAAGCAAAGAAAAAAGAAAATTAAAAGAGCAAGGTAAAGAAAAACTCATTGCGGGGCGGTTCCACCGGGATCCCATTGCTTGTAACATAAGTCCCACATGGTAGCCAAAGGGTGGTAGTTCATTCCATGCTTCCCTAACTTGCAGCCTTTATACGGAAGTGGGTGCTTGACAATCATAGTAACCTCGCCCAGTGCGGCGGACTTTTCACTTCCTCTGGGGTCACAGCTGACCTCTTTCTCAACAAAGTCTCCCCAATAGAAGTGGGGCTCAACCTCTTGGACCGGCCATGGTGCAAAATCCAAGGGTTCAAACTCCATCACTGGTTCCTCATGGGGAGGTAGCTGCTCAATGGTTAGTGTATTTGGAACTTCGGCTGAACAATCGGTATCACTCTCACTATCATCCTGCAAAATAGAGTCAAGAAACTGGCCACAAACAAGACACGGGTTAGTGTCGAGACAGTTAGTACATGTAGTAAAAGAAACTGAGTTAGTAAAGGTCTGATTGTCTGGACTTTCTGCACACGGTTCATCCACCCCATCACTTTCAACACCTGCATCTAAAACCAAAGATTCTTCTTTATCCTCAAGCACGGTGGAGCGAATGTTCTCCTGATTCTCCTGATCCTCATTTTCTTTGTTTCCTTTCAAGTATAAACCTGCATAACAGTGTATACACAAAGCAGCAGTACCATCACAATAACAATCATTAGAATCAGGGGATTCAACACATAATTCATCATCAACAGAAATATCATCATCAGAATTATCATCAAAAGTATTTTCAGGAATAACCATCTGTGAATCCTTATGTTCCTCAAGGGGCTGTGGAGTTAGCATTGCAGTCGAGTTGGCGGTAACTTGATCAATTAGAGCCCACAACTTTTGAGATTCAGCTTGGTCCCTCTGTTGGGCTTCAAGATTACTTGCCTCCATTGCCTCTATCCTCTGTTGAAATTCAAGATTGTGTGCTTCCGTTTGTGCAGCCATTTGTTGTAGCATTTCTTCCAAACTGAGTTGGGCTAGTGTAGGGTCAGGCTGGTATTACTGGCTTACTGCCATCCGTTGATTGGTCTCGGCCATTTGTTGTATCATAGAAGCAATCTCATCCAGGCTGCCTTGATCTCTAACCTGTTGGCTAGGATAAGCATTCATTCCAGTCATATCAAAACCATTGCTATACTCATAATTTCCAGCAAAATTAGGATAATTTGTGCATGGTGGTGGTTTACTAAAATCAGGATAATACATGCAAGGTGGTGGTTCATGATAAACATTAGGCAAATACCCATACATGTAATTATCCATGAGAGAAAATAAAATTTACAGACCAGACAAAGCAGACAAAACTAATTAGCAAAGCAAAAGGGTTTTTTTTTTTTTTTAAATGTAACTTTCTTTTAATAACAACAAACCAGAGTCCCCGGCAACGGCGCCAATTTTTGACCGCGCTGTCGCCACGCGCCAAAAAAGAACGAGCGATTACAAAATAATGTAGTATAGAGCGACAACTCGGATCGTCTCTCAAGGACTCTTTAGGTGTTGTTATTATTAACAGAAAAAGTTAGAATTGGGGGTTTTGAGATTGGAAACTAAATTAAAGAAGTAAAACAGAAAACAAAGCAAGAAAATAGAGCAGTTACCAAATAAGCTAAAGCGATTAACCTACTGTTCTCGGTTTCCCAACTATCATCGGTTCATGCAACCCTAAGCAAATTCTAATCCCCTCCCGGTTGTAGCAACAATTTACAAGCGAAACCACTACTACAAATATATGTCCCTATTCCCGAATTAAGCAAACGGGGTTAAGCCCTTCGTGAACTAAGCGAACACGAAACGAACACACGCGAATTAATCAAACGCGATTAATTATAGGAACATGATATCACCGAGATAAACCAACACAACACAATATACTCCTGAATTAAGCTAACAGAAATATAAAGCATGGCATTGAAAAGAGAAAAGCAAATGAAACAGGATTACAGAAACCTCAAGTCTTAACAAAAACCAATCACAGTAGATTAATCTAGGAGACTAGTTCTCCATTACAAAAGCAAAACAACTATCTAAACTAAAAGAAAACAAAAGAATAAAAACCAGCTCAGAAACTAGCCAAAACTGGCTAAGTCTGACCAGCCTCTTCAGTTCTGCCTAAGACTGTCTTATATACACGTTCTGGAATCCAAGTCCTCGCGAGGCGAAGCACTGCTCGCGAGGCGAATTATGCGAAAGGTCTGCAACTCTTGGTCTTCTCGCGAGGCGAGCATATCTTCGCGAGGCGAACTCTTCAGCTTCCAAACTGTAACGCCCGTAGCCTTCAACACGGGTAAACCGTGATGCTCTCTGACTTCCAGGTACTCGCGAGGCGAGTCCTTATTCGCGGGGCGAGACAGAAAGTTTTGCAATTTTCAGGAACAGTCACCTTCTGGTTCGCGGGGCGAACAGTCTTCTCGCGGGGCGAAAGACTCCAGATTTATTCCTTTTATTAACCTGAAAATAAGAAAATATAATAAGTATTTTATTTAACTCTAAATCAACTAAATTAACTTAAAAACAATTTACAGACTCAAAATACTACTTAAGGACAATCAAGCCTAATTCGGGTAAAAAATGATATAAAATTAGCACAAAGCCAAGGTCTTTACTAGTTATAAAACCAGTCAAACAGAGGCTCATCAAGTTTACAACAGAGAAATAAGACTACCTAGATTGACTAAGTAACAAATATAAGGCAGCAACCCTTTGCTCTAAGAGCAACCTAGCTCGCCTTTCTTCATCCAGCTGTCTTCTTAAGTCTTCTACTTGTGTTTGAAGCATATGAAGGTCTTGTGAGGCCATTGTCTGAGAAGTGGAGGCTTCTGTAGACATTCTTAAGGAAGATACAGGTAGAGGAAAGTGTCTGGGTAAGGCTAAAACTGGAGGTACCTTAGGTAGAGATATGGGAGAGGTGATGGAAGGGAAGAAAAGTTCATGGAGAGTTTGAAGGGCATAGAAAGGAAGAAAGACAAATTTGAAGATAAGACTGATTCTGACAAAGTCAGTATCAGGTGAAGGAAACACACAGGAAAGTCTCTCGGACAGAGACAGTCTGGTGATGATTATTTGGATAGGTAGGGGAAGAGGTGTTTGAGCTGATACAGATGGAGGGATGGGTAATAAGGAATCAAAATGACAAAAAAAAAAAGAATTTGATCCAGTAACTAACATAAAAAATACCTAGACCTACAAGGTAGCATTACAACAGAAGCATGATAGTGACTTCCAGCTAATGTTCTAATGAAGACAACAATAGGTGGGTAGAAGAAAAGTTCTCTACAGGGGTTAAGAATATGAGGTGGAGGAGAAGGAATGAAAGAGACATGTGAGATACTTGAAAATAAAAGAGATTGTAGATTAGACACAAAGAGTCTCGATGATATGGCAGTTTGTTCTTTGGGAGCAGAGTCCCTGCGAACAACTGTGTACTGACATTTGTCAGGTACGACAGTGAAAGACGATTTTTGAGTTTGTAAAGAGGAGACGGGTGAGGGAAGATGAGATGCAAACAGAGAGAGGTTGAACAAAAAGGGCAGATGGAGAAGAGACAGATGGGGTGATGATACCTTGATGAAGAGGGGAAGAAGGAGTTATGTGGTTTTCAGATAGCTTCAACTTCTTGTGAGATGGAGACACTTGGTCATCCTCGGGTACAACTGTCTGAGATCCTCCAGACAGGTCTTCTACAGTGTTAGATTATGCAGGCACTTCCGTCTTTATAGGTACTGGGTAACCAGATCTTCTCTTTTTGGAAATAATTCTCAAAATGAAAGTCTTCTTTTGTTCTTCCAGGACTTGCTCTGCCCCCCCCCCCCCCTCGAGCAGATGTTTCCTCTTTGCTAGGCTTAAACTCGACTTGTCTGACATTGGCAGAGGTCTTCACCAGCTTCCTCTTCTTGCTGGGATGAGCAGGAACATCCACTAATTCCTCGCCTTCACTAGTCTTCCTCTTGGGAGAGGGTCTCTTCGACTTGAACCTCAAGGGCACAATTGTCTCAGCAGAATCTTCAGACACTGAAGGTTGCAGCTCTGGAATTTGGTCTTGTCTGGCCACCTTTCCAGACGATTTGAATAGTCTCTCAGAAATGGGGACTTCTGGCTCATCAGTGGAAACAACCGTTCTTCCTCCTTCTGCTCAACAACAGACTTCTTCTTCTTCTGCTTCTTCGTATTATCTACCTCCTCATAAGCAAAGAGGATTCCCTTGATGTCCATCATAGATAATGTCTTCCTATCTATGGGCAGTGACATGTCCACAAAGTGAACATCACTAGGAACAAACAACTTGTTCCTGAAGACCCTTGTCAGCAACATCCCATAAGGATAGGTATGCATGTTGGTTCTCTTGATCAGAGTCTCAAGGTACATGTAGATAAGGTCGTTGATGTCAACCTTGATTTTGTGGATCATGTGGTACAGAGCAAATCTGTTCATCTTGGTCACACTATCTCGTGAGCCTTTCTTTGGCATCACGCACTCCAACAGCAATTTATGCAGGAATCTGCACTTGATCACCATGTTGACAAGCTTAAGGTTGTTGACGAATCTAGGCAAGTATACTTAGTCGTACAAGTAATACGGTGGTGAGACCGTTTTATCGTTCCCACGAGGACTGTGACAAGTACTAGCACGTACCGAATCAATTACTATCTAAGCGGATATTTGGATTGAAGGGGGCTCAATACTAAATACCAAGCCAAATCAGATTCAAAACCTAAAATAAACAAATTAAAAAGAAAAGTTCTTTGAGAATTTCTGTTGAACACTTGGAAGGCAGTTAAAAGAATTCTTCAAATCTATGAACGATGTTGGGATTAGGTTCACTAAACTTCATCCCCATGCAATGAAATGACTAATAAACAGTTTCTACTTCAATTATGACAATCAATCCACTAGATTACTCAAGCCCCGATTCCTCGGATGACAAAAGCCTAAATCCACTAATAGACCCTAATTCCTTAGGTGGCCTAGATTAATGAATTTGCATGATGATTAGGGAGTACACGATTGCTAATAAACCTAAATCCATTCCTAGATACAAGGTTTACTAGGTGGTTGATTTCATTTCTCTTTCTAATACAAATTTTCCAATTGCATACCAAAACAATAATCAAGTCATGGGGGTGCTAGCCACAACAAGCATTAGGCATAGAAATCAATCACTCATAAGGAAGCAAAAACTGTATTACAAGATCAAGTCAAATACATGGATAATTCAGAAATAGCTACACCTAACCCCAACAATGGGGATTTAGCTACTCATGATCATAGCCAAAACCACATAAATAGAGATGAAGAGGAGAAGAAACTCCATGGAATCCTTGTGCAGCTGCCCCTGGTTCAGAGAGAGTGTTTGAGGGTTTCAAAAACTCGTTTCTTCTGTTCTGCCCGTGCCTTTTTATAAATCAGGATTCGCGTCACGGCCGTGACGCTTTTTGCCTTGGCGCGCTTTCAAATTTTGGAGGATCACGACCGTGACACTCATCACGACTAGGCCCTGATAGCTTCTGTCTCCACCAATTGGTCTGTCATGGCCGTGATGGGCATCACGGCTAGGCCGTGACAGATTCTGCCTAGGAGGGTTCTGACTTAATTAACCTGTCACGGCCGTGATGGGTATCACGGCTAGGCCGTGACAGCTTCTGACTTTTGCCTTCTTTCTTCTCAATTATTGCTCGATCACGGTCGTGATGGTCATCACGGCTAGGCCGTGATGGGCTCTGCTTGGGTCATTTTCTTCACTTTTCAAGCTCTGTCTTCATCCAAGCTCCATCATGGCTAATCTTGAGAATTTTTCCTTAAATTCCTGCAAAACAACACCAAGAAACCGCCTCACCCGTTCCAAGGTAAAAACTAATAAAAATCAAACTAATCATGCCTAAACTATATGAAAATGCATGCAAAAATGTACATGAAATATGATGCAAAATCACACTATCAAAGGTTCGCAGGTTTGGGAACACCATAGATGGCAATGTTGATATTGTCAACTCCCACTTCATCTTCCCAGTTGGGTGTGAAGCCAGCTCCGATTCTCGTACATTTTGAAACAAGCTCTAGAGAGCTGATGGGGAAGAGAAGGGTTCTATCCCCCATTTCAGCCTTAAAGTCTTGGTTCTGTTGAGTCGGTCGGTGACAACCACAACATTTCTCCAGAACGTTTGAACGAGCTTAGGGTGAACAAGCTCCTTGATGTCGAATAAAGGAGTCCATTTGGAGTACTCCAACTCTTCAGTGACATCCATACCTAGCTTCATCATCCGTTGAAGATCAACAGTCTTTCCCGGAATGATCTTCTCAATCTCAGTAACTTTGAGATTGTATTTCTCAGCGATTTCTTTTGTAGAGAGACGCTTGGATGATGCCCTTTTTGAGAGAAAACGGTTCTAGGGTTTCAAGAGAGAAGAGGATTTTAGAGACGAAAAGACAAAGAGATTTTGGAATTTTGAAAACGTAAAGGTTCATCCTTTCTGATATGTTGACTTTTATAATCATAAAGGTAGGAGAGAGAAAAAAGAATTTTTAAATCAAAACGGAACGATTCGTACGGGGAACAACAGTGGCTACTTAAGACATAATAAAAACATGGTTTCGAGATATAAAAACTATTGCGCACATGATTAGTTTCAGATAAGGGAATGTCATTAATTAATTAATAACCATTTCGACAAAACTATTGAGTTCTAGCATAGTTACTCAGCAGAGTCAGACAGGTAAGCATAGACAGGTTAACCCTCAGACATGTCATTCAACAATGCAATGCATGTTTAGATTATCTCTAATAAATAAAAACCTTTCTTCTGCTAGGGGTTTAGTGAAAATATCAGCCCATTGATTTTCAGTTTTAACAAACTTAAATCAAAGATGCCTTTCTGAACATAATCCCTAATAAAATGATGTTTGATTTCAATATACTTAGCCTCAGAATGTTGAATTGGATATTTAGTTAAGCATATAGCACTGAAATTATCACACCATACAGATATATTATGATCATAAATAGAGTAATCCTCAAGTTGATGTTTTACCCATAAGAGTTGAGAGCAGCAACTAGCAGCAGAGATGTATTCTGCTTCAACAGTAGACAGGGCAATAGTTGGCTGCCTCTTGCTTGACCATGAGACTAAGCTTGCTCCAATGAAGTGACATCCTCCACTGGTGTTTTTTATTTCTATTCTGTCTCCAGCAAAATTAGCATCACAATATCCCACTAATCTGTATTCTTTTGATCTTAAATAAAGCAAACCAAGATTAGTAGTTCCAAGCAAATATCTAAATATTCGTTTAACAGCCTTAAGATGATATTCTCTAGAATCAGATTGGAATCTAGCACACATACATACACTAAATTGAATGTCAATTCTGCTTGAAGTTAAGTACAGTAGAGAGCCAATCATACCTCTGTGGACAGTTTGGTCTACCTTTTTACCTTCATCGTCTTTGCTTAGTTTTGCATTAGGTTGCATAGAGGTTTTCTTAAGCTTTGCATTTTCCATTTTGTATTTCTTGAGTATCTCCTTGGTATACTTTTGTTGATGGATATAAATTCCATCACTTGTCTGCTTGATTTTTAATCCAAGGAAGAACTTCAATTCTCCCATCATGCTCATCTCAAATTCAGGTTGCATTAGATTTGAAAATTCCTTGCATGACTTTTCATTAGTTGCTCCAAAAATAATATCATTAACATATATTTGAACTATAATAAAATTCTCTTTAGAGCATTTCTTGAACAGAGTAGTGTCTACTTGTCCTCTAGTAAAACCATTATGTATGAGAAAAGAACTAAGTCTATTGTACCATGCTCTAGGTGCTTGTTTCAAACCATATAATGCCTTCTAAAGTTTAAAGACGTGATCTGGTTTATCGGTATCCTCAAAACCAGGGGGTTATTTAACATACATTTCTTCTTCAATTATACCATTTAGAAAAACACTTTTTACATTCATTTGAAACAGGGTGATTTGGTGTTGTGCAGCATATGACATTAAAATGTGTATGACTTCTATTCAAGCTACCGGTGCAATGGTTTCAGTATAATAAATACCTTCTTGTTGGTTATAGCCTTGAGCTACTAACCTTGCCTTATTTCTGACAAATTTACCATCTTCATCCAATTTGTTTCTGAAGACCCATCTTGTTCCAATAACAGACTTGTTTTTAGGCTTAGAGATAAGAGTCCAGACATCATTTTTGGTGAATTGGTTAAGTTCTTCTTACATAGCAAGAATCCAGCTTTCATCCTCAAGAGCTTCTTCCATGCATTTTGGCTCCAATTCTGATATAAAAGCCACATTGCTTGATTCTCTTAACGTGGATCTAGTTCTTACTCCTTCAAAAGGATTTCCAATAATAAGATCCTTAAGATGATGAGTGTTGAACTTCTAATCCCTTTTGAGATCATCATGAAGATCTTGACTTGTCTGCTGACTCGTCTGCTCGACTTGTTTGACATCCTCAAGCATAAGTTATGTCTTGGTCAGATCGGGTTGTTAACTTTTTGGCTTGTTTATATCAATACATGCAAGATCATCTTCTAGATCTGATAGTTCTTTATCAGTCTTTAATCCATCATTGAATTTAACATGAACAGTTTCTTCAATAATGCAAGTTCTTGAATTGTAAACTCTAAAAGCCTTAGACATTTCAGAATATCCCACGAAAATACCTTTATCTACCTTAGAATCAAGTTTTCCAAGATTATCTCTGGTATTCAAAATAAAACATTCATATCCAAAAGCATGAAAATAAGATATGTTGGGGCTTTTTCTTTTCCACAATTCATAAGGAGTATTCTTTAGAAAAGGCCTAATAAGTATTTTGTTTTGTACATAGCAAACAATATTTACAGCTTCTTCCCAGAAGTACTTATAGAGATTATTTTCATTGAGCATAGATCTAGCCATCTCTTGCAGAGATCCGTTCTTTCTCTCAACCACTCCATTTTGATGTGGAGATCTAGGTGCAGAGAAATTGTAAGAGATTACATTCTCCTCACAGAACTGTCTAAATTGCTCATTTTCAAATTCCCCCCCATGATCACTTCTAAGGGTAGAAATACAGAAACCCTACTCATTTTGTACTCTTTTGCAGAATACTGAGAAAGCCTTAAAAGACTCATCCTTGTGTGTTAGGAAGAGTACCCATGTGAATCTAGAATAGTCATCAACTATGACAAATCCATATTTTCTTCCAGCCAGGCTGGCAACACTAACTGGTCCAAACAGATCCTTGTGTAACAACTGAAGAGGTCTAGAGGTTGATACTTGGTTTTTAGATTTGAAACTTGATTTTATCTATTTACCTTTCTGACATGCATCACACAATACATCTTTCTTAAAACTAATATCAGGCAATCCCCTCACAAGGTTATTCCTTTTTAGTTTAGAAATTAGTTTCATACTAGCATGTCCTAGTTTCTTATGCCATAACCATCTCTCATCCTATTTAGACATCAGACAGGTTACACTTTAATCTGAGATATCAGACAGTTTAGTCTTATAAAGATTTTGTTGCCTTTTAGCTGAAAAGAGGGTTTTGCCACAACAGTCTTTAACTATGCATACATCCTTGGTAAAGGAAACATCAAATCCACTATCACATAATTGACTTATGCTAAACAAATTGTGTCTTAATCCTTTAACCATAAGAACATTAGATATAGAGGGAAGAGGGGGTTTACCACCAATAGTACCAATTCCTATAACTTTTCCTTTCTGATTCCCTCCAAAGGCAACGTGTCCTCCTTTCTTAAGTTGGAGGTCTAGGAACATAGACCTTTCTCCTATCATATGACGAGAGCAACCACTATCCAGGTACCAGCAGTGGTGTTTTCTTTGTCCTGTTGAGGATATCTGCAACAAAAATTATTTGATTTTTAGGTACCCATATTTTTCTGGGTCCTTTTATGTTAGTTCTAGGAGTCTGTGAAGACTTCCTTCTCTTCCTGTGAATACACTTGGACATAACATGTCCAATTTTTCCACAGAAGTTACAGACATGTGTAGATTTGGTTACAGTTGACTTAACAGATACTGTAGAAGCTTTAGTTGATACTTTATGATGTGTCTGATGGACATATCCAATACCTTCTTTGTTAGGAGAGTGCCTCTGACAGTCAAGTATCTTAGTCAGATTATCTCTACCATTAACAAATTTGGCAAGATCAGAAGTGAGCTCTTCCACTTTCTGTTGAAGTTTTTCAACTTCTTCAGATGGTGATGTTTCACTTGAGACCTTAGCTTCATTAGACTTTTCAGTCTTCAGCTCACTGTTCTCTTTAGCCAGCTTCTCGCACTCTTGAGATTTCTGTTTATGCTCACTGGTGAGCTTTACAAACTCTCTCTTGAGGGATTTGAAGGCCTTAGATAAGCAGTTGGATGCCTTCAGCAACTCCTCATAGACATCAAGTAATTCCTCATAGTCAGGACGTACCTCATCGTCTGAGTCAGTGTTGGCCATCAAAAAGAGATTGGCTTCTTCCTCTGTTTCTTCATCAGAAGATGTTGACTCCAGATCCTCCCAAGTAGCCATTATTCCTTTCTTCTTCTTCTTGAAGAATTTCGTAAAAGGGGCATTCTTGAGTTGAGGACATTCAGCCTTGATGTGACCAGGCTTCTTGCACTTATAGCAGACAATTGGACTTTTGTCTATTGGAGTGGATTCTTTGAAGTTCTTGTCCTTGTCCAACCTTCTAAATGGCTTATCCCTCTTGAACTTCTTTTTCTGTAGGGGAAGCTTTATCTTCCTGGTCAGGAGAGACAATTCTTCATCACTCTCAGAATCCTCGTGTTCAGATAGGTTAGGATCACTGGATGACTCGTCTGTCTTTAGAGCCTTGGAAGCTTTTGCTGACTTTTGATAAGCTTTCAGAGCAATTGACTTGCCCTTCTTTGGTGCAACTTCATCTCCAAGTTCTTGCTCATGAACAGTGAGTGTTCCAAGAAGTTCATCCATAGTCAAGGTAGTGAGATCATTGGCTTGAGAGATAGCCGTGACCAAAGGTCTCCACTGTTTAGGTAGACTTCTCAGAATCTTTCCAACCTTCTCAGCATTGGTGTAGACTTTGCTAAGAGATTTTAAACTGTTGACTATAGTTTGAAATCTTCCTATCATTTGAGCAACAGATTCTCCTTCCTCCGTGACAAACAGTTCATACTTTCTGACAAGTATGACAATCTTTGACTCTTTGACTTTGGCTGTTACTTCATGTGTAACATCTAAAGTGTCCCATATTTCTTTGGCAGAGTCATGAGAACATACCTTCTCAAACTCCTCAGGAGTGAGAGCACAAATGATGTTATATCTAGCTTTGTGGTTCAGCTCCCATTTTGTCTTTTCTGCGGTAGTCCACTGAGCTTTTGGCTTGTCAGTGTCATCATCATTCTTGGGAATGAATGAACCATCTGTAATGACATCTCGGAGATCAGAGTCTGTAGATAGAATGAACCATTGAAATCTATTTTTCCAATAGTTGTAGTTTTCTCCATTGAAGTAAGGAGGTCTGGTTAGAAAAGCTCCTTCAGTCTAGTGACTTCCACTTGAACTAGCTACAACAGTCATGTTTATTCTTCAGGACCTTTTACCTCTACACTGTTAGATGCTTAACCCAGAGGCTGAGCTCTGATACCAATTGAAATAGACAACTATAAACACGAGAAGGGGGTTGAATTGTGTTTATCAGAATTTAAACAAAGTTGAAAACTTTTCGCGTACAGAAGCATGGTTCAGACGAGTAGAAAGATACAGGACAGACAGGTGACCTCTCTGATAAAATTTTAACAGTGACTTAGGCAAACACACCACTTGATAAACGGATAAGAAAACTGAAGCAACTAAAGAGTTTATAAGGAAAGAGAGATTGACATAGTTATTTATTCTGGTTCACTCTTCAAAGCAAAGAGCTACGTCTAGTCCTTGGCAGCACCAAGTTTTATCCACTATAACTGATCAGGTTACAGACTCCAAGTATTGTTTGCACACCTGGCCTCTTCAAGCTCCAAGACAAGTATTTTTTGCACACCTAGCCTCTTCAGGCTCCAAGACAAGTATTTGTTTGAGAAATTTGGTTTGTAATAAATACAACTTCAGACAGACAGATCTTTCACCAACACTCAGAGAGTGGTTTAAATGTAAAGCTTATGAAAGTCTGCGTAATAACTTCAAATGATTGAAGAATACAAAATGAAACAATGAAGAAATTAATGCACAGAGTAATGGCTCTTTAATGCTATATATATTCTCTATGTCTTCATCTTCAATAACTTCTGTATTTATAGTCTTCAAGTATTTAAGATCCATTAGAGACATTCGCTCAGATGTTGGCTTCAAGCAGAACTTCATTAAATGCAATAGAGTCGTTCTGGGCAGTCATTAATGCAATAGGAACATTGGTTGTACTCTAACTTGAAGGATAATGGCTTTATGCATCGTGAAACAGCCATATCAGAGTTGTGCAGAAAGCTTTTTGTACTTTGCTGAATACAATTCCCTTTTCGTGTAAAGATCAGAGGTACTAGGGAAGAAAGCACGTTGGAAGCATTCTTTAACTGGTCTTTGGTTCTGATATCCGAGGTTGCATGAGAGAGTAACTTCTAACTTTTCTTGATATACGTGAGACCAAGTAGGAGAGAAGGCTTCGAGTCTCTTTCTGATAGGACAGGTCACAAAAGCTTGTTAGGTCCTTGGTTCTTCAACGAGTAACCTCAGACAAGTGTAGGAACTCGTGGAGAGACAGGTTGAAAACGTCTCTTGAAAGAAGTCAATAATCCTAGTCAGCAGACAGGTTGACTTCCGCTTATCCAGACAGGTAGTCACCTATATGAGCAGACAGATGACTCTTACTGTTTTAATCTGCACACTAGATAGATAGGTTAGCAACCAATATGAAGGTTAATTAAGTCATTAACCAATGTTTAGTTCTCATCAAAACTCAGGAAAATACACATAAGACATTTTAGAGACTTAACAATCATAACTCTACACTAAAGAATAAAGTATATATCCTCCTTAGTTCAAAATTTAAATCTCAACTAACACTATCAAATTTCTTAAACTTTGATAGGAAGCAGTACTAGATGGCATTGAAGTCACGCAAGCTGTCTCAAAATATAGCCACCCATGGTTGCCACCATCCATAGATTTGCGATATGTCAAGTATTACAACCTTTTCAAATCCACAATTAAGCATTTAATCTGATATGCATGCACATGTTCTCTTGACTCGTAAAAATGCTAACACAACATGTCAATTTTTAATGTAGATTTATATATGTACCTTTTTGAGAAAACAAATCACACTGGTTTTTAATGGTGGTGTCCACAATGGACAAAGGTATTTTGGCTGGACTCTTACAAGAAGGCAAGCGAGGTTAACTAGAGGATGAGCGCACTGCGGTTTGTGTAACTGACTTCATAAAGCAGACTTGGAATAAGAGTACTAAATTTGTACTTAAAAATAACTCCTCACTACATAGGCACATGTGTATACTAACTTTGATTTAAACTATAGCATCAATTCATCAGCAAGGTGATACTTGAGCTGGAGACAAAGAACGACTTGCCATTTGGTATGCCTGATGTATATTCTGCAACCGGTATCCCAAACTGCGAGGACAGGTACTACTAATATCATACACTATTTTAACATTATGACATAAAATAATCACCAAGCTAATTGGCTTAACAAACCCTGTGTATGTGTTGGCTGTTGTAGCTCGGACTCCAATACTCTATGGGTTTGTGACTGGTTGGACATGGAGAATTTCTTCCAGCCTGTCACTAGTGGAAATAATGTAATATACGGGAATGTTTTACGTCAGTTGACCATATGTTTGACGTTAAAAATGAGGCGGTGGCAGTTTTGTAAATATTCAATCACTATTTGCGTCAGTTGTTTAATGAACTGACGTTAAAAGTGATTATTAACACTTTTAACGTCAGTTGTTTATACAACTGACGTTAAAAGTGTGATTTTTACTTCAGTTAAATAAATAGCTGACGTAAATAATCAACTCATTCCTATCTTTCTTTCGTTGTCATCTCCCTGTTGTCACTCTTGATAAGCCTCTGGCTTATCTAGTTTTATGACTAGATGAACTAGGGTTTATGTGCCAATTTATTCGAGTTCACTCTCGTTTTCGCCCAAATTTGCCTTGTTTTGTTCCTAAGTTGGACTTTGACTCGTTTTGCGTCTTTTGTGTAGTTTTTAGCTTCTTTTGGATAGAATTACGCTTGTGGTTGCTTGTGTTGTTTTCAGGTCCATAAGTGAAGCTCTAAGAATTAAGGAAAGTCAAGAAATAGTGGAGATTGCTATTCTGGAGATTCTCGCCCCGCGAGAGGACGCTCGCCCCGCGAGAGTTTGAAGACCCGGGAAGACAGAGACCATCACGGCCTAGCCGTGATTCACATCACGGGGCGTGAAAGGAAGGTTCGCGTCGCGAGACGTCCTTCGCGTCGCGAGTGTGTGAATTCCAGAAAAGTATCAGAGTCAGAGACCATCACGGCCTAGCCGTGATGTATATCATGGCCGTGACCTAAAAGCCATACAAGTCAGAGACCATCACGGCCTAGCCGTGATGTGTATCACGGCCGTGACCCAAAATCCACACAAGGCAGAGAACATCACGGCCTGGCCGTGATTCACATCACGGGCCGTGAAAGGCGGGCTCGCGTCGCGAGACATCCTTCGCGTCGCGAAAGTTCAAATTCCAGAAGTGCGCCAGAAGCAGAAACCGTCACGGCCTGGCCGTGATGGCCGTCACGGCCGTGACGCGTGGCCTCCTTATAAATAGAGCAGACCAGAACAGAAAAAGAGGACCTTTTGGATCAGAACTGATTGGAGATCTTTTGTAATCCTTATTCTGGGGCTGCGTCTCCTCTTCTCTTCTCTTGATTCTTAGTCTTAGGATGATTTCCGATTGTACGTGCGTCGTTGTTACGGACATGAGGAACTAATCCTCTTGTCTAAGGGATCGATGAAGCCACCTATGGCGGCATAGTACTCATGTGATGTAATTCTCTCTCTCTTAATTCAATTATTGTTTTTTCAATTCTGATTTCATTGTGTTGGTTATATGCTTGCGTGATCAACTTGTTAAACGTGTATGAGGCCGAGAGGCGATTCGCGTTTCAGAACTTGAATTGGGAACATCGATCGAGTGTTGCACGAGAGTGAATAGGAGATCGATGCAACTCTTAGGGAACAAGAATTAATAGAATTCGATATTAGGGTTAAGAGACCTAGGAAGTAATTAACTCAAATCATCGAATACGTCCTATTGAGCACGACAGTGGATATAGGAGAATTTAGGGGTCCCGTTGACATTAAAATTGAACCTAGGGAGGAGAGCAATATCACTTGGGTACTTTGCATGATTGGGTAGGTGGATTCGAAACCTTAGATGCTTTTAATTCCAGATTTCATCACCATCTCTTTGATTGATTCGATTTGTTAATTTGAAGTGTGATCTTAGTTTCTTTCCAACCACTTTCTCTACTTAACCAACTTATCGGATTTCTCGCGAAATTAGTCGAATTGGTAACCCAATCCTTGTGTTCGACCTCGGTAGACTCTTACCGTGTTTTATTACTTGCGACGACCCGGTACACTTGCCGGTGAGTCAACAACTCTTAACGCAGATCATCACTCCATATAGAGTGCAATTTATTTCTAATCTTTTTTTAAAAAAAGTTTATTTTTAATCTTAATTAATTAGCTTGAATTAGTAAACAAATTCTTGTGCAAATTAAAATAAATAAACACTTAACATAAAACAAGTTATATGTATAATCAAATCGTATCTCATTGAAGCGATTCATAAGTTACAATTACATGATTAAAAGATAAAAAAATTCCGCAAGATAGCACTAAAATATAAAAAAGTTTTTGCTTCAACATCATTTTCTTCTCGCTCCTCCTCCTCGAAACTCCAATGGATGCATCTCTCCCCTTACTTGAAGTCCTTGATGCTCCATCTGAATTGAATCAATTTGGAGCCAAAGCGAGTGAAGGGGTGCACTCGATCAATTTGACAATATTCCTTGGTTCCAAGAGCCGAGGTTTTGAACAGCGTAGTTCTCGATTCTCGGAAGGATGATAATGTGTGCAATTCACATAATGCGATTTACACACCCTTATCACCCATGTAATGCGATTTACACAACCTCGGAAGTTGTTTGATCATTAAGACAGGAGACCTTTAAGTCTAGGTATAGGAAGAAAGAGTGATGAAGTTAATCTCCATGGCAGAGCCATATTGTGAAGCAGAAAAATTAAAGGAAGGAAGGAAGCTATTTATAGGAGTAGGGGATGAAGTTACTAGGCGTCGTAAGTTGCTAAAAAATTAAATTGATCATTAAGAGCATTAGGTTCCAAGGCACATTGGGAGTTGGCAGTCATATATTATAAACGTGCAGAAAGGAAAACGCCCGAAGGAATAGGAAGAAATAGACCTTTAAGTCTAGGTATAAACTTAGTGCTCATAAAGAGGATTATATGTTACAATGTGCATGGGTAAGTAGCACAACAGTAATGGGTAATTAAGTAGCAGAGTAGTTAGAGGAATGAATGCTTTTGCAGAAACTTATACACTTTTAACGTCAGTTGTTGAATAAAACTGACGTTAAAAGTGTTTTTAAAATAAAAAATACTCACAGGGGATGCCTCCGGGTTGTGACAACTGCAATGGGGTTCATGACACTCAGATTTGCCCACTGACTTTCTCTCAGGAACATGTGGATTCATGCCACAACTTCTATGACACTGTGCCCCAGAACAATTATCAGAGAAACAGACAGAATGACTACAATCAGAATCAGAATAGGGGGTACATGAGGAGAGACCATCTGGGTTTTGCATGGAGTAATGCTAGTGGTGGTCTAGCCGGGCAGCAACCTCAACAGGGTCTGAGGCCACACATAGGGATTCAGCAGCGCAATACTCAGCAGGGTCCTCCAGGGACTAATCAAGTGCAAACAACAGATAGTGGAAGACAACCGTGGGAGCTGGCTTTTGAGAAGATGAGTACAGCAGTGGAGAAATTGTCAATTAACATGAATACTGCCATTGACAAGTTGGCGACTCATACAGGTTCAACAATTCAGAATCTTGAGACACAAATAGCACAGCTCGCGAAGCAAATGAATGAGCGTCTTCCAGGCACTCTCCCAGGTGACACTGAGAACAACCCTAAGAGCCAGTGCAATGCCGTGACCACTAGAAGCGGTAGAGTGCTGGAATCTAACAGGGGCGCACCTAGTTCTCCGGAAGTTGAGGTCTCGAACCATACACATGTTGAGGAAGAACAACCTGAGAAAGAAGAGGAGTTAGAAAGAGGTAAGGCACCGGAGCAAGGAGGGAGGTTAAAGCTTGTAGATGAAGAGTTCCGTAGAAAGAAGTGGGTAGAGCCCAAGGACCTCCCGTCCTACATGAAGGTACCATATCCGGAAAGATTGAAGAAGCCTCAACAGGATAAACAGTTCAACAGATTCCTTGATGTCTTCCGCAAGCTTCAAATTAACATCCCATTTGCGGAAGCCCTGGAACAAATGCCATCGTATGCCCGGTTTATGAAGGAGCTTCTCACCAAGAAGCGGAGAATTGTGGATGAGGAGACGGTTGCTTTTGACCGAGGAGTGTAGTGCCATTCTTCAGAGAAAACTCCCTCCAAAGTTGAAGGATCCCGGTTCCTTTTCGATACCGTGTACTATTGGGGAGATGAATATAGGGAAGGCATTATGTGATCTAGGGGCAAGCATCAACTTGATGCCCCTCTCCATGATGAAGAAGTTGGGAATTAAGGAAGCCAAGGATACACGGATGTCACTCCAACTCGGCCGATCGCTCCATCAAATACCCCTATGGGGTTGTCGAAGACTTGCTAGTGAAGGTGGACAAATTCATATTTCCGGCAGATTTTGTGGTGCTTGATATGGATGAAGACGCCGAGATCCCTCTCATATTGGGGAGGCCTTTCTTGGCCATAGGGCGTGCTTTGATTGATGTGCAACAAGGGAAGCTCACCCTCCGCGTGCAAGATGAGAATGTAGTCTTCAATGTCTTTGAAGCAATGAAGCACCCTGTGGAGAGGTCGGAAGTGTCTAGGGTGGATTTAGTGGATGGTATTGTCAAGGAAGAGACCACTAGAGGAGCCCATGGTTCTGCACTTGCACAAGTGTTGGTAAAATCCCATGGTGATGATAGTGAGGAAGAAGACCCCTTGGGGGATGAGGACTATCTTGAATGTTTGAAACAGATGGAAGCCTTACCAAGTCTCCCAAGGGATGAATATGCAAAGGAGAAGCTCAACAAGGAAGGCAATGAGGAAGATGGAAAGACACCGGAGTTGAAGCAACTCCCAAATCACTTGAGGTATGCATTCTTGGGGGAGGAGGGAAAACATCCGGTGATCATTAGCAATGCCTTGAAAAAGGATGAAGAGGAGAAGCTGTTGAGAGTTCTTAGGGAACACAAATCCGCCATTGGGTGGAAGATTTCGGACCTAAAAGGTATAAGCCCTTCCCTATGCATGCATAAAATCTTGATGGAGGATGGTTATAAGCCGGTGGTTCAACCACAGAGACGGCTAAACCCCATCATGAAAGAAGCTGTGCGTAAGGAAGTGATTAAGCTTTTAGATGCCGGAATCATCTACCCAATCTCGGATAGCAACTGGGTTAGTCCGATTCATGTGTTCCTAAAGAAGGGTGGAACAACCGTGGTGGTCAATGAAAACAATGAATTGATCCCAACAAGAACCATCACGGGGTGGAGAGTGTGCATCGACTACAGAAGATTAAATGAAGCAACAAGGAAGGATCACTTCCCTCTCCCCTTCATAGATCAAATGCTTGAGAGGTTAGCCGGATATGAGTACTACTGTTTCTTGGATGGTTACTCCGGCTATAACCAGATTGTGGTGGATCCTCAAGACCAAGAGAAGACGGCTTTCACTTGTCCGTATGGAGTCTTTGCCTACAGGAGGATGCCCTTTGGATTGTGCAACGCCCCCGCTACTTTCCAAAGGTGCATGCTCTCTATTTTCTCGGACATGGTGGAGAGATGCATTGAGGTGTTCATGGATGACTTCTCGGTCTTTGGGACCTCCTATGACAACTGTTTGAAGAACTTGACCTTGGTGCTTAAAAGGTGCCAAGAGACTAACCTTGTGCTCAACTGGGAGAAATGCCACTTCATGGTCAAGGAAGGTATAGTCTTAGGGCACAAAGTCTCCCAACGGGGGATTGAGGTTGATAGGGCGAAGATTGAGTTGATTGAGAAGCTGCCCCCACCAACCAATGTGAAGGGGGTGATGACTTTTATGGGGCATGCCGGGTTCTACCTGAGATTCATCAAAGACTTCTCAAAAATCGAAAGTCCGGTTTGATACCTTGTTGTGAAGGATGTATCCTTTGATTTTAATGATTCTTGTTTAAATGCCTTCACTGTTTTGAAAAATATGCTTGTCACCGCACCCATAATCACTGCACCTAATTGGAATTTTCCATTTGAAATCATGTGTGATGCTAGTGATTATGCGGTGGGGGCTGTTTTGGGGCAGAGGGTGGAAAAATTAGCTCATGTCATTTATTATGCAAGTAAAGTTTTGAATGAGGCACAAGCTAATTATTCCACCACTGAAAAAGAACTACTTGCTGTGGTGTTTGCTTTGGATAAGTTTAGATCCTACATCGTGGGGTCTAAGATTGTGGTTTTCACTGATCATGCGGCCATAAAACACTTGATGACAAAACAAGAGGCCAAACCTATATTAATTCGGTGGATTCTTCTTTTGCGGGAATTTGATCTCGAGATTAAGGACAGGAAGGGATCCGACAATGGGGCGGCGGACCACTTATCTAGGTTGGTCAATCCCGACACCGAGGAGGAATTGTTAGACATCAAGGAAGAATTTCCTGATGAAAAGCTGTTTGCACTTATTGAAAATTCCCCTCCTTGGTTCGCGGATATGGCCAACTTCAAGTCTTCAAATGTGGTTCCGCAAGGTTGGACTAATCAACAGAGAAAGAAGTTTTTCTCGGATGCAAAATATTATGTGTGGGAGGACCCCTATCTCTTCAAGCAGTGCTCGGATGGGATCCTCAGGAGGTGCATTCCCCATGACCAAATCGGAAATGTGCTGTGGCATTGTCATAGCTCGGATTACGGTGGGCATTATGGGGGAAAGAAGACTGCAGAAAAGATCCTTCAAAGTGGTTTCTTTTGGCCGACACTCTTCAAGGATGCCTACACCTTTGTTGAAAACTGTGATCGTTGCCAAAGGGTTGGCAATATTTCTAAGCGGCATGAACTCCCCTTGAATTGCATGCTCGAAGTAGAGCTCTTTGATGTATGGGGGATAGATTTCATGGGGCCATTCCCACCTTCCTTCTCTTACCAGTACATTTTGGTGGCTGTCGACTACGTGTCGAAGTGGGTGGAGGCAATCCCAACAACCACAGATGATGCGCGGGTAGTCATGGATTTCTTGAGGCGCAATATCTTCTCTAGGTTTGGGGTCCCAAGAGTGTTGATCAGTGATGGGGGATCCCACTTCTGCAACAATCAAATGCATAAGCTTCTCGAGAAGTATGGGGTCAAGCACAGAGTCTCTACTCCCTATCATCCCCAAACAAATGGGCAAGCAGAGGTATCCAACCGTGAGTTGAAGCGCATTCTTGAGAAAACCGTCAACTCCTCACGGAAGGATTGGTCAAGGAAATTGGATGATGCTCTATGGGCTTATAGGACCGCCTTTAAGACTCCAATTGGAAGGTCTCCCTACAATTTGGTGTTCGGAAAGGCATGCCACCTACCGGTGGAGTTGGAGGAGAAATCCTATTGGGCAATTAGGGAGCTCAACTTTGACTTGACAAAGGCCGGAGAGAAGAGGTTGTTGGACTTGAATGAGTTGTCTGAGATCCGCATGCAAGCTTATGAGAACGCGAGAATCTACAAGGAGCGGACGAAAGCATGGCATGACAAGCACATCTTGCCTAGGAGGTTCGAGCCCGGGCAATTGGTGCTTCTGTATAATTCAAGATTGAGGCTCTTTCCTGGGAAGCTGAAATCAAGATGGTCGGGACCATACAAGATCCTACAAGTCTTCCCCCATGGGGCAGTGGAATTAGAAGGGGTCTCTGGCAACTTCAAGGTGAACGGGCACAGGTTAAAGCATTATCATGGGGAGTCAATCCCAACTGGAAAGCAAGTGTTTCTTTTGGATTAACCCTTAGGGGTGACTTGAGTCAGGCTCGGGACGTTAAACAAGCGCTACTTGGGAGGCAACCCAAGCTAGGTACTCTCTCTTTTCCTCACTCTTATTTTTGTGTTTGTGTTTGTTTTGTTTTTGTTTGTCACTCTTGAATAATTTGAGAAGATCAAGAGTTTTTGTATGAAATGTCGTGTCGGCAAGCTTGTTGGATTTTAATTATATTGAGCATAGATGGATTGCTTGAATTATATTGACCATTGATGATTTTCCCTAGGTTCTAGTAAAAGAAAAGTTGATCCCCACTTAAAATTGAAAATTGAACTTTGAAATTTATTATGATTGCTTGATTTATGATAAGTTTGGGGTGAGGGGATGCACACACTAGGAATCGTATCTCGGTCAAACAGTTGCAAAATGTCCAGGTGAGGATTTGAGCCTCCAACTCTGTTTTTGAATGTGTGAATCACTGTAAGTTGCACTTTCCCGAATTTGCTTGAATCTCTATATGGTTTGCATGTTTATATGTTGCATCAATTGATTTAGGCAATTTTCTTTGAATTAACTACTTGGACATAAATTGAACCAACCTTGATGAATGATCCCTAGTCAGCCACATTGAGCCTTGAAGCCTATTGTTCTTCATGACCTTACATTACAAGCCATTAACTCAGAAAAACCATGATTTTCCCCTATCCTAGGATTTAGGAGAGTATGGAATTTTAGCTTTGTAAGTGCTGTTGTGGAACTAAGTTTGGGGTGGCTACAAGTTCATGAATCATAGTTGAGAAAAAGAAAAATGGAAGTAAGGGCCAAAGGCTTGAAAGAAAAAAAAAAGAAAAAAAAAAGGGTGATAAAAAGCATTGAATATGTGCCAAAAAGGGCAAAGAAAAATAAATATAAAAAGGAAGAGGTGTGTAGCCACCAACTGCAAGGAAGAGAATAATATGAGAGTGAATTCAATTGTTGTGATATTAGTTTCATGCTCACATTGATCCTAGGGACTTAGCCTCTATCCTTTGATTATCCTACCCTTAGCCAGGCCCCATTACAACCTTTGAAAGACCTATTGATGATGTATGCATGTTTTCGTGGGAACTATGTTTAAGATGAAAATCAAATTCTTGGGAAGTGCTCTTAGAATGTGAAAGTGAGTGAAAAGTTGATAGCCTAGACAAACTTGAGCGAATGAGTGAAATACTAAATGCCCTTGAGAGGAAGGCAATTGTTTGAAATAGGTGATCTTCCTTTGTGTGTATCTTTGAGCCTCAACTTAGAGTAATGATGGCATGAATGATAACTTCTCAATTGTTTAAAGTAGATGAATGTGGGGATTACATTGATGAAAAAGGGGGGAATCAAAGAAGAAAAACTGCTTTGTAAAGTCGCATGACATTTGTGCGAAATCGATTGAATCCCTTAAGCTTGCCAAGTCTTGAGTCGTTTTTGAGTTTTAAGCTTGCTTGGGGACAAGCAAGGTTTAAGTTTGGGGTATTTTGATAAGCCTCTGGCTTATCTAGTTTTATGACTAGATGAACTAGGGTTTATGTGCCAATTTATTCGAGTTCACTCTCGTTTTCACCCAAATTTGCCTTGTTTTGTTCCTAAGTTGGACTTTGACTCGTTTTGCGTCTTTTGTGTAGTTTTTAGCTTCTTTTGGATAGAATTACGCTTGTGGTTGCTTGTGTTGTTTTCAGGTCCATAAGTGAAGCTCTAAGAATTAAGGAAAGTCAAGAAATAGTGGAGATTGCTATTCTGGAGATTCTCGCCCCGCGAGAGGACGCTCACCCCGCGAGAGTTTGAAGACCCGGGAAGACAGAGACCATCACGGCCTAGCCGTGATTCACATCACGGGGCGTGAAAGGAAGGTTCGCGTCGCGAGACGTCCTTCGCGTCGCGAGTGTGTGAATTCAGAAAAGTACCGCAGTCGGAGACCATCACGGCCTAGCCGTGATGTATATCACGGCCGTGACCTAAAAAGCCATACAAGTCGGAGACCATCACGGCCTAGCCGTGATGTGTATCACGGCCGTGACCCAAAAATCCACAAAAGGCGAGAGAACATCACGGCCTGGCCGTGATTCACATCACGGCCGTGAAAGGCGGGCTCGCGTCGCGAGACATCCCAGCGTCGCGAAAGTTCAAATTCGAAGTGCGCGAAGCGAGAAATCGTCACGGCCTGGCCGTGATGGCGTCACGCCGGCGGATCGCCACGCCGTGACGCGTGGCCTCCTTATAAATAGAGCAGATCGAACGAGAAAAAGAGGACTTTTTGGATCGAACTGATTGGAGATCTTTTGTAATCCTTATTCGGGGCTGCGTCTCCTCTTCTCTTCTCTTGATTCTTAGTCTTAGGATGATTTCCGATTGTACGTGCGTCGTTGTTACGGACATGAGGAACTAATCCTCTTGTCTAAGGGATCGATGAAGCCACCTATGGCGGCATAGTACTCATGTGATGTAATTCTCTCTCTCTTAATTCAATTATTGTTTTTTCAATTCTGATTTCATTGTGTTGGTTATATGCTTGCGTGATCAACTTGTTAAACGTGTATGAGGCCGAGAGGCGATTCGCGTTTCAGAACTTGAATTGGGAACATCGATCGAGTGTTGCACGAGAGTGAATAGGAGATCGATGCAACTCTTAGGGAACAAGAATTAATAGAATTCGATATTAGGGTTAAGAGACCTAGGAAGTAATTAACTCAAATCATCGAATACGTCCTATTGAGCACGACAGTGGATATAGGAGAATTTAGGGGTCCCGTTGACATTAAAATTGAACCTAGGGAGGAGAGCAATATCACTTGGGTACTTTGCATGATTGGGTAGGTGGATTGAACCCTTAGATGCTTTTAATTCCAGATTTCATCACCATCTCTTTGATTGATTCGATTTGTTAATTTGAAGTGTGATCTTAGTTTCTTTCCAACCACTTTCTCTACTTAACCAACTTATCGGATTTCTCGCGAAATTAGTCGAATTGGTAACCCAATCCTTGTGTTCGACCTCGGTAGACTCTTACCGTGTTTTATTACTTGCGACGACCCGGTACACTTGCCGGTGAGTCAACAACTCTTAACGCAGATCATCACTCCATATAGAGTGCAATTTATTTCTAATCTTTTTTTTAAAAAAGTTTATTTTTAATCTTAATTAATTAGCTTGAATTAGTAAACAAATTCTTGTGCAAATTAAAATAAATAAACACTTAACATAAAACAAGTTATATGTATAATCAAATCGTATCTCATTGAAGCGATTCATAAGTTACAATTACATGATTAAAAGATAAAAAATTTCCGCAAGATAGCACTAAAATATAAAAAAGTTTTTGCTTCAACATCATTTTCTTCTCAGTCCTGTCCTCAGAAACTCCAATGGATGCATCTCCTCCCTTACTTGAAGTCCTTGATGCTCCATCTGAATTCACAGTCAATTTGGAGCCAAAGCAGAGTGAAGGGTGCACTCGATCTGTTTCAGCAATATTCCTTGGTTCCAAAGCTGAGGTTTTGGAACTGTAGCTGCTGATTCTCCGGAAGGATGATAATGTGTGCAATTCACATAATGCGATTTACACACCCTTATCACCCATGTAATGCGATTTACACAACCTCAGAAGTTGTTTGATCATTAAGACAGAGACCTTTAAGTCTAGGTATAGGAAGAAAGAGTGATGAAGTTAATCTCCATGGCAGAGCCATATTGTGAAGCAGAAAAATTAAAGGAAGGAAGGAAGCTATTTATAGGAGTAGGGGATGAAGTTACTAGGCGTCGTAAGTTACTAAAAAATTAAATTGATCATTAAGAGCATTAGGTTCCAAGGCGCATTGGGAGTTGGCAGTCATATATTATAAACGTACAGAAAGGAAAACTCCCGAAGGAATAGGAAGAAATAGACCTTTAAGTCTAGGTATAAACTTAGTGCTCATAAAGAGGATTATATGTTACAATGTGCATGGGTAAGTAGCACAACAGTAATGGGTAATTAAGTAGCAGAGTAGTTAGAGGAATGAATGCTTTTGCAGAAACTTATACACTTTTAACGTCAGTTGTTGAATAAAACTGACGTTAAAAGTGTTTTTAAAATAAAAAATATTTATTTTTAACGTCAGTTGTTTATACAACTGACGTTAAAAGTGTGATTTTTACTTCAGTTAAATAAACAACTGACGTAAATAATCCTATATCCCTATCTGAAATGTCCTGTTATCACTCTTAACACAGGTCAATCCACATCTATAGTGCAGTTTATTTCTAAACTTTTTTGTTTAAACAAGTTTATTTTTAATCTTAATTAATTATCTTGAATTAGTAAACAAATTCTTGTGCAAATTAAGATAAATAAACACTTAACATAAAACAAGTTATATATGCATCTCATTGAAGCGTTCATAAGTTACAATTAATTACATGATTAAAAGATAAAAAATTTCTGCAACATAGCCCTAAAATATAAAAAAGTTTCTGCTTCAACATCATTTTCTTCTCAGTCATGTCCTCAGAAATTCAAATGGATGCATCTCCTCCCTCACTTGAATTCCATGATGCATCGTGATTAATCAAAGTGAAAGGGATCTTTGCATCACCTCCTTCACTGGAATTCCTTGATGCACCATCTCGAATCCGCAATCACTTGCAGCCAAAGCAAAGTGAAAGGGATGGCTGAGATGAAATAAAGTGAGGGAATCACATTACGTGATTTACTCAACTTTACCATCCATGTAATGTGATTTACACAACCTCAGAAGATTTTTGACCATTAAGACAGAGACCTTTAAGTCTAGGTATAGGAAGAAATAACAAAGGTCCTAGAGCCATTTTGTGAAGGAATAGAAATATAGAGGAAAAGAAGAGGCGATGATTGATCGATACAGAAGAATGGTACTTTATATAGAGAATGATTTTTACACAACACTTTTAACGTCAGTTGTATTCAACAACCGACGTTAAAAGTGTTTTTAAAAAAATATTAATATTTAACGTCAGTTTTTTAATACAACTGACGTTAAACAATTACTTTTAACGTCAGTTGTTTAATACAACTGACGTTAAATGTTGTTTTATTTTGATTATAACGTTTACACCTGCGCGCCTTCTGCACTTCGCTCTGTACGTACGTCTCTTTTCTCTTTTCATCACTCTTAACCCTAGATCACTCTCAACCCTCACTCTCACTCTCACCCAGCACAGAACCCTAATCGCGAGCTCATCTCCACCGCAACCACCACGAGGGCTTCTTCGCCACCACCGTGAGGTACATTATTAACCCTAACTCTGTCTTTCCATTCATTCTTAGCAATAACTTGACATCTATGTTTCCCCTTCCGACGCACTAACTCTCCTTGTCCCTCTGCTCTCAGTAACCACATCGAATGTTGGCCACCACTCGAGCTCCCCTCCCCCCACCACGCGAGCACCTATTTCTGGTGAGTATTTAGGGCACATTTTTGTATTTTTGGTTTTGAGTGTATGTTGAAACTGTAGTCTCAGTAGTTGAAACTTGAAACCGTGAGTTTGAGTTGTTTGGAATGTACGTCTCTATTTTTGGTTTTGAGTGCATGTTGCTCTCTTTGGTTGATCCGTCACTGCCGTGATGCTCATCACGGCCAGGCCGTGATCGATTCGCCTCGTGATGGCATGGCATGGTTCAGTTGGCACGTTACGGCCATGATGGACATCACTGCCAGGCCGTGACCAGTGCTTGGCAATCTTCAAAAACTATAGTTTTCAATCTCCCGTATTGTCCTTATATTGGATATATGTTTTGTATGTCTACAGGACCTATCTAGTTATGGATCGTATTTGGATGGTTTGTAAGCGTACTAGTGCTGAGTATTTGAAGGGGGTGGGAGAATTTATAGAATTTGCTCAAAGGAATGTTCCTAATAGTAATGGAATGTTCTGTTGTCCTTGTGTCAAGTGTTTGAATACGAGGAAATGTACGGTGAAGGATATACGTACTCATTTTATTTGTGAAGGGATTTACTTGAGTTATACAAGATGGATATGGCATGGTGATGTGTTGTTGAGTAGTACGGCGAGTGTCTCCCAAAGTGAGGACGTTGACGTAGATATGGAGGATGATCGAGTAGAGGACATGATCCGTGATATTGGACAAGAATCTTTTCATCGAGCTCATGTGTATGATAGGTTGTGCGGTGATGCGGATAAGCCTTTATATCCAGGGTGTACTACTCATACACGGTTGTCGGCGGTGCTAAAATTGGTTTGTGTGAAGGCGAGAAATGGTTGGACCGATAAAAGCTTCACGGAATTGCTTAAAGTGTTGAAAGACTTGCTTCCGGAGGACAACACATTGCCCGACCGTAACTATGAGGCCAAGAAGGTATTGTGTCCTATGGGTATGGAGTATAAGAAGATACACGCATGCCCCAATGATTGCATATTGTACACCGGTGTTCATGAAGACAATCACGATTGCCCCAAATGTGGGTTATCACGATACAAAGTGAAGGGTGGTGATGATGATGATGATCTTGATGATGTGAGAAAAAAGGGTCCTCCTGCGAAGGTGTTGTGGTATCTTCCAATAATTCCAAGGTTCAAGCGATTGTTTGCCAATGCGAAAGATACGAAGAATCTTAGATGGCATAATGATGAGAGGAAACGTGATGGAAAGGTTCGTCATCCTGCTGATTCTATTCAATGGAAGAATATCGATACTATGTTTTCGGATTTCGCCGATGAGCCAAGAAACCTAAGGCTTGGACTTGCTACGGATGGAATGAATCCTTATGGTAACATGAGTAGTATTCGTAGTTCATGGCCTGTTCTGTTGGTAATTTACAACATGCCCCCTTGGTTGTGCATGAAGCGCAAATACATGATGTTGTCTATGATGATTTCGGGCCCAAAGCAACCGGGAAATGACTTAGATGTTTATCTAGGTCCCTTGATTGAAGACTTGAAAACGTTGTGGGTGGAAGGTGTTGATGTAGTTGATGGGTATTCTCATCAGACTTTCAAGCTTCGTGCCATGTTATTTTGCACCATCAACGACTTTCCAGCATACGGCAACTTGTCCGGGTACAGTGTCAAGGGGCATAAAGCATGCCCTATATGTGAAGAAGGCACACTCTACACTCAATTGCATCATGGAAAGAAGACGGTTTACCTTGGGCATCGGAGATTTCTTGGACGTGATCACCCATATCGTAAGATGAAAAAAGCTTTTAATGGATGCCAAGAGACAGAAGAAGCGCCGGCGGCCTTAATTGGAGAGCAGGTTTATCAGAGGGTAAAGGACATCGATGTTATATTCGGCAAGTCCAAAAAGAAAGGTAAAGCTGCTGAGGAAAACATATGGAAGAAGAGGTCGATATTCTTTGATCTTCCATACTGGCGCAAGCTTGATGTCAGACACTGCATTGATGTGATGCATGTGGAGAAAAATGTGTGTGATAGTGTGATCGGGACGTTTCTCAACATTCAGGGCAAGACAAAGGATGGTGTGAATGCTCGTCTCGACCTCGTTGCTATGGGTATACGAGAGCAGTTAGCTCCAGTTGTTGAGGATGGTAAGCAGACTTATTTGCCACCAGCATGTCATACTTTGTCAAAAAAAGAGAGACAAAGTTTCTGCGGGTGTCTTCAGGGCATCAAAGTTCCACATGGTTACTCTTCAAATATGAAGAGGCTTGTCTCTAGTGATCTTAAATTGGTTGGCTTGAAGTCTCATGATTGTCACATCTTGATGCAACAACTTCTGCCCGTTGCTATTCGTGGTATTGCTACAAAAAATGTGAGACATGCCATTACTCGGTTGTGCTCATTCTTCAATTCTATATGTAGCAAAGTCGCTGACCCCCGTATGTTGGATGACTTAGAAGTTGAGGCTGCTACAATCTTGTGCCAATTGGTGATATATTTTCCTCCTTCATTTTTCGACATAATGGTTTACTTAATTGTTCATTTGGTGAGGGAGATTAGATTATGTGGGCCGATTTTTCTGAGATGGATGTACCCAGTTGAGCGCTACATGAAGATCTTGAAAGGGTACCTGAAGAATCCTCATCGTCCGGAAGCATCTATTGTTCAAAGGTATGTTGCAGAAGAAGCTATTGAGTTTTGTTCGGACTACCTTCATAACACGGATCCTATAGGGGTTCCTAAGCCTCGGCATGATGAGATTAGATGTCAAGGTAAGGGTACACATGGCTTAAGAATTAATAGGAAGGATCGGGAGGAAGTGCTTCAAGCACATTTGTATGTATTGAACAACATCGAATGTGTTCAGCCTTTCTTATTTGAACATAAAAGAAAAGTCAATCAAGAAAACCCTCGAATGAGCGAAAGGTGGTTGTTGAACAAGCATAACAAGACTTTCCTACCATGGTTCAAGGAAGAAATGCTTAAGGATGGTAGTACTGCTTCTGATGACGTAAGATGGCTAGCATGTGGGCCTAGCTTCAACGTCATATGTTGGAGCGGATACGACATAAATAACTTTTCCTTTTATACAAAGGAACAAGATAACAAGAGTACCATGCAAAATAGTGGGGTTATGATCTTGGCGAAGCAATGCACTTCTCTAGTGCAAAGGACACAAAACCCGTTTAAAGACCGAGACCTTACTTTGGATATATTGAAGATATTTGGGTGCTCGATTACACTAAGCTTACGGTGTTAGGTATTTAAATGTAAGTGGGTTGATAGTAACGGTGGTGTACAAACCGACGAATTGGGGTTCACATTGGTAGACCTCAACAAGTTAGGTCATATAAATGAGCCTTTCATAATGGCTTCCCAAGCAAAACAAGTGTTCTACATCACTGATCCTTCTAACAAAAGGTTGTCCGTGGTTCTCCAAGGAAAAAGCATGTATAATGGTAGTGATGAAAATGAAGATTAAAATCTTGATATTCCTGAGACTCCTTCTTTTTCAACAAACATGCCTACTATAATCGAGGAGACACGGGTGGACGATGTACATGCCACTCGTGATGATCATCACGAAGGGATATTGATATAGGTAGCTTAAACTTAGTATACATTTATTTTTATTTATATTTCTGTATTTATTTTGAGTTATAACCTATGTTAATAAATATATATTGTTTCTGAACAGGCATACATATGGATCATTGTTCCATTTTTCCTTTGCAATTCTGTAATGTGTGTGATATTCACGTATTCTTGGGATATTTCTTGAATGCGGGGATAGCCGAGGGGATTGATATTTTAAAACTGAATTTAAAAAAAAATACTATTAACGTCAGTTTTATCATACAACTGACGTTAATAGTATTTTATGAAATATACAGTACACTATTAACGTCCGTTGTTTATTACAACCGACGTTAAAATTAAGACCTTTAACGTAAGTTCTTGATAACAATTGACGTTAGTTTTAACAAAATTCACGTCAGTTTTGTTAAAGAACTGACGTTAATTTTGACAAAATTAACGTCAGTTGTGTTAAAGAACCGACGTTAATAGTGTTATATTTAACGTCAGTTCTCAACTGACGTTATAAGTTTAACTTTTAACGTCAGCTGTATTTACGTCAGTCAGTATTCTGACGTAAAAAATCAATTTTAACTGACGTAAAAAGCACTTATTGCACTAGTGTGTGTTGTCTATATTTAAGACGATGACATTTTTTAAAACATTATAGCAAATAAGAAACAATGTTAGTCGCAGCAAGGATTATGACAACTATGATTTTTCTAAACTACTTTTTTAAAAACATATGGCAAAGTAAGTTAAGCAGTAAATGAATCAAAGCAAAAGGATAGGTAGTGGTACCTGATAGTGCAGTAAGCCATTCTCATCAGGATGGGGTACTACGGTTTCTATGTACTCCTCTTGGGGTGAAGTAAAATCTTCAAGTGCATTATGCTTTGTTCCCTACGTAGTGACATTGGATTACAAACCAATCAAATTAAATAAACAAATTAGCCTTGAAATCTACAATTTCAATGTATTTAGATGGTGAGTATTACTACCACCATTAAAAATTGTCATTACGATTTTAAATGAAGGAAAATTTTTAGTTGAGCATGTTAGTATGTTTGGAAAATGTTTACACGAATGAAGACCCAAAATTTAATCATAATCCATTCATGCCAATAGTATATGGGCCGCATTGGTATGTTATTAACAAACACATATTTAGGTTGGGGTTATGGGTGGTCTGGCAGTAAGATGTTATGTGAAATTAGTTTCCAACTTGGCTTCTAGCCCTTTATTGGTAGTTCGTGCAATTGTTGTCAAGGATACATTACATGTACTCCTACTAAAAGGCATTTGTATTAATTATGAAACCAATATCAGGACCAACCCAACTAAAACCCTCTTCATCTTAAACAAAAAATAAAAAACCAAAATAACTAGACAAAGGGGTCGCACAACCGAAATACAAATTCCAGTTTCACCATCCAATTCGTAAACTAATAGGATGCAGAAAGTATACACGTGCAAATAACACAGTGACTAGACAAACATATCATTGTTTTCTATTGAGACTCATATCTGCGTATTCTCACATAGTCACTATGATAAAATCATCATTTCCTTTGTCAAACACCCTTTTTATTTGAGCTAATATTAAAGCAGTGGTCACGATGTAGACTGCAACCAGCACACCCCTGATCATAGGCATACCATCCTTGACATATAATCCTATTAGGTGATTGAATTAACTACGAATTTTGGTTTTGAAAGACACACAAGTATTTTTTTTCTAAGCAAAGAATTATTTATATTGATATAAGACCCAAAATATTGTGCCCAAAATTTACAACAACAACCAGAGCCAAATGCAACAGGAAGTAGTATGCCTATTACAAAGGCCTTAGCCCCAAAACATAAATGCCCGCCTTAGAACAAACCAAAAACAATACCAGGAGCACCGAAACATTAACTGAACCACCCCCAAAGAACGTTTAACATTCTGCTATGTGAGAACCATTAGAACCAAACGCATGCAGATCACGTGCAAGTACAATAAGACAAAAATCTTGGACCTCCAAGTAGACACTAACACGTAATAGTGAAACAGAGAGATTGTCAGGCAAATATGTAAACTCCTGAACCCAAATTTCAAATATTTATATGGCACAACTCACACACCCACATTGATAACAGCAGACACACACACAGTCACTAATAACTCAGCACACACGCACACCAACACCAGAGAGAAACAGTTCAGTGGTTTACTTATCAAAATAAGGTAGCATCACCAAAACTGCAAATTCAGAGACACGCAGCAACAACAAGAAAGAGAAACAAGACACTCAAACACAATTAACCACCTTCTACAGTCACAATACTGTATTATAAATTACACGACTCAACTTCCTGAAATTGGTCTGAAATTTAAAGCAAATCATTGGAGACAACAATGTTATACATACCCTATTCTGTTCAAAAAAAAACTGCTTATCAATTGGGATCAACTGTCAAAATATTCAATTTGCTATTATAAACAGCTACATCAAGGTATGCTTTGGTTGCCATAATGTTCTGGACGAGTAATCACTGTCAAGAAACAAATAACAATTAACAAATGGAAAAACGGAAACAAAAATTAAAAGAACTGAAAATAAACAATGTACCTCCGTGTCTGAATCAAGTTCATCAGAACCAACCTCTCCATCATCATTGCCTGTCTCATAATCTGAATCATCTAATGTAGGAGTGCCGACTGGTTGGGTACCTTGGGAATATGGACACTTCCTTCTATTATGACCTTCTTCCCTACAATTACTGCATCTTCTTGGTTTCTTGGACGACTCACCTTGGACTTGAAATAGACAACTATAAACACGAGAAGGGAGGGTTGAATTGTGTTTATCATAATTTAAACAAAGTTGAAAACTTTTCGCATACAGAAGCTTGGTTCAGAGACGAGCGAAAAGATACTGGACAGACAGGTGACCTGTCTGATGAAATTTTAACAGGACTTAGGTAAACACTCCTCTTGATAAACAGATAAGAAAACTAAAGCAACTAAAGAGTTTATAAGGAAGAAGAGATTGACACAGCTATTTATCCTAGTTCACTCTTCAAAGCAAAGAGCTAAGTCCAGTCATGGGCAGCACCAAGTTTTATCCACTATAACTGATCAGGTTACAGACTCTAAGTATTGTTTGCGCACCTAGCCTCTTCAGGCTCCAATGTTAGACTCAATGACTTAGAGATTTTGATATATGACAAATACAACTCAATGTGTATACAAGTATTTTAGTGTCAAATTGCAAAGACAGGTATCAAGCAGTAATCAACAAGTTCAGTGAGCAATTAAAGGAGAATATTCAAAGAAGAACTTGAAGAAATAAAAAGAGCTACTTGGAGGAATCAAAGAGCAAAGACAAAGATTAAGGAATCATCAAAACAAGAGCTTAAAGGAGAAATTAGATTAAGTCTTATATGATTTGTAAGAGAAAGAAATCTCTTATTCACAAATAGCTCGTTTGAAAAGATGCATGAAAGAAAATAAATTTTCATTACCTGCATTAAAAGGAATAAGTTTTCGTTAATGAAAATGATTTTTGGAAATAAGATTTCATAAGTAATAGAAGCGTTCGTCCAACACTGAAGTAATAGAAGCGCACGTCCAACCCAAGTGATAGAAGCGTACGTCCAACATACGTGATAAAAGCAGGCGTCCAATAAAGTGATACAAGCGGTCGTCCACTAAAGTGATAGAAGCGCTCGTCCAACATTGAAGTAATAGAAGCGCACGTCCAACACAAGTGATAGAAGCGCACGTCCAATAAAGTGATACAAGCGGACGTCCAATAAAGTGATACAAGCGGTCGTCCACTAAAGTGATACAAGCGCTCATCCACTAAAGTGACAGAAGCGCTCGTCCGCTAAAGTGACAGACGTGCTCGTCCACTAAAGTGATACAAACGCTCGACCACACAAGTCTTTGGACTTGCTAAGACCTTAATATGGAGCTCGTCTACTAGCCCGTCCGAATGTAAAATCTTAATGGCTAGATGGACGCGGTTATTTTCAAGATGGACGTGAATTCTATAAGAACTATCAGGATCTTATTTCAAGAACCAGAATCAAGAAAACAGATTCTGTTAATCAGATCCAAATCTGTTTTGATTGATCCCATCGACTATAACTTGTTTTCTATATATAGATGGATCAAATGAACACCTTTTAAATATATCAATCATAACATATCGAATATAATACACATATCATTCATCATCTTTCTTGAGCTTATTGTGAAAAGAGTGTTTCATTCTCATAAGTGCTTCAATTTGTTAATCTGACTATTAAGAGTTAGGAATCAATTTTTCGTTTTACTTTTGATTGTAAAGAGAGAGGGAGTCTCTCTGTGTGATTAGGGTGAGGTATCCCTAAGGAAGAATATTGAGGCTTTTTCAAGAGTGTGGTATCTCGAGGTGAAGGAGTGCTCTGTGGTGTAAAGGTTTTTCAAGCTATCTGGAAAAGCTTGTTGTGTTAGTGTGTGAAAACCCACAAGTGGAGTGGGGACTGGATGTAGGTCACAGTGGTGGTGACTGAACCAGGATAAATCTGGTTGTGTGGTATCTCTAAACTCACTCTTTAATTTTTGTCTTGTGCATATAACTGTGATCTTGATGTTCTAAGTTTTCAATTGATATCAGTTCTTGATCTGCATAATCAGTATTGAATCTTGCATCATATGATGAAACTGAAACCTGCAAGTTTGTTCTTGATTGTTAATGCTTGTATCTGAAACTTACATAACTTGTTCTTAATCTTTAAAGGTTTAATCAGTTTCTGTATTTTGTTATTATTGAGTTTTGAACCTGAACCTATTCTGTGATCTATTAATTCTGAATCAGTCTTTCTTATCCTCATCACCTTCTATTCAAGATTTTATATAAACCTTTCATTGATTTTGTAAAAGATCCCGAGGCCACAAATCTGAAAAGTAAAGTTTTGTGAAAAGTTTTTAAGAGGGAAATATTTTAAGAAGACTCAATTCACCCCCCCCCCCCCCTCTTGAGTCGTTGAAGCCAAAACAACAATTGGCATCAGAGCTAAACTCTTAAGTTTGGCTTAACAGCTATAAGAGCATGGCTTCCAATGACTGTTTGAATGGAGGGGCTTCCCTTGCACGTCGTCTTGCCTTCAATGGATCTGAGTATATATATTGGAATGAAAGAATGGTAATCTTTCTTGAGACAGCAGGTGTAGACATTTGGGATGCAGTAGAGAATGGACCATTTGTCCCCTCCACTGTAGATGCTAATGATTCTCCAAGAAATAAGCCTAAAACCGAATGGAATAAGGATGAAAAGAAAATAGTTCAATATAATGCACGTGCTATGAATATTATAACGTCTGCTATAAGCCGTAATGAGTTTTTTCAGGGTTTCAAATTACAAATCAGCAAAGGAGATGTGGGATACATTGCAAGTAACACATGAAGGAACCACAGATGTCAAAAGAGCAAGAATGAACACCCTCACTCGTGAATATGAGTTATTTCGCATGAATCGAGGAGAACCCATGGAGGTTATGCAAAAGAGATTCACACACAACATAAATCAATTGGCTGCACTTGGAAAGACAATCTCCAATGAAGATCAAGTTAACAAAGTAATGAGATGCTTGAGCAGGGAATGGCAACCTAAAGTCACTACAATCTCAGAATCTAGAGATCTCTCATCAATGACCATTGCCACATTGTTTGGAAAATTGCAAGAACATCAATTGGAGTTGAACGGACTGAATGAGAGTGAAGAAACTGATAAAAGAAATAAGGGATTGGCTCTGAAATCACAAGTCAGAGAAGTAGAAGACGGTGATGACGATGATTCAGCACAAGAGGTTGAATCTAAAGAAGAAATGGGAACGCTAGTTAGAAAATTCAAGAAGTTCCTAAAGAAGAAAGGCAACTTCAAAAGAAAGTCATCCACTTTTCCTAAAAGAAATTTCAGCAAAGGTGACAACTCTTCCAACAACATCACATGCTATGAATGTGGAAAGATTGGCCACTTGAAGCTTGACTGTCCAAAGCTGCAAAAGAAGGACAAAGCAGAAAAGTTTGACTCAAAGGACAAGAAGTGGAGAAAGCCAAGAAAGTCCTACATTGCTTGGGATGATAATAATGTAGATTCCACTGAAGAATCTGAATCTGAGGAGGCAAACTCGTGCTTGATGACCAGCAATAACAGTGATTCAGAGAGTGAGGTAAATTCTGATTCACAACCTACTTTTGATGAATTGAAAGATGCATTTGATGAGTTACGTGCTGAATATCTTAATATTGCTAAACAACTTGTCTCATCTACAAAAATAATTGCTAAACAATGTGATGATTATGCATGCTTGAAAATGAAAGAAAGAGAACTAGAAGCTAGGAATAAGGTCTTGATTGCATCTAGCTCTAATTGTTCCAAGTGTTGTACATTGACTAAAGAATTTGAAAAACTGAAAAATGACTTAGCCAAGTTCACAAATGGTAGAGATAACTTGAATGCTTTATTAGGATAGCAAAAGTGTGTTTATGATAAGGCTGGAATAGGCTATGAACCTAAGATACATGAGAAATCTTTCAAGAAATTTTTTGCTGCACCTAAGACATCAAACACACCATTTGTTAAATGCAACTTTTGTGCTAGAAAAGGTCACACAGCTTCTACATGTCAATACAGAAAATCAGCATACAATAAATCTAAGTATATATGGGTTCCTAAAGGAACTATTGCTGCAACTAACCCAAAAGGACCCAAACAGTTTTGGGTACCTATAGCAAAAACATAAAATTCTGTTTTGTAGGTGTGGTGGAAGGTCAAGAGCAAAAATTTGAATCATGACATAGAGCCTTCACCAAACACAAAATGGGTAACAATAAAGAAATAATATTGATTGAATATGTTTTCTAATTATCATTATTAATGTATCATTGTGAATCTTTGTGTTGACGTATATATCATTGTATAGTATGTCTACATTGTTCTATTAAAGTTATTTGATCCATCTTGGAATAATCATATGGCATTTGTGTCTCAAGTAGAACCTAAGAACATAGATGATGCTATAATTGATGAACATTGGATGATGGCTATGCAAGATGAGTTAAACTAGTTTGAAAGAAACCAAGTTTGGAAACTAGTGCCTAAACCCAAGAACTGTCAAGTAATAGGTACAAAATGGGCTTTTAGGAATAAACTAGATGAAAATGGTATAATTGTAAGAAACAAGGCTAGATTGGTAGCCAAAAGGTATAACCAAGAAGGCATGGATTATGATGAAACATATGCACCGGTAGCAAGATTAGAAGCTATAAGAATGCTACTTGCTTATGCTTGCATAATGGGATTTAAATTGTATCAAATGGATGTTAAGAGTGCTTTCTTAAATGGATTTATACAAGAGGAAATGTATGTTGGTCAATCACCTGGTTTTGAGAATAACGAATTCCCTAACCATGTTTATAAACTGTCTAAAGCACTATATGGCTTAAAGCAAGCTACTAGAGCTTGGTATGAAAGGTTAAGTAATTTTCTCATTGAAAAAGGATTTAAAAGAGGTAAAGTTGACACAACTTTGTTCACTAAGAAAAAGGCACACAACATTTTACTTGTACAAATATATGTGGATGATATAATTTTTGGTGTCACTAATGATTAGTTATGCAATGAGTTTGCAAGTCTTATACATAGTGAGTTTTAAATGTCAATGATGGGTGAGCTGAACTTTTTCCTTGGACTGTAAATAAAGCAAACTGAAAATGGAATCTTTGTTAGCCAAACCAAGTACTGCAATGAGTTGATCAGGAAGTTTGGCATGGAAAATGCCAAGGAGATGGCTACTCCAATGAGTACCTCCTGTTATCTGGACAAGGATGAGAAAGGTAAACCTGTTGATGTTTCTAAATTCAGAGGTATGATAGGCTCACTACTTTATCTTACTGCTAGTAGGCCAAATATCATGTTTAGTGTATGCATGTGTGCTAGGTATCAATCAAATCCAAAAGAATCACACTTAACAACAGTTAAAAGAATAATTAAGTATCTGTTAGGAACAAAAGACATGGGATTATGGTATCCCAATGGAGCTACATGTACTTTAATTAGCTATTCAGACTCCGATTTTGCTGGTTGTAAACTAGATAGAAAGAGTACTAGTGGAACTTGCCATTTACTAGGAAACTCATTAGTATCATGGTTCAGTAAGAAACAATCTAGTGTGGCTTTATCCACTGCAGAGGCTGAATATGTAGCAGCTGGTAGCTGTTGTGCACAGGTTTTATGGATGAAACAACAATTAGTTGATTATAGTGTGCAACTAAACCAAGTTACTACTATATGTGACAATGCGAGTGCAATTAACTTAACTAAGAATCCCATAATGCACTCTAGAACTAAACACAGAGAAATCAGACATCATTTCATTAGAGACCATATTCAAAGTAGAAAAATTGAGATTGAATATGTTGATACAACTAAACAACTTGCAGATATTTTTACCCAGCCCCTGAACAATGAAAGCTTCTTTTTCATTAGAAGAGAATTGGGCATAATTGATCAATCCTATATCTAATCTCTAACGAAACAAAAGAAAATCAAAAAAAGGGGAGGAAAAAGAACTTCGTTTTTTTTGAAAGGGACAAATCATGAAATTGAAATGGCTGCAATTACTGAAGTGAATGAAAGGATAAAAAAGGCAAAAAAAGGATATTGATAAACTCAAAGATAACCCAGGAGTGGACTTTCATCTCCCTGCACCTATCCCTCTATCATGAACAATTTTATATGCTATGTTTGAATGTTTAAATGCTTACCTTCTCTATTGCTTTGAATGTTTCTATTCTTTACCTTTTTGATAATGCCAAAAGGGGGAGGAAAAAGTATGATATAGAGAAAGGGGATAATAACAAATTATACATGCATATGTTGACGGGGAGCTAATAAGCTTACATGATTAATGGGGAGTAAATCAAATTCTGCTCTGTTAATATTTTTTTTGCTATGATATACTTATGCTCTGACTGCTTTGATACCATGATATAAATCTACTAAAAAATACTTAGCTTCTGCTACACTTATACTCTAATCTTATAATTTGTTAAAAGATTTGTCATAATCTAAAAGGGGGAGATTGTTAGACTCAATGACTTAGAGATTTTGATATATGACAAATACAACTTAATGTGTATGCAAGTGTTTTAGTGTCAAATTGCAAAGACAGGTATCAAGCAGTAATCAACAAGTTCAGTGAGCAATTAAAGGAGAATATTCAAAGAAGAACTTGAAGAAATCAAAAGAGCTATTTGGAGGAATCAAAGAGCAAAGACAGAGATTAAGGAATCATCAAGACAAGAGCTTAAAGGATAAATTAGATTTAAGTCTTAGATGATTTGTAAGAGAAAGAAATCTCTTATTCACAAATAGCTCATTTGAAAAGACGCATGAAAGAAAATCAATTTTCATAACCTGCATTAAAAGGAATAAGTTTTCGTTAATGAAAATGATTTTTGGAAATAAGATTTCATAAGTAATAGAAGCGCTCATCCAACACTGAAGTAATAGAAGCGCGCGTCCAACCCAAGTGATAGAAGCGCACGTCCAACATAAGTGATAAAAATGGGCGTCCAATAAAGTGATACAAGCAGTCGTCCACTAAAGTGATAGAAGCGCTTGTCCAACACTGAAGTAATAGAAGCGCACGTCCAACACAAGTGATAGAAGCGCACGTCCAATAAAGTGATACAAGCGGTCGCCCAACAAAGTGATACAAGCAGTCATCCACTAAGGTGATACAAGCACTCGTCCACTAAAGTGATAGAAGCGCTCGCCCACTAAAGTGATACAAGCGCTCGTCCACTAAAGTGACAGAAGTACTCGTCCACTAAAGTGATACAAGCGCTTGTCCACACAAGTCTTTGGACTTGCTAAGACGTTATTATGGAGCTCGTCTACTAGCCCGTCCGAATGTAAAATCTTAATGGCTAGATGGACGCGGTTATTTTCAAGATGGACGCAAATTCTATAAGAACTATCAGAATCTTATTTCAAGAACCAGAATGAAGAAAACATATCCAAATCTGTTTTGATTTATCCCAACGACTATAACTTGTTTTCTATATAAAGAGGGATCAAAGGAACAATTTTTAAATATATCAATCATAACGAACATAACATATCGAATACAATACACAACATCATTCATCATCTTTCTTGAGCTTATTGTGAAAAGAGTGTTTCATTCTCATAAGTGCTTCAATCTGTTTATCTGACTATTGAGAGTTAGGAATCAATTTTTCGTTTTACTTTTGATTGTAAAGAGAGAGGGAGTCTCTCTGTGTGATTAGGGTGAAGTAACACTAAAGAAGAACATTGAGGCTCTTCAGAAGAGTGTAGTATCTCGACATGAAGGAGTGCTCTGTGATGTAAAGGTTTTTCAAGCTATCTGGCAAAGCTTGTTGTGTTAGTGTGTAAAAACCCACAGGTGGAGTGGGGACTGGATGTAGGTCACAGTGGTGGTGACTGAACCAGGATAAATCGGGTTGTGTGGTATCTCTAAACTCAAACTCTTTAATTTTTGTCTTGCGCATATAACTGTGATCTTGATGTTCTAAGTTTTCAATTGATATCAGTTCTTGATCTGCATAATCAGTATTGAATCTTGCATCATATACTGAAACTGAAACCTGCAAGTTTGTTCTTGATTGTTAATGCTTGTATCCGAAACTTGCATAACTTGTTCTTAATCTTTAAAGGTTTAATCAGTTTCTGTATTTTGTTATTATTGAGTTTTGAACCTGAACCTATTCTGTGATCTATTAATTCTGGATCAATCTTTCTTATCCTCATCACCTTCTATTCAAGATTTTATATAAACCCTTCATTGATTTTGTAAAAGATCCTGAGGCCACAAATTTGAAAAGTAAAGTTTTGTGAAAAGTTTTTAAGAGGTAAATATTTTAAGAAGACTCAATTCACCCCCCCCCCCTCTTCAGGCTCCAAGACAAGTATTCTTTGCACACCTAGCCTCTTCAGGATCACTCCGATTTGTTTGAGAAATTTGGTTTGTAATAAATACAACTTCTGACAGACTGATCTTTCACTAACACTCAGTGGTTTAAATGTAAAGTTTAGGAAAGTCTGCGTAATAACTTCAAATGATTGAAGAATACAGAATGAAAGAATGAAGATATTAATGCGCGGAATAATGGCTCTTTAATGCTATATGTATTCTCCGTTTCTTCATCTTCAATGACTTATGTATCTATAATCTTCAAGCATTTATGATCCATTAGAGACATTCCCTCAGATGTTGGCTTCAAGAAGAACTTCATTAAATGCAATAAAGTTGTTCTGAGCAGTCATTAATGCAATAGGAACGTTGGTTGTACTCTAACTTGAAGGATCATGGCATTATGCATCGTGAAACAGCCATATCAGAGTTGTGCAGAGAGCTTTTTGTACTTTGCTGAGTACAATTCCCTTTTCGTGTAAGGACCGGCAGCACTAGGGAATAAAGCATGTTGGAAGCATTCTTGAACTGGTCTTTGGTTCTAATAACCGAGGTTGCAAGAGAGAGTAACTTCTGATTTTTCTTGATAAGTGTGAGACTGAGTAGGAGAGAAGGCTTCAAGTCTCTTTTTGATGGGACAGCCAACAAAAGCTTGTTAGGTCTTTGGTTCTTCAACGAGTAACCTTAGACGAGTGTAGAAACTCGTGGAGAGACAGGTTGAAAACATATCTTGAAAGAAGTCAATAATCCTAGTCAGCAGATAGGTTGACTTTCGCTTATCCATACAGGTAACCACTTATGAGCAGACAGATGACTTTTACTGTTTTAATTTGCACACCAGATAGACAGGTTAGCAACCAATATGAAGGTTAATTAAATCATTAACCAATGTTTAGTTCTCATCAAAACTTAGGGAAATGCACACAGACATTTTAGAGACTTAACAATCTCCCCCTTTTTGATGATGACAAACATTGAGATGATTTAATGAACCTCAGAAAATATCAACAAAGAAAATAGCATATATCAGACAGGTTGAAATTTTCTTAATCGAATAGGTTATGCAGATACTTGATCAGATATTAAGATTAATCATATAATCTGGTTCACTTAGTCACACATAAATTTGACTTGTTTTACTTTGAAATTATCGGAGCAATCTTACTTGCAATTTATCAGAGCAAATATAGCATATCATATTAAGATCATATCATATTCATTCTCCCCTTTTTGTCAACAGCAAAAAGGAGTAATAACAAAAAAAAGAGATAAGGAAAGTAAGAAATATATTTTATTCATCATAAGCTTTGATAAGTACAGGGCAATTTACAACAAAGAAACAAAACTACCTAGATTGACGAAGTAACAAATATAAGGTAACAACCCTTTGCTCTAAGAGCAGCCTAGCTTGCCTTTCTTCATCCAGCTGTCTTCTTAAGTCTTCTACTTGTCCTTGAAGCAGATGAAAGTCTTGTGAGACCACTGTCTGAGAAGTGGAGGCTTCTGTAGACAGGCTTGAGGAAGAGACAGTCAGAGAAGAGTGTCAGGGTAAGGCTAAATATGGGGGTGCCTTAGGTAGAGATAGGGGAGAGGTGATGGAAGGGAAGAAAAGTTCATGGAGAGTTTGAAGAGCATAAAAAGGAATAAAGACAAATTTGAAGACAAGACTGATTCTGACAAAGTCAGTATCAGGTGAAGGAAACACACAGGAAAGTCTCTCGGACAGAGGCAATCTGGTGATGGCTATTTGGATAGGTGGGGGAAAAGGTGTTTGAACTAAAACAGAGGGAGGGATATGTAATAAAGAATCAATATGACAAAAGAAAGAATTTGATTTAGTAATTAACATAAAGAAATACCTAGACCTACAAGGTAGCATTACAACAGAAGCAGGATAGTGAGTTCCAACTAATGTTCTAATGAAGACAACAATAGGTGGGTAGAAGAAAAGTTCTCTATAGGGGTTTAGAATATGAGGTGGAGGAGAAGGGATGAAAGAGACATGTGAGATACTTGCAAATAAAAGAGATTGCAGATTAGACACAAAGAGTCTCGATGATATGTCGGTTTGTTCTTTGGGAGCAGAGTCCCTGTGAATAACTGTGTACTGACAGTCATCAGGTATAACAGTGAAAGAAGATTTTTGAGTTTGAAAGGAGTGGACAGTTGAAGAAAGAGGAGATGCAACAGAGAGATGTTGAACAAAAAGGGTAGATGGAGAAGGGGAAGGGAATGAAGGAGATGTCCGCTCTTCAGATATCTTCAACTTCTTGTGAGAATGAGACACTTGGTCATCCTCGGGTACAACTGTCCGAACTCCTCCAGACAGGTCTTCTGTAGTGTTAGCCTCTGCAGGCACTTCAGTCTTTGCAGGTACTGGGTAACCGGATCTTCTCTTTTTGGGAATAATTCCCAAGATGAAAGTCTTCTTTGGTTCTTCCTGGACTTGCTTTGTCTGCTCCCCCTGAGCAGATGCTTCCTCTTCGCTAGGCTCAGACTCAACTTGTCTGACCTTGGCAAAGGTCTTCACCAGCTTCCCCTTCTTGCTGGGATGAGCAGGAATATCCACTAATTCCTCAGCTTCACTAGTCTTCCTCTTGGGAGAGGGTCTCCTCAGCCTGAACCTAAAGGGCTCAACTGTCTCAACAGAATCTTCACACACTAAAGGTTACAACTCTGGAATTTGGCCTTGTCTGGCCACTTTTCCAAATGGTTTGAATAGTCTCTCAGAAATGGGGACTTCAGATTCATCAGTGGAAACCACTGGTTCTTCCTCCTTCTGCTCAACAGCAGGCTTCTTCTTCTACTTCTTCTTATCATCTGCCTCCTCATAAGCAAGAGGGATTCCCTTGATGTCCATCATAGACAATATCTTCCTATCTATGGGCAGTGACATGTCCACAAAGCGAACATCACTGGGAACAAACAACTTGTTCCTGAAGACCCTTGTCAGCAACATCCCATAGAGATAGGTCTGCATGTTGGTTTTCTTGATCAGAGTCTCAAGGTACATGTAGATAAGGTCGTTGATGTCAACCTTGATTTTGTGGATCATGTGGTACAGAGAAAATCTGTCCATCTTGGTCACACTGTCTCGTGAGTCTTTCCTTGGCATCACGTATTCCAACAGCAATTTGTGCAGGAATCTGCACTTGACCACCATGTTGACAGGTTTAGGGTTCACAGGCTTGGGAACACCATAGATGGCAATGTTGACATTGTCAACTCCCACTTCATCTTCCCAGTTGGGTGTGAAGCCAGCTCCGATTCTCGGACATTTTGTGACAAGCTCCAGAGAGCTAATGGGGAAGAGAAGGGTTCTATCCCCCATTTCAGCCTTAAAGCTTTTGATTCCGTTGAGTCGGTTGGTGACAACCACAACATTTCTCCAGAACGTTTGAACGAGCTTAGGGTGAATAAGCTCCTTGATGTCGAAGAAAGGAGTCCATTTGGAGTACGCCAACTCTTCAGTGACATCCATACCTAGCTTCTTCATCTGTTGAAGATCAACAGACTTTCTCGGAATGATCGTCTCGATCTCAATAACTTTGAGATTGTATTTCTTAGCGATTTCTTTTGTAGAGAGATGCTTGGATGATGCCATTTTTGAGAGAAAACGATTCTAGGGTTTCGAGAGAGAAGAGGGTTTCAGAGATGAAAAGACAAAGAGATTTTGAAATTTTGAAAATGTAAAGGTTCAACCTTTCTGATCTATTGTCTTTATAGTCATAAAAATAGGAGAGAGAAAAAAAACCGACATCTTTAAATCAAAACGGCACGATTTGTATGGGGAACCGCAACGCCCACTTAAGACATAATGAAAACATGGTTTCGAGATATATAAACTACCGTGCACATGATTAGCTTCATATAAGGAAATGGTATTAAACACTTAATAGCCATTTCAAAAAAACTGTTGAGTTCTAGCATAGTGACTCAGTAGAGTCAGACATGTAAGCATAGACAGATGATAAAGCACAGACAGGTTAACACTCAGACATGTCATTCAACAATGCAATGCATGTTTAGATTATCTCTAATAAATAAAAACATTTCTTCTGCTAAGGGTTTAGTGAAAATATCAGTCCATTGATTGTCAGTTTTAATAAACTTAATATCAAAGATGCCTTTCTGAACATAATCCCTAATAAAATGATGTTTGACTTCAATATGTTTAGCCTTAGAATGTTGAATTGGATTTTTAGTTAAGCATATACCACTGGAATTATCACATCATATAGATATGTTATGTTCATAAATAGAGTAATCCTCAAGTTGATGTTTTACCCATAAGAGTTGGGAGCAGCAACTAGCAGCAGGGATGTATTCTGCTTCAGCAGTAGACAGTGCAATAGTTGTCTGTCTCTTGCTTGACGATGAGACTAAACTAGCTTCAATGAAGTGACATCCTCCACTAGTGCTTTTTCTTTCTATTCTATCTCCAGCAAAATCAGCATCACAATATCTCACTAATCTGTATTTTTTGATCTTAAATACAGCGAACCAAGATTAGTAGTTCCAAGCAAATATCTAAATATTCTTTTAACAGCCTTAAGATGAGATTCTTTAGGATCATATTGGAATCTAGCACACATACAGACACTAAATTGAATGTCAGGTGTGCTTGAAGTTAAGTACAGTAGAGAGCCAATCATACCTCTGTAGACAGTTTGGTCTATCTTTTTACCTTCATCATCTTTGCTTAGTTTTGCATTGGGTTGCGTAGGGGTTTTCATGAGCTTTTCATTTTCCATTTTGTATTTCTTGAGTATCTCCTTGGTATACTTTTGTTGATGGGTGTAAATTCCATCACTTGTCTTCTTGATTTGTAATCCACGGAAGAACTTCAATTCTCCCATCATGCTCATCTCAAATTCAGCTTGTATTAGATTTAAAAATTCCTTGCACAGCTTTTCATTAGTTGCTCCAAAAATAAAATCATCAACATATATTTGAACTATAATAAAGTTCTCTTTAGAGCATTTCTTGAACAGAGTAGTGTCTACTTGTCTTCTAGTAAAACCATTATGCATGAGAAAAGAACTAAGCCTATCATACCATGCTCTAGGTGTTTGTTTCAAACAATATAATGCCTTTTTAAGTTTGAAAATGTGATCTGGTTTATCAGTATCCTCAAAACTAGGGGGTTGTTTAACATACACTTCTTCTTCAATTATACCATTTAGAAAAGCACTTTTTACATCCATTTGAAACAGGGTGATTTGGTGTTGTGCAGCATATGACATTAAAATGCGTATGACTTCTATTCTAGCTACAGGTGCAAAGGTTTCAGTATAATCAATACCTTCTTGTTGGTTATAGCCTTGAGCTACTAACCTTGCCTTATTTCTGACACCTTTACCATCTTCATCCAATTTGTTTCTGAAGACCCATCTTGTTCCAATAACCGACTTGTTTTTAGGCTTAGAGACAAGAGTCCATACATCATTTCTGGTGAACTGGTTTAGTTCTTTGATCAGCCTCTGGCTAACTATTTTTATAACTAGTAAGATCATGGTTTTTGTGCTAATTATTCGAGTTTCAATCTCGTTTTAGCCCAGATTTGGATTTAACTGTCCTCAAGCAACATTTTGAGTTTCATAAGTAGTTTAGGACATTTTAGTTAGTTTTTGAGTCAAATAAAGCATTCACTGCTATTTCGTATTTTCAGGTTAAAAGGGGAGCACTTAGAGTCAAGGGAATGAAGAAATCAGTGGAAAATGCAATTCTGGAAGTATTCGCCCCGCGAGAGGTTACTCGCCTCGCGAGCCTAAAGACTAGCATGAACAGCAGAATGTCATCCTTTCTGTCTCGCCTCGCGAATCACCACCTCGCCCCGCGAGCCTGAAGGCTGACTGTGCCTGATAAAGCAACCTTTTCTGTCTCGCCTCGCGAACCATGTCTCGCCTCGCGAGACTGAAGACCAGAAGCTATCACGCCCAGGTCGTGATACTCATCACGGGTGTAATAAGAAGATCCTTTTCTGTCTCGCCTCGCGAATCACTATTCGCCTCGCGAGAATCCAATTTTGAACTGGCGCCATTTTTAATATTCGCGTCGCGAGAGGCTATTCGCCTCGCGAGCGGGCGCAGATCCTGAAGGTTATAAATTGCTGTTTTGGGCATATTAGAGGGGACTTTTCATTATCCACTGTTTACGAATTCTCTAGGTTGTATTACGTTTTTTATGGAGAACTAATTTCCTTGGATTGATCTGCTGTAATCGGTTTCCGCCACACTTGAGGTTCTATAATTCCCATTTGATTTGCTGTTCCCTTCCAATATTGTTTTGTATGTTCTGTTTGCTTAATTCAGAATTGTATAGAATTAGTATTGATTTATTTCGATGATTCTATGTTCCTATACTTAATCGCGTTTGCTTAATTCGCGTGTGTTCAATCGTGTTTGCTTAATTCACAAGTGCTTCACCCCGTTTGCTTAATTCGGGAATTAGGAACATACATCTCGTAGTGCCAATTTCGCTTGTTAATTGTTGCTACAATCGAAAAGGGATTAGAATCCGCTTAGGGCTTGGAATTTATATGAACCGATGATAGTGGGAAATCGAAAATAGTAGATCAATCATTTTAATTATTGATAATCACTTCTTGCTCTGTTTCTGCTCTGTTTTCTTAATTGAGTTTCAAACCTTCAACCCCCCCCCCCCCCCCAAAATCTGATTTTTCTGAAAATAACAATCCAAGAGTCCTTGTGAGACGATACTCGAGTTGTCGTGCCCTGACTACAGTTTTTTTACAAACCACTCGCTTTTTGACCCGTGTGCGACATCGTGTCAAAATTGGCGCCGTTGCCGGGGACTCTTGTTGTTATTTTCGTATTTTTCGTTTTTTTCGTTTTCTGCTGAATTAGTCTGGCTACTAGGTCTACTTGTTATGACTTGTGTGATTTTGATCCTGAAATTGAAAGAACTTTGCACACACGCCGTAGAGCTATTCGGGCTAGCACTAGTGGTAATTCTGATTCTGAAATTGTTTTTGATAACATGGCTGATCAAAGAACATTGAGACAGCTTGCTGCTCCTGATGTTAATTATAATGGTTTGTGTATTGAGTATGCTGATGTTGTTGCTCCTTTTGAACTAAAATCTGGTTTAATACACTTGTTGCCAAGGTTTAGTGGTCTTGCAGGTGAGGATCTGCACAAGCATCTGAAGGAATTCCAGGTTGTCTGCTCTACACCTTTGAGACCGGAAGGAATAACTGATGACCATATCAAACTGAGAGCCTTCCCATTCTCACTTCAAGGTGCTGCGAAGGATTGGTTATATTACCTTGAGCTAAATTCTGTTTCAACCTGGAACGATTTGAAGAAGGTCTTCTTAGAGAGGTACTTTCCTGCCTCCAGAGTTGCATCAATCAGGAAGGAAATATGTGGCATTAGACAAGGCAATGAGTCATTGGCTGAATATTGGGAGAGATTCAAGAAGTTGGTGTCTAGTTGCCTTCAACACCAGATTTCCGAGCAGCTGCTTATCCAGTACTTTTATGAGGGGTTGCTTCCGATGGATAGAAACATTTTGGATGCTGCTAGTGGGGGAGCACTTGTAGATAAGACTCCAGCTGTTGCCAAGCAATTGATTGAAAACATGTCACTCAACTCCCAGCAGTTCACAACTAGAAGCAATTCTGTCGAAGCAAGGGGTGTGAATGAGATCCATGGTTCTTCTTCCAACAAGGTCCTTGAAGCCAGAATAGATGAGTTTACTTCTCTCGTGAAGCAGTTAGCAGTGGACAAAGTTCAAACAGCAAGGGTGTGTGGCATTTGTACTTCTCCTGAGCACCTGTCCGATGCATGCCCTATTCTGAAAGATGAGTCGGTCACTAATTTGCCTCAAGAATATGCAGTCAATCTTTATAATCAAGGCAACAATCAAAACCGGTACAACATTCCTGACCTCTCCACTAATAGGTACCACCCCAACTGGAGAAACCATCCGAACCTTCGGTATGGAAACTCATCCACACATCAACAGCCGATGTTACCACCACAGAATCCCCCCCAAGTGACCACCTCTGCACCTTCACTAGAGGACTTGGTCAAGCAAATGGCTGCACAAAATCTCCAATTTCAGCAGCGAACGGACTCTAGTATTCATGCTCTGCAGACACAGATTGGACAGCTTGCCACTTCGATGAATGCCATGCAGCAAGCTCAAGGATCGAACCAACTACCTGCACAAACAGTGGTGAATCCTAATGCTCCAAATCCTAATGTGAGTGCAATTTCTTTGAGATCCGGGAAAGTTGTAGAGGCAGCCCCTGAAAAAGATAAAGAAATTGTTGAGGTAACACCTGAACCTTCTGCTGTTGTTGAGGCTGAAAAAGAGTATGTGCCACCAATTCCCTTCCCGCAAAGAGTGCTGAAAAGTAAGAAGATTGATGGGGAAGACAAAGAGAAAGAGATTCTGGATGTGTTCAGGAAAGTGACAGTGAATATTCCGCTCCTTGATGCGATTAAACAGGTTCCAAAATATGCAAAGTTTCTGAAGGATTTGTGCACACATAAGAGGAGGTTGAAGGGTAATGAGAGAGTCAATTTGGGGCGAAATGTTTTAGCCCTCACTCAACCTAAGCCTGCACCTGAGAAAGTTACTGTCTCGGCCCTCACTCAGGCAATGCCACAGAAATGCAAGGATCCGGGAGCTTTTGCTATTCCATGCACCATTGGGGACAGTAAATTCGACAATTGCATGCTGGATTTAGGAGCTTCTATTAATGTTATGCCCACTTCTGTCTTCAGCAATCTTGATCTTGGTCCTTTGCAACATACAGGTCTCACTATCCAGTTGGCAAACATGACCAATGCTCGCCCCATTGGAGTGGTAGAAGATGTGCTGGTGCAAGTTAATGACTTGATTTTCCCTGCTGATTTTTACATCCTAGACATGGCAGGGGAAACAAATTCAAGCAGATCACCGATCATTCTGGGCAGACCGTTCATGAATACGGCGAAGACAAAGATTGATGTTGATAATGGAACCATGTCCATGGAGTTTGGTGACATTGTTGCAAAATTCAACATTTTCGATGCTATGAAGCATCCCTTGGAAGAGCATTCTGTCTTTCAAATAGATTTGCTCTCCGAAATTGTTGATGACACTTATGATGACTTGGTTTCTGATTTTCCATCTATTTCTGGTTTTGATGATGTTTATTCATGTGCTGATTGTACTAACACTGACCCTTGTGTTGTTTGTGCTGAGATTAATGCTACCTTGTAGGGTGACAGTGTAAGTGAAGCTGTTTGTTCAGCTGAAGTTCTTGACAGCACGGCTGCCCCCAACATACCATCCATTGAGCAGCCACCCTCCCTAGAGCTTAAGCCACTACTCGGAAATCTGAAGTATGCTTATTTGGAGAGGAATGAAAAACTTCCAGTCATAATTTCCTCTAGCCTTGATGCTGACCAGGAAACTAAGCTCTTGGAGGTTCTGAAGAAGCATAAGAAGGCAATTGGGTGGACCTTGGCTGACATACCAGGTATTAGCCCCTCCAGGTGTATGCATAGGATTTTGTTGGAGGATGGGGCTAAAACAGTTAGGCAGCCCCAAAGGCGGCTCAATCCCTTGATTCTTGATGTTGTGAAGAAGGAGGTAACTAATCTCTTGCATGCGGGTATCATATACCCTATCTCTGGCAGTAATTGGATGAGCCCAGTGCAAGTTGTGCCTAAGAAATCTGGACTCACAGTGGTGAAAAATGAAAATGATGAACTTGTTCCCACTAGAGTCCAGAATAGCTGGAGAGTTTGCATTGATTACAGGAGGTTGAACCAGGCTACTAGAAAGGATCACTTTCCTTTGTCGTTCATCAATCAGATGCTTGAACGGCTAGCAGGTAAATCACACTACTGTTTTCTTGATGGTTTTTCAGGCTACTTCCAGATCCACATTGCTCCAGAGGATCAGGAAAAGACTACCTTCACGTGCCCCTTCGGCACATTTGCTTACAGGAGGATGCCATTTGGTCTTTGCAATGCTCCTGGCACATTCCAGAGATGCATGATTAGCATTTTTACTGAATATATTGAAAATTTCATGGAAGTGTTCATGGATGATTTCACTATTTATGGTTCCTCATTTGATGCATGCTTGCATAGTTTGAACCTGGTTTTAGAAAGATGCATTGAAACTGACCTTGTTTTAAACTATGAAAAATGCCATTATATGGTTGAACAGGGGATTGTTTTGGGGCATATTATTTCTGAAAAGGGTATTTCAGTAGATCCTGCTAAGATTGATGTGATTTCTACACTGCCTTACCCATCTTGAGTTCACGAGATTCGTTCTTTTCTTGGTCATGCAGGTTTCTACAGGCGTTTCATAAAGGATTTCAGCAAGATAGCTCTCCCTTTGTCAAACTTGTTGAAGAATGACGCCACTTTCAACTTTGATGACAACTGCAAGAAGGCATTTGATTTCTTGAAGAAGGCATTGACCTCCACTCCCATCATCCAGCCTCCTGACTGGACCCTCCCTTTTGAGCTTATGTGTGATGCCTCTAACTATGCTGTGGGGGCGGTCCTTGCACAAAGGGTGGGCAAGGTTGCCCATGTGATTTACTATGCTTCTAGGACTTTAGATGCTGCACAGGCTAATTACACCACTACTGAAAAGGAAATTCTAGCTATTGTTTTTGCTCTTGATAAGTTTAGATCATATTTGCTAGGTTCCAAGGTTGTTGTTTTCACTGACCATGCAGCTCTAAAGTACTTGCTGAAGAAACCAGAAGCAAAAGCGAGATTGATTCGGTGGATGTTGTTGCTCCAAGAGTTTAATGTGGAGATTAAAGACAAGAGTGGAGCTGAGAACTTAGTGGCTGATCACTTGAGCAGAATAGAGAAGAATGAGGATCTTTCCCCCATTCAGGATGATTTTCCTGATGAGCAGCTTTTACAGTTACATGGGGTAACCCCTTGGTTTGCTGATATTGTTAACTATCTTGTTGCTGGTGTTTTTCCAACAGGTGCAACTAGGGCGCAAATTCACAAACTCAAGAGTAATGCCAAATATTATGTTTGGGATGATCCATATCTGTGGAAATTTGGCAGTGATCAGGTAATTAGAAGATGTGTCCCCGACTATGAGATTGAGTCTATTTTGCACTTTTCTCATGCTTCTCAAGTAGGGGGAACTTTGGGCCACAAAGGACTGCAAGAAAAATCCTGGACTCAGGTTTTTATTGGCCCACCATTTTTAGAGATGCTTATGAGGTTTATCGGACTTGTAAGGAGTGTCAGACAGCAGGTACAGTCATCACTCGTAAGAGTGAAATGCCTCAGCAACCTATGCTTTTCTGTGAGGTGTTTGATGTGTGGGGAATTGACTTTATGGGTCATTTCCCTGCATCTTTTGGTTTTCTCTATATTTTATTGGTTGTTGACTATGTTTCAAAGTGGGTGGAAGCTATCCCCACTAGGACTAATGATTCTAGAGTTGTTGCAAATTTTGTTAGGTCCAATATTTTTTGCAGGTTCGGGACACCTCGGGCGATCATAAGTGACCAGGGCACTCATTTCTGCAACCGCACCATGGAAGCTCTACTCCGGAAGTATGGAGTTGTGCACAGGGTCTCCACTGCATATCATCCCCAGACTAATGGGCAGGCTGAGATCTCAAACAGAGATATCAAACAGATCTTAGAGAAAGTGGTGCAGCCAAATAGGAAGGATTGGAGCCGCCGTCTAGAAGACGCACTTTGGGCTCAAAGAACAGCTTTCAAGACGCCGATAGGGATGTCTCCTTATAGACTTGTGTTCGGTAAGGCATGTCACCTGCCTGTAGAGATTGAGCACCGAGCTTATTGGGCGGTCAGAAGCTGTAATTTGGAAATGCAGAGAGCGGGCATTGAAAGGAAACTCCAATTACAGCAGCTTGAAGAGCTTAGGCTAGAGGCCTATGAAAGCTCTCGAATCTACAAAGAGAAAACCAAGCACTTCCATGATCAGATGATTTCTAGGAAGGAATTCTCTATGGGCCAACAGGTCTTATTGTTTAACTCCCGCCTGAAGGTGATGGCTGGGAAACTCCGATCCAAGTGGATTGGCCCATTTGTTGTTACTAATGTTTTTCCTTATGGTGCATTAGAGATTAAAAGTGCAGGTAGCAACAAGGTCTTTAAGGTTAACGGGAAGCGCTTGAAGCTATTCCATGGGAGCTCAGTGCCTGAAGATGCAACTGTTGAAGAGCTCTCATTGGGAGAGCCCACCTACACTACAACTTGATCAGGGAGCACGTTCCCCTTTCCCTCACTCTTGTTTATATTTGTGTTCTTTCATTGAGGACAATGTGTGTCTTAAGTGTGGGGGAGGGAACCAATTGTTTTGTTTTTTTTTGTTTTCTTTTAGCTCTTGAATAATTTGAGAAGATCAAGAGTTTGTGTGTTGTGTCTTGTGTCGGTGAGCTTCTTGGATCCTAATCAAATTTTGCATGGATGGATTGCATGATATGGTTGACTGTTGATGATTTCCCCCTAGGTTTTGAAATTGAAATTTGATCCCCATGTGAAAAATTGAAAATTGAACATTGAGATATTTTGTTGTGATTGCATGATTTATGATAAGTTTGGGGTGAAGGGATGCACACAATAGGGATTGAATCTCGGTCAAACAATTTGCGAAAAATGTCCAGGAGAGGATTTGAGCCTCCAACATGTTTTTAATTGTGTGAATCACTTTTAAGCTGCACTTTCCCGAATTTGCTTGAGTCTCTTCATGGTTTGCATGTTTATGTGCTTGCATAAAATGATTTAGGCAATTTTCTTTGAATTAACCACTTGGCCTAAAAAGAACCATCCCTAATGCATGTTCCCTAGTTAGCCCTTTTGATCCTAATTAGCCTATTGTTTCGTGATGACCCTATGTTACAAGCCAAAAATCTGAAGAAAAAAAAACCATGTTGACCCGATCTTAGGATTAGGAGAGCATGGATCCTTAGCAAGACAAGGGTTGCAAGAAACTAAGTTTGGGGTGGCTACAAGGTGTGATATGTCACTCTGGGTTGAGAAAAAGAAAAAAATAAAGGTTGGAGCCAAAGGCAAAGAAAAAAAGAAGAAGAAAAGAAAAAAATTGTCAAAAAAGGGTATTGAAAGAAAAAGGCCGTAGTCACCCAAGGCAAAAAGAAAAATGGAAAAAGGAACTTGAGTGGGAATTCAATATGTCAAAATGCTCATGCTCTCCTAGTTCCTAGGGACTTAAGCCTAGTACCTTTGAATATCCTGCCCTTGCCAAGTTTGAGTCTTTTTGAGTCTTAGTTTGCTTGGGGACAAGCAAAGTTTAAGTTTGGGGTATTTTGATCAGCCTCTGGCTAACTAGTTTTATAACTAGTAAGATCATGGTTTTTGTGCTAATTATTCGAGTTTCAATCTCGTTTTAGCCCAGATTTGGATTTAACTGTCCTCAAGCAACATTTTGAGTTTCTTAAGTAGTTTAGGACCTTTTAGTTAGTTTTTGAGTCAAATAAAGCATTCACTGCTATTTCGTATTTTTATGTTAAAAGGGGAGCACTTAGAGTCAAGGGAATGAAGAAATCAGTGAAAATACAATTATGGAAGTATTCGCCCCGCGAGAGGTTACTCGCCTCGCGAGCCTGAAGACTAGCCTGAACAGCAGAATGTCATCCTTTCTGTCTCGCCTCACGAGTCACCACCTCGCCCCGCGAGCCTGAAGGCTGACTGTGCCAGAGAAAGCAACCTTTTCTGTCTCGCCTAGCGAACCATGTCTCGCCTCGTGAGACTGAAGACGTAGGCTATCACGCCCGTGTCGTGATACTCATCACGGCGTAATGAGAAGATCATTTTCTGTCTCGCCTCGCGAATCACTATTCGCCTCGCGAGAATCCAATTTTGAACTGGCGCCATTTTTAATATTCGCGTCGCGAGAGGCTATTCGCCTCGCGAGCGGGCACAGATCCTGAAGGTTATAAATTGCTGTTTTGGGCAGATTAGAGGGGATTTTTCATTATTTACTGTTTACGAATTCTCTAGGTTGTATTACGTTTTTTATGGAGAACTAATTTCCTTGGATTGATCTGCTGTAGTCGGTTTCTGCCGCACTTGAGGTTCTGTAATTCCCATTTGATTTGCTATTCCCTTTCAATATTGTTCTGTATGTTCTGTTTGCTTAATTCAGAATTGTATAGAATTAGTATTGATTTATTTCGATGATTCTATGTTCCTATACTTAATCGCGTTTGCTTAATTCGCGTGTGTTCAATCGTGTTTGCTTAATTCACGAGTGCTTCACCCCGTTTGCTTAATTCGGGAATTAGGAACATACATCTCATAGTGCCAATTCGCTTGTTAATTGTTGCTACAATCGAAAAGGGATTAGAATCCGCTTAGGGCTTGGAATTTATATGAACCGATGATAATGGGAAACCGAAAACAGTAGATTAATCGTTTTAATTATTGGTAATCACTTCTTGATCTGTTTTCTTAATTGAGTTTCAAACCTTCAACCCTCCCCCCAAAAATCTGATTTTTCTGAAAATAACAATCCAAGAGTCCTTGTGAGACGATACTCGAGTTGTCGCGCCCTGACTACAGTTTTTTTACAAACCACTCGCTTTTTGACCCGTGTGCGACAGCGTGTCATTCATCTTGCATAGTAAGAATCCAGATTTCATCCTCAAGAGCTTCTTCAATGCATTTTGGCTCCAAATCTGATATAAAGTCCACATTGCTTGATTCTCTTAATGTGGATCTGGTTCTTCCTCCTTCAGAAGGATTTCCAATAATAAGATCCTTAGGATGATGAGTGTTGAACTTCCAATCCCCTTTTAGATCAACATGAAGATCATGACTTGTCTGCTCCACTTGTGTCGTCACCTCAAGCACAGGTTGTCTTGGTCAGATCAGGTTGTTGACTTCCTGGCTTGTTTATATCAAGACCTGCAAGATCATCTTCTAGATCTGATAGTTCTTTATCGGTCTTTAATCCATCATTGAATTTAACATGAACAGATTCTTCAATAATACAAGTTCTTGAATTGTAAACTCTAAAAGCCTTAGACATTTCAGAATATCCTACGAAATTACTTTATCTACCTTAGAATCAAACTTTCCAAGATTATCTCTGGCATTCAGAATAAAACATTCACATCCAAAAGCATGAAAATAAGATATGTTGGGGCTTTTTCCTTTCCACAATTCATATGGAGTCTTCGTTAGAAAATGCCTAATAAGTATTCTGTTTTGTATATAACAAGCAGTGTTTACAGCTTCTGCCCAGAAGTGCTTAGGGAGATTATTTTCATTGAGCATAGATCTAGCCATCTCTTGCAGAGATCCGTTCTTTCTCTCAACCACTCCATTTTGATGTGGAGTTCTAGGTGCAGAGAAATTGTGAGAGATTCCATTCTCCTCACAGAACTGTCTAAACTGCTCATTTTCAAATTCTCTCCATGATCACTTCTAAGGGTAGAAATACAGAAACTCTGCTCATTTAGTGATCTTTTGCAGAATACTGAGAAAGCCTTAAAGGACTCATCCTTGTGGGTTAAGAAGAGTACCCATGTGTATCTAGAATAGTTATTAACTATGACAAATCCATATTTTATTCCAGCCAGGCTGGCAACTCTAACTAGTCCAAACAGATCGATGTGTAACAACTGAAGAGGTCTAGAGGTTGATACTTGGTTTTTAGATTTGAAACTTGATTTTATCTGTTTACCTCTCTGACATGCATCACATAAGACATCTTTCTTAAAACTAATATCAGGCAATCCTCTCACAAGGTTATTCCTTTTTAATTTAGAAATTAGTTTCATAGTACCATGTCCTAGTTTCTTATGCCATAACCATCTCTCATCCTCTTTAGACATCAGACAGGTTACACTTTGATCTGATAGATCAGACAGTTCAATCTTATAGAGATTTTGTTGCCTTTTAGCTGAAAAAAGGGTTTTGCCACAACAGTCTTTAACTATGCATACATCCTTGGTAAAGGAAACATCAAATTCACTATCACATAATTGACTTATGCTAAGCAAATTGTGTCTTAATCCTTTAACCATAAGAACATTAGATATAAAGGGAAGAGGGGGTTTACCACCAATACTACAATTTCCTATAACTTTTCCTTTTTGATTCCCTCCAAAGGCAACGTGTCCTCCTTTTTTAAGTTGGAGGTCTAGGAACATAGACCTTTCTCCTGTCATATGACACGAGCAACCACTATCCAGGTACCATCAGTGGTGTTTTCTTTGTCCTGTTGAGGACATCTACTAAAAAAATTATTTGATTTTTAGGTACTCAAATTTTTCTGGGTCCTTTTATGTTAGTTCTAGGAGTCTGTGAAGACTTCTTTCTCTTCTTATGGATACACTTAGACATAACATGTCCAGTTTTTCCACAGAAGTTACAGACAGGTGTAGACTTGGTTACAGTTGACTTAATAGATACTGTAGAAGCTTTAGTTGATACTTTATGATGTGTCTGATGAACATATCTAATACCTTCTTTGTTAAGAGAATGCCTCTGACTTCCAAGTAGCTTAGTCAGATTGTCTCTACCATTAACAAATTTGGCAACATCAGAAGTGAGCTATTCCACTTCCTGTTGAAGTTTTTCAACTTCTTTTGATGGTGATGTTTCACTTGAGATCTTAGCTTCATTAGACTTTTTAGTCTTCAACTCACTGTTCTCTCTTGCCAGCTTCTCATATACTTGAGATTTCTGTTTATGCTCAATGGTGAGCTTTACATACTCTCTCTTGAGGTTTTTTGACAAAAAATGGGTTCATTTTAGAAACTATTTACCAGTTTAGGGTTATTCTGAAACTATTTACCAATGGGGGTCCTTTTGGACACGTGGCATATTTTATTTTTTCACTCTGACGGGTCAAAGGCGCCAGTCAGACTGGCGCCTCCCAGAGTCAAAGGCACCAGTCTGTCAGACAGGCGCCTACCATTATTAAAAAAAAAAAAAGAAGACAAAACCTGCCCTGCAATGTCACGTGGCGCACTGCAGTGTTCCTTTAAAATTGCAAGTAACTTTCTTTTAATTTTTACAAGGCAAATTTTTTTTACTACTGTAATAATTGATGAATATTTATTGGTGTAATTGTTATTGCTATTATTTCTTTATGCCTCTTGTGATATTATTTGCTACTTGTTATCAGGGGATTTTTTTATTGTCTCTTGTTCTTTTAAATAGATACTTTATCATTAATGTCATCGTTACTCCTTATACTTATAGTATAATTTTTTTTTGTAGCAGTGTTCATTTAAAATTGCAGGTAACTTTCTTTTAATTCTTACATGGTAAAATTCTTTTTTACTACTGTAATAATTGATGAATATTTATTGGTGTAAGTAAATATTCATCAATTATTACAGTAGTAAAATAAAATTTTACCTTGTAAGAATTAAAATAAAGTTACCAGCAATTTTAAAGGAACACTGCTACAAAAAAAATTATACTATAAGTATAAGGAGTAATGATGACATTAATGATAAAATATATATTTAAAATAACAAGAGACAATAAAAAAAATCCCCTAATAACAAGTAGCAAATAATATCACAAGAGGCATAAAAAAATAATAGTAATAACACTTTAAACCAATAAATATTCATCAATTATTACAGAAGTAAAAAAAATTTTACCTTGTAAGAATTAAAATAAAGTTACCAGCAATTTTAAATGAACACTGCAGTACGCCACGTGGCACAGCAGGGCAGGTTTTGTCTTCTTCTTTTTTTAATAATGGTAGGCACCAGTCTGATTAGCACCTTTGACCCTGGTAACTGGCGCCTTTGACTCGTCAGAGTGGAAAAAAATGCCACGTGTCCAAAAGGACCCCCCATTGGTAAATAGTTTCAGAATAACCCTAAACTGGTAAATAGTTTCTAAAAGGAACCCATTTTGGTCAAAAAGCCCTCTCTTGAGGGATTTGAAGGCCTTAGATAAGCAGTTGGATTCATCCAGCGACTCCTCATAGGCATCAAGTAATTCCTCATAGTCGGGATGTACCTCATCGTCTGAGTCCGAGTCAGTGTTGGCCATCAAACAGAGATTGGCTTCTTCCTCTGTCTCTTCATCAGAAGATGTTGACTCCAGATCCTCCCAAGTAGCCATCATTCCTTTTTTCTTCTTCTTGAAGAATTTCTTAAAAGGAACCTTCTTAAGTTGTGGACATTCAACCTTGATGTGACCAGGCTTCTGGGACTCATAGCAGACAATTGAACTTTTGTCTGTTGAAGTAGATTCTTTGAAGTTCTTGTCCTCGTTGAACCTCTGAATGGCTTATCCCTCTTGAACTTCTTTTTCTGTACGAGAAGCTTTATCTTCCTGGTCAGGAGAGACAATTCTTCATCACTCCCAGAATCTTCGTGTTCAGACAGGTCAGCATCACTAGATGACTCGTCTTCCTTTAGAGCCTTGGAGGCTTTTGCTGACTTTTGATCAGCTTTCAGAGCAATTGACTTGCCCTTCTTTGGTACAACTTCATATCCAAGTTCTTGCTCGTGAACAGTGAGTTTTCTAAGAAGTTCATCCATAGTCAAGGTAGTGAGATCCTTGACTTGAGAGATAGCAGTGACCAAAGGTCTCCACTGTTTAGGTAGACTTCTCAGAATCTTTCCAACCTTCTCAGCATTGGTGTAGACTTTGCCAAGAGATTTTAAACTGTTGACTATAGTTTGAAATCTTCCTATCATATGAGCAACAGATTCTCCTTCCTCCATGACAAACAGTTCATACTTTCTGACAAGTATGACAATTTTTGACTCTTTGACTTTTGATGTTCCTTCATGTGTGACAGCTAAGGTGTCCCATATTTAATTGGCAGAGTCACAGGCACATACCGTATCAAACTCCTCAGGACTGAGAGCACAAATGATGTTATATCTAGCTTTGTGGTTCAACTCCCATTTTGTCTTTTCTGCAGCAGTCCACTGAGCTTTTGGCTTGTCAGTGTCATCATCATTCTTGGGAATGAATGGACCATCTGTAATGACATCCCGGAGATCAGAGTTTGTAGATAGAATGAACCATTGAAATCTATCTTTCTAATAGTTTTAGTTTTCTCCATTGAAGTAAGGAGGTCTGGTTAGGGAAGCTCCTTCAGTCTGGTGACTTCTACTTGAACTAGCTCCAGCAGTCATGTCTATTTTTCATGACCTTTTAGCTCGCACTGTTAGATGCTCAACCCAGAGACTGAGCTCTGATACCAACTGAAATAGTCAACTATAAACACGAGAAGGGGGGTTGAATTGTGTTTATCATAATTTAAACAAAGTTGAAAACTTTTCGCATACAGAAGCTTGGTTCGGTGGTTACTTGAATTGGATGTGTTGTCAAAGTTATCAACATGCTCTAAACCCTCCTTAGAGTTTTTAGTCCACTGTTTACAAACCAGATTAGGGGGAATTAATGTATTCCCATATGCAGCACTGTTTTGAGAATGTGAATGCATGGAATGCCAAATGATTCCATTCCCAAACATGGACATTGCCACTCCATCTCGTTTGGGTAATGACAACATGCCACTCAGACCTTATGTTTCTGACAGTGTATTTGATAACATGAAAAATAACACAGTTTGCTGTTTTCCTAGAACCCAAGACATTCAAGCAAGCAAGCTCATTCAACCTATTACGAAATAGCATGAAGACGACTGTGGTATAAACTCTTGCAGCACTAAGCTCCAATGTTTGCAAACATGTTTGCAAAACGGGATCCCCATAGCAACACTTGAAGTCTGCCTCAATCTCATTGTGACACATGTAGTTCAAGCAAGTGTTGAAGAAATTGATACAAACTATCACTAGATCCAACATAATTACCAATTTTCGAATGCAAACCTTCACATCTAGACGTCGTCCTTACGCCAGTAAAAAAATAACCCCTCATATATGTAGTGGCCCACATCTTCTTTTTCAAATATATGTCATTCACCCACTGCATGTTCTCAATACCTGTTTCAGATACCAGTTTTTTCCACCTATCTTCAAACTCCTAAACTTCATAATCAATGAACATACATGTTGAAAAACCTCTTGTGAAGGTGAGTTTAGAAACATTGGTAGTAGCATTGCGTATCAAATGCCATCCACATAACCTGTGATGGGCTGCAAGGAACACCCGAGTAATCGCATTCTTCATTACATGATCACCATCCGTAATAACTGCTTTTGGTGCTTTACCCTTCATAGCATCCAAGAATTTCTCCAACATCCAACTGTAAGTTTCTTCTGTTTCATCAGATACAATGGCACATGCAAATACAATAGTTTGCATATGGTGGTTGATGCCAGAAAAAACAACCACTGGACACTTATACTTGTTACGCCCATATGTTGCATCAAATGCTAAAATATCACCAAAAACAGAGTAATCAACAACGCAGTCACCATCGCACCAAATAAGATTATGCAACCTTCCATCTTCATCAACCTGGTAACTCCAACATACCTTTGGATCAAGACTAGCCATGTCACGTAGTAATGTAAGGGCTGCTTTTGCATCACCATGTTGTGACTTACGTTCCTTATCTAGTTCATTGTACATTTTCTTCTTGTTGAATCTTAGATTTCCATAACCACCCACCTGTTGAGCAAATGAGGAAAATGTTTTAGGTGTATTGATCCCAACCTTTTGCATTCTAATCATCTCTCGCAATGTCTCCGCATCTGTCATCCTACGATCCGATCGTAGCCGACCAACATACTTAATCGGTAGAAACTCTTGATTATGCACATTGTTGAACATAGAAACAAACCACCTTTTACTTTGTGAATCAATGCGAACACGAAATTCCACCTTACATCCGCACCGCGTAATATGTCTCGGCTCCCTCTGCCTATCCGACTTGTCAATGTGTTTACTATCTCTGACCCCCTGCCTAGAACATACATAGCTCTTCCATAGTACATGACCAAGAGTGCTATCTCCCTTGCTACGTAGTACCTAGCACTTCCTTATGTTGAATCCCATTGCCTTTGCATACTCATTAAAGAAGTCATATGCAATAGACAAGTTTGGAAAGTTATACACGGTAGCTTCAACCTTAGTTAGCTCTTCAAACATAATTTGGGTAAACATTTTGAAGAGTAATCCACTTGGTAACATCTTTTCGCTACTGGGTGACCATGATCTCAAACGTTATCCTCTTCGCTCAAAGATACACCAAACGACAACGATTCCAGCTTCCGTGACATAAGTTAGGCTCAACTAAGTCCCATGTAAAAGAAGACATCATTTAAAACAATCGAATCACTCAAAATTATCATGATGGAGATAAACTAATAACATGAAAATGTGAGTTACCTCCGTGCCATGGTCTCCATTGTTGTTTTGATATGAACATTCGCCTATGTCAGCCATCGATTCTTTAAAAATATGTTCCTACAACTAACATCCGAACACAAATTCAATTAAACTCTTCCTATCAGAAAGCCTTCACTAAAGAATTGTAAATTATGAGTGCCGCATCCAACAAATTAATAACCACTGCGTATCGTGTCTTTCAACCACACCACAAGACAGGAGCCATCACAAATATACAATGGAACATTTTCAACAAGACAACATTTTCAAGGCGAAACTAACAAAATAATTTTAAAAAAAGCATTGGACAAACTGAAAAATCAAATCCTATATATCGAATACGGAAGATAAGCAAAATGTCCTTCACAAACATGTTTGAAATACGAGTGGGACATCTAACGGAGTTCGACATTTGGGGATTTAGGGTTACGTCATATAGAAAATAATGGGATCTGAGATGGACTTACAGATGAAAACAATGAACCAACAGTATTGTAGTGAGGAGGCCTACACGCGAACGGAGAATGTCACCGGACCAAGCTTCAATAGGGTACGGATGAACGACTTTTCAAACTTACAATTAACCACCACCAATGAGTTAAGCACTGGCGGCTGCTCTGGGTAAACTACGGACACGACCTCAAGGTGTAGGACACTACCTCGTGCTAGCTATCGAAGCAGATTGGCCTTCAATGAAGCTATGGTAGAAGATGATGAACTAGGGTATGTGGGACAAAAGTGTCGGCTTTGATAGTATAGTGTTCTAATTTTCAAACATTAATGAATGTATTTTTCAATATACAAATTACAATAATGAAAGTATTTGAAATATAACAAATACGATGCTGAATGATTGGTTATACTGTACGTTTTGACCATCACAAAAACATTTAATAACGGTTGAAATGTCAAGGGAGACACATGTCAAAATAACTGGTTAAGGGAATGCCAAGTGGATGGTACACCACTGCACCATAGACGCACCCATAAAGTAAAAGATTGTGAGATAATATGATGGCTTGTTGGGTTGAGACCTTACACCTTTGAGTGCATCCTCACTTTTGAATCAATGGTTACTCTTGTTGAATCACATAATAGGTGTCTTAGATTCATGTTATCCATTTTGCTTCGTGTCCAAACCTGTCTGAAAGATGGATGGTTCTTGATGACAGGATACCATAGAGGCTGAGAAGTACATTGATTGCATAAACACATCATTGAAATGCTGAATTTGTTTTCATTTTATTGTTTGAACAGTTGTTTTCATATTTCAGTTATCTAATTTCTTTGTTCCTTCTTATTTATGCTCTCCTTGATCTTGAGAAGTCAAATAAGTTAGCTAATAACTTATTTGACTAGTTTATAAGATTGTTTGATTAAATTAGAAATGTTGGGTAAACAAATTTATCTCATTAATTTATAATTTTTTAGACGCTATTTTAAATAGTGTTTTAGTTTTTAGTTTATTAATTTTTTCTTATTTTTTAGCCTTATTATTTTAATGAAATTCCTTTTTACTCAATCCTATATCATAAAATAAAATTTTTATTAAAAAATCACATAAACGTCATCTTATTTATATTATCTCCTTCATTTAATAATAATGTTTAAAAAAATTAAAAAGTAATATTTTAATTTTTAAGATGAAAAGTAATTTAAAATAAATTAAAGTATCAAAAAAAATTTATTTTTAAAAAAATATAAAATAATTATGTTAGGAATCTGACTCCTGCCATATATATGGAACATGTTTTGTTGAGAGGGATAAAACCCACTTCATTGATCTTTACGTTTCGAAAGAAATTAATTTTTGTCTATCGGCTAGAGGATAGCCTAAATATGATGCTCCACTGCTATATGGGTTCAATCTTAACTTTTGAGTATCAAATTTTAGTCCCCTCCAACTCAATTAGTTAAACTTTGACAAATGAATTTTAAGTATATGAATTCAAGCTTTGACAATATACTACGTTTCTTGCCCATTCACTTGTTACCTTTGCCTCTTGAGTGAGCTCAAATGTTGAGATTGAAAGCATCAATTATGAGCGTGTGGTTTCAAATCCCCACAATTTTTCCTCTTTCTCCGTTCCTCATATATGGACATCTTATTGATTTCTCCTATTTTATTTTATTTTATTAGAGTAGCATCTGAACCTATAGAATGGACCATATGATGTGGATATGACCCGACCCGTCTATGTTCGGGTCATGGCCTACCTGAACCTTCTTCACCCTCTGGACAATTGGTTTCCTTTTCCTTTCTATGACACAGCAAGTCGTAAAATTTGCAATTGATGCTTCGCCATGTTTCATTCCGAATCTCAACCAACCCTAACCCTAACCCTAACCCTAACCCTAACCTCGCTTCATGGATCAGGCAAAAATCGAGCGGAGGAAGAAGGCCAAAGAAGAAGGCATACCACAGGGTACCCGAACTCGACAGGGTAATGCACCTTCGCAAGAAGCCCTCCATGATCCTCCACCTCAATTCCCTAATCCAATCTCACACCAACAAAACCCACAATTCCCTCCTCCTCCTCCGCGACCTCGAGAAACACGTCGGCTTCGTCAAGAAATGGGACTTCATGTCCCTAATCCAAAGGTACCCTACAATCTTCCGCGTCGGCGGGGTACCCCCTTCGGTGTCCCTGACCGCGAAGGCGGAGAAGATCGCGGCAGAAGAAGGGCGAGCTAGGATGATGATGGAACCCTTGTTGGTTGATAATTTGAGGAAATTGTTGATGTTGTGTGTTGATTGCAGGGTGCCACTTGAGACGTTAGAGTTTGTTGGGCCTGAATTGGGCTTGCCTTGTCGTTTTAAGGAGGATTTGATTTCAAAGTATCCTCAGTTTTTTATGTTGAAGCATGTCAAGGGAAGGGATTGGCTTGAGTTGCAGGATTGGGATTCATCTTTGGCTGTCACTTCCAGAGAGGCTAGGTACATCTTTGGATTCATCCCCTTATTAGGAAAAAATAGTTTTTTTTTTTTTTTTTAAGATTTCTGTTGGTTATTTTGATTAATTTTTAGGAAAAAAATAGTTTTTGTTTTTTCATGATTTCTATTGGTGAAAAATAGAAAAATTAATTATACACTATTTTGAACACAAAATAAGCTAATCTAAACAACCTAAAATTTGGTTATGAGTTGTTTTGAAAGCAAAATAAGCTTAATTCAGACACACACTAGGTTGGCACAGGAAGGAGTTTTGAACATGAAGCCAGATGGGGTTAAGAGGAAGGTGAAGATTTCAAGAGATGGGAACTATTTGGGTCCTTATGCATTCAAAATGAATTTTCCTGCTGGTTTTAGGCCAAATGTTGGTTACCTTGAGCAGCTTGAGAGGTGGCAAAAATTGGACTTTCCTTCTCCTTATTTGAATGCAAGGAGGTTTGATCCTGCTGATCCGAAAACTCGAAAACGAGCCGTGGCGGTGCTTCATGAGCTCCTCAGCTTGACCATCGAGAAGAGGATGACATCTGTGCAGTTGGATGCGTTTCATGCAGAGTGTCTTTTGCCATCTAACTTACTGCTTTGCTTGATAAAGCATCAGGGGATATTTTACCTCACGAATAAAGGTGTAAGGAGTACTGTCTTCCTCAAAGATGCATACCTTGGTTCCAATTTGATAGATAAGTGTCCTTTGTTGCAATTTTATGATAAATTTTTGGCACTCTGTGGTAGAGCAAATATTGATATGTGTGACAGCAAGAATTCTTTACAGTCTGTTGTTTAGAAGAAGTTGAATTTGATTTTTCAGTGGGATAGGTACTGCATCTATACCTTGTTGAGAGAGTGTCAGGATGTTTAACCTGGAAACTTCTGAACTCTGAAGTACTCTAGCATTTCTTTCCTCACTTGACCATTAAACCTGGAAGTATTGCTTATAGCTAAAAAAAATGTGATCAGAAACAAAACTTGAGTTCATAAATTAGATGATTATATTTGTTACACCTTGCAAGCTTCAAGAACGAGGTTATGTAGATTTTTTTTTAGAGGAGTGCTAGCAACACACTCTTTAACACACTCTTTCCAAGACACTCCCTTCTATTGGTTGAAATTCATGTGGGTCCTACTATTTTGGAAATGGGTCCCATTAATTCATGTGGGGACACTTGAATTTTGTATGACCCACATGAATTTCAACCAATAGGAGGGAGTGTGTTGGAAAGAGTGTGTTAGAGAGTATGTTGCTAGCATTTCTTAATTTGTTATCATGTCGAATTCAGACCCTCATAATCGTCTAGTTACATTCAGGAGTATGTTTTCAGTACTCTAGTGTGAGTTTTTTGTTGGGATTTATGTTGCTGTGGAGGTGCTTGAATGGAGACTTTGGCACTAGATTTTGACATATCCTTTTATGGGGTCTTACCTTGCATGGGCTCCTCTTAATGCATTTGTATTTTGTGGATGACAAGTTAAGAAATTGTATTGACTTGAATAGCAGCCATCAGATTTATGGTTAAGTAATTGTTATAAATGCTTTTCCCTCACGTTTGAGGTAATGTTTATTTGTTGGCTTAGCAATCGGTTGTGGTGTGGCAGTTCTTGATTCCCCCACCATGTGGTCATAAATAATTATTGTGCTGACTTAATATCTATAAAGTTTACATCTGTCGTCAATAACGGAAAGATCCCTTTGTCAATTTCAAGATATAGTTTGAAACAATGAAACTTATGTTTGCATGAGATTATTAAAAAACTGGACGAGGAAAGTTTGATAGAATGGTTATCATCATAACTTTTTTTTCCAGCGATTAGTAACTTAGTATGATCTTGGATTTGATTCATTACCAGACAATGCAGGTGCTTGAGTAGAGAGGATATGATTGGACATAATTTTTTTTTGGGATTATCTAACAGATTCTACCTACATATCACTTCTAATGAAGTGAAGTTAGGGAATTACCTTCAGATCAGTTGAGATTTAATGTAATATTTTATCCTAGTGCATGATCTATCATATACTTGTACAGATTACATATATACATTATACAGTATTTTATATTGGAAATTGATGATGCTACTATTAGATCGTGATTTAAATTTTAAACTGATATCGCATTAGATGATTAAAATAAAACAAATCTGTAAAGAATCATAGCATACTAAAGTTATAATTCATCGAATTTATAGTTAAAAATAAGTGTTGCTGTTGTATACTACTTTGCAATGTGGCTATGTACATAGAAGTATAATACTGAGCAGGAATCAAATGGTGGCATTGGCAAAACATAGTATGTTCTGCCTGAAGTTGATCTGAAGATCTGGCTCAGCTGCCATGACAATGGTGAGAAACCATACCTGGGATTTAATTATCTGTATGAATTGATTTTTTAAAAAAATTGCACGAACAAGCCACATGAAGTAACAATCATGTATTTGTGTGTTTGTGTGCATCTGTCTAGCTAGAACTATTTATCATCAGCATTTGTGCGAAACCACCTCCTGGCAGTGGCTTGTATGCCTTTTTGACTTATTTCGAGGAATACTAATATGTTATGTGACGGGGGAGATAAACCAGACCAGTATACATGATTGCATTTAGTCAATTACAGCAGTTTGTGAGGTCTATCCATTTATGGGGTGACTGTTTATAATAAAGCTAATATGTTATGGCATCTCCATCTGATAGTTCTTTTTATTGGTAAGATCACAAGTTATCCCTGCTCACGCATCGCCTTGGCCACAAGTTACTTCTAGTGCTGTAGATACAGTTCACCCACATGGAGCTTAGTTTCCCATTTGAGCCACACCTTATGGTTGCTTTACCAGATAGTTGTAGTGCATTGCTCACGGATTAGGATTTGTTGAGGAAAACAGTGTATACAACATATGTGATGCTCTTGAAAAATATGATAATTTTATTCCCTGCTTTTAAAAATGCCATGTTGGTGCAATTAACAAATGAATCTTTGTAAGAATAAAATGTGAAAGGATGTCAACCCAACATCGGATACTCTGCATCAAGATATACTGAGCATCTTGGAATGGCAAGCCAACATAGCTTCTAAATGATGCATTTCATGTAAACATCAATGTACCTGCAAGACTAATTTTAATTGCACGATGTGAAAGCGAACAAGTTTTAACTTTTAATAATACATAGATGGGGAGCCAATTTCTTGAGAGGGAAATCATTCTCAAAGACTGGTCTGCTGAACTTAATTGGAAGATTAGATCATAATCATAGACTTAAGATCTGTCTTGCATTACCAATTGGACTTTTCTTAGGTCTCCTAATGATGTGGCTTATGATACTTGTAATTTCGGGCCTATTCTCATCTCCTTTATCCCTTCTTTGTGTTCCAGGATGAGAGAAATGGTGCTGCCCTTTAATTTTGCTTCTGAGTTACAACCAGGGGAAAAAACTTATGGAGAATGTTACTGAAGTCAGGAAATGATAGTGAGTGTGCTCCCTGACTTTTAACTAAAATGTTAACAAGAACATTAATCTAGGAGAATCTCCGAAGGTGGTTGTACATGTTTCCATTTACTGTGTTAAAATCTCTGTAAATTTTATTTCACTTTTCTGCTTGCCCTTTTATGCATTATATACACATGCACTACCCTCCTTTGTTTTATTTTATTTTTACCTAAATGTTCAACAAGGATTGCCACAAAATTTCAAATGATTTCTTAAAAACCTGAAACAGAATTCAGTGACATTAGTTCTTGCCTTTACATTAAGATAACCCTTTATATTCCCTCTCCATGTTTGCACCATTGTAGTTAACATTTTAGACATCTACTGTTTCTTTACATTGTGAAGCTATTTGATCATGTAGTGATATAACGGGTCATTATCCGATTAGACATCTGCTTACACATATGCAGTGGTCTTTTTTTGTGGCTAGTGGCAGGAGACTCATGCTCTCAATCCCTATAAAGACTATTTACAAGCACTAGAAACTCCTGCATTCAACGTGTGAAATGATATGGAAACTCATTGTGATTTGAACGTGTGAGAAAGAATTGTAGCAATAATATGGATGGACAATATAAAAGTACCATGATTGTTGTCTTAGCTTTGTTGGCCCAATTACATAGTGATATTTGAAATATGCTCTAGGGCATTCTTACTTTCGACTTCAAAGTCACGTCCACTTCCACTAAATGATGCTAGCTTAGCATTTTCAGGTACCTAGGCTACTTTCTCTTGCTTATTGCGCCATTTACTCTTATTGTCTACTATTTTCTCGGCATACTCAACCATGACGATATCTTGTGATCGGAGTTGTCTTCTTTGTTCCACTTTTTGTTTGTGGTCCTGAACCTGGCAGCTCTGGTTTGCATGCAAAATGTTAATGCATGCATCTTTTGGTGAAAATTTTGTTCACTGCTTTTTTTTTTCTTTCATGTAAGATTTGCACATTGATAATATTAGGAATCCTAGGCCATGGTAATTTAAAAGATTAGTTATTGGAATAGAAAGTAATAAATAAAACATAGAAGCATTTAATATTTTAATATTTAATATTTTTAGGAAATTGTTTTGATATCTCTTATAGTTTGGTTTGATTATAAGGATGCATTTACATCTTCTAAATAGAAATTAGTGTAATTTCAAGTATCATTCCTCCAATGGAGATAAGTATAAGGATAACATTAATTTTAAGTGAGGTTGGTATAATTTCTAAAACAAAAGGTACCAAATTTAGTTAAGTTAAATTATAGGAGAGGTGAATAAATTTTCTCTTAAATTTTTCTTTGAATCAGATGATTTATTAAAAAGGTATTGAAAATATTGCTCTTATGGCTCTAAATTAAAACAACACAAATAGTCTTTAAAGCAAAAGTATTTTAGACTTGAAAAATGTTATTTATGTTATCAAGCTCAGATGTTAAACAACCTGATGAAACACTGAGAGGTCAAAATTCAAGAACGGCTTTCATCTCTAGTGCATGATACAGGGTATGTGATATTTGGTTTTGATTTTTTTTAAATAAAAAATCACTACAGTTGCAAATAGCAAATCGACCAAATCACAGCACGGATAAATAGTTTTTTTGCCATTTTTTGGTATGGAATCATTCTTCTGCATCGTTTTTTTTCCTTTGATCTAAATAAGTGGTTTTTCCACGTAGATCTGATTTTTCTTTCGTGTTTTTTCATGTTTTTGTCGTCTGTGTGCGACGGTGTTTTATTCGTCGTCTTGTTGCGCTGTTGTTTGGATTCTCGTCTTGTTGCGTTGTTCGTTTGGTTCATATTGGCAGATCAGCTTCGATCCATTACAGATTCAATCAAGACTTGGGCGTCAACGTTACAGATCCGGAGGCATGAGTATTCCGGTCATTTTGATTGTCACATTTGTAGACATTTTGTCTTGTTATGCTATTAACCCGGGTGTTGTGGATTTGTTCACATATTCATCCTTTTCGATTTTTAGCGATGTTGAATTTATGTCGATGTATGCACGGGTAAATAGTATGATGACCTGTTGAAAGTATCTATTCAACTGTAAGATCGTGTCAATTTGGTCCCTCAAATTAACGAAATTGCAAAAAGGTCCCTGAAACTGTCAAACGTCGATCAAGTTGGTCCCTCCGTTAGGCAGGGTCACTTGACGCCGTTAATGGCGCTGACGTGGCACGTTAAGTGCCCATGTGGCATGACAAATTGACCACGATTTCAGGGGACCAATCGACACTAAATTCCGTGGACCAAATTGACACTCAATTCGTAATTTAACTCTTTAACATCGTGTCATTTCCATCCCTCATTTTACCTTTTCATCTTCCCCGTGTCCTCCCTCCTCCTCCCCTCGCCACACCCTTCCGTCTCGCAACCGTCCGCTGGAGACCATAACCCGTCGCAGGAACCTCACCGGAACTCGCTTCCACTCAAAACGCAGATGTGTATTTTGTTTACCCATTTTGTTTTGAGTTATGGGTTTTGATTGTTCTGCCACACCCTTCATACTGTGCATGTGGTAGGGGTTGGGTAGGTTTTCATCTAAGCCTCTATTACAGTAGTTTTGTACTTGGGCATTTGCCCTAGTTATCGTTTTACCCATTGTTGCGCATTCTTCATCATCAATGTGGGTGGGTATAGGGTTTGTTGCGATGCTCTGTTTTTTTGTTTTGTAACAGAGTATATGAAACATTTTTTAATTTATGCTTCTTTGTTAATGTGCAGAATGAGTACTATGATCACTGTTATCGTGCACCATGGAGGCATATTGTTGAGGAATGAGAGAGGAATTCTGGAGTATGTGGGTGGTGAGATGGATGTGTGGGAAGAGTTGGACTCAGACACACTCAATGTTTTTTATTTGTTTAGCATTGTGAAGGTGTGTAAGGGTTATGATAAGGTTGACAAATTGTGGTGGTTGAAGCCAGACAGGGACTTGGATATTGGGTTGAGAGAACTAACCTGTGACAGTAGCTTCATAGATATGGTTAAGGCTGCCCTCCTCAATGGGAATGAGATTGAGATTTATCACGAGTATGCCCCCGAGCCCCTTCAGGCATGGGTGCCTAACCAGGAAGCTTTGAATGCTGCTAACATGGATGTTGATGAGTGTCACATGAGTCCATATGAGGACAACCATTCTACTGCTGATGAAAGTGCAGAGGACAGCCATTACAAGCCTCCTCCAGCTTGTAATCGGTTCGAGATGATTATGAGGAAGTGGTGTTAAGCAAGAACGAAGGGAAGAAGGCTAAGGGAAATAAGGTTGCTGGGACTTCATCCAAGGGTAATAAGGCTAAGGGAAATAAGGTTGTTGGGACTTCATCCAAGGGTAAGAAGGCTAAGGGTAAGAAGGTTGTTGGGACTTCATCCAAGGGTAAGAAGGCTAAGGGTAAGAAGGCTAGTGGGAGTGATGGAAAGGGTAAGAAGAAGGTTTCAAGTAAGAGTAGGGAGAGGTCACCTAGTCCTTCAAATGGTGACAAGAAAGTGATGATAATGATGGTTGGACTGAGTTTTATACAGGGCATGAAGACTTCTTTAATTATGGGGAGTTAGGTGGTGGAAGCAATCAAGTGCAGCAAGAAGTTGTGAGTGATGCAAGCTACAAGTCCGAGGAAATGAAGGATCCTATTAGTACAGATGAGGACAAAAATGGAACAACAGTTTGCCTAACTTCTCTCGCTTTAATGACAGAGCAAAGTTTGGTAATGTCAATTTGGTATTAGGCATGGAGTTTACAAATTTATCATCTTTCAAGGCAGTGTGAAGGATTACACCATACACATGGGCAGCCAATAAAATGGGTGAAAAATGATAGCTTCGTGGCTAGAGCTAAATGCAAGGAAGTTGGTTGTGAATGGGAGATTTATTGTGGTAGGAGTAATGTAAGGAGGAGTTTCCAAATTAAGACCTTCAAGGAGACTCACATTGCTGCAGAGCCTTTAAGGTTAATCAAGCAAACAGAAAATGGGTTGTGAAGAAGCTAGAAGAAAAGATTCGTAGCCAACCCAAAATCACAAATGTAGAGGTTTTTGATTTCCTAAAAAAGGAGTTCAATGTCATTGTTGATAGGTCAATTATTTTTAGGGCAGTTAGGGAGGCAAGAGAGTTGGTTGAAGGTAGTGAAAGGGAGCAAGATGGTAAGCTTTGGGATTATGCTCATGAGTTGTTAAGGAGCAATCCAGGGTCATTGGTTAAGCTTGATACCATCCTCTGCCGATTCACAACCACAGTTCCAAAGGTTCTTTGTTTGTCTAGATGCATGCAAGAGAGGATTTAAGGCAAAGTTGCGGACCTTTTATTGGGTTGGATGGTTGCTTTTTGAAAGGTTACTTTGGAGGACAACTCCTTTCAGTTGTAGGGCGTGATGCAAAAACCATATTTTTGTGATAGCATATGCTATAGTGGATGTGGAAAACAAAGATAATTGGGGATGGTTTTTGACACTGCCGCATGAAACACTAGGTGATTACAAAAAGATGGATGGAATTTCATGTCCGACATGCGAAGGTAAGATTTTGTCATTCATTTCGTGGTCTGGTTTGATAATTTGTTGCATATTTCGGGGACCAATTTGTTATTAAGTGACTAATTTTAGGGACCGATTTGTATGTTATGCTTGGTAGGGGCTAATACCACCATGCAGGAAGTGATGCTGGGAGTGCCCCAGGTATTGTGCCATGCATCCGTGGAGGAACTTTATAAAACAAATGGAAGGAAAAGGAACTAAAGGGTGTGGTTTGGGAATGTGCCAAGTCAACCAGCCTACACATTCAACATGGAAATGGAAAGGGTTAAGAGGTTGAACCCGAAAGCCTGGGCAAGATTCGAACAAATGGCCAAAAGAGGCATGGACAAAGGCCTACTTTGAGACAAACTGTAAGGTGGACAACATATGCAACAATACATGTGAGGTTTTCAATTCAAGGATTGTGGATTATCGTGGTAAGCCTATTTCGACTATGGTCGAGGAAGTTAGATGCTATGTGATGAGGACAATGTGTGCAAACAAGTCTGAAGCTTGCTTTGGGAGGAGAGGACCTTTGTGTCCTATGCAACAAAGTAGGCTGGAAAAACAGAAGTTGGATAGCAATCTGTGGACTCTGTGTGGACAGTGATGGTGATGGCATGCGGTTTGAAGTGCAGAACCTTCCTTCTAAGGTTGATGTCAACCCGAGTGAACAAACTTGCACCGCAGGTTTTGGCAACTAACAGTGATGGTGATGACATGTTGTTTGATTTTTGTATATTGTTTTCTCGCTTTTTTCTATTGTGACGGTGTTATTTATGGATATTTACATACTTTTGACAGTATGCCATGTAAGCATGCATGTGCTGCAATTGCATATAGGAATCAAAGGGCGTAAGAGTGTTGTCATGTTTGGCTAACAATGGGGGCATATGATGCAACTTACCAATTTTTCATTCAACCAACACAGTCCGAACAATTTTGGACGCCCACCGATTATGCCAAGCGGTTCCCACCTAAGCTCAAGAGAAGTCTTTGGGAGACCAAAGAAACAGAGAAGGAAGGATGGAAATGAGGAACCCGTGTGTGGTCATAAGTCAAGAGGTCATATCCTAACTTCACTTGCTCAAGATGTGGCATTGAGGGCCATAATAGTAGGGGATGCATGAACACCGGAGTTCCTCAAAAACCTAAAGCTAAGACATCAACTCAAGGACAAGAGGATTTAGTGTCCGAGATACCATTAACACAAACCGCTCCTACTATTGAGCCAGTGGAATCTCAAGATGTACCACCACGAGTGCAAAGAACAAGTTCAAGATCCTCCAAAGACAAGTTCAAGATCCTCCAAGATAAGTTCGAGCCAATCCACCATCACAAAGAAAGAGTGCAGAGGGTAAGATGGCTTTTGTAGGACCGAGTTGATTTCATATATAAAAGTTCGTGGACTATTTTGATTTTAAGTTGCATATTTTGGGGACTAAATTGACACTATGTTATCGATTTCATCGCCGCAGCAAGGAGATATGGTATAAGAGGACCTCTTATACCACAAGTGCCAAAGGAACCCCCGGTTAGAGGCCCACCAAGAATGACTCCACCAAAGACCAACCCTCTCTTGCACCAAAGACCAGCCCCAGCCCCTCTTGCACCACCACCACTTCCAATTCCAGCTCCACGGCCTATCATGGTCGAACTTCCAGACCACCACCACCGGATCAAGGGAAGGACAACCACGTTCATGTCTTTCATTCCAACCTGTGGTCGCCACAGATGCATCCAAGGAAACCATGAAGTCAAGACTATTTTGGATTTTGGATAATTTAGTACAATGATATATTTGCACAATTGATGGTGCCTCTTTTTTTGTTAATGACACATGTGAACAATGGATTCTCTTTGTAATGGTTTATCTTTGTGAACAATGGATTCTGCTGTATATTTTGTGTATGGTTTATCTGCTGTAATTTCTAGTTTGGTACAGGTTTATATGTACTTTTGTAAGACATATTTGGACACCTTTTGGTGCTTCAATTAATACCTATGGAATTTGTCTTTTGGACCACATTTTGGTGCTTCCTTTCATTTTATGTAACAAAATGACAGTTTGTCTTATGCAACAAAATGACAGTTACTCCAAGCTTGTCATTCATGTCATTTCCAAAATAGGACAATACTTTACACATTACATTCCAAAATATGCCTACATCATAATACCTAAGAACATCACACCTAAAACTACCTAAGCACTCTGCCTACCAATCCACCAAAACCAGGACAAACACTTAACAACACACACATTACAACAACCCCAAATTTGACCATTCTAACATCTGCAACCAAAGTGTCAACCTTGCCAATCACTCAATCGGTTCCGCCTTCATTATTCCATCACCGCCGTATCATTAAGAGTTTCACATCTCTCAGAACCTTGAAAATCTCGGGAATCTCATCCACCTGCACAAGATAGCCACAATTGCCTTCACCCCGCAACAATTTGACATAAAGAAATTAGGGTTAGTAGAAAGCGTGCTCCATTGCAAAGTGCAAGAAAATCGCAAACCCTAATGGAGTTTTGGGATTGAATGTTACCAATGGAAAGGGACATCCATAGAAGGCCCTCCCGGGTTCCTCACAGCCCCAGAGATTCGTGAACATGCCTCTCTCTCTCACAATTGCAAAACAAAGGTGAGGGGTTGTTGATTCTCGCCCCATCAACCCCGGAGCTACTCGACCAAGACGGAGTTGTGGGTTTCTTGGTTTGTCTTGAGTATGGTAACGACGAACCACCACCCACTCCCAGCATCCCTTTGTGTAGTTGGAGAGAGCGAGAGAGAGAGAGACAGAAACAGAGGACGAAGGAGAGAGAGAGAGAGACAACGTAATCGATCGAAGGAAGAAGACAGTAGGAAGGAAGAAGAAGATAGGTTTTTAGTCGTTTGAGTGTCAATTTGGTCCCCTGGAATTTAGTGTCAGATTGGTCCTCGAAACCGAGTGGTCAATTTCATGCCACATGAGCACTTAACGTACACGTCGGCGCTTATTAATCGGCGTCAAGTGACCCTGCCTAACGGAGGGACCAACTTGATCGACGTTTGACAGTTTCAGGGACCTTTTTGCAATTTCGTTAATTTGAGGGACCAAATTGACACGATCTTACAGTTTCAGGGACCAAATTGGCTATTTACTCAAACAAAAATTGAAGTTCTCACATAAGGATTCAATAATAACGTTCCCTAACATGCCCCCACAAAAGGAGATGATAATGGATTTATAAAGACGCAAAGTTGAAAATTGCAGGTTGGCCAACCTATTCTACGGGGAAAAGACCTGCAACTTTTATATATCTCTGTGTTTGTGTGTGTATATGTTGGGGAAAGATGACAGCGAAGTGTATTTGGGAGATTGAACTCCAATTTTATTTTATTTTTTTATACATGAACTCCAAAACTTCATTTACATGTCCTTGGAGTCTGACTAGATATAAATTAAAGGATTTCATTAAGGTCATTTGTTGAAAGAATAAACAATAAGAAACTTCAAATGAAAAAAATAAATAAATTAACAAGTGGTCTAAAGCACCCCTTAGATAAACCCTTAATAAAATTTTCTTTGCTGGAAAAAATTGAATAAATCCATCTCTTACTAGCAAATGCTTTTATTTGATCACTAAAGCAAACTTCCGGAGCAATTTTGAGAGAATTGATATATAAAAAATTGAGGTTAAAAAAATTAATTTGTATTTGGTAATGATATTCTAAAAGTGAGATTAGAACGATTCATTTTGTTTGAATGATAAAGTAAAATCACTTTTGAGGTGTAAATTTAAAGAATTTTATTAGTTTTACAATTCGAATCAATTTTATTCTACAGAAAAACTATAAATTTTTGCTTCTCTTAAAATCAGTTACACTCACCCAAATTTTGATTTTATTTAACACACATTTTAATCAAATCACCTCCAATTACTATAACTGGATTTTAGGGTTAGAACGCGGATCAAAAGCCTAATTGAGTGTGTATTTGGATGAGCGTTTGACAAACGTGATTTTGATTAGAATTGATTTTGTACAAGTGATTTGAATATAATTGAGTTTGAAGTGAAGTGATTTATGTTTCAATGTATTTATTTTAAAAGCAAGATTGATATAAAACTTAGTGTAATTTTTCAATCCAAAAGCAAATTAAATCTACTCCAAGCTATTTCAAGTAGAATTGATTCTTGATTGCAAAATTGCTTATCTACTAAAAAGCCAAACATCTTAAAAATGGTCAAACCCACGTTTGACCATTGCAAACTTGATTTTGGTTGTCCCCACGGTCGAACCAAACATGTACTAAGTTGTATCCAAAGAGCCGCAATGCTAATACATTAATAATTAGCACCACTTTATCTACTAAATTTATGTGAAGTGAATAACTTTAGATTGTTGCAGGAATCCTATACCATAACACGTGAATATGCAAATAGTTGAAGGCATGTCCTCTTTAAGCTCTTCTTAGAGCATTTTTTAGGCTAATTAGGCACTTTGATAAAAACATTTGTAAGGAAGAAGACCATTAAGACCTCACTTGTTCAAATCCAATCAAGCCCCACCCTTTTTAGGCTTCTTTTCTACTGCTTTGTATGAATTGGAAGAGACTAATTCTTTAAGGAGAAGCATTAACCTGAAAAGGAGAATATGATTATATTAGGTTCCACTTGGAATATTATTGTGGAACATTGATTGATATGCTACTATAGGTTGGCGAATCTGGTTATTATTGCTCTCCTGCATGTTCTCTCGTTTGGTGGATTTGTGGTCATTCAGAGTCTTCAACTTTGGATCCTGATATGATACTTCATACTTCATAGAATAAAGGAGTTTCTATATTCCTTCTTTTTTATTCAACTTAGTATATATTGGTAGATCTGCATCAATTGTCCACCATTATAGTTGAGTATTCATTATTTATTAGATGAATTGACCTTAATTTCAATATACACCAAAAGAATTTGGAAACTTAATCCATAGCCATCAATTGAGGCAAGATATTTGCCTAAGTTGTTATCAGCTATGTGCTGATATGATATGTCTAATTTGTCCAATCAACTCTTCTCTAGCATCACCAATGATGCCTTTCCAAAGTGGACCTCATCAATTGGGTCACATGTCTATATCAATAACAGCCTAGATAGCAAACAACAAATCTACTGCAGAGCTATGATTTGTATCTTTACATCATTTTACAAGACAATGACTTGCAATAAGTATTTCAGAAGAAAACAAATCCTTTGAGGCAATGAATGATTTTGGGGAAAATAAGGTTAAAACTTATGTTTGAGATGGTGAAAAATAGATACAGCTAAGACAAGTAAGAACTTCCCTATGATGAAAGGTTATATATTACACATGTAAAGTACTTTCATTGCCATTATAAAAGACAAAAACAAGCTTCCACTTCACTCTTTGATTTGCTGATTATAAAACCAAGTGGTTCTTTTCTTTCATTTCAACCATGACTTTTCTGGACTGCACATTTGTGGCCCCAAAAATTAATATTAATTGTTCAATCAAAATCCTATTAATTATAGTCGGTCAAAATACGTTGGGGACTTTTCATTCTTCCATCAATCAAAATTCATGTAATTAATATCAGAGTCTTCAAGAAGAATTTTTACTTTTACTGATTCTATTATTACTATATCTTCTGAGATGCTCTAATACTAAATGCATGATAAGGCAGTGTTCATAAGGATTTTACCGCCAGTTGAGCATCTTCTGTGGGAAAATTATTTGCAATATTAAACTCTAAGAATAAACTCTCACATAAATAACAAGATTAAGAATGAAATTGAAGTATTAAAATTCATTTGCTTAAGGTTAATATATAATTTAATACCTAATACCCTTATAAACATTTAAATTAAGAATTGTCACTTTCAAGCTTCAAAGCAATCAAATTAGTAGGACATATGCAACTAAAAGACACTCATTTGGACGTTATCCCATATCTGACGTGTGTATTCTGTATCTTGTATGCTTTTGGCTCAAGCTTTTCTGCTTCACGTGCATAATGTTTTCGTTTTTTAGTTGACACTTCTATCAAACAATGGTGTCAATGTCAGCATCTCAATTATTCATCATTAGCATCACTAATTAAACACCGACTTGGTATTTTATTATCAGTTTATTTTGCCCTCTCATTTTAACGCATGTAATTATTTAGGGTAATCTTTAACTTAAGAAGAGATACATACAAGTACAAGAATGTAACATCAGTTTAGCACTCATTCAATCCAAGATTTGTGTTCATATTGAATTAGAATTAGTGGGGGATTTCCATATAATTTCCAATTTTCTCAATCAAGATTCAAGATTATTTTTTCACTTTATTCAATTTCCATCTCATAGTCATAGACATATTCAGGATGGTAGAAATGTACCTTCAAGCCTTCTTTATTATTCTTGTCAATTTGTGACAACAATAAAGAGACTAACAATTATCTGCATTTTCATTCAATTGAAAGTGTACGTGCAATTATTAATTGCTGGGATATCACCCCACATAACATCAATGAATGATAAGCACATGGAGAGTGTAAACCTCATATTACACATTCTGTGATGACCAGGTAATGTGGGGACACTTCTAAGCTGTACACATACAGTCACAATCTATATATTATTCCATTACAAACCTAAAAGAGTTGGATCTTAATAAAATAGGGACATTGCTTGATCAAAAGGGTCAGATTGTTATTCCCAATCAAGTGGATCTCAGTGATCACACAGACCCAACACATTAAATCACACCTGCCTTCCTTTTTCAGTGTGGCCCTATTTATTTTGTCAGATTTAGACTTTGATATTGGAAGTACATAAACTAACTTTTTAGGTTGCTGCAATATCAATATACTCCATCCGATTCTATATACAAGAGACAAAACCCTAAAACACACGGATCAAGAAAATACATTGAAATAAATTATTTATAATTAATATTTATATAAATTTATAAAATTACCCCTTCTAATAATTAATGAACAATCTTAAAAGTTATACAGTCTCATAAATATAAACTCTATTATAAATAAGAATAAAATTAAAAATGAACATTTAATATTTATCAAAATACATATATATGTATATTTTGAAAAAAAAATAATCATTTACCTCTTATAATAAGAACTGGATGGAATATATCATTAAAAGTATCAAGTGACATGTGGGTAGTTGCTAGACCAGACCTCGTTTATGGGGTCCATAAAAGTGGTGGAAATTGAATAGACATAGATTGAGCAAAAAGGCAATTCCAAGATGGAGTATGCTACAATGCTAGGACTTGAACTACTATATATAATTGTACATGCTATATATCTATCCCCTATTGTTGGGCATCCCACTAGGCCGGCCAACTAAAGAGGAAAAAAAAAAAAAGACAAATAATCAAATATTACCAAGATCAAAACCAAGGGCCTACCACTATAAAGTTGTTAAGATATAATTGGAATATGAAACACGTTGTTACCATTTTAGTCCACAGGTAACAAGAATAGTATGTCTAAGATCAAGTCTAAATTGAATGAACGACCATGATATTGCATATGATGACATCTTTTGATATTTCCATTGACGATCCTCCACTAAATTATTGATTGGATACCCTAGAAGTGGAATGATAATTGAGCAGGTCACTCAGAGGTGCAAAAACACTATAGTATAACCCCTTTTGAAAACACAAGGAAGAAAAAGTAAAACTGATGGTGCACATGTTCTTGACTAGAATAATGTAATAAACCTCATCACTCCTGGCTTCAACTTCTTCCTTTTATTCCCAGACCCAAAAGAAAGTGAAAAGCAGAAACTTGAGTGATTAGGATAAAACCACAAAGAAAGAGAAGGCAAGAGAGTCACAATCATCAAATTGAAGTTTCAACTCCAACAACATAAATTTATGGTCCATTATCAAAATGTGGCCCTGATGTTTCTAATTCATAACAAGAATCGTGGACAGCACAATATGATGCTATGCACTCCCATATTGATGATAATACCAAATATATTTTACCCCATATATTCTGTCTAGGAGTGATATAGCTGGATGATTCTCATGTCAATCTCAATTCTCTCGTACATGATCACAATTAGTATGTGACTTTCAAAAAGAGGAGCAGGGGAAAAAAAAAGTATTTTCCTCTTTCCATTTGCTATATTTTTTTTAGTGGGAGGAAGGGTTACATATATAGTACACATTTATGTCAACATGGCTCTTGAGTGCAGATCAATATTCATTAGAATGACATCAAATATTTTATTTTATTCCATGGTTAGTCCAATCCCATGATACAACTTTTAAGGTCCTATCCCACCCATTACTTTACTCACTATCTATCCATAGAAAATCCTATCTACACGACACTAGATATCATGAGTGCCCACTTACATCGACCAAAGAGCAACCATGGTTTTAGCAGTTAGCTTTTGTATAGTGCCTAATGTGGACAAGAAAGGACTATTAAAACACTTTTAGACAAAGTCCCCACTAGTAAGAAAGGGAGAGGGAGGATGGTTAAAGGCTTAAAGCAATATAATCATTTTAAGTACCCAAGATTGGGGAGGGAGTTGGATTGCAACCACAATCCCCAAGAACCCATTAATGGGATGACTAAGACTATGAGGCCTTGGCACATGGATATTGTATTAGTGGGGGAAGCTGATTTTTAACCTGCACACGCCAATGTGCCTAAAGGCCAGTGAAAAATTCACTCTCTTGTTTTCTTTAGTTACTTTCCCCCCCCATGTTTCATCCATAGTGGAGGGTGTTTATGCATTCAAAATTGTAAATAATAATAATGTCCCACCTTTAACATTACTTCACCCATCAAACCACATCCATCCTTGTAAAGTAGAGTCATGGCAGGTCATTGAAATTCCCCCATACAGTAAAATTCATTGTGTGAGATATGATTTCTAGGTGAATGGTTCATGCCCTCTTTCTTTTGGGACCTGTGGATTCTCAATTTCTTATCCTGACCAACCATGCCTTTTCTAAAAAAACAAATCAACCCCAATATGTCAATATATGTTGTCTAACTTTTATGTCCAAATTTTTTTCGTTTATTAGTTAAATAATAGAACTTTTATTGCTAATTAATAGATTTCTTAGTATTTAGTGTAAAAAATTGAATATCATTTATATTGAGTTACACAAGTAACCCATATTTACTTTAGAAATTTTTCACCCATTAGTTTTTTTCCCTGCACCATGGTTATTTCTTAGCCAATAGACGAATACTAATCTTTTTCTGGGTGTAGAGATGATCGAAATACATTTTGTCTCTTCTAATAGTCTTTTTTGTATGCATGACAGGAATCGAATTTGAAATAACATGTTTATCGAATTCAACTATCTACCAAATATGTTGAATCTAGTTGGTTTCGTTCACATTATTTTAGCAATAAAGAGAATGAACCTTAAGATAATGCCTATTGACTATGATCATACTCATTAATTTCATAAAGAAATGTGATTAAGGTTAGGCCGGGTTGAAAACCAAGAACTCCTTTCTTTGGATTTTTCAATGCCTTTCACTGTGGTACCTCACACTTTTGTGAATAAAGAATTGAAGATGCTTACTTTGGGTGCCGGCCTCATTCCAATTTTTCATCTAACCCCTAGGTCTCATCTTATCATTTCTTTTTCTCCTCAACACACTTGTGATATGGGAGAATAGTACAAGCGGGTCCTCCTTCTAAGGAAGAAGCGCCATGTATGAGGATACGCAAAAGAAAGCAACAAAATCAATTTATTTATTTCTTGACAGCGATAAATCAATTCCTAGAAGGTGGACTAGACGAGTAGTACATGAATTTCCCCTTTCACAAGGTAAGAAAGTTAAAGTTCCTATCATGGGCCCTCATACTTTTTTTTTAATTTGATCCATATTCTATGCTTTGACCTATCCCAATTCTCGGAGCAGGCCCACCTCAACCATCCATCTGAGAATTTGGAAAATGTGAATCAACGATATGGACAACTTTTGTGACACATACTTCTAACCCTTTTTTGCACCAAGTCTAACACATTTTCACATTCTTGAGACATAAAGAAAGCAACCCCTACCAAGAAGCATGGGTCTATAATACTACTTGGCAGGCTTTCCTTTCCCTTTAGCTCCTCGAGAACAAGAAAAAATTGTCATTTGGTTAAGTGTCATTCTCCTAATTGGTAGCCAGGTGCGTAGTGTGTACGTGACGATGGATTGAACCCTTCTTGATATTTTCAAAGTTATAATATTAATTAGGATGTTGTTAACGAATGTTCTAAGAACATTGGTTAAGAAATCCACAAAACGAAAATTTGTATTGAAAAATTAAGTATTATATTTTTCAAAATACTAAATATATTATTTTTCATACAAATTTTTCTTTTTTGATTACTTAAACAATATCTTAAAAATACTTTAACTATGCCTATGTTTGTGGATAGACAATGGTGTTTAATAGGCAATTTACTTTCCCAAATGAATGTATCATTGGGAAGTGAAGAAGATGAAGGATGTGTAAAAGTTGTGACCCCACATGAAGTGGATGTGTGATTCTATTCAGTATTCACACGTCTCTTTCTTAAAAGGGAGACATGGGGCACTGTGGGTTAGTATTGGTTTGCCTTTCCCTTTGGCAGTGATATATTATTCATATTCATATTCATATTCATATTCATATTCAATATTGATATGTGGGTTTTGTTGTGTTGTGTGTGCTGGTTGGTGTTGACGATTTGTGTAAAGTCATTTCAAAGCTTAAAGACTTGGGGGATTCCAATGTTGCAATACGCCACTCAACCAAAAACACCTTCATGAAATGTGCCATTTGACAAACTCAAGTACTTGAAATCACTTTGACAATCTCTGTTATATTCGAAGACCCCACTTTTTTATTTTTAACAAAGTTGCTACTTTTCTTTAATCAGTAAAATAATGTCCATATTGTTACTTTATTAAATTAATCAGATGATACCTCATCACTGTCTTTTAAATTTGATGACGGTGTGCAAATGGTCCCATTTATCATGGTAGATGCACCGAATAAGGGATTATGTTCAACCGGTGTTGATTCAACCGTCCTTCTCACAGGCAAGTTGCACTAGTTTTTTTTTTTTTTTTCATTTTCAAGGGTACAAGCTAAGTTACCCGTTAATTCTTCCAAAAATTATCACATCATTACACTATAGTTGGAGTGTTTTTTTTTTGTCTAAATCCAGTATATCCTAATGCTGTCAATGAAAGACTAATCACTGTTCGCGAGACGTAACTTCTGCTAACCAAACATTATTTATGTTAGAGGTGTTCTTAACTTGTTTATTTATGGTTAGATCATCTTTAATTAAAAAAGTTGTGCTAGAGAAAATCAAATGAAACTCATCACCACCTTTTTCAAATAATAATAATAAACAAAAGGAAACAAATAAAAATTATGATAATCATTCATTACGTTAGTCACTCAATGTAGCTCCAAGGTTAATCTCTTGTGCATTCATTTTGAAGCCAAACGCACCCTAAGCTCGGTCTTTGAAGATAATTGTTTTATTCAGCTTAAATAGAAAATGATGAATAAGTAGATGAAACTTAATTGGTTGATTGCCTTAATTAATTAAAATGAATATATGCGATGATCAAGGTAGCTTGTTGCCTTGTTGGTAATAATAATGATGTTGAAAATATTAAGGACGGGCATGGATGGGGTGGAATCAGATCCACGTGTTGTGGAGGGCATGCCGGTCATAAAGGGACAGATGGTCCTGATCCGGTGGGACCCACGGGAAGGCCTTAAGATTAGGGATGTTTGTTGTTCGGTTTGGATCGGTTTTAAGTCAAAATGATCGATCCAAAGATAAAAAGAGTATGCGGTTTGGTTCGGTTTGGATGACACCCTTAAAAAAATCTGATCCGATCCGATTAAATGTGGTTTGGATCGGTTCGGTTGATTCAGTTTTTACCGACATAATATTATATATTTATATTACGTCAAATTTCAAGATTACAAGCTAAATTGAACAAAATGTCGAACATGTATATACTTGTTTTATATATTCATGTAATAACATTTCATAAAATAAGTACAAAATAAATATATATCATTATCAACTAGTTCCGGAACATTTTTTTTTATGTTTGGAACTTAGAAATACGTGAAAAAATTATGTAAAATCAAACTAGAAAGGATTATCAGGAAAAAAATTTAACAAATAAAAAATCAATACTGCAAAAAAAAAAATAGAATAAATATATATTAAATTTAAGAAAGTGAATCCAAAATCTGATCCGATCGGTTTTCACTAAACAAGATCCACAAAAATCCAATAGACATCGGTTTTGTTTGGTTTTCGGTTTTTTTGGATCGATTTTAGGTTTTGTTTTGGATCGATTTAGATATGAACACCCCTACTTAAAATCCTTTCCCCGTACAATTAGGGCTCGTTTGGTGGTCATGATAGGATTATGGCGGATATGATAAGAGAACATGATAGGAGTATAATAGGATATGAGCATGATAAGCTGTTATCCTATCCGATGTTTGGTGTCCACCAGATAATCAACTGGACATCATTATAATTTAAGTATGAATTTTAAAATTTTCGTTTTTATTCTAAATGTTTTCATCTTTTATTAGATTTAGTTTTTTTTTATAATTTTCATTATTTAAAATTAAATAAAAAGACAAGATTATCCTTGAGATAAAATTACATATAATGTTTTAAATTTTTAAAATATTGTCTAACTAAAATTAATTTTTTATATTTTAAAATATTCATTTTTTGTTTTTACTTTACATATAGTTAAATTATTAGAATTTTTTTATATTTTACAGTTTTTAAAAATAATATAAAATAACAAAATTAACATTGTGATAAAATGAAAATAAATTTAAAAATAAATTATTTTTATTTTTATTATTTTAAATATTTTATATTTTATTATACCTTTTTTGGTAACTATATTAAATTTTATTATACTTTAAATTATTATTTTATTATACTTTAATTATTTTATATATTATTATACTTTAAATCACCATATTCTACTTGTTACCGGAAAAAAAAAAATCACCTTATCATATCTTATTGGGTTCTAACTCAGCCTCCCATCATGATACAATTTTAACTAGATGAACATGATATGATAAGTGACAGGATTGATTTATCATATCTTGCTGGCTCACCAAACAACAGTTTCAAACAGGATATGGTAGATTATCCTATCATGTCTCTCTTATCATGACCACCAAACGGACCCATAAAATCTCTTATTAGTTAGTGTGTGTTTGGTTTCATGCACGTTTGAAACCTTCAGAATTGATTCTGCCCTCTGTCAAACATGATTTTAGAGAAAATGAGATGTTTGGTTACTGTCAGGTAAAATTGATTTTGCTTCCAGAAGCGATTATGACTAAAAGCTAAAAAAATTGGCTTTCGAGTTGAATTGAGAAATTTACACTGAGTTTTAAATCAAACTTGTTTTCAAAATAAAAAATCCAAACATAAATCACTTCACTTCAAACTCAATTTTTAACCAAATCAATTTTACAAAATCAATTACGTTCAAAATCACTTTTATCAGATGTTCATCCAAACACACACTTAGCAGGAGTATTATTTACCATGTCCAAGTTATTAGTATTTTGGACTCTTTAATCATATGTCTAGATTTCAACGAATGTTGGTGATGGTAATAGAACTACATCTGTGAGTAGAGGAGTTGTCCTTTAACTGATAATCTACATCCTCAGAAAATTAGTCATACGACTATCGATTGTGGGGATACCTTGGATTCTATCCTGGACAAAAAAAAAAACTCTTATTTTTGTGTTGCCCATTCTCCGAGGTTATACTAACCAATGTCTAAAGATTCTAAAAATAAAGAAAAATGATTTTTGTATACAAAATGGGATACCGTGATGTTTTTTTTTTTACTGTATTTTCAATAAACATAAACGTGTATACAAAAAAGTTAAAAAACAAGTAAGAGATAAAGATAAACATATATGATGTAATATACGATGTCCAAAATTTATGTTCAAATATCATAATTCAAAAATAATTTTTTTTATTGAAATTATAAATATATTATTTTTTTTAAATTTTAAATACAAGAATTTCTATTCTTATTTATTTAATTTAGTACATTATTAACATTCTCCTTTTATCTTTAACCAAAAAAAATGTCTCCTTTTATCAAAACTCTCCCAAGTGAATCAAATCAACAGATATCTCTCTCTCCCCACTTTTATATTCGTGGGGTTGTTCCTTTCAAATCATGAAAACACTCCTCCACCAATACTTAGTACTTTTATTATTTTGTTTTTAGTTCTCTCTAAAAATGTCCTTGTCCTTTTTTCTCTGGGCCATTAATTGTAAACAGTGACATGTTTCACGAAAGAAAAAGTAAAATAAAATTTGGATTCCCTTAAGGGGCAACAGCATGCCCCAGGTTCACTGACTGCTTGTTTGTTTCAAATTTTTTATTTTTTCGTTCAAAATAATTGATTCTAAATATAATATTTTTAAAATTTTATATATCTATATCTTAAAAGTGATTTTATTTTATCATCCAAACAAAATTAATTCTTCTAAACTCACTTTTAAAATATTATTATAAAACACAAATCAATTTTTTCAAACTCCATTTTTTTAAAATCAATTCTTTCATAATCAATTCTATCAAAATCTAAATCAAACGGATCCTCAGTCATTGACAATCTGAGCCAACATATTTATTTTTCATTTTTTTCACTGAACATATTTATTTTTCATTGAGAATCTCCGGCTAACATATTTATATATTTAATTAAGATTTAATATTATTCCCTCCTTGCACAAAATGTAATCGATTTATACCATGAGGTTGAGCTTACATATCTTTGACAAATGATAAAAATCGAATATTCAGCTGGATCAGAAATGGAACAGCAGGACAGAAACCATAAAAAAGGGTGATCATATGAGAGAGGGCTGAGTCTGGCATGGCAGCCCGGCCTTACCATGTTTGACCGGCAGCCGTGAAATCTCAACTGCCAAGATCTTATCTGTACCCACACTATGTCAATAATCAGTCAAAGCAAACCATGCCCCCTTAGCCCAACCTCGTTCATTGTAATTTACTACAATTATTGTTTACAGTTTTACTGCTCCATCTGTCACTTTCAACTTTCAAGTTCTCTACCTCGTAATAATAGTTAACCAAAAAAAATAATAACTTTTATTTAAGTTAATGAAATCTCGAAAACCATTCTTTATTGTTTTAGGTTAACCATAAAAAAAGAAACCATCACTTTTTTTTATTGTTTATAATTAGCACATGATTCGTATTGTCGTTAGATAAACATAACAAGTAACAACTGTATTCTAATCTATGTATTTTATTGAATGAATATATTTTTAATTAAAAAAAATAATAAGAACTACATTATAGAATACTATTGTCGGTGCTGGTGACACAAAGAAACGATGGGGTCGTACAGAAACCAGCGTAGGTCGCGCCTCGTTCAATCAGCACCTTTCCATTTTCACTTGTAACGATAATCTCCGCCACTCCGAAACTAACACACCCTTTTATACTTTCCCTAAAAACATAACGTCAGAAAAATGCCGTCGTTTTCTGCACGCAATCGCCAGTATACAATACTGCCATCATAATAATAAAATTTGCAGATTCCCAGACACTTCTGCAACTCTCTCAGTTTAGATTTCTTTTTTTTTATTTTTATTATATTTATAATAATAATTCCTTAGTAAGTAGGAGTACTAATCATTATTTATTGACATCAATATTAATTTAACTTTTGGCGCGTTGCACTGTCAAACAACCAGTCCCGATGTCGTTTTGCGGATAGGCTTTTGGTCCAAAAGGCTGAAACACACACAATGTGGCGCATAAAAGGAGAGAGAGAGAGAGGGAGAAATGGCCGTTGCAGTTTGCAGGCACTCTTCACCGAACAGCGACATTTGCGCGCGTCCTACGTGTTAGATTTTTGCCGCACACCTGTCTCTTCCAGGTCATTCCTTCACTTCACTCGCACTGCATCACGCGTGTCAATCACGCTCCTTAGTTTCTCTATTGGGGAATGGGGATTGTCCTGCACCTAGCTGTGTAGGGCCCCACAATATATATAGCCTTTTTTACCTTTACCCCTTGCCCAACATTGCTAAAATCCGCATGCCAAAACCAAATGTCCAAATGCATGTAATGAATTGGAATTCAGCTAAAATCTGTACGAAACGAATGACCAAAAAGCTAATTTTTTTTTTACTTTGCATAATGTGAATTTAGATCCTATACAATAAGTTTAGGATATAATTTATGTGATGTTAACATGGAGACTAGCATTTTTGAAGGAGTTACATATGGGACAAATGTGAAGGGTGGACCCACAAACAGTACAGAGACACAAGTGCCTGCACGGCAAGATCAGCACGCACGATTCCTCTTTCCCACAGTTCCTGCACAATCTGCTCCCGTCACTACTCCCACCGCTCCCATTATTATTCATTACTCTACTCGTGGTGGTCGCGGTGCATTCATTTTCTTCCTCCTTATCCTGCGCACCCCCTGCTAACGTGCGCCACCCTTCATTCCCATCCGTGCTTCCACAGCAAGACTCCGCATCGTTCGCCACCGCGGCCGGGGGCGCCCCTACGGTGGCGCCGCCGTCTTCATCCCTGACCTGTGAGAGGACCTGCACGAGGTTTGTTCTGAGAGCATTGGCTGTGGCCTCGTTGGTTTGCGCCAAATCTCGCCATATCTGGTTCTCGATGCACAGCGACCTCACCCTCTCTTCGAGAGCGAAGTTCAATTTCTCAATCTTCTCGATCTCTTCCTCTTTCGCCTTCAATCTATTCATCATTCCCACCTCTATCGACTCCATCAACCTCCTCGCTTGCCTCTTCCTCTTCTCTTCCAGTTCCATTCTCACCTTCTCCATCTGAAAAAAGCAAATAAAAATAAAAATAAAAATCAGAAACGAGAAACGCGAAACGTTTTTTTATTTGTTTGTTAAGAGACGGTGAAGAGAAACGGTTGATAATACTAATACACTTACGTGTTGAGAGACGAGGTTGTCGAGGTCGAGTTGTTGATGATGGATTTGGAGTGAAATATCTTCGCCGAGGAAGGAGAAGTTGCCACCGCGAATCTTATTGTACGAAGGGAGAGGGTAATTGATGGAGTCTCTGGAGCGTTTTCTTGCTACGGGGACGACATTGCTGCTGTTGTTGTTGTTGTTATATGTTAGGGTGCTGACGTCAGATTTCATAGCGGTTGTTGCTTTCTGAGGAAACGAATCGGCTATGAGGGAGTTGTAGTGTGGCGCCGGCGGGAGTAGAGTCTCCGATGCGGTGGTGGCTGTTGTGGCGCCCGATAGCGGAAGCAGGGAGGGGTAATTATTATTAGTATTACCCATCTGGGTGTTATAGTTATAGAGGTTCATGTTTGCGTCCATGGGGTTCATCACGATTTCTCTGAAGAATCATGAAAAATATAATAGCACTAATTAGATATTGAAAGGACAAAATGGTAAAATATTGAAGAAAAAAAGAATAGAGAATGGAGAAGAGATGTACCGGTTGGGTATGAGTTGAGAAAAGAGGTTGAGATGGCGAGCCTCAACGGCCATATGATGAGTTTGGTTCCTTCTTCTTGTTCTTCTTCTTTCTCGTTGTTGTTTGTGTTGTTGGAGCACTATATAGATGCTTTGTGTATCTCTATGAAGGGGGGTTTTATTTGCTTTGGTGGTTTTTAGTTTTGGAAATGGAGAAGGGAGAAATATAGGAAGGAGCAAAAGCGGGTGTCACAGAAAATGAACAAAAGCATGCAAATGAGGTGGCAACAAGGCTGTATGGTGGGGTTTATTCAAGGTTTGGTTCCCTCCCTACTTTATTATTTTCCTTAATTGATATTATAATATTATTATTATAAAGGGTGTGGGTGTTTGTGTGTTGGTGTAAGATTTTGTCTATTTATGTGTTGATGCTTGCCCACACAGATTTCATCACGCCTTTCTTATAGAGGCAGTAGGATTTTTTTGCTTCTTTTTCCTTTCTTTCGAAAATCACTATAGTAAATATTTAAATTAAATTTATTTTATTTTGTGATAAAATATAAATTTTAGGAATTGTTTAATGAATGCAAAGCACTGAGTTAAAAAAAGTTTTGGAATAATCGCTTTTCTGGAGCTAAACTAACGCCCCATAATTTGGTTTTTTAAGGAATAATTTCTTACTATTTTTTTTTTTTACAAGAATTCTTACTATTTGATATTAGAAAAGTATAACTTTGTAATATTTTAGAATTTTCCAAGATCATAATGAGATTTTTTAACAGAACAATACTGCATGACTCAATTATAAGCAAAAAAGTATTTATATTCTTTGGATTCAAATATACGCTAAATTCAATTAACTCAATTCTATCTAATATAAGTATTTCAAAAATCAAGAAAATTAACCAATTAAATCAATTCTTCGTTTACTTTTTCAAAATCATTACACATTCTCGATATAATTAAAAGATGATTTAATAATTATAACTCTTTTTTACATAAATCAAAATAATTAAATTAAATTAACTAATTTTTTTAATAAATATAAAATTAATTATTTTTATTTATAATTAAGTTAGGAGGTAATTACAGTTAAATGGTAAAAATGGAGAGTTGAGATATTGATAACTGACAGCTCCAGTATCTGGCACGTAATACCTGCCGACGATGGGTGCCACGCAGGCACACTACAGTCCAACACAGCTCCACTTTCCACTTTCCAGTTTCCACACTGTCACGGTGCACAGTTGTTTTAAAAAAAAAAAAAACTTTATTAGAAAAACAAAGTGATGAAGGAAAGAACAGCGTGAGGTTTTGTGGGCCCAAGGGAAAACACGTGCGTCGCAGGGTTGTGGGGAAACAACAGTGCAAGGGTGACGCTGGGGTAGCACGTGTGAAGTGAAGGTCATTTTTGGCATTTTCGTTATTCTTTATTTCGATTCAGGAAAAACTGGTTGTGTCATGCCAGGGGACGTGGGAAACGTTGCCTGTGCCTTCTAGCATGGGAAGAGATAGGATTTGGATAGGGTATTATTATTATATGGTTAAAATAATGTTTTAATTTCTATATGTGTTATTTATTTTTAAATTAGTTCATATATAAAAAATATTTTTATGTTATTTCTTACACGTGTAACCGTTATCAAATAGATCCCTGACGTTTAACGGTCGTTAACAATCGTTAATGACGATCATTAAGTTGGTCCTTACATGTGTCACTCATTTTTAAATTAGTCCCTATATATGTTACTCATTTTTAAATTGGTCCCTATATGTGTCACTCATTTTTAAACAAATGCTGGTGCCCCTGATTGATCCTTATATGTGTCACTCATTTTTAAATTGGTCCCCATATGTGTCATTCATTTTTAAATTAGTCCCTATATGTGTCACTCATTTTTAAATTAGTCCCTGCGGCGATGTTTTCGCACTGATTTGGAATCGCTTCAGTTGAGGTGTGTCGTGCGTTCTTCATGGTTTGCAAAGCCGTTACTGAAAAATTGGGCATTTGTTCGAGCTTCGTACCGATTTTGGGAGGGTTGTTATGGAGAGCACAACAGCTTACAGGCAAGCCTACTGGAATCTTCTACATCACTGGATTCCAGCAGGTTTTCCAGCAAGTTGTTCTGCTCTCCATAACAGCCCTCCCATAATCGATACGAAGCTCGAACAAATGTCCCAATTTTTCAGTAACGGCTTTGCAAACCAGGAAGAACGTGAGGCACACCTCGGCTGGAGTGATCCCGAATCGCCGCGAAACCTCGCAGTAGGTAGTAATGTGGGCCAATTAGAAGATTACGGCTGCTAGGGCACAATCGGGGGCAATTTGGGGGAAAGGAAGAGTTGAGAAAGGGAGAAAGAAGATAGAGGAGGTGGGAGAAGGAATCTTCCAATTTAAAAAAGAGTAAAACTTGCAGGGACTAATTTAAAAATTAGTGACACATATAGGGACCAATTTAAAAATGAGTGACACATATAAGGACCAATCGAGGGCACCAGTATTTGTTTAAAAAATGTGTGACACATGTAGGGACCAATTTAAAAATGAGTGACACATGTGGGGACCAACTCAATGATCGTCATTAACTGTCGTTAACGGCCGTTAAACGTCAGGGACCTATTTAGTAACGGTTGTACGTGTAAGGACTAATATAAAAATATTTTTTGATAAGAACTAATTTAAAAATGAGTGACACGTATAGGGATTAAAACATTATTTTAATCTTACTATATTATCAGTCCTCATATTCATGTCTAAAAAAATTACTCGTATCCTTGTGGGTAGCAATTTTAGTATGCTTACTCGTACCTCTGGATACCTAAATACACGTACCTGCATCCGTTACCCGCACTTTAACTGTAAAAAAAAAAAAGAAACGTTATACTCCCTCGGATCTCTATTATAAGTAAAAATGTTTCAAAGTTTTTGGTCTAGTATATAAGCAAATTTTATTTTCCAATGACTCATTTAATGACATTATTCCCAAAATATCTTTCATTTAATACAAATTCCAATTACTCATTTAATGAAGATTGAAGTTTTAGATAAAGGCTAATTTAGGTAACAAACCTAATTTTTTTACAAGATTCAATGAGATTAACTAACCATCTTAATATGTATGTTTTATTTAATTTTTGCTTATAATAGAGACCGGAGGGAGTAACAATTCAAAAACGATTAAAAGGTCTTTTAAATCTACTCCTAAAACATTACCTCCTTCTGACTCAATTATAAACAAAATTAACCAACTTCACAATTATTAAGGAAATTAGTTAATTTAGTTTAATTGTCTTGATTTATGTAAAAAAAATGAGTTACAATTACTAAACTACACTTTAATTGTTTAGGGAGTGGTCAATGCTCTTGGAAAAGTAAAAGGAGAATTGGTTGGATTTGATTGTCTTGACTTTTTGAACACTGACATTAAATAGAGTTGAATTAATTGACTTTTGCTTATATTTGAGTCCATAAAATATAGGTATTTTTTGCTTATAATTGACTACAAAGGGAGTACAAATCAAAATATTTAAATAAATAAAAACATACAACCAGGTTTAGAAACTTAAAAATCTTTAGATTAAATTTGGTTTTAAAATTTGTATTATAGTTAAATTTATATATATTAGTAATATAAAGAAATAAATAATTATATATACATATACATATGTGCGGGTGCCGGCCGGTGAGTACCATAATACCCGTATCTATACTCATTCAAATTTGTGGGTAATTACCCATATCCGGACCATTACTCATTGTGCAGGTAATTACCCTACTCATAATGAATAATTTTTACGGGTACCCAATAGGTAGGGTATAAATTGTCATCCCTACTTGTACAGTTGTACTGATTTCCTTGACACGTGGCGTCTTCTGGTTGAAGCACTCTATCATGTGCTTGCTGGTCCATCACACACCTAACTGGTCACGTTACAGTGAAACTACGTCGTTTGCAACGTAACCGTAGCAGTTGGAAATTTCAACGGTGTCGATCTTCCCCGTCAATTCGGGTTTGTGGAACATGAATTTTCCATTTTTCAACCACTCTATCCAAGTGCAGATGGATACCCATTATGCGTTGTAGGAGTACTGAAGTTAGTAGTTTGCATTTCGCATAGGAATTTTATTTTATTTTCTTATATTTTTTTCGATTTCCTATTTTTGAATTTTTTTTTACTGGAAAATGCCTCAGCTTATGCGGAAGAAATCCTCTAATTTTTTTTTTTTGTATCGATGCAAGGTTATGAATGCATTTTATTTTTTTATCTATCCTATGGGTGCTTTTTTAAAGGTTTGGATTTTTTTTCAAGAGAAAGTTTAGGTGAGTTGAGTCCGGGGCTCACCAAGATCGTGCATCACAGCTCAAAAAACGCTTATAGAGTTACTTATAAATTACCTATCAAATGAAATATTCAGGAGCACTATCCAAACACACCCTGACAGAACCGGAGCAACTCATCTCTATACATTTCGATGTGACGTTTATACTTTGTGCTCGTTTCAGATACGGCTTTAAATTCTAGGAGTTTAGTATAACAAGACCAACTAATGGTTGGATACAGCTAAAGTGAATTGCAATCTGCAAATTTTATTTGTAAATTGTAATATATGTAATTTAAAATTTAGCTATTTTTTATGTTTTATCTAATTATTATTATTATTATTATTATTATTATTATTATTATTATTAGATTGGAACAATTGCAATATACGAAAAAATAATGTCATTTTGTTAACCAAACTCCTTGTTAAATATTATTTTTACTACCTGGGCACGTGTGAACACCACTAGGAGACATAGATGAAGAAGCAGCTTTCCTAGAAATATAAAGTCAATTTCCACATGCAGATAATTATATTATTATTTGTTATCATGTGTAAATGACACAAGAAAACAAGTAGGGGCTACAATTATATTCAATACACTACTGCTTATGAATTCTAGCATGATCTCCAACGAATTACCAAGACCTTCAGATGGCGTTGCAGATTTTTTGGGTACCTTCCTTTAGCATTTTATATTTGTTTACGTATATGTGAGGAGTGAAATTTCATATTTTTGATGAGATGTATTTCGACATGTTGACGAAAGAATTAAAGTAATGGTTGATATTTTCTATTTGTTGAAAATATTTGGTTGACAAGAAACTATTATTCGATAAAGAAATAAATTGACGAAGTTTTGGAAGGATAGTCAGAAATACGAAAGAAGGAAAAATGATTTAGTCCCAAAACTGACAAGAAGTTATCAAGATAAGCTGTCAAGCAGTTAACACCGTCGAAGACAGGCAAGTTGACACGGAGCGGTACAAGAAATTGAGCAGTTATCAAAGTTGTTTGATAAGCAGTTTAAATTTGTAGTTTAGAGAACTGTCAAGACACGTGACAGTCATTAAGATAGGAAGTTACTGGTAGGTAGTTATTTTATTGGTCTACAAATACTTGTAAGCACAACGTAAAAGGGGTTGGAAACTTGAAACATCCTACACGTCTCGACCACACAGCAGACTGGCGGATTAACTCATGTATTCCTTCCACCATGTTATCATCAATACAATGTTCAATTTCAATACAATATTGGTTCATTTCCTTCAAGTTCTTCATACACTTTCCAGTTTATTCATCATGTTCTTCAGATTCTTTCTGTAACTTTCGTTACTTTTCTGCACTTCATACTTGTTTAATCAAGTTTTCATTTCCTCTAATATTATATGTAATTCCTAGTTCTTTGACATCTTTTACTTAAATTAACATTTTCATTTGTTTCTATTCAATTTCCCATAAATTGTTCTTCATCAACTTTAATAAATAACTACATTTTCTATATTAATTCATTTGTAGTGTTCTTACATTTCAAATCTAAGTTTTACTTCCTGTCAAGTATTCATACTTAATTACTTAGTATTTCAGAAACTACTTCCATTATTTGGATCGGTTACTTGATACACTTCCTACACATCTCGATCACACAACAGATTGACGGATTACATTCAAGTATTCCTTCCATCCCTCTTATTTCAATACTACGGCGAAATTCAATGTCATTTTCATCTCTTTTATTCAAGTTCTTCATTTACTCTCATTTATTTCCAGCAGTTCTTTTATGTTCTTCTTTTAAATTCATTCATTTTTTGCAAGCAGTATTGCTTAGATCCTACTTTACTTAACTTTTCTTTTAAACTTTTGTTCTTTTTATTAGTTACTCAGTGTAATTAGGAAGTTATTTTATAATATAGAAACTACTTTCTTCTTTTAAACTTCAAACTTATCTTTTCGAATACAAGTAGTTTCATCGTTAAGTTTCATTATTGATAATAATATGTACACCATTTTCAAACTTATATACTTGTCTTAGTACTAAGTATTTGCCAGTAATTCCTAATTTGACTAAAATTGTCAAATTCATACTTGGCAGATAGTTCATAACTATTCTTGACGAGATTACCGCATAACCCGTAGGTTCCACACTCGTTTGATCTCTAATTATTTGTCACGAAGGAATTTTGGTCAGAAACCAAAAATCAACGTTAACAGATTGGCACGCCCAGCGGGACGAGTTCAGAGTAACTCCTATAAGTGTCACGAACTCTCATATACAAATTTATTGTATGCGTCTACGGAGTGGGAGAGTGAATCAATCGTCGTCTAATTCCCAAAACTCTGAATATGAGTAGTGCAAGTAATGCAGGCGTAGTCAGCACTAATGCCGATGTGTCAACGGTGGGTGCTAATCCTATAACCACTGTTGCGCCAGTTGATAATATTCCTGCAACCATGGCTAACGCTACTAATGCAGGAAATAATAGCACTAATAGTTTAGTGGGCAAAAGAGGCGTTTCCTATGCTCAAGTTGTCAACATGTTTGACGAAGTTGGCCAATGAACACTCCCGTCACCAACTTCCCCAGTTGTACATCAAATAAGTCCGCCAACTACTGGATTGTCTCCACGAAGTGTTGTGAATTCAAACCCAAGAGGGACTACGCAACCTCTGCCATAACCTTTGTATGGAATGCCTTACGGCTCGACCACGGTCAACCCAAATACCCCATTTGCATACATATCATATCCAAATGGAGTAACGACGGCCACCCATACATCTGGACAGGCAGGACCATCGACTGGGGGGTAAATCCCCAGTCGAGAGAATGGGATAACAGGGTCAGTGGTGATGACCCATACTCGACAAGAGCACCCAGTAGTAAGATCACAAACATCCCCACTTAGACAACCCCTGCAAAATATTGTTGGTCAGTCAGAGGCTACATTAGCCAATGTTCGACAATAAATTGACTTTAGTAACTTTGAAATTGTGAATACATTTACTCGGCAAATGGGTACAGTGATTACGCCATTAATGGAAAACACAAATAATGCATGCATGACATTGGCAAACGAGATACATAGGTTAAATAGAGCCTTGGGCATATTAGCCCCAGACGATAACCAAAATGCCAATAGAAATACCAATAGAAATGTCAATAGGAATGTCAACCAAGGTCAGAATAACCAACCACAAGTTATCCAACTTGACGGATCCAAACAAGACGACGAGTGGCCACAGCCCCATCGTCGAGTCCCTCTGAGACGTGGAAATGTACACATTCTACAACCAGAGGAAGACGAAGACTTTGTCATAAACCAGGGTGTTCTTGGAGCGCTTCGTCAAAATGTTCTAAACCAGAATGTTAACCAAGTTGTCGAACAACCATTGAATAGGTTTGGTTTTTACATAGGTTATGCCAATCAGCCATTTTTTGCATCGGCATTTCCTGACTGGGTCCAACAGGCATAAATGCCTCGAGGATACAAAATACCCAAATTGTCAAAATTCTCGGGGGAAAGTGGAGAATCAACCGTCGAGCACATTACCCGATATACAATCGAATTAGGAGATTTGGCTTTAGAGGAGGGACTAAAAATGAGGTTCTTTCCTAGTTCATTAACTAAGAATACTTTTTCTTGGTTTTCAACTCTAAGACCTAATTCCATACATTCCTGGAATCAACTAGAAAGGAGCTTTCATGATCAATTCCTTAGGGATGATTTAAAAATTGTGTTGACAGACTTATTCGGTATTAAAAGAATGAATAACAAGTCTATCGAAGATTACCTTGCCCGATTCCGTCAAATGAGGAGTTGTTGCTTCACCCCTATCCCTGAGGCAGAGATAGTGAAGATCGCTGCCGGGGGATTAGATTGCTATATTAGGAAGAAATTGGTCAACCAACACTTAATTGATCTTGCCCAGTTGGGTGACAAGGTCCGACAAATTTGAACAACTGAAGCCTGAAAAGGTTTTCAAGCAGAAGAAATTCCTCAAAAGAGAAAAGATTAATTTTGTCGGATGTAGTGATTCCGACGAAAAAGGGTAATAATTCTGAAGAATATGAGGTAGACTATGTTGAATTGAAAACTGGTCCCCCTTATATATGTCAAGCCTTGAGGCCTGCAAGGGCCGGAGAAATAATTCCTTTCATCAATAAGAAAGTGTCTACATTTGACGTGACCAAAGCCGACCAAATATTGACATACTGCTCAAAGATAAGCAATTAAAATTGTCATAGGATCATAGGCTATTGAAAGCCCATGAAATAAAATATCAGAAATATTGTAAGTTTCATAATACTTTTGGTCATGTAACTAACGACTGTATGCATTTCAAGGACATCATTCAGAAAGGTTTGAGAGAGGGAAGATTAAAGTTTTCAAACAAGAAACCAGACATGAAGATTGACACAGAACAGTTCGGCCCTGAAGTTAATAAAACTGACCGCCAAGTCCCTATAGGAATAGGCATGGTCAATATAAGAGTTGGGCAGAATATCCAGATGGACCTGACGGATTCATTTGATATCTATCCGAAGCCAGGGGAACCTGTAACACCCTGTTTTTCCTATGCTTTCTGTAGCAGTAAATACATATTTAAATGTGTTTATTTTAGAATAAATTCAGAGAATGATTTTAATTAAAATAAAATTATTTTCTTGTGTTGTTATATCATATGAAGTTACGATAAAAATTTCGATTGAAAATTCAGACGGAAGCCGGTCTGCGTTCTCACTACCAGTACAAGTTTACTGAGCTAGAGACAAAATTTTAATTCGTGAAGGAGACGGTTAGTATTTTTATGATATTTTGTGTGGGTTTGGAGTTTTTCGAAAAATCTTGTTCAGGGCCAAATCTTCGGAATTTCCCGGGTGAAATCGTCGGGAAATACGATCGGGGATGTCATCTGATACGCAATGGAGCAGAGCATCAAAAGGATGAAGTGACATGAAGTGACTTGATGTGAAGACTATGACACACCTCAAAAAAGTGAATCTTGACTTTATTTCAAAATCTCACTTTTTCATCTTTCTCTCTCCAATCACATTACATCACCTTAACTCCTTATCCTCTCTACAAGCAACCAAGCAACCCACCTTCTTTCTTCTTCTTTCTTCTCTTCTTCCTCTTCAAAACCGTGCCCCTCTCCCTCATTCTCTATAAATACTCTTCATTTCCACCATTCATCATTTTCCTCCATTTTCTCACCATTACACTTCACTACATTTCTTTTCTTCTTCTCTCTTACAAAGTTTACATTTTTATCAAGCTTTTCTCTTAAGGTTCTTCATCAAAGTTGTTCATCTTGTTAAGGTTAATACTTCTATGTAGTTCTTTTTCAAAGTTTCATCTTTTATTTCAAAGTTTTCTTCATATGTCATTTATGTGCTTTAAACTTCTAAAATCTCTTAAAAATGGTAGAAAACTCCGTTTGAGTTGAAACCAATTTCTATGTTCTTATTTTTACTCCTACTACAATATACTAAAAGTTTGTGTAAAACAAAAATTTCTAATCCTATTTTCTTGATGAGGCCGAAACCATGTTTTTTGGTTTTGGTGGGTTTTGTTTAACTTTGCTTGTATGGACTTATATTTGAGTTCTATTCCAAGATAATCATGACCAAGGGCTCCTTTGTACTAAAGGATGTTAGGTTTAAGTGATTGGAAAAGTTTAGAGATTTTACACATTTTCATGTAAAGGCCTAAACTTTAAGTAGTTTAAGACATTGGTGCTTAGTTGATGTTTCTCCAAAGTGATCATGGATTAAGGCTTCTTGATGTATAAGGATGCTAAATCCAAGGGATTGGAAAGTTTGAAAATTTCTAACCTTTATTTTGTATCAAGGCCGAACTTTAAAGGTTTTTGCCAAAAATATTAAGTTTTGTTTCTTCCAAAATGATCATAGAATAAAGCTCCTTATAATAAAGGATGCAATGTCTAAAGTGATTGGAAAGTTTAAAATATTTTCTTGCTTTATTTTCCTATGATGGTCGAATGTAACATTTGACCTAGGATGTGTTACTTTATTTTGTTTTCCAAGATGATTATGGATTAAAGCTCCTTCGTGTTAAAGGATGCTATGTCCAAAAGATTGAGTGATTTAAAGATCTCTAACCTCACAAACTTGTTAAGGCCGAACCTAAGAGTTCATGGTCTAAGACATTTGATTTTTCCATTTTCCGAAATGATCACGGTTTCAAGCTCCTTACTATGTATGGATGCTAACCTAAAGAGATTGTAAAGTTTAGAAATTTCTAGCCTATTTATCTATGCTTGACCGAAACCCTAAGTCAAGTACTTAGTGGGATTTTTAATTCAACTTTGTTAAAAGACCATTGTTTATGAACTCCTAACACTTAAGGATCATAAATCCATGAGTTGTATAATTTTCGGGAATATCTAACCCTAAGAACTAGTCTTGGTGAACCTATACCTTGTGGTTTAGTGTTCTTGTTTGATTTTAACTTGTGATTTTGTGTTCATAACCTTAGACTTTCATCGCGGAGGAAACAAGGACGTTCATGGTTTACCTCTCCAAGCATCTAATCTCCTTACCTTCACGGAAGGTAAGAGGGGATTGCCTAGGGATATTCAATGACTATATGCATGTGTGTATGTGTTTGCTTGAGTGATTTGAATATTATTGTGATATTGAGCCAATACTTGAATAACTTGTTTACTTGAACTATTGTGGTTATTACTTGAAGTTGAACATTACTTGCTTTAAAGTGTTATGAATTATATATATGCGATGAACTGTCGTTACCTGTGAAATTATTGTTGAGAATATATTACTGTTGATTGAAGTTTGAGAAGCCGGACTTGAGTCTGTGCACAATGATTATAAAGGATTAAAAGCCTTAATAAGCCTTGAATAGAACTTTGAAAGTATTGGTTTCATTTATAAAAGTTCGTTGTTTAAAATGCTTACTTCAAGAAAATGAGATTCTTATTTTGAAAAGAAACGTTGAAGTGTTTTTAAGACGATAGAAACTACCCTTTTTATGATCCAAAGTTGGTACGAGAGAAAACCTTTTTCGAACTATGTGTTTTATGAAGTAAAAACCCTTGAAAATATTTGACTTTATTCCATCAAGGAATTTCAAATACAAACGATTTTCCTAAATGTTTTAGAAAAGATTTTGCAAAGGAAAATGATTTTCTCCTAAATGATTTGGAAACGTTCCAGTTACTTGGATAAGTGACCGAGGTTTTGTTTTGGATTTGATTTTCACTGAGCGAAAAAGTAAACACATGTGAATTGAATCTAGTTCGCGAGACGTCGCTTCTAGTATTCTGTAATATGCACGTTGATCCTTGATCCGTGCTACGTTGTTGTAGACTATGTGTCCTAATCACGTTGTTATGGACTGTGTGTCCTAATCACGTTGTTGTGGACTGTGTGTCCTAATCATGTTGTTGTGGACCCTGTGTCCTAACCACGTTGTGATGAACGTTGTTAAAGGTGAATGTTGTTTTCTATGACCACAAGCCTAGGACAGGTGCATCGGTCTAAGGTGTTGTGATTGAGCACTAGGACAGCATGTCCTGTGTTGATGTTGATAATTTCAAAATGGTGAAATTTATGAATAGTCGCTAGCCTTTGAGCTTCGACAACGAATGAAAACGAACACAAAGAAAACATCGAGAACTAAATGTTTTACATTTGCATTTACGGCAGACGTGCCCGACATGGTTTTAACGTGAGACCTTAACAGGAAAGGTATCATGTGACGGTGTATTATCGTTGTTCTTAAATTGGACAATGAGACGATGTACGTGTATCGTTGTGCCTAAATGGACAATGAAACGGCATGCATAATCGTTGTGCCTAAATGGCCAATGAGGTGGTGTGTTATCGTTGTGCTTAGCTAGCCAATGAGACGGTGTATCGAGCCTAATCAACTCATTTGGAGGATGTTGGGATCTCCGGAGATTAAGAATAGAGCCTGATGATAGAAGTGTCATGCATTATCTTTATAAAATTGATTGATTCGGGTACGAGACCCACTGAAATAGTACTTGCTGTTTACCTATGAGTAATGTTTAGAATGTTAATATGCCAAGGTGTTGTATGTATCATGTGTATGGTTGTTGTATGATATATCCATTTGCCGGTGTCTCACTCTTACAGTTATATCAGGTCTCTTCGGGTTTTGCTGTAGTACCTTGGTACTCCAGTACCGATGTTGCAGATGAGTCTTTCTAAGTCACTTGAAGACCTAGTGTTAGAGGTTGGGTAAGTATTCGGATTGGGGGTCTCTCCAATGAATATTTGATAGAATGACCAGCTTAGGAGTCTAAGTTGGGTTGTATATCTAAAGAGGTCGGTAAATGTAGTGTTATATACATCCATCTGTAGTTTGAACTTTTCTCCGAAAGTGGAAACTTAGAGAAATGTTGTATGTCATGGTAACTTTGTTACGAACGTGACTTTATGTTTTAAATGTATGTATGATGGATTTCAGAGTTATCCCTATAGAAGAAAATTTTATACCCCAGTTTTCTGACTTAAGAGAAAACAAATTTTTCGAAAGCAACCAGCAAATTATCTTTTAATTTACTTCCGCATGTGTTACGTAGTAATGCCCCGGGGGGCGTTACATCACCCATCCCAGAATTGCTCCAAGCCAAGCACGCTTAACTGTAGAGTTCTTAAGTGATGGGCTATTGAAAAGAAGATGCATGAATGAACCGATTACACACCCGAATGAGAGGGATCCTGAGACTGTGTAGATATGGGACTATACAGTTGAGGATGGCTTATATGAATTGATTGGTACTACCTATACCAATAAGATGCATCTTCTTTTCGATAGCCCATCACTTAAGAACTCCACAGTTAAGCGTGCTTGACTTGGAGCAATTCTGGGATGGGTGACCTCCTGGGAAGTTTTCCCAGGAAGCGTGTGAGTGAGGACAAAGCACGCTGAAAAGACCCATGTTGGTCTGTGGGGACAATCGTCAATCCATAGAGCAGCTAGGGATGTTACAGAACCACTCGTCGAATTCATGACACGCAAGAAATCTGGTGGTATTATCAACGTTTGCCCAAAATATGAAGGATTTTATGACAATGCTACTGCCAAGACGGCTAGGGTACAGAAAATGCCATCATATTACTCACAACATAGAACCGAGTCTCGTGACGGTAATATTCAGGGCAAGTTCTCACACTCTAATAGCCATGCTTGGTCTAATAGTGTGCACAGAAGTGATATGCATACTGTCAATAGGCAGATAGGTAGTCGTCAGCATCATACGTATCAGACAAGACCTGGACAAAATAACACTGGAGGTTGGCTTGAAGAGCCAGTCAGAGAATTAGTAGGAAGTAACAGGCCTATCGGTGGAGGATTCAATTCTGTCAGGACCAGGAAACCCCCGTCCAACGTAACAGTGGATTGATGGGTAAGAAATTCCGCTATGGCCTGCTTCCCCGAATCACAAAGGCAGAAATGGGTCAGGAAAAATAAGTTTAATAATCATAATCAACCCTTCTGGAATGAAGATTACTGAAGGGGGCAACTATTTCAAAACACTCAGACGACGGGACCTGGTTTGTCAGGACCGTCAAGTCAGCCAGCTATGTCTAAAAGTCAAAAGAGGAGGCTACAAAGGCTCCTACAGGCACAAAAGAGGAAGCTTACCAAGCAAGAGGGCGTCACCATAAAGGAAATGCCTTCACAGGATACTGGTTGTCTGGTAGCAGTGGCTGACAACAAAGCTGACAAGAGTGGAGATGCCAAAATGAAAAGCATGATAGTGACCCATCCCATGGAAGTTGATGCGATGGGGCCCATTAATCAAGTCAGGCAGAATAAGCCTACATCATAGGTTTTCACGGAAAAGAAGAAGGCTTTAGAGCAGGCATCACCACCAAGAAGATCCGCTGGCAAATGGCCTGTCGGACTGATAGAGATGGAAAAGGTTGCAGGACTCGAGAAAGAGTTTGTGGCTAGAATGGGAAAACAACAATTGGCAACATTCAGGCCTGAGTGTGATTTAACCGAAGAAGAATTGTCGGTCGATGCTGTCATCGAAGCACTGAATGATCCAAATGATGACATAAACATCAGTAAAGACATGGACATGGATAGCCAGAATGAAGATCTAGCTGATATCATCGAGGCACTGGATAACTGTGGCGCAGGAATAGCCCGACCTCTGTCAGATAGGTCAGGATCAGATGATGAGAATGATTTAAAAAGAAATCATGGCAGAATGGTTGGAGGTGCATTTTTGGATGAGAATCCAGAGAATGAAGTCATACTGGAACCAGGGATGGAAATGAAGATAGGATTGATTTCATTCATTCTAGCATCAAATGAGGGATATCTTGAAGTCGATTTCTCTGACGACAATGATGATGTCGTAAACAATGGCAGAGACCCAGGTGATTTTTGGATGTATGTTCAAGAGAACTTGGTTACCGTATTCGACAATGTAGCTCAGTTGGATAAACCCACCGATGAGCAAAGAAACCATTTGACGCCTTTACATGTAAAGACCATAATAGATGGAAGACCTACCAACAGGGTTTTAATTGACCGGGGAGCTGCTGTGAACCTAATGCCAAGAGCAATGTTCAAAAATCTAGGTAAGGATCAGTCGGATTTAATTCCGACAGATATGGTTGTCACTGGCTTCGTTGGCAAAACTTCTCCGTCAGATGGCGTCATTTTGTTAAATATACAGGTTGGCACCGTCGAAAGGATGACATTGTTTGTAATAATTACAACCAAGTCAAGCTACAACATATTACTTGGCAGGGATTGGATTCACACTGTAGGAGCAGTTCCGTCAACAGTGCATCAGAAAGTAATCTTATGGAATGCGCAAGATCAGGTAGAAATCGTGGAGGCAGATGACAGTGCTTGCTATGCTCAACAATTACATGTTGATTTCAAGGTATATTCACCAGACATCGGGCCTATAACTGCCAACGAAGGGGTCATAGACAAGGATGCATTGGAAGCAAGCCTTCTCAGCCATTTCGGTCTTAAGGTAAAGGACGTGGCCGACAAGACTCGGCCAAATTCCGGCAATGAGTCTTGAAATACAACCGAGAAGATTGTCGGCCTATCTGGCCGACAAAGAAGTACACACTTCAGAAAGTGTGTTAGCAGATTGTATCATTGACGACGTCCCTTTGGATTTTGAAAAGGGAGCCGAAGTTAAGTAAAATGTGGAAGTGGAAGATCCCCTCGAAGAAATAAACTTAGGGACGGAAGAAAAGAAAATACCTATCTTTGTGAGTGCTTTTCTGCCAGAGGATTACAAACAAAAACTTGTCAAACTAATTACAGAGTATAAAGATTGTTTCGCATGGGACTATGATGAAATGCCTGGTTTAAGCAGGGATCTTGTCGAACACTGGTTACCACTCAGGGAGGATTTCAAGCCTGTCAAATAGACGAGCAAAAGATTTGCCCTAGAGGTGGTGCATAAAATCAAAGAGGATGTAGAGAGACTGCTTAAAGCAAAGTTCATTCGAACAACCAGGTATGTCGAATGGCTTTCTAACGTAGTTCCTGTTATTAAAAAGAATGGTAAAATGTGGGTATGCATAGATTTTAGAAATCTAAATACTGCTACCCCTAAAGATGAATATCCGATGCCAATAGCAGACATGCTTGTCGACTCAGCGTCAAGAAATGAAATTTTAAGCTATTTGGATGGCCATGCAGGTTATAATCAAATCTTTATAGCCAAAGAAGATGTGTCAAAGGCTGCCTTCAAGTGCCCAGGGGCAATAGGGACATATGAATGGATTGTCATGCCTTTCGTTTTGAAGAATGCATGAGCCACCTACCAACGAGCAATGAATACTATCTTCCATGATGTGATTGGGAAATTTATAGAAGTATATATTGATGATGTGGTTGTCAAATCAAAAACTAAAGATGACCACTTAGAGCACCTGAAGCAAGGGTTCGAAAGGATGAGGAAACACCATCTCAAAATGAACCCGAAAAAATGCAGCTTCGGGGTGTCAGCTGCCAAATTCTTGGGCTTTTTAGTTCATAAGAAAGGAATCGAGGTGGACAAAAATAAAGCCAAATCAGTTATGGAAGCCGCGGCACCGACAAATAAGAATGAATTACAGTCATTCCAAGGAAAGGTTAACTTTCTGTGGAGGTTTATATCAAATTTGTCAGGAAGAAAAAGAGTATTTGCACCATTGGTCAAGTTAAAAGCGGAACAGAGCTTTATGCAGGAATCTTGTCATCAAGAAGCTTTTGACCAGATCAAGCAATACTTAGTCAATCCACCGGTCATGATGCCTGCTATGCCTCATCGACCGTTGAAGTTGTACGTATCAGCATCTGAAGATACTATAGGATGTCTCTTGACCCAGGATGACTATGACAATGTCGAAAGGGCCGTGTATTATCTAAGCAGAGTTGTCAATGATGCTGAGAAAATATATAGTGGTATAGAGAAATTATGTCTAGCATTGTATTTTTCATGTACCAAACTCAAATATTATATGATGCCTTGTAATGTATTAGTAATTTCTAAGACTGATGTAATAAAGTATATGTTGTCAAAACCAGTCCTTAATAGGCATATTGGTAAATGGACCATTGCTTTGTCGGAATATTCTTTACAATACATACTAGCCAAAGCTGTCAAAGGTCAGGCAGTTGCCTACTTATTGGTAGAACATCCAGGATTGGATGTGCCAGAAATAAACTTTGTCAGTTTACAACCTTGGAAGCTTTACTTTGATGGATCAAGTCATCAATGAGGTAATGGAGTAGGAATCTTAACCGTGACTCCACAAGGAACTCCTACTAAGTTCATGTTTGAGCTTAAATATCCATGTTCTAACAATGAATCTGAGTATGAAGCTTTGATTGTCGGATTAGAGATACTAGTGGAAATGAAGGCACGAAATGTGCAGATATTTGGGGATTCTCAGTTGGTTATTAAACAGCTTACTCAATAATACAAATGTGTCAGTTATAATTTGACAAAATATTGTATCATAGCAAGTAAGTTAATGAGAAAATTCGATGACGTAATTATCAAGTATATCCCTAGAGAACGGAATCAAGAGGCTAATGAGTTAGCTCAAATAGCTTCAGGGTACAAGATATCTCAAAAGACTTTGTCAGGGTTAATGGGGATTAGAGAATTATTATATCCGCTGGAAGAAAGAGATGTCCAGGTCAATGACATAACTCTATCTAATGACTGGAAATTACAAATAATTAAATATTTGGAAAGCCCAAGTAAGAATGCAGATAGAAAGATAAAATATAAAGCATTGAATTATACTATGCAGGGTGGACTATTACATAGAAGGTATGCCGACGGAACTTTACATAAGTGCCAAGTGAGCAAGATGCTTATTTGGCTTTGTCAGAGGTCCATGAAGGCATATGTGGGGCCCTCCAAGCAAGAGAGAAAATGAAATGGGTGCTCCGAAGGAGTTTGTATTATTTGCCAACTATGGTTAGGGACTGCATTTTGTTTGCCAAGTCTTGTGAGCAATGTCAGAAACATGGTCACATACAGAAAGTTCCGGTCAATGAATTACATTCTATAGTCAAACCATGGCCATTCAGAGGATGGACTTTGGATTTAATTGGTCAAATACACCCGTCTTCATCATTAGGACATCAATTAATTTTAGTTGGAGTTCATTATTTTACCAATTGGGTAGAAGCAGTTTGTGTCAAAGCAGTCACCCAACAAAATGTAATTGATTTTATTGAAAATCACATTGTTTGTCGGTTTGGAATAACTCAAACCTTAACAACTGACCAAGGATCAGTGTTTACAGGTAAAAACGTGGTTGCATATGCCAATGCCAGACATATAAAAATGTTAACGTGAACTCCATATTATGCCCAGGCTAATGGTCAAGTAGAGGTTGTGAATAAGATTCTTATTAGCCTTATTAAAAAGCATGTGGATAAAAAGCCAAAGAACTGGCATAATACTCTTGATCAAATATTATGGGAATATAGGAGTTCTCCTAGGCAATCTATAGGAACATCACCATATAGATTAGTATATGGACATGACCCTGTTTTACCTGTCGAAATTAATCTCTAGTTAACTCGTATTCAAAGACAGAATGATCTCCCTGTCGATCAATATTGGAATGCAATGTTGGACGAGTTAGACGAGTTAAGTGATGAGAGATTAGTTTCTTTGGAAAATGTAATCTGATAGAAATAAAGAATTGGAAGATTCTATGACAGTCGAGTTAAATTTAAAGCTTTTAAAGTGGATGACTTAGTCTGGAAGGTTATATTACCTATGGACAAAAGTTGTCAAGAATTTGGTAAGTGATCTCCAAAATGGGAAGGACCATTTAAAATAACTAAAGTATTTTCTGGAAATGCTTATGCACTTGTCAATCTTGATACCGGTTTGAGATTTAAGTCAATTAATGGTAAGTACTTAAAAAAGTATAGACCAACCATGCTGGACGTAAAAATTGACAGTGCATAAAGTATGCCGAAAATATTTTATTTATTAATCTATCAATACATTCATTGTTAGAGTAAATTTGGTCAATATAGACTAAATTTGTTCCTAAGACTATTACATAAAGATTCAAAGTTAGATCAAGCTCATCAGAAAACTCTGATGAACTCGACACAGGACTGTTACCAACGTAGTTGACAAAATAAATTAACAGAAAATTAAAGAGTATAACTACTGAGTCTTGTCAGAAGTAAGGGTGAATGAAAGTTGGTCCCGGGAAAAGGTAAAGTCAGTCCTGTCAGCAACGGCAACATCATAATCTGGTTGAAGCATGCAAAGTTTGTTGACGACAACTTTGGCTTTCTTGCCAAGTTGCAGTGATTCATCATCAATGGCTTTGACTTTTTTCTTACTTTTCTCCAGAGCCTTGTCAAACTTGGTGCATTTCAAATCCGTCAGCTCAATCTCGGCCAACAATCTTTCACCATAATCTAAGAGAGCTTCTTTAGTATGAAGTCTTGTTGACTGAAGCTCGAGCTCTTTTTGTTTGGCAGCTTTAAGATCCTGGAAAGTTGCCAAAAGATCATCGTTGACTTTTTCTTCCTCTTCAAAAGTAGGAATGACAGAGTTTATTCTTTCCAACTTGTCATAAAATCGCTTCCGTAATTTATAGGTTTCAAGAAATTGAGTTCGACTGGCAATCGAGAGATTGGCGTAAAGAGGAGTGATTTCTTTAATTAATCTTGACAACTCTTGTTAGATGTTGACATCAGAACAGAGGGTCCGGAAAGAATTGTCAAGGAGAGCTCTAAGCTCACGCATTAGATTGACAACCCGAGAGTCACTGGAATCATACTGGGTTGTCAAGGAATTTGCAGAAAATGTTGAGCCCCATGTGGCTTACCTCTGCCAACATGTTGATCCAAGAGTTAAAATGAACTGGCTTAAGTTTTAGGGATTTCACAGATTGAAAGACAGTTGGTGGAGGAAGAAGAGAGATTGGCATAGTTTTGGTCAGTAAAGCCTCCATGTTGATATCCTCATTTGGAACCTCAATCATGGTAGTCGCTTCAACTGGGTTGACAGCAGCAGAAGTTGTGGTTGGAGTAAGTGTTGTTGGATGTTGACGAGAGTTGGGGGCATATTCTGATGAGATTTAGAATGTAATTGGGAGAGTTTGTTGGAAAGTCGAAATTCAAATTTTGCTATTCTTTCCGACAAGGCCATCGAAAAGCAAAACTTGGGGGGCATCTGTTAGGAGTGAAATTTCAGATTTTTGACAAGACGTGTTTCAACAGACTAACGAAGGAATTAAAGTAATGGTTGATATTTTCTATGTGTTGAAAATATTTGGTTGACAAGAAACTACTCTTAGACAAAGAAATAAATTGACAATCGACCTGATTGACGAAGTTTTGGAAGGATACTCAGAAATGCGAAAGAAGGAAAAATGACTAAGTCCCAAAACTGAAACGAAGTTATCAAGATAAGCTGTCAAGCAGTTAACACCGTCAAAGACAAGCAAGTTGACACGAAGTGGTACAAGAAATTGAGAAGTTATCAAAGTTGTTTGACAAGTAGTTTAAATTTGTAGTTTAGAGAACTACCAAGACACGTGGCAGTCATTAAGATAGGAAGTTACTGATAGATAGTTATTTTATTTTGTCTATAAATACTTGTAAGTACAACGTAAAAGGGGCTGGAAACTTAAAACATCCTACACGTCTCGATCACACAGCAGACTGACGGATTAACTCAAGTATTCCTTCCACCCTGTTATCATCAATACAATGTTCAATTTCAATACAATATTGGTTCATTTCCTTCAAGTTCTTCATACACTTTCCAGTTTATTCATCATATTCTTCACATTCTTTCTGTAACTTCTGTTACTTTTCTACACTTCATACTTGTTTAATCAAGTTTTCGTTTACTCTAATATTATATGTAATTCCTAGTTTTTTGACAGCTTTTACTTAAATTAACATTTTCATTTGTTTCTATTCAATTTCCCAGAAATTGTTCTTCAATAACTTTAATAAATAACTGCCTTTTCTATATTAATTCATTTGTAGTGTTCTTACATTTCAAATATAAGTTTTACTTCCTGTCAAGTATATATACTTAATTACTTAGTATTTCAGAAACTACTTCCATTATTTGGGTCGGTTACTTGATACACATCCTACACATCTCGATCACACAGTAGATTGATGGATTACATTCAAGTATTCCTTCCATCATTCTTATTTCAATACTATGACGAAATTCAATGCCATTTTCATCTCTTTTATTCAAGTTCTTCATTTACTCTCATTTATTTCCAGTAGTTTTTTTATGTTCTTCTTTTAAATTCATTCATTTTTGCAAGCAATATTGCTTAGATCCTACTTTACTTAACTTTTCTTTTAAACTTTTGTTCTTTTTATTAGTTACTCAGTGTAATTAGGAAGTTATTTTCTAATATAGAAACTACTTTCTTCTTTTAAACTTCAAACTTATGTTTTCAAATACAAGTAGTTTCATTGTCAAGTTTCATTATTGACGATAATCTGTATACCATTTTCAAACTTATATACTTGTCTTAGTAGTAAGTCTTTGCCAGTAATTCCTAATTTGACTAAAATTATCAAATTCATACTTGCCAGACAGTTCATAACTATTCTTGACGATATTACTACATAACTCATAGGTCTCACACTCATTTGATCTTTAATTATTTATCACGAAGGAATTTTGATCAGAAATCAAAAACCAACATTAACATTATCTAATCTTGGACATGCTACCTTGCTTTTAAGTAGACAAAATGACAAATACACGAGTCCCTTGCCAAAGGCCAGCGATGAAACAGTGTCCCCATAATTTATTACCCCAATTCATGTTAGAGTTTAATTACTGTACATTTTTATACTGTCAACTAATCACAAATTAAGGTATGAATGTCTTCTAAGGTGATTAGGATAAGAATTAAAGATTTTTAATGACATGACGATTTATTATTTGTTGACAGTGTAAAAAACATTTACACTAACAGTGTATACCAATTAAACTCTTAATGTTAATTGATATATATAAAAAATCAAAGAGTTTAATTGGTATATATTGTCAGTGTAAAGTTTTTTACTCTGTCAATCAATCATAAATCATGGTATGAATGACTTTTAAGACGATTTAGATAAGAATCAAAGATTTTCAACGACATCACAATTTATTATTGGTTGACAATGGAAAAAACATTTACACTAACAATATATACACGTAGTAAACTCAAAATCAAAACTATAGGCGAAATCAAATGGCAATGCCAACTAATTCCCCAAGTTGTATTGTTATATACAGTCACAAGGCGCAAGATCAATCCGATATATAAATTAATACAATAAACTAATGAGAATTTTGTTTTGACTGTAATAAGGAGATGACAATACCGAAAAGTATCATTAACTGTTTATTACATGTTCAATAAAATTTTAGCGACAAATGATTTATCATGAGTGAGATGATTTTTTTTACAAGCAAAGAAATTATATTGATGTAAGACCGATATACAAGAACAACACATGAATTAATACAGAAACTTGAGAATACATTAATTCAAGCATGAATTAATGCCTAAGGCAATTAAATAAGACATATTTTTTTTTTTATAGGCAAATGTTATTTAAGTTAAATATTATATTGATTTTCTCATTTGTTGGGTTTTGAACCTTGGATCTCCGTCTCCTGAACACCATATACCTTTAGCTCACACTAGTTGAGTCACCCCAAATAAGACGGAAATAATTTGAGAATTAAATTAAATAATTGCCTATCTTATCGTGATCAAATTGCGTTTGTGAGAGAGAGAGAGGAGTATTAGCCAAGACTAGTAGATGACAAGTAGCTACTAGATTGACTCCGCCTCCTCAACTCTCTTGATCTTTCTTTTTCATTGTATGTGTCCATTATTGTTCATATATGTACTCCAACCATATATTTGACCCTACTTTAGTTTAACTACCCAAATGAATACAAAAAATGAAGAAGATAAAGAAAACAGATAAAATTAAACAAAAGTTGGGGAGAATAGAGGGCTCATAAAACAACTGCATTTTGATTAACTACTTTAGTGGAGGTTGGATATTAGGGAAATCATGTGTGTTTGTGCCTGCCTTTCTTTAAAGGGAAAATTGTGTAAATCTTGATCTTGACTTGTAGAAATACTTTATATATCTTTATTCTCTCTTTTTTTCCATTCAACTTAAAGTTCGTGATCTCCACCCTTCTAAGTTCTACCTTTCACGTACATTATCAGCATCTCTTTGATTTCTCTCTCTCTGGATTTGTTGTTTTTATTTTTTTATTTAATTCTCGGATTTGTTTTTGTTTTTTGTGGGAATCTCTTTCATCACCTCCACAATACAAGCATATAAAACCTACCTTTCATACTAACCGAGGTGGCAAGCTCGACCGCCGAGCTCGAAAATCGAACTAATTAACGATAACACTTTTCTAGAACTCAACTAACAACGTCATCTCAGATAAGGGATAAGCCTTATCAGATAAGGAGGAGGTTGGAGTTTGGCTAAAAAGATAATTGATAAGAAGATATAAACCCGATCCTAGAAAGGAGGATCGCATGACTCCTCTATAAAAGGAGGAAGAACCCTAAGAGGAAGATACTTTTGCTAACCTTGGTGATCTCCCTTAAAGCGTATTAGAGGTGCCAACCGAACCAAGATACGAAGGAAGAGTCATTGCCCGTTGGTGCACATCGGATACAAGATTAAGGGATTGACTCACCACTTGACCAAGGGTTGAACTCAGAACTACGTCTAGCTTTGATTCCCATTGGGATACATTGGACCAGAACACAAGTATTCTATCAAGCTATAATCTAAACAACCCCTGCATCCATCCTTAGTCAACGTTCTACTGCTAGATCCGGCAAGTCGGATCTCAGCAGGAACATTTGGCGCCCACCGTGGGGCCAGGTAAAACTTTGCCCCGACCATATACTCAACCACCACCGGCAGCAGTGACACAGAGCTGCTGGAGGCAGAGCCGATATAGGACTCTACCTTTGACCTCCAACAAAGAGCTCGAAAAAGTACCTCTACCGAACTCTCACCTAAAAAGGTCAAAAACACAAAAGGTGTGAAGCTCCCTATCACTCCCGCCGACCACAACCTCTCGGCCTCACTCCAGATCTCGTGATCTCTTCTCAGATGTGTTGCCTTCACTTCAGAAAGGCGGATCCACGCTCACGCCAAACCAGATAGCATGCCGCACTAGGTCGCGCACCTGATCCGCGAGGAGAGAGCCTCCACTTCCACCTTGTGTCTAGCGACCACCACACACTGTAACAGCCTGTTTTTAATTACGATGTTTTAACAGCAAAAATATATTTATTTATATTTTTAATTGAGACTTAAGAAATGATTTGGAGAAAACAAATAATATATGGAACTTACTCTACGGTAGGAAGCTCTGGTTAAAATTTGGGTTTAAAACTCAGACGGAAACCAGTCTGCGTTTTTTTAACTGACAGTATAATTTTACACTGACAGAAAACCCTAATTTGGCTCAAAAACTGAAATTTGTACATTTTTTTATATTTTGTTCGTGAGGAAGTCTACTTTCCAAATTTCTAATCAGAAATAAAATATTATGTTTATTCGAACGAATTTTGTTCGGACGGAAAACAGGTGGTGTTTTCACTGACAGTAAGATTTTAATAATCAGAAAACCTAATTTTGACTCGTGAATGAAATGGTTTATATTTAAATCATATTTCCAACGAGTGTGGTTAGTTTGAAAATCTTCAGTCGAAAACGAAATATTACGCTTTTATACGGGCGTAAAACCCTAATCGGGGAAACAATAGAGTCGAGAAGGGAGGTACAGAGACAAAACCGGACACCGGAGGAGCTGAGTCATGGGGTGAGTCACCGCCATGAGTCACCAAGCATTTATGAAGCATTAAATGTAAATTTAGGTGAAATGACCAAAATGCCCTTTTAGCTTAACCTAACCAAAGTTAAGTTAGATTTTAACCATGGTTAGTTTGTGTGGTCTAAAATCAGCCACAGCCTCCACAAAATGTGAGCCACATATTTATTAACCATAGTTAGCAAAGTAACCCTAGTTAAGTTAATTATTAACTATGGTTAAGCTTATATTAATTAAATAATCACAAAAGCTATTAATCAAACATCTAATAAACCAAACAAGGCCTAAGATATAGCCTATATGTACCAGAAAACCGCAGCCCCTTCACTCACACCTTCATTCTCTTCATCTTCTTCATTTCTTCACTTTTCTTCAAAAAACTCCATGGTTGATTCAAGAGCCCAAGTTCATGCTTTAGGAAAATCTTGCCAAGATCATCAACATTTCTTCATCTTCTTCACACTCTTAAGGTAATAGGATCATCCATGATCATCCCCTTCCATTCTTAAGCTTTTGTTCTTCATATTTCATGAATTTCCATTTCTAGATCTAGAACTTTAAATAATTCTAGAAAATTGTAGAAAAATCATAAAAATGTGAAACCAATTTCTATGATCTAGATATTATTACTACTTTCATTATCCTAAAGAATGTGATCAAAGTCATTTTTCTTCCTTATTAACCATTAATGCCGAACCTATGTAGGAAAATGAGTTTGGTGTTTTGTTGTTTGTTTTGAAAGTTAGTACTTGATTTAAGTCCTATAATACTTGTGTAGCTTAAATCCAAGAGCTTGTAATCAAAAACAATTTCTAACCTATTTTGCTCATTGAGGCCGAAACCCTAACCTAGTTGATTAAAGGATTTTGTTTTACAATCTTAACTATTAACACTTAATCTATGCTAGTTAATACTTTGGGAATTAGTATCTAAAAGATTGGATTAAGAAAATAACCCTAGCCTTATTTTTATGACTTGGCCGAACCTAGCATCATATGGTCATATTTAGATTTGTTTGATTAATTTGTTGATTTGTTGATTTGGTTGAAGGTGGTTTTGGTAACTCGTGGCGGGATATCAAGGACCATCGATTTCGAGTTTTCGGTGGTAACTTAGGTGGGAGAAAGAACCATTCCATCATCGGAATCGATAAGTAGTATATAATTTATAATAATGGTGTAGGGCGACCTAAACCCTACTAGTGGTCGAGTAATCGATAATACCAAAATCGTATTGGAAACTTTTCCGTAATACCAATGACGATTTGGGAATTGTAGGTTTATCGCCTTAGGTTAATTATTCATATTCAAGGATGTGTGAATTATTTACTTTTTTCTGTTTGTAATCCGTTGGTTGAGGTATTCTACTGCATGTGACGTTTATTTTGGTGTTTGAATATTTTTATTGATTATTGTGTTATGCATGATCTGCCTGGTTTGATAAATTGCTTAGTTGATTTTAAATAAAGATATATATTGCTCGGAGGTATTTTGTTTGGGTGAGAGTTTTGAATATGAATTAGAGGTACCTCGCTGTTATTTTATAGAAGTGATGTGATATAGAATGTAAGTGGAGGTTATGAGGAAAGCTTGAGATACAAGGTTGTTATTGATAAAAGTCGGTGAGAATCATATGTTGCATTGTTGTTCATAACCGTGTATTTGAGATACACGAGGTCCGAAGTTCTCGTGAACTGTTCCAAATTAGAAGTTAAGTTGTGCAACTATAGTGTCATTGCTATGCATGAGCACCCTTGATAGAGATGAGAAAGAAAATCAGGGTGTACACCGAAGGTACTGTGCATCTATAGTGTCATTGCTTTGCATGAGCATTCTCACCATGGATGAGAATGTGCACCGGCGTTGGGAACGTGTCACTTGGACGACTGACTGACATTCCTAACGTGGGATGTGTGACAGGATTAGCAATGGCCACATCAGCATAAATGTTTAGTTGCATGAGTTGGAGGGTAGAGGATGATGTTTTAAAGTATGGATGATTGTAAATTGTGAGTGATTCATGTTTGTGATTATTATTGTATTATATGCTATGAATCTTTTCCGCTTAAGATGGTAAAACCATTTCTTATCTCCCTATTTCTGTATTTTTGTATATGTCTACTTTATTACGTTAGAAGACCATATGGAGGAATACGTTGTTGAGGAGATGGAAGGAACCCTTACGAGACGGAGGCTGTTGAGGAGTTGAATGACATTCCGTATGAAGCTGACGTTGTAGAACAACCAACTGATCCTAATAAGATAGTGTAGTAATTTTAGGGCCAGTGAGTCATATAAGAAAATTTTATTTTTCGCTAGTTATAAGCAGTTTGTATAAATAAGTACCCGTGCGGGATCCTACTAAGAGGATAACCTAAACAGTATGTAATATAACTTTGGAGTGTTGTATATTTTCAGAAGTTATATGATTATTAATTAAGTTTTAATTTTACGTATTTCCAACGATAAGCATGCGATTAAGTAAAAAAATAATAAGGTGTTAATTTAATAATACAATGGGGCACAACGGGGTGTCTCACACACCATCTCGATGACATGACGTCGACACCCAGACCATCGGTTCCTTCCACCGTTGCTCGCGATCATGCCGTCATCGGAAAAGAGAAAAGGGTGCACAGATATTCACCATTCTTAGAAGGCATGAAAATGTTGAAAAGGGATTATTTGGACTGTGTGAGTGGCAAAGCTGAATCATCAAGACATTATTGGGTCTGGATTTGTATATCACGAAGTATGCCAAGTGTTCGACGAAATTCCCAGGTGACATTGTTCCTTTATTTTTAGACTCGCATGACTTGGCATAAATCACTTTCTTCTGTGAAAATGTTTCTTGATTTATAATGACAGGAAATAAGACAGATGCAATATAGAATGAACATAAAAGACTCTCTTGCCCCCAAAATAATTGTCTTAGTGCAAGGAATACATCGCCCCAGGCTGAAAAGCTTAGACATAGGGGACAAATTGCTGTTAGAACTAATTTTTTTGAAAAGATGAAAGTGGAAGCTGAGCTTTAATGGAAGAATGAGTAGATCACAGGAAAAGAAAAGTGAAAGTTTTTTCTACAAATGTTCCCAAAGGTGACATCCCAAGATCCAGGAGATATTGTTCTCTATCTTTCTCTCTTGCTTAATGCATAATTTGATGACAGAACCTATGTGTGACGAAAACCAATAAACACTAGGCCATGTTTAGCAAAATACTTAAGCCACTAGAATGAAAGTATCTTAAAGAGCTTAAGTGTTAGTGTGTATATTGCACGTACCCTAGTAGATTTACTGATTTAAAAATCAAATACCGCGGATTATATCCTAGTTTATCTTGGATTCGAAAAGCATGATATAAAGAAGTATATTTAATTTTTTCTTTAAAAAAAGGGGGCAGAGCTTGGGATAATATTCTCAGTTGAGTCATCTTAGTCTCCCTCGAGCCAAGGAGTCCCGCTTTGATGCATTGAGAAGCATTCGTCGCTCCCTGAGAATGAGTATGATGAATTAATGTGGTTCAGTCTTGACAATAACATGCCAAGTTGTGCATTAGGTAGCTACACATAGACCCAAGGTTCACACTAATGTTTTCGGTGTCTACTTCTCGACGTCACTATGTGCAGCACGCCCTAGACCCGGAGTGACTCAGAACTCTGCTTCGACGAGGGCGATGGAGTTTCACGGTCCCGAAGTATGGAGAACAATGACGGCGGAGAACAGAAGAAGGTATCTTAGAAAGCTCGACCACCATAGCTTGTCCTCGGAGAACTGAAAAGGGTACCTTAGATAGCTCGTCCACCACAGCTTGACCTCGAAAAACAGAATGAGGTACCTTAGAGAGCTCGGTAGTCGGTCACCACAGATTGACCTTAGAGAGCTTGGCAATAGCAGCTCAACCTGTGTGAACTCGGCCATGATGGGTCGACCTCATTGAAAGTTGGCCATTACAAACCCAACGCCCTTCACCCGATCTTCGACCTCCACGAGCAGCTTTTCCTTCATCAAGCCGACGAGCTTGGACGCCGCCGTGAGGCCACTCACCAGGATCTACCGCCATGACGAGATCAACTCTATTTCTTGATAGTATCAAATTGTTTCTATAAATCCTTGCTAATCCGAGAAGCAAGAAATATCAATTTTTGAGAAGTAAAGCAATGCATTTCAAGGGAGGAGTGTTTCCCACCGCACTGCGCATGGTGTTGAGCTGATACCACCAAACGTGGTTTGTGCATCTTCCAACACCCATGCCGCATCCAAATCATGCTACCAATATTACAGTCCAATTCCAGGATGGCGGCACCGCCACGCTCTAAAAAGAGGAAAAGGACAAACAACCTAAAAAGTTTGACGGAGCAAAAATCGAGGTGCCGGGTCGAATGTTCGAACCTACAATGGTAACCATAACCTAAAAGGGTAATAAAAACCTAAGGAGGTAAACAAAAACCTAAAAAGACAAAACAAAGTCCTAAAGAGGTTGACCGAGCTGAAATCGACCAAGGTAAAGTCGAAATGTTGAACCTAAAAAGGCAAAACAAAGTCCTAAAGAGGTTGACCAAGCTGAAATCGATCGAGCTAAAGTTGAAATGTTGAACCTAAAAAGGCAAAACAAAGACCAAAAGAGGTTGATCGAGCAAAAATCGACCGAGCTAAAGTCAAAATGTTGGACCTAAAAAGGTAAACAAAGAACCTAAAAAGGTTGATCAAGCTAAAATAGACCGAGCTAAAGTTGAAATGTCGGGCCTAAAAAGGTAAACAAAGAACCTATAAAGGTTGATCGAGCTAAAATCGACCAAGCTAAAGTCGAAATAGCGAACCTAAAAAGGTAAGCAATTAACCTAAAAAGGTTGATCGAGCTAAAATCGACCGAGCTAAAGTCGAAATGCCGGACCTAAAAAGGTAAACAAAGAACCTAAAAAGGTTGATCGAGTTAAAATCCACCGAGCTAAATTCAAAATGCCGGACCTAAAAAGGAAAAAAAAAAGAACCTAAAAAGGTTGACCGAGCTATAATCGAAATGCCTGACCGAAGTGACCAACCGAGCTAAAATCGAAAGGCCGAACCTAAAATGGTAAGCAAGAAAAACCTAAAATAGTTAACTACGATAAAGCCGAGCTTAAAAAGATCACGAGGCCAGATTAAAACACCAAGCATAAAAGGCGAGTAAAAATTTAGGAAAGTTAACCGAGTAAATCAAAATGTTGGGTTAAGGTAGAGCCTGGGATAATGTTCCCGAGCCATGAAGTCTTTATCATTCATAGAGCAAAAGTACACAGGGTATAGCCAAGAGTACAGAATATGTTCAAAATTTGTTAAGTTACTCATGGGCATTCCCATGAGCAAAGACTCCATCAAGGTTGGAACCAATAATGTCTTCAGCTTGCGGAAGAGCAACCGAGGATGGCTCGAGCATGGCCACTTCAGTTCCTCTGTTCTCCTCCTCTCCCACATCCTGCTCTTCATTATTCTCCTCTTCCTCGTCATCGAGCTCGGAAAAAGGGACCATAACGTCATCCTTATTAAAATCGTTGTCCACACCGGCCCTCGAAAGATCAGAATCAGGAAGAAAGCGTTGGATTTGTTTTATAGCATGCGAGAACCCAGAAACGCGTTCCTTAATAATCTGGGCTTTAAGTTCCTTCAACTTGAACTGAAGCTTGAAATTAGCCTTTTTCTCAGTAGCAAGAGACTGCTGAAGATTGTCAAGGGAAAGTTTTAAAGCCTCGGCAAACCTCTGAAAGTCAATCCTTTCATTTTCTCTTTAGAGAGCTCGGATTGAGGAGAGGAGTTGGTCTTCTCAAGCTCGACATTTCGAGTTTTCAATTACCCAATTAGTCGAGCCTGCTCTTCACACTTTGCCATGGCTTTTTCAAGCTCATCCCCAGTGCGCAAAGTTCGGGCAGCTTCAACCTTCATGCTTTTCATCTTCTTCACATTATTAGAAAGCTCGTGACTCGAAAAATGGGTAATGGAGGAGACTCGGAGAGCATAAGCAGCCGCGACTTCCATGCTCTTGTCAGGGCCCTATTCCAGTAAAAGCCGAGTATATGCTGGCTTAAGAACATGAGAATACGCTAAAGGGCCCGAGTTAAAATCGTCTAGCCAAGAACAAAGGGCAGAAGCCTAAAAAGCCGAGGTCAAGATTGCTCCCTCGCACCAGAAATTCGAGGTTGAGCATTGTTCCCTCGCACTGAAAAACCAAGTCGAGGTCGAGCAATGCTCCCTCCTTCGCACTACGCACTGAAAAAAGTCAAGGTCGAGCATTGCTCCCTCGCACTGAAAAACAAAGTCGAGGTCGAGCATTGCTCCCTCGCACTGAAAAAAATCGAGGTTGAGCATTGCTCCTTCGCACTGCAAAGCAAGTCAAGGTCGAGCAATGCTCCCTCCCTCGCACTAAAAACCTAGGTCGAGCACAATACCTTCGCACCGAGGTAATGTCCGAAGAAAATCATGCATGTTAGAGACCCAATATTTGAAGGAAATCCTGGTAGTGTTCGGCCAAATAAGCCAGAATCCCAAGTAAGACTTGGCTCCGGACAAAAATCCGAGCAATGCTCGCCCAAGTAAGCCGATAACCCAAGAAAGACCTGGTTCTAAAAAAACAAATTTCCGAGCAATGCTACCGCGAATCATAATCCAAGTCCTCGGCACCAAAAAACGTGTTAAGATATGGGGGTTGACATTTAATCTCTTTTACTTATTTCAAGCTTCGAGATTGGGGGGACTTATGGGATAAAGGAAGGATATTTTCTTATCCTACACCAAGCTCGGAAAACATGCTTAAAGCTTGGGGGACTTATGTACTGGCCGAGGTGTGAAGCTCGACCACCGAGCTTGAGCATCCGATCCACCAAAATTGGAAAAGATAAGATTAAGTTGAGACTTATCCCAAACAACATTATCTGGTTATAAAAGATAAGTCTTATCGAATAAGGAGATGGTATATCTCGAAGTCAGTTTAAGGGATAAGAGATAAGAACCTAATCTCTAAGAGAACAAATCAGGGGATCCAATTATAAAGAGGGTAAGACCCTAAAAGAAAGAGTCACTTTGGCTAAGAGTGAATAGAGAACTACGTTAGCTTTGATTCCCTTAGGGATAGGTAGGACCAGAATATAACATTTTGTCAAGCTATAATCTAAAAGAGCTTGAGTATTCATTCTTGATTATTAAGCTCACCTATCAAAGACCGCCAAACTCAAACGTTGGCCGATGTGTAAAGATCGACTATCAAATCGTGGAAAAAAGGGGAAGAAGTTTTATTTCATAAATCTTGAAGTCTCCAAAAATGATTCTAAGGCCAAGCTCGGCTTTGTCATGAAAACTTTTACGCTCTTTCGAGCTCAAAGCTTGGGGTGTTGGAACCAAAGTGGTTTTGGATTTAATAATCTCTAAGTTTTGATGCTAACGAAAGGATTAAATTTGCTTGGAAAAGTGTTAGTTGAGATCTAACTAGTGCTTTCAGTTATGCAGGAACGCTTTTATAAGTAAAATAAACTTGGGATAAGTTCCAATTGAAAAATACGCGTCCACCCCTATAGATGGGCTGCTCAAGAACTGTGGTAATATTACCTTGTTGTTTTCTTTAGTAGACGATTCTATAAATGAATACCTAAATAACTTGATAGGTACAACAAGTCCAAAGACTTGAAAATAAGCACGTCCATCTTGCCACATCAGCAGACGAGTGCTATCCTTGAAACTCAAGTATACATCCATAGTGCCTAATTAAAATTCAGTAGAAGTCCATAGTGCCACGTCATTGAATGGTGTTTTTCTAAGGACTTAGCAAGTCCAAAGACTTATGTGGACGAGCGCTTCTATCACACCATTGGACGAGCAGAATAAAATCTTGTGTAGATGCGTTCTTAAACTATGTAGACGGTTCTATATGTTCTACATCTTTACTACCTTGAATATGATTTAATGCAATCTGGTCCATGATGAATTTATTTCAAATGATTGATATTTATTTCAAATGAATTTTTTGTTCTTCCCATTTTTTTTAATCCAATTAATGTCTTGTTTCCTTTGAGAAAATTCATAGTACTATCAAGGAAATACAAAAAGCAAATAGTACAATTGAAATTGCAAAACGATCTACACGATGACATCTTTATTGCTGAACAAAAGCTGGGTTATACACAAAGGAGGAAAGAAAGTTTTTAAGGTACAATTTGTCAGAACAGTGAGCCTCCATTTTGTGATTTTCTGATAACCAATGATGCTTTTCAACACGACCAAAATCAAGCTATCAGTCTCAACGGATATCATGCATTTCATGCTATCTCTATAACGGGACTATTCAAATAACCGTTGAAAATTTACAAGAGAAGTTGAAGACCACTATATATATAGTAGGTCTCAAGCACAGAAGAACAACTTTTTGCCATTTAAAACAATTACAAGATATTAAAAGCTCATATTCTTGTTGTAAAGCAAAAGTCTGTAATTCTTAAGGTTAAATATTTGTAAAAATATTCAGTAGATCTTAAACCTTCATACCCTCACATATAGTGAGTTAGAAAGATATTAGAAAAATCTATGTGATTATATTTGAGCCTGAAGAGGCTTGGCAAGAAAGCAATACTTGTAGCCTGGAGAGTTGAAGAATACTTGTTGTAGAAACTATTTGGAAATAGTGGAGAAAATCCTTCAAGTAGAAGGGACTGGACGTAGCTCTTGGTTGAAAAGAGTGAACCATGATAAAATACCTGAGTGAATTTTCTATTCCTTATCTTTTACAGTTTTATTTATTTTTACTAACTGTGGGATTTGATTCTGGTTTTGTTAATATTTGAAAAAAGATTTCTTGGTGCTTAATCTTTTTATCTTATGCTTGTGAAAAGGTTTCTCAAAAAAGGTTTTTTACAAAAATAATTAACAAACACAATTCAACCCCCCTTCTTGTGTTTGCTTGTTCCAACTTCAGTTGGTATCAGCGCTCAGCCTTGACAGGGTTGAGCATATAACAAGTGCTAAGGCAGTACGATCCTACAAGCATGGATGCAGAAGGACAAGCTATCAACATACCCCTCTCTTTGATGGAACTGATTACGATTATTGGACAACGAGGATGATGGCATTCTTGGATGCACAGAATGCTGACATCTGGGAACTGATAGAAAATGGCTACACTGAGCCAAGGAGTGAAGCTGGAGCTGCAGTGCCTAGAGCTGAATGGACTCAAGAGCAGAAAAGCCAACATCAACTAAACTTGAAAGCTAAGCACTATCTCATGTGTGCTATCACCAGATCTAAGCATGACAATGTTCATAGTTGAAACACAGCTAAAGAAATCTGTGATACTCTTGCAGTAGCTCATGAAGGTTCCTCACAAGTGAAGGAATCAAATATAAGCATGCTGGTTCACCAGTATGAGCTATTCAAGATGGCTGATCATGAAACTATAGACCAGATATTTGGAAGATTCCAAACAATCACCAACAGTCTCAGGTCTCTTGGAAAGGTCTATGAGAATAGAGATCATGTGAGAAAATTTTTGAGAAGTCTCTCAAAGCAGTGGAGACCTAAGGTAACTGCTATCCAGGAAGCAAAGAATGTGAATACTCTTTCTTTGGAAGAGCTTCTTGCGACACCCATTTTCGTACGCCACATTATGCAGATGCATGTAATAAAATAATATGAGAAATTTTAAAACATTTACAACATGTATTTTAAATCAATAAAACATATATACAACATATCAGTGTTCACAGAAGCAATGACATATACAATACAGACACTCCACTGGCCGTGGTGTAAGTAATAAAAGTCTCAACTTCAACTCTGAAAGTCCTCGTGAGAGACGTTAGCATTCTCATCACCTTCCTCGTCTCGGCACTAGCTAAAAGCTCATCTTCGTCTTCGAATCACGAACTGAATCATCATAATAGAAACATAGAGACAGAGATATACAGGAGGTAAGAAACTCTAATCATCACAAAGGAGAAACAACTTAAAATACTACTTATCAATGTGAACATCCATTTTTGTCTGTCTTCATTTTATTATTATGTTATTATATTTCAGGGAAACTAAAAAAAAAATAATAGTGAAGAGAGAAATAAGAAAAATAAAATAATGAAGAAAAGAGGAGGTTCATATCTAATTTGCTATTGGACGAGGAGGTCCCTCCCATTGCATTGCATTTTCTGTTGGACGGGGAGGTCCCGTCCATTCCATTGCATTTGCCGTTGGACGGGGAGGTCTCATCCATTGCATTTGGTGTTGGACGGGGAGGTCCCGTCCATTGCATTTGCTGTTGGACGGGAAGGACCCGTCCATTACATTGCATTTTCTGTTGGACGGGGAGGTCCCGTCCATTGCATTGCATTTGTTGTTGGACGGGGAGGTCCCGTCCATTACATCGCATTTGCTGTTGGACGCGTAGGTCTTCCATTGCATCTTTAAGTTTCTATTGGACGCGTAGGTCTTCCATTGCATCTTTAAGTTTCTGTTGGACAAGTAGGTCTTCCATTGCATGTTTAAGTTTCTGTTGGACGAATAGGTCTTCCATTGCATCTTTAAGTTTCTGTTGGACGCGTAGGTCTTCCATTGCATCTTTAAGTTTCTGTTGGATGAGTAGGTCTTCCATTGCATTTTAAGTTTTTGTTGGACGAGTAAGTCTTCCATTGCATCTTTAAGTTTCTGTTGGACGAGTAGGTCTTCCATTGCATGTGTAAGTTTCTGTTGGACGAGTAGGTCTTCCATTGCATGCTTAAATTTCTGTTGGACGAGGAGGTTCCGTCCATTGCATATCTAATTTTATGTTGGAAGAGGAGGTTCCGTCCATTGCATGTTTAAACGTCTGCTGGACGAGGAGGTCCATCCAGTGCATATCTAATTTTGCATATTTAACTTTCTTTTGGAAAGGGAGGATCCGTCCACTGCAATTTTATTTTCAGGCTGGAGTCTAAAGAATAAAGAGAGAAGAAGAAGATAATGAAGAAAGAACGAAGAAAAGAAGGAGAAAAGGACAATCAGCGAAAAGAAGAAAGGAGATTGAGTTACTTCCCCTAACCCTAAAAAACCCTATTTTACATATTAGACAAGACCTTTTTTCCTCCTCCCACTCTCCAACCGCCCATGCGCCTCCTCTACCCATTGGTCCTTCTTCTTCCTCATCTCCTCCCTCATTTTAATCTAGCAGCCCCACTCCTAACCCTAAAAAATCCATCTTACTTATCAGACAAAACCCCATCTCCTTCTCTCTTCAAACACGCAACCTTCACATCAAATCACCTCCTTTCCGCTGCTCGAGCCGCCCCCATATGGACACACACGATTTCTGCTCAGAACCACCCAAGCTCCAGATTTCGTGAAGACTAATATTGAAGCCGCTTGGTAAGAAGAAGCATGAAGCCCTCTCCTCCATCATGAAGCCCTCTCCTCCATCTATAAAAAGGGGAAGGAACGGAGAGAGCCGCGGGGGGGGGGGGGGGGGGGTCTCTTTAGGTCTTGAGAGAAAAGAGAGTTTTTTTCCGTTTTAACAGAAAGAGGCAGTTTTTTGGGTTTTGACAGAAAAGGGGGCCAAGAAATTCTATGATCTGTGTCTGTCAACTTTGAAAAATTTCTCAGATTTCTTGTTCTTTTTTCTATGGGGAGTGTTCCGTTTCCTCTCATTGTTTTTTTGGTTTCGTTGAGAAACTTGGAAAAAGTAGATTGGGAAGTCAGGGAGAGTCACCGCTATTATACTCAGTCACTGTTATTTGGAATTCATTCTCTGTGATTTGGGGACATCAAGAGGAATATCAAAGGAAGATCTTGTTTGATAACCTTAATTTCTTCCCCTTGATCACTGAATTAGGAACACTATTCTTATTGGATTTTTATTTATTTTTGTTCTTGCTAAAAATGGTTCATGTTCTGCTTGGATTGTATGCTGAGTTACTATAGGATTGGATATGAGTTTTTGGTTTCATTCCCTTTGTGCTAGACCATGCGCCTGTTATGGTGATTAAGGGGTGCTTTGTTTTAGTTTTCAAGCAATATGTTTGTTGGAAGCCGTGTTTGTTAGAAGACTTGAGTGAGTTCAATGGTTTATAAACTTGATTTGATAAAATTTGAAAATATGCCTTAGTTGATGAATTCCTGGGATGAGTTTTAGTCAAATGCTTAAATTGTGTGCTCAAGAAGAATCAAAACTCTGTAAATGATTTGTTGATTTTCAAGAAATTTTTTTAAATGACATTTATGTTTATCGAGGCTATCATCTAAAATTTCCATCTTGTCATTAACTCATTATGGTGATTGCAATGTTATTAATGTAACTGATATTTTTTGGGTTCTCTTTTATTTTCTTAATTAATAATAAATGCTAAAGTTAGTAATTTCTCTTTAAATTAGAAATCTTTTGAAAATAATGAATCCCCTTGATTGTATAATTGATTGATTCTAAAAATTTCAAGTAAAAAGGGTAAAGTAAATATTTTCAAAGTTACTAAAAATTTGTACAAATTAATTTGGGTAACCATTTTTAATGGATGTTCTAGGGTGCCGTGGGGTTCAATCTTCATGCCTTCCCTAAACATAATCGGCTCCCGAACTCGATCTTGGTTTCAAAGACCGTTTTTAAGGGTTTTCCAATTTTTTATAAATTAAAAAATTGGTGGCGACTCCATGTTCATTGGTTGGTATTTTCCAATTGATTGGTATTTTTCTTTTCGGTTGCGACAATCAACATGTATATAAACAAACAAAACCGTCTCCCAATATCATTATCATACCAATCAACTTGGATATTTCAGCAACTAAGTTCATAACTTATTCTAATGCATAATTGGTCCTGCATGCATGATTGGCCAATTCTACAGCAACGTTCGGTCGGTAGTTGGGTTACTAACTCCCGCGTCACCAACATGAGTTCCGTCATCTTGTTCGCTCCGGATAGTCCACCTCAACCTCGTGTGACAATTGCTCAAATAGCTATTGTGACTATTCACACGGCCCCTCTGTGTACAGATACACAGATACACCTCTTGTGCGATAGTCCAACTATGCACCAGTATTATCCGACCTCGTATGATAGCCACTCAAACGGCTTATCGTAGCTATTCATACGGCCCCTTGTAAAAACTATCCAACTTTCGTTGTAGTTGTTCGCAATACACCAACATCAACCTCATATTCGTAGCCGCTCAAACAGCTATTGCAGCTACTCACAAGGTTGACCAACGCAATGATATGCACATGCATCCATCACTACATAATTTCACACCACCTTTCCGTCTAACACCTCATTAACACCACATGACATCATAACTTCCTAATCAAGCTATCAACCTAGTTTCATATCAAACATCTCCAAAGTATCACCAATATTGATCCACCACACATCAATATATCAACAACACATAGTACAATACTATCAACAAAACAACATCATATAATCAATGGAGAAATAAAAGAATAACCATATATCACGTAATCAACTAAGCATGTTATCATATATCGTATTATCAACCAACAATCAACGAGGGTTGAGAATCCCCACACATGTAAATGTTCATATTTTATGCCAATAGTCCCGATAATTGGAATTTCTTCCCCCTCACCTTGTGTACACTTGTATCGGATTCTCGAACCTCATGAAACAAGATCCACTCTCTCCCTCTAGGTTGCTGCCACATTTATTAAAAGGCTCTTCGGTGCTCCAAAATTTTACCCTAACACATGGACAAAGTCCCGAAAATGTCATGACTCTTTGAAACAGTTTTCCAAACAGATCTAGAATCAAAGCAAGATACAAGAAAGAAGGAAACGACAATGTCGATGTGTCAACGCGTTAGAGATTTGAGCATTACCTCAGTTGTATCAAAGAATTACTAGTCAATACTTGTAGTACTCGTTGTCCTGATCACAGAATCGAAGTCGGAATCTCGATCGGACAAACGGATTGTCTCCGGCTCTCTAAACTCTCCTTCCTCTCTCTAACTTTGTGCCCTCTATCTTCTGTAATTTTTCCATCTGAGGTAACTTAAGTTACCCCTTGGATAACTTTATTTTTTTTCAAATTTCTAGCGCTCACGCTCAGCGTGAGTTTACCCACGCTCAGTGTGGGAGCGTCCACCAGCGTGCTTGCATGCGTTTACGTCACCCGCCACGTGTACTTAGGCATGGCACCACTTTCCCACGCTCAGTGTTAACTCCCCCACGCTCAGCGTGGCCTCTGGTCAACAACGTTGACTTCGCGCGTTTCTTCGCGTTCTGAGCTCGTTTGAAGTCCGATTGACCTCAAATTTGAGATATAGGCTCATAAAGATCTAATAAACAACCTCAAACCATCAAAAATGCCTAATCTCAACCCTAACTCCAAATCTCTTAATTCACCCACTTATGCCCTTTTTAAAACAACTTACGGAAACCCTAGATTTCATTCACATTCTTTCCGACACCAAAAGACCGCGTACTTTCCATGCAAAGATTCCTAAGCCTTAAACCACATGTTACATACCTAATCCAAGTCTTAAACATGCTCCTCTTATGTAAAAAAAAACCATAAAACCGGGATGTTACACTTCTGGGGTCATTAAAAGTTCATGAACTTGAACTTAATGAAGAGGAAACCTCCAGAAAAGGAAAGTCCATTGCCTTAAAGGCCAAGAAAGCTAGTTCCTCAAAGATGCTTAAAGTTGCTGAGCCCTCAGATGAAGCTGATTCATCAAATAATGAAGATGACTCAGATGAGTATGAACTATCTTTCATCTCCAGAAAAATCCAACACATGTGGAGAAAGAAAGGTGGATTCAGAAGGAAGCAGTTCAATAAAAAATTCTCCAAGGAGAAGTCAGATTCCAAGGAGAAAGGCCCACCCATGTGTTTTGAATGTAAGAAACCAGGACACTTCAAAGCTGACTGCCCAGAGTTGAAGGAAAAAAAGAAATTCTTCAAAAAGAAGAAAGGCTTAATGGCTACATGGGAGGATCTTGACCTGTCTTCTTCAGATGAAGAAGATGAAGCAGGAGAAGAAGCAAACATTTGCTTCATGACTGACACTGCATCAGAAAGTGAATTCATTGATACTGAGGTAATAGACTTTGATCCATCTACTCTTCAAACTGTTTTTGATGAATTGCTGCATGAATCATGCATACTGTCTAAAGATTATAAGAGTCTCAAAAAGAAGTTTATTAAAATCTCTAAAGATTATGATAAGGTCTGCACATTGAATCAAAACCTTAGGGGTGAGAATGAAACATTAAAATCAAACAATGTTAGTCTGGCTGACAAGACGAAATGTAAGTCTAATAGCTCTTGTGAAGTTGAACAACTGAAACAAGATGTGAAATACTTGACAGACTCTATATCAAAACTGGTTGGTAGCTCAGATAAACTAAACCTTATATTAAGATATTCTAGATAACCATATGACAAATCTGGTATTGGTTATGATAAAGAGAAGCAAGATGCATCTCTGAATAAACCAAAAGTTCATACACAATATAAGGCTTCTAAAGTCCGTCCACATTACACTAAGTCAAAACCAAGCCCTTCCAATACTTACTGTAAAGTATGTGGAAAAAGTGGGCATGTGTCATCTAGATGCATACATAACAAGCATGCAAATCATTCACGACCTATGATCACTAACAAGAAAGGACCCAAGTCAATTTGGATACCTAAAGATAAGATAATCCCTGTTGCAGATCTGCTTAACAACAAGAAAGAAACAAAAGTCCTGGTATTTGGACAGTGGGTGCTCACGACACATGACAGGAGAAAGGTATATGTTCCAAGACCTTAGATCCAAAGATGGTGTCTGGGTCACTTTTGGAGGAAACCAAAAAGGAAAGATCATTGGTATAGGTAAAATTGGTAAACATCATTTTCCCTCCATTGATAATGTTCTGTTTGTAAATGGTCTTAAACACAATCTACAAAGCATTAGTCAATTATGCAACAGTGGGTTTGCTGTTTCATTTAATAAGAATATGTGTTCTGTCAAGAAAGCTGATGGATCACTCTTATTCACTGCCCAGAGGCAAAACAATATGTATAAGATTGACTTAGAGGACCTCTCAAATCAAAGTGTGTCATGTCTAGTGTCCATTGAGGATGAACGATGGATTTGGCACAAACAGTTGGGTCATGCAAGTTTGAGATTAATCTCAAAACTGAAAAAGCATAACCTTGTAAAAGGTCTACCAAACCTTAGTTTCAAATCCGATGCTCTCTGTGATGCACGTCGGAAGGGAAAACAAGTCAAAGGTTCCTTTGAATCTAAGAATGTTGTTAATACCAACAGACCACTAGAATTGCTACACCTTGATCTATTTGGTCCAACAAGGACTGCCTCTGTTAGTGGTAAGAAATATGGTCTTGTCATAGTAGACGACTACACTAGATGGACATGGGTTATATTCCTTGCTCACAAGGATGAGTCATTCAAGGTCTTTTATGTATTCTGCAAACGTGTACAGAATGAAAAAGGCAAGTGTATAGCTTCAATTAGAAGTGATCATGGAGGAGAATTTGTCGATGAGCTATTCCATGAGTTTTGTGCAGAAGGTGGTATTCAACACAACTTCTCAATACCGAGAACACCACATCAAAATGATATGGTAGAAAGAAAGAACAGATCTCTTCAAGAGATGGCTAGGACTATGCTCAATGACAATTCTGTCCCTAAGCACTTCTGGGCTGAAGCTGTGAACACTGTCTGCTACATTCAGAACAGAATATACATTAGACCTATTCTGAATAAAACTCCTTATGAATTGTGGAAAGGTAGAAAACCCAACATTTCATACTTTCACCCTTTCGGATGTAAATGTTACTTTTTGAATACAAAAGATCAACTTGGTAAATTTGATGCTAAGATAGATAATGGAATTTTACTAGGATTTTCTGAAACTGCAAAAGGTTTTAGAGTTTATAATTCTAGAACTCTAGTTGTAGTAGAATGTATTCATGTAAAATTTGATGACAAACAGCCTTATAAGAGACTATCAGAGTTAGATGAAGCTTTTGCAGATCTTGATTTAAATATCTCAGGAGAGAAACCAGAAATTGAAACTGATATCCAAGTAGACGGCACTTCTCAACAACAACCAGGAACGTCTATCTCTCAACAGGAAAATTTTCAGAAATCTTGGTATTTCAAAAACTACCATCCTCAAGATCAAATCATTGGTGATCCCTATGACAAGCTAAGAACTAGGTCAACCTTCAGAAAACAAAGTGATTCTGCTCTAGTCTCTGAATGTGAACCGAAGACGGTGGACGAAGCTCTACTGGACGAAGGATGGATTCTGTCTATGCAAGAAGAGCTTAATCAGTTTGAGAAAAGTGAAGTCTGGACTGTTGTACCCCTGCATAAAGACAAGTCAGTCATTGGAACAAAGTAGGACTACAGAAACAAGCTTGATGAAGATGGTAAGGTTGTGAGAAACAAGGCAAGACTTGTTGCTCAATCATAGATTTATGATTTTTTAAATGACGTTATTGATGAAGAAGTATATGTCATGCAACCTCCTGGCTTTGAAAATACAAGTCACCCTGAACATGTTTATAAGCTTAAGAAAGTACTGTATGGACTTAAACAAGCTCCTAGAGCTTGGTACGATAGGTGGAAAGTGGTTTTAACAGAGGAAAATAAGCACAACTCTATTTAGAAAATCTATTAAGCCATATTTCATTATAGTACAGATTTATGTTGATGATATCATTTTCGGTGCTACTAATGAATCTATATGCAAGGAATTTTCTGAGTTAATGCAGAAAGAATTTGAAATGAGCATGATGGGAGAACTCAAATTATTCCTTGGACTTCATGTTAAACAGTCTATGGACGAGGTGTACATCCATCAGACTAAGTATACAAAGGAACTTCTAAAGAGGTTTAAGATGGATGATTGCAAACCAATGAATACTCCTATGCACCTAGAGATGGCAATTTTACCCGTACCCGTGGATAAAATCCGCAACGGGCACGGGGCGGGTAGTTAAATGGGTACCCGCGGGTAAAATAAACGGGTAATTTTAATACCCATTTATAAACGGGGCGGGGGCGGGTATCACACTATCCGTGCCCGCGGATACCCGCACCCGTTACTTAAATTACTAAAATGTCCTTTATTATATATATGTAGTAATTGCTAAATGTATTTGATTATTTTTGTTTGTAACTTTTGTAATTGGATAATGCTTTGAAGCTTTCTTAACATCTATTTGTATGAACATGGTTATTTTAAATTGAATTATGCATATTTTAGCAATTTTTCAAGTAAAAAGCATATATATTTTTTTCTGAAAAAAATAATCCGCAGATACCTACAAACCCGCGGATATCCGCGAAACCCGCTGGATACCCGCCCGAAAGATACCCGCATGGGTAACAAAGATGATAAAGAGAAAAAGGTTGACCAAAAGATATATAGAGGTATGATATGATCTCTTTTATATCTGACTGCGTCTAAGCCTGATATAATGTCCAGTGTTTGCTTATGTGCTAGTTTTCAATCTGATCCTAAAAAGTCTCATCTCTCAGCAGTTAAGAGGATATTTAGATATTTAACGGGTACTACTAATTTGGTCTGGTACTTTAAGAAAAATGATGATTACAGATTAGTTGGTTTTTGTGATGCTGACTATGCTGGAGATAGAACTGAAAGAAAAAGCACCAGTGGAGGGTGTCACTTCATTGGAGCTAACCTAGTATCATGGTCAAGCAAAAAGGCGAAGTACCATTGCTCTATCAACTGCTGAAGCAGAATACATATCAGTTGCAAGCTGCTAATCACAACTTCTATGGATCAAACATCAATTGGAGGACTACAATGTATTTGTAAGTAGTATTCCACTTACGTGTGATAATACAGCTGCAATCAATTTATCTAAGAATCCAATATTGCATTCTAGAGCTAAGCATATAGAAATCAAACATCATTTTATTAGGGATTATGTGCAAAAAGGCGTGTTTGATATTCAATTTGTAGATACTGACCACTAATGGGCAGATATCTTCACTAAACCTCTTGCTGAGGATAGATTTATCTTTATAAGAAAGCATTTGAATATGTTGTATGTGGATTGAGCTAGTGTATCTATTGTTAATTTGGTTGTCCATTGCATGTTTTCTCTGCAGTCCACCAGTCATGACATCCAGAGCACGTGGAATCTACGTGTCCACTACATATGTCTTTACACGTCCACTCTTAGTCTTGTTTGGACTCGTCTTTGCACACGTTTATTGCTTATATTATTTTGTCCATGAATACATTTACTTAAAACGCTTCTCTTTCCTTGCTGAGTCAGCTACACTCATCAATCCCATTGTAACTTTTTACGGTCCCAAGTTACCAACACCGTTTTACACTTAATGACATGTCTTGTCATTGTTTTTTTGGAAACTGTTGGTTTTTAGAAATCTTTAAAAGTAACCTCTTTCCCTCTGAAAATATTTTCGCGTCTCTTCATCATCAACTTCTCTCTCTGAATCTTTCGAACTCTCTGTCTCCCTTGTTCTTCCAAAACTCATCTTACTCAACAATGGCTTCAACCACTGTTCCCATACCTGCTTTTACAACTGACACTATGTCCATATCTGTGGAACATCACTTCAATTTTGGGATTTTACAAGAATACAATCTGGATGTGAGTAAGTTCATTAACGTTGCTGGATGGGATGGAATCTTTCTAGAAAAAGTCTCAGTGTATCCAGTGTTGATAAGGGAATTCTGGAGGAGACCAAAGATCTCTGAAACAGAAGTTGTTGGGTTTGTGTTGGGAAGGAAAGTGATAGTATCAGAGAAAACCATCTCTGATGCGATTGCTTGTGCTCAAGAAGGATTGGTCTTCACGGAGAACTGGGAAGAAGACCTAGGTGGTCCAGAGACAATTGCTGTTACCCTTATGAGGCAAGACAGCCTAATAACTCTTTCTTGGAAATCCTCTGAGATGAAAGATCACATCAGGATTCTTCACCAAATCCTGAACAAGGTGGTGCTGCATAAGATTGGCTCTAAGGACAACTTATCAGCTCTTCATAAGTTCTGCCTTTGCCATCTGGTTTTTGAAACAAAGATTAACCTACCCTGGATCCTATTTCATCACTTCAAGGATGTCATTACCAACAGAGAATCTGCTTCTCACATTACTTTTACTCATCTTCTATCAAAAAATCTCAAGCAGCAAGGCGTGTACGATATCCTAAGTGCAAAGCCTAAGGATGAACAAGAAAGACTCCTATGTGAGAAAGGATTGCAATCTATTGTTTTTGGCAAAGTTAATCTTATTGGCATGCAACTCAGCACATACAAGCAAGTGGAGTTGGCAAAGCTTGAGGAGAAAATGAACATTAAAGTAGAACCACTTGAGGCCACCGAAGCTTGAATCCTTGGTTTAAAGAAAGGAACCAAGAGGAAGACTGTGGCTGTGAGGCAACCCATTCCTAAGACGACTACTAGAGGATCTGTCCCCTCTGTATCCTCTGGTGCTAATCTTCCACCTGCACCAAAAAGGACAAGGGAAGTAATCATGTCTGAAGATGATGATGATGATGATGAACTTCTTATCACTGCCATTTTAGAAAAAAAGTTGTTGTTGTTGCTGGTCCAATTGCCAAGAAGAAGAGGCAACCAGCAAAGAGGGCTAGACCAACCTTGGCTTCTGAGGTAGTAATCTCTGCTGATGACTCCGTTAGGTTAGCAGTAGATGAATTAGTGTCTAATTTGAGAACTCAGGATGATAATATCTCTGCTCCACACAATGTGAATGATGTTTATGTTCGTACCCTGTCACAATCACCACCCTCACCACTACCACATATAGACAATAGCATTAACATTGGAGCCCCCTTTCCTAAACTAGCAAATATGAGAACTGGGTCAAAGTATAGAGAGAATGGAAAATACTATTCCACACCATTGCACAAGAACCAGAACTCATTCTAACAAAGTGGTATCTCCTGGCTGAATATGAGTATGAGCCCCTCAACATCTATCCATACTGGGTCAACCCTGAACCCCACACTCCAACTGACCCATTCCCTTCCCAAATGTTCAATGAACATGGACCTCTCCTCACCCACCTTCCCCAACAAAGTTTCCCTACCAGAAAAATCTACCCCAACCTAGTGAAACTTCCACCCCTTAAACCATTCACTGATGGAGTAGAAAGGGTTATTATATCTGATTGGCATACTGTTCCCAGCAAGAAGGATCTTGGGAGTGTTCTCCAGAAAAGAGCCCGATCCTTCAGGCAAATACCTTTTGTCATGGACAAGACTACAAAATGGATGACTTTCAAACACCCAAGAGTATATGGAGCTGCTTTTGACCAGTTTGTCGACACTCTCATGTATGAGATTCTGAAATGGGAATTCAGCCACATCAGAGCAGACAGAGCTACAAGGTTTGTCCCTCCAACCTGGTTAAAACACTCTGCTTCCACAAATGTTGGAGTCAAACCATACAAGATTTGTCCTAGATTGTTAATGATCGATCTAAACAAGGACAAGGATAGGAAGCATCCAAGGCACAAAGGAAAGATGCCAGTAGTTGAAGACATTATGCTGGAGCTCAATTCTGAAGTCTTTGACCACTCACGGATGAATTACATTCAATCTTTGGCAATTGAAGCCTCCACTTCTGGCCTAACTGCTGAAGCCTCCATTTTTTACCACCCACCTAATTCACAACACCAGAGAAGCCTCCACTTCTGGCCTAACTGCTGAAGAGAAGAAGAAAAATCCAAAATTCAGAGGCAGATGTGGACTCTCTCGTGTCAGATATTTGATCTTCAAGGATCTGTGGGGATTGCCAATGACAAGCCGTAATGTGGAAATTCCCAATCCCATTCATTGGGCAAAGGACTGTTAAGTCTCTAAAATGTCTGATGTGCATTTCCGTAAGTTTTGATGAGAACTAAACATTGGTTAATGATTTAATTAACCTTCATGTTGGTTGTTAACCTGTCTATCTAGTGTGCAGATTAAAACTGTAAGAATCATACGTCTACACAAGTGATAGAAGCTCACGTCTACACAAGTGATAGAAGCTCACGTCCAACACTGAAGTGATTGAAGCGCGGGTCCAACACACAAGTGATTGAATCACACGTCCAACACACAGGTGATTGAAGTACACGTCCAGCACTGAAGTGATAGAAGCGCACGTCCAACATAAGTGATAAAAGCGGGCGTCCACTAAAGTGACAGAGGCCCTCATCTACTAAAGTAACAGAGGCGCTCGTCTACTAAAGTAACAAAAGCGCTTGTCTACTAAAATGACAAAAGCGCTCGTCCACTAAAGTGACATATGGAGCTCGTCTACTAGGATTACGTTCTTTGGACTTGCTAAAACCTTAATGAGAGTATCCGTCCAATGACATGGCATGTGGAGCTCATCTTCTAGCTCGAATGTAAAATCTTAAATGGCAAGATGGACACGGTTATTTTCAAGATGGACGCGCTTATCTTATGAACGCGAATTCTCTTAGAATTATCAGAATCTTATTTCAGGAACCAGAATCAAGAAAAGTCAGAAGTTACTCTCTCAAGCAACCTCGGTTATCAGAACCAAAGACCAGTTAAAGAACGTTTCTAACATGCTTTATTCCCTAGTACCTCTGGTCCTTACACGAAAAGGGAATTGTACTCAGCAAAGTACAAAAATCTCTCTGCACAACTCTGATATGGCTGTATCACGATGCATAAAGCCTTGATCCTTCATGTTAGAGTACAACCAACGTTCCTATTGCATTAATGGCTGCACAGAATGACTCTATTGCATTTAATGAAGAAGGCAACATCTGAGGGAATGTCTCTAACGGATCCTAAATACTTGAAGACTATAAATACAGAAGTCATTGAAGATGAAGCATAAGAGAATACACATAGCACTAAAAGAGCTATTACTCTGTGCATTAATATCTTCACTCTTTCATTCTGTATTCTTCAATCATTTGAAGTTATTACACAGACTTTCCTAAGCTTTATATTTAAACCACTCTATGAGTGTTAGTGAAAGTTATGTCTGTTTGAAGTTGTATTTATTACAAACCAAATCTCTCAAACAAACCTGAGTGAGCCTGAAGAGGCCAAGTATGCAAAGAATACTTGTCTTGAGCCTGAAGAGGCTAAGTGTGCAAACAATACTTGAGTCTGTAATCTGATCAGTTATAGTGGATAAATCTTGGTGCTGCCAAGGACTGGACGTAGCTCTTTGTTTTGAAGAGTGAACCAGGATAAATAATTGTGTCAATCTCACTTTCCTTGAACTCTTTAGCCGCTTTAGTTTTCTTATACGTTTATCAAGCGGTGTGTTTGCCAAGGTCACTATTAAAATTTCATCAGACGAGCCACCCGTCTGTCTTGTATCTTTCCACTCGTTTGAACCTAGCTTCTGTATGCGAAAAGATTTCAAATTTGTTTAAATTCTGATAAACATAATTCAACCCCATTCTCGTGTTTATAGTTGTCTATTTCAAGGACATCCCTGAGCCAGTTCTACAATATGCCTTTACCTCAGCTTCAACCTCATCCTCTGAGCATACAACAGAAGAATTAGTTGTAGAAGGCCCTGAGCTGAATGTTGAAATCTTCTCAAAACCTGCTTCTGAACCTTCAACTCCCTTAGCTAATGTCTTTGCTGTTGCTACTGTTGAGCCAACTCTGACAGAGCAGTCTGATGAGATATGTGCTTCTAAGCAAGGTGCTGAGTCTACTAAGACATCTTCCCAACCATTAGCTCTTGCTATGGTTCATCCTCCAGTCCAAGCTCAAGACACTGTCTCAGACTCTGCTGAGAGCTCATGACAATTATCCTTACCATCGAATCTTGAGGACATCATTTGAAGAATTGTTGATGATAAGGTTGGTAAGATAGTTGAAGAGAAGACAAAGCAGATGGCACAACAGATTGAAGAAAGGGTACAAAAACAAGTTCAAGATACCTTGGCCCCTACAAATGCTGTGGTGACTCAAATGCTGGCCTTATTAACGGATTTTCAGAATAGCCAAAATCCAAACCAACCCCCTCCACCACCTCCTTCTACCTAAATCTTTTATTTCTTATTTTTTTTGCTGACAATGACGATCCTCTCCTTTTTACCTTTTTGACTGATGACAAAAAGGGGAGAAAGGAAAAGAAAGATAATTTTATATATAAAGTCAATTGCTGAAAAGCTCTTATATGTTTGCATTTGCATATTCTTTTCTACTCGATATATTGCTCTGATATACTTGTGTTTATATAGATTCTAAGAATGATAAGTGTTTATACCTATCTGTTAGTTTTTAAGTCTGCTTAAGTATTTGAATGCTTTGTCTTAGGGGGAGCCCTGCAAGCTCTCTTAGACTTTGCTTTTCAAATTTAATTAGTTTTGTCATCATCAAAAAGGGGGAGATTGTTGGAACCAAAGTGGTTTTGGATTGAATAATCTCTAAGTTTTGATACTAACAAAAGGAATAAATTTGCTTGCCAAAGTGTTAGTTAAGATCTAACTAGTGCTTTCAGTTATGTAGGAACACTTTTATAAGTAAAATAAACTTGTTATAAGTTCCAATTGAAAAATACGCGTCCACCCCTGTAGACGGGCTGCTCAAGAACTGTGGTAATTTTATCTTGTTGTTTTATTTAGTAGACGAGGCTATAAATAAATACCTAAATAACTTTATAGGCACATCAAGTCCGAAGACTTGAAAATAAGCGCGTCCATCTTGCCACGTCAGCAGACGAGTGCTATCCTTGAAACTCAAGTATACATCCATAGTGCCTAATTAAAATTCAGTAGAAGTCCATAGTGCCACGTCATTGGACGGAGTTTTTCTAAGGACTTAGCAAGTCCAAAGACTTGTGTGGACGAGAGCTTCTACCACACCGGTGGACGAGCAGAATAAAATCTGGTGTAAATGCGTTCTTAAACTAAGTAGACGGTTCTATATGTTCTATATCTTTACTACCTTGAATATGATTTAATGCAATCTGATCCCGATGAATTTATTTCAAATGATTGATATTTATTTCAAATGAATTTTTTGTTCTTCCATTTGTTTTTATCCAATTAATGTCTTGTTTCCTTTGAGAAAATTCATAGTACTGTCAAGAAAATACAAAAAGTAAATAGTACAATTGGAATTGCGAAACGATTTGTACAATGACATCTTTATTGCTAAACAAAAGCTGAGTTATACACAAAGGAGGAAAGAAAGTTTTTAAGATACAATTGCTCAGAACAGTGAGCTTCAATTTTGTGATTTTCTGATAACCAAGGATGCTTTTCAACACGACCAAAATCAAACTATCAATCTCAACGGATATCATGCATTTAATGCTATCTTTATAACGGGACTATTCGAATAACCGTTGAAGATTTACAAGAGAAGTTGAAGACCACTATATATATATAGTAGGTCTCAAGCACTGAAGAACAACTTTTTACCATTTAAAACAATTACAGGATATTAAAAGCTCATATTCTTGTTGTAAAGCAAAAGTCTGTAATTCTTAAGGTTGAATATTTGTAAAAATATTCAGTAGATCTTAAACCTTCATACCCTCACATACAGTGAGTTAGAAATATCTTAGAAAAATATGTGATTGTATTAGAGCCTGAAGAGGCTTGGCAAGAAAGCAATACTTGTAGCTTGGAGAGGTGAAGAATACTTGTTGTGGAAACTATTTGGAAATAGTGGAGAAAATCCTTCAAGTAGAAGGGGTTGGATGTAGCTCTTGGTTGAAAAGAGTGAACCATGATAAAATACCTGAGTGAATTTTCTATCCCTAATCTTTTACAGTTTTATTTATTTTTACTAACTGTGGGATTTGATTCTGGTTTTGTTAATCTTTTAAAAAGAATTTCTTGTGTGCTTAATCTTTTTATCTTCTGCTTGTGAAAAGGTTTCTCAAAAAGGGTTTTTGCAAAAATAATTAACAAACACAATTCAACCCCTCATTCTTGTGTTTGCCTGTGCCAACTTCATGGGGGGCTTGTGTACTGGCCGAGGTGGCAAGCTCGGTCGCCGAGCTCGAAAACCCAACTAATTAATGATAACACTTATCTTGAACTCAACTAACAACCTCATCTTAGATAAGGGATAAGTCTTATCAGATAAGGAAGAGGTTGGAGTTTGGCTAAAGAGATAAGTGATAAGAAGAGATAAACCCGATCCTAGAAATGAGGATCGGATGACTCCTCTATAAAAGGAGGAAGAATCCCAAGAGGAAGATATTTTTGCTAATCTTGGTGATCTCCCTTAAAGTGTATTAGAGGTGCCGGTCGAACCAAGAGACGAAGGAAGAGTCCTTGCCCGCTGGTGCACATCGGATACAAGATTAAGGGATTGACTCACCACTTGGTCAAGGGTTGAACTCAGAACTACGTCTGGCTTTGATTCCCATTGTGATACGTAGGACCGGAACACGAGTATTCTGTCAAGCTATAATCTAAAACAACTCCGACATCAATCCTTGATTAACATTCTACGACTAGATCCAACAAGTCGGATATCAGGAGAAACACCTTTGAAGACGTCAAGTGTCAATCTCTTAATATTTTGCTATCTCACAGGCTGTGTATACGAGAGGGTTAGTTAAAAAAAGGTTGACAATTAATGAAAGAGGATCTCCTTCACAATTAAAAAAATAGATTTGTCTAATTAATGTCTCGTTGGAGAATATAAAAATAAAAAGTATTAAAATAAGAAAATTAAAAAAAGTTAGGGCTTTGTTTGGTTTATTTTCAGCTTCTAGTTTTCATTTCGTGATTTAAAAAATAATTACAAATTTGTTACATTGTTTTCATTTCGTTTTTTATTTTCAAATATTTATACAAGAACAATGAAAACAAACAAAAAGTTGTTTCCAGTACAAATTTTTTAAAATAATAAATAGAATGAAAACAATGTAACAATTATAATTATTTGTCAAAATAGGAAATGAAAGCATGAAACTAGAAACAAATCAAATAGGCCCTTATAATGAAAGAGTGTTAAAGAGTAGTTAAAGAGTAGGAGGTTCAGGGGTTCAAACCCTGGCAAATGAGAAAATTAACATAGCATATAGCTTACTAATATTGGTCTATAAAAAAAAACTAAGGTAGAAGGTATTGACATGCAATTAATGTAGGGGTTAAGTGCTTATCAAAAAAAATAAAATGTAGGGGTTAAGTTCCATGCGAGCCTAGCACAAAAAAAAAAAATTGTGTTATTTGAACATCAAATTTTAATTTTATACTATATATATTTATTTTTATCTCTCACTTATTTTTTATAATCTTTAATATACACATATGTCGAAAATATAAAAAAAACAAAAGAATACTGTATAATGTCCCGATTTGATGGTCAAAATACATTGTTGATTTGTTGAAAAAAAAAAAAGTTTCCATGTCTCCTATACAAGACACAACACTGGTACCTTCCTTGGGGCACACCTCTGCCTTATTTGTACCTTAATTAGTCCTTTCTTAGAACTTATGATTCATAAACCTAAGCTTATGGTAAGGAACGTGATCTGAGACTTTGATACCGGCAAGGTTAGTGGGTATCGACAGCTGCTAAAATGTTTTGAAGCAGCGCTTTTTACATACAACAACCGTGCATTAACTCAGCGTTTTTTATAACATGTTTTTAAAGACATAATTATGCTACTAATCCTCGAATCGAAATAGGGGTGATAATTAGATAAACCTATCTCAAAGTGATAATCTCAAAATTCAAACTTCCTATCTTACACATAAAGTTTGAATGGGCTCGCTGCCCATTTTCGATCGATGGGACCAATCACTATTGGGTCTGGTACAAGAATCACTACTATCAAAAGTTTTTTCCGAACTTTTTTTTTTATCTTGACCACCTAAACAATTACTAAATAATTCATCTTAATCATAGAATAAATTAATTATTATATTCACAGATTTTTCCCAATTTATCCATGCCCTCCCCCCTCATAAAAAAATAGGGGTGTTCGCGGTTCGATTTGGATCGGATTTGAGATAAAAAGTCATCCGATCCAAAGATAAAAAAAGCATGCAGTTCGGTTCGGTTTGTATGACTTTCTTAAAAATATCCGATCCGATCTGATAAAATACGCTTTGGATTGGTTTGGTTGATTCGGTTTTTACCGACATATCATTACATATTTATATTACATCAAAGAATAAAAATTACAAGCTAAACTGAACAAAATCTTAAACCTATATATACTTGCTGATACATTCATGTAAAAATATTTCATAAAATATGTATAAAATAAATAAATATCATCATCATTTATTATCAAAACATCTTTTATTTATGTTTGGAACATTATAAATAATTAAAAATTATATCAAATATAACTAGTAAGTATTATTAGGAAAAAAACCAACAAATAAAATAGTGAAAAAAAATAGAATAAACATATATTAAATTTATATATGCGGTTTGAATTGGATTGGTTCGGTTTTAGAAAAGGGATCCAAAATCCAATCCGATCCGATCCAAGCGGTTTTCACAAAACAATATCCAAAAAATCTAATAAACATAAGTTTTTTTCGATTTTCATTTTTTTGGATCGATTTTCGTTTTTTTTAATTGATTTGGATATAAACATCCCAGTCAAAAAATATTTGTAGTTACTCATAAATATAAAAAAATAAATGCTTTCCCCCTTTTTTAGATACATTAAAGAGGAGGAGCCCATTACCAACAAAGAATTTTGACCGTTGGGTTGGGAGAAGTGAGTTTCAGAGAAATTGGATGCACATATTTATGGGTCTGAGTGACCCCGGAGGCCCGGGGCTCTTTAAATAAAGCTTGGGTACATGATTCTTTTTCTATCTTTACTATAGGTATATTTATATTCAGCTCCAAAGTCTTCCAATTTTATTTTTTTTCCGTAGGCAGTGGCACTTCCATGTTCAGCAGCAGCATGGAACTTCACTATCAGAATTCAATTCCCATGAAATGAAAAACTACCAAAATTGAATTGGGGTGTGTAAATGAAAGGGAAAGTGGGAGATTTTGGGGAAATGTGGTTTAAATATGGTCAATGGGAATAGTACCGGGGGAAGTACTTTCTCCTAACCGAAGACTATTTTCCAATAATGCTCTAATTTTTTTGGCAAGGCTTTATATTTCCATGTGCAATAATTGTCACATGAAGGGACCGGTCCATATTATAAACAAAAAATTAATACAATATATATATTAAGGTGGTTAGTTAATCTTATTTAAATTGATTAAAAAATTATGTTTTTATCTAAATTACCATTTATGGTAATGAGAAGTTGGTTGTGTTGTTGGGAATAGAATGAGTCATTGAAAAAAAATTGTATTAAATGAAAGATATTTTAGAAATAATATCATTAAATGAGTCATTGAAAATCAAAATCTGCTTATATATAGGATCAAAAGATGGGTGATTTTTTTTCTTTATAATATGGACCGAAGGGAGTATTTTAGAATGAATGTTCACAATTCACAATTAATTTAAGATGAAGTTAGAGCAACCGTAATCGGTGTTTTAAGAATATGATTTTTTTTATTGTAAATGTAATTTTTGAATTTTTTAATATACTTAATATATTGTTTTTCAATAAAAACTTAATGCATATTACTTAGCCATATGTTTGTTCAAATGGACCTTTCTTTGTTCAAAAGGAAAAAAAACTTAACCATATGTAAGTAAGTCCCGTGCCAGTCCAAAAAAAAGAAAAGAAAAAGAAAGTCTCGTAAAGATAAAGTTATAGAAATTTTAAGCCATTAAAATTAAATTAATGGTGGATATCATTCTTGAAGCATAATAAATGTACATTTTAGAAGTGTTTCCCAATTGACTACAGATTATTTATCCCATTTTGATTTATCATATTTTGTCTATTTTTCATATATTCTATATTTTTAATATTATATAAAATTTTAATTTAAGTGTCAACATATTATTAACAGAGACATGGTGTGATACACTAAGATGGGACATTTGATCTCTATCCATAACTATCCTTTGTACGGGTGAGTTTTTAGAGAACAAGTTGAGGAGAAATTACTGTATGTTTTTAGAGCTTAATAAACATATACTTTAAGATAAATCTCCACTACTTATTTGTTTAAATTAACAGTAAACTAGCAAGGATCATTCTTAAAGCATTTATTTATTGTGCTCTGCAAACATGTTATGAATTCTCCCAAGTTGAGGGCTGCATATACAATTTCAGCTTACTTTTCTGTCACTTTGAAGTTCCGTGCATTTCTTCTAATATGATTTTGAGGTTCAACTGGAAGCACCCAACCTTTTAATGACACTGATCGTTGACCTTGCAGCATACAACAAAACGATTGCATGTGAGCAGAAATAAAAGTTTCAACAACCTATTGTTTAGTTGGGTCAGTGAGTTGAATGTAACTTGGATAAAAAGGTATTAAAATTTAAGTCATAACAACAAGATCGAATGGCACTTGATAAAATTAGAACAAGTGTAAAGTTCCTAATTACTTGATAGGACACAAAAGCTAAAGCATGTGCCTTTGCACTTACCATGACACCGTGTATATATGTCACATTAGTGGCAAAATGTTAATCAAATCATATAAGGACCCGTTTGATGGTCAGGATAAGAGAGACAGGATATGATAAACTATCATATCCTGTTTGAAACTGTTGTTTGGTGAGACAGCAGGATAGGATAAGGCAATCATGTCACTTATCATATCCTGTCCATCTAGTTAAAATTCTATCTTGAGGGGAGGGTTTGGTTAGCACTCAACATGATAGAATAAGGTATTTTTTTCTGATAACAAGTAGGATAGGGTGATTTAAAGTATAATAAAATACAAAAATATATAATACATAAAATAATTAAAGTATAATAAAATAATAATTTAAATTATAATAAAAATTAACATGGTTACCAAAAAAAGGTATAATAAAATATAAAATATTTAAATAATAAAATATTAATAATTCATTTTAAAATTTATTTTTATTTTATAACAATACTAATTTTGTTATTTTATATTATTTTAAAAAACTGTAAAATATAAAAAAGTATTCTAATAATTTAACTATATGTAAAGTAAAAACAAAAAATGAATATTTATAAATATAAAAAATTTAATTTTATTTAGACAATATTTAAATTTTTTTAAAAATTATATGTAATTTTATCACAATGATAATTTTGTCTTTTTATATAATTTTAAATAATGAAAATTATAAAAAAACTAAAATCTAATAAAAGATGAAAACATTTAGAATAAAAACGAAAAATTTAAAATTCATACTTAAATTATAATGTTGTCCGGTTGGTTATCTGGTGGACATCAAACGTCGGATATGATAACAACTTATCCTGCTCATATCTTATCCTACTCCTATCCTGTTCTCTTATCATATCCACCTCTATCCTATCCTGACCACCAAACGAGCCCTAAATGTTTTGAGTGGATTGAAATTACTTGTGTTGCGTTGAAATTTGAGAAAACCCATATTGTGATAATTAACAGCTGTATCTCATCATATCTCAGTTTTATCTCCATGTAATTAGGAATAACATATTTAGTTCCTACAATATCTCTTGTACATTATTAGCATATCATGTACCATGTAATTAGGAATAACATATTTAGCTCCTACAATATCTCTCGTACATTATTAGCATATTATGTACCATGTAATTAGGAATAACATATTTAACTCATACAATATCTCTCGTACATTATTAGCATATCATGTACCATGTAATTAGGAATAGCATATTTAGCTCCTACAATATCTCTTGTACATTATTAGCATATCATGTACATAATTACCGGCTAATCTTTAGGCAGATGATTAGGTGAATATGGTGAATATATTCTTCTGAATATCAACGTGAATAACAAGGGGAATTATATCATACTTATTCTTTATGGTATCAGAGCAGGAAAATAAATCCTCCCTGATGCTACTTTGATATTCTCCTTTAGTTTTCTACCGGTATCAAACAGAATACCATGGCTGAAAAAGATGGCGGCGAAGGCGGCAACGATAATGGCAAGAAACAGACTTCTGACAACGGTGAGAATGGGAAGAAGCAGATTTCTCTCTAGCCATACTATTTGCACCCTTCTGATCATCCTGGGAAAGGCAAAGGTGTTGCCGCTGATTCTATCATAGGGCGTGGGCGAGGCAAAGCTCCTGTATCACTGCTCACTTCACAGCACCCTCCTCCTTTGGTTCCCCTATCTTGACATCCCAAGACAAAAGCACAGTTGGTAAGCGCAGTTGGTCCTGCTTTGACAGATGATCAATGGAGTACCATTTTGAATATGTTTAAATCTTTAAATAATAATTCTGCCTCCAATGAAAAATTGACGGGTAAGTCTTTTTTTTCTTGGATATTGGATACGGGGGCATCTTATCACATGACTGGAGACAAATGCTTGCTTGTGGATGTCTCAGATATTTTTCCTTCTCCTATTGTCTTTTGATGGGACACATACCAATGTTGTCCAAGAAGGGACAGCAACTGTTGGTGCCAATATGACAATTAAACATGTTTTATATGTGCCTCGATTAACTTGCAATTTGATCTCCTTTTCTCAGTTGATCTAAGATTTAAATTGTGTAGTCACATTAACTGATAAACTTTGTGTGATACAGGACCGCACTTCGAGGATGGTGATTGGAGCAGGTGAAGAGAGGGATGTGGTCTATTGGCTTCGCTCGATGGCACCGAAAGCCTCGAATATGTCATGCAACTGATGCAGATTCTTATCAAATGTGGCATCGACGTCTTGGACATCTATCTCCCCAAATAGTGGGTCTTCTTCCTGGTGTGAGTAGTAATGATTGTTGTAGAAATAAGAATGAACCTTGTGATATTTGTTTTAAAGCCAAACAGACTCGTGCATCATTTCCTCTTAGTTCTAGCAATGCAGTTGAATTGTTTGAGTTGATTCATTGTGATGTATGGGGTCCGTATAGTGTTCCCTCTTCATGTGGTGCCTCTTATTTCTTAACTATTGTTGATGACCACTCTAGAGGGATTTGGATTTACTTGATGACTAATAAGACAGAGGTTGCAAAACTTGTTAAGAATTTTTGTGCAATGACTTAAACTCAATTCAATAAGAAGGTGAAACGTATTTGAAGTGATAATGGAACCGAATTTACATCCTTGGGAGATTATTTTGCTGCACATGGTATCTTGTTTGAAACATCTTGTGTTGGTACCCCCAACAAAATGGGCAAGCCGAACAGAAACACCGACATATTCTTAATGCAGCCCGTGCCCTCCGGTTTCAGGCTAATCTACCTATTGAATTTTGGGGTGAATGTATACTCACAGCTGGTTACCTTGTTAATCGTACACCTACTTCTGTTCTCCAAGGTAAAACCCCATATCACATTATTTTTGGTCACAGCCCCATCTATGATCACGTTAAAATTTTTGGGTGCCTTTGCTTTGCTTCCAAGATTCCTCGTGACCGCAACTAGTTTGATACTTGAAGTCGGAAGTGCATTTTTATTGGGTATCCTCATGGCAAAAAAGGATGGAGACTATATGACATTGATACTAGGGAATTTTTTAACTCTCGGGATGTTGTGTTCTATGAGAATCACTTTCCCTACAGTCATCATCCTACTTCTGTTCCTACCTCTACTGGGTATACTCATCCTGCGGTTTATGACATGGATTTTGTAACCCCTACTTCATCGTTGGACTCCACACTTTCGCCACCTACCCCACAAATTGTGATGCCTTCCGCTGCACCCATTGAACCAGCACATAATATGGCTTCATCATCTAGTGGGACTGATGGGTCAGCTATTGGGTCTTTGGAAGTAAGGGGGAGTGATTTTATTGAGTTGGAAGCACATACTCGCTTCTCTTGATGGGGCTACGGATCTCTCTTTTCTCCCCTCTGATGGTCATATCCGACGCAACTCAAGAGAACGACATCCATCAATACGATTGCGCGACTATGTTTGTCATACAGCGTGATGTCTAGACCCCCCTTCTTCTTCATCTACTCAATCCCCATCTTCAGGTACGCCTTATCCCATAGTTAATTATGTGACTTGCAATAATTTCTCTACTTCCTATGCTCGTTTTTTGGTCGCAGTAACTGCAGGACATGAGCCGACACGCTTCTCTGAAGTTGTTCGTTTTCCTTCATGGAGTGACGCCATGCGCAAGGAGATTGAGGCTCTTGAAAATAATGGCACATGGACTCTTGTAGATTTGCCACCTGGAAAGAAAACTATTGGGTGTAAATGGGTGTACAAAATCAAATACAACTCTGATGGTACTATAGAACGACACAAAGCACGTCTTGTTATTCTTGGAAACAATCAAGTTGTGGGTATTGACTTCAATGAGACCTTTGCTCCAGTTGCTAAGATGGTCTCCGTTCGTGTGTTCCTTGCGGTAGCCGTCGTTCATGATTTGGGAACTCCATCCAATGGATGTTCATAATGCTTTTCTTCATGGTGATCTTGATGAAGAAGTATATATGTCACTTCCTCCTGGGTTTTCTGGTGCCTCCCCTATGAAGGTTTGTAGATTACGGAAATCTCTATATGGTCTCCGCCAGGTCCCTCGTAACTGGTTCTCTAAGCTTGCTTCTGCCTTGAAGTCATTTGGATTTGTTCAATCCTATGCTGATTACTCGTTGTTCTCCCTTGAACGACATGGTATCATTATTCATATTCTTGTATATGTTGATGACTTGATCATTGTTGGGAATTATTCTGCGGCAATTGCTAATTTCAAAACTTATCTTAGCACTTGTTTTCACATGAAAGATCTGGGAGTGTTGAAATATTTTCTTGGTATTGAGATCGCCCGCGGACCTGATGGTTTGTTTCTTTCTCAGCGTAAATATGCGCTTGATATTATTTCTGAAGCTGGTTTGCTTGGTGCAAAACCATGTGATTTTCCCATGGAACAAAATCATCAATTGGCTCTTGCTACAGGTCCCGATTTTGCTTATCGGGATCGTTCTGAGAAGACTAGTTGGTTGCTTGATTTACCTCACCATCACTGCTTGGAACTATGTTATGATGTTCACACTCTAGCTTGATTTATGCAAAGTCCCAAAGAAGCCCCTTTGGAATGATGCTCTACGAGTTCTTCATTACTTAAAAGGTCATCCTGGGCAAGGTCTTTTGCTTTCTAAGGATAGTGCCTTAAAGCTTACTGCTTATTGTGATTCAGATTGGGCCACTTGTCCTTTGACTCGTCGTTCTCTTACTGGCTACTTTATTATGTTGGGTGTTTCTCCTGTTTCTTGGAAGACTAGGAAGCAGCCCACCATTTCTCGATCCTTTGCAGAGACTGAAGACCGCTCTATGGCCACTGACAGTTGTGAGCTTACTTGGCTTAAATCCTTGCTTAAATCTCTTGGTGTTCATCATTTGACACCTATGCGTCTGTTTTGTGATAGTCAAGCGGCTCTCCACATTGCCGCGAATCCTGTTTTTCATGAACGTACCAAGCATATTGAGGTTGACTGCCATTTTGTTCGAGACCAGATTCAAGCTGGAAACATTGCTACCTTTCATGTTCGCACCAACCTACAGCTAGCAGATATTTTTACCAAGGCTCTCGGAAAGCAACAATTTGAATTCCTTCTTCTCAATTTGGGCATTTGGAATCTTCATGCTCTCACTTGAGGGGGAGTATTGGGATAACTAACAGTTGTATCTCATCATATCTCAGTTTTATCTCTATGTAATTAGGAATAGCATATTTAGCTCATACAATATCTCTTGTACATTATTAGCATATCATGTACCATGTAATTAGGAATAGCATATTTAGCTCCTACAATATCTCTTGTACATTATTAGCATATCATGTACATAATTACCGGCTAATCTTTATGCAGATGATTAGGTGAATATGGTGTATATGTTCTTCTGAATATCAACGTGAATAACAAGGGGAATTATATCATACTTATTCTTTAACCCAGGAGAGCATAATACAAAAAAATTAGTAATCGTTCAACTATTTGTTATCCCATATTACTTTGGATCAGCAATATTATGAATCATGCAATTTCTTTTCCAACTTGTTTGCTAATTTCCGTAACCCTAAAATAACAGAGAAGCCAAGTCTTACAGTAACATACTTACTTGCAATGCTTGGTATATTTGCTGCTACTTGATGGTACTAATTATCAAAATATACGAGGACTTGAAACCGTTTGGACTTGAGGCTTTGTTATGAAATTTAAATGTTGCCATTGGCCCAAAAGCCCAAATAATGATTGGGTCTTAAATTAGCCCATTAACACCGAGCCTTCAATATGGCTCATGAAGTTAAGATGATCGGGGGATCTAGCCATAAACAAACGCTCACTTTGGTAAGAAAACATGAGGGGAGCTGCTGTATGACCTTTACTTGCAGGTAACAGACCTTTCATGAACATATATTACTTCCATTGTGATGATTTTACATTTATATTTATATTTATTTTTTATTGTAACATAAAAAGGCCAAAATTGCACTGAGCAGTGATTGTAATCAACCATGAATTTGGACAGAAAATGTTTAAAAGACAAGGTTGAGTTCTGATGGTGTTTTGTTTTTATGTTTTTGAGTTTTATCATTGAATTTTATTGAATTTTGACAGTAAATGTTTAAAAGACATGATTGGGTTCTAATAAAAGGACTACTTTTTAAAGACTAATTGTAATTCTGCTGTAATTAATTAAATCTTATCTTTGACATGATGTAAGCTTTTTTTAACCATTAATATGATGAAAATAACCTATATCACCTAATGGGTATCGTAAGTTAAGTTGCAAATTGTTTTTTTTTTTGTTGGCATTTTGTGTTGGCAATTCAATGGTATTGAAATTTCTAGCTCCCAGAACATGATCCTTTGTTTGGATGATGCATTTTAAAAAGGGGATGCAACTTTTTTATGGGATTTAAAATAATTTCATTTCAAACAGTGTCTTTGGACATCGAAAAATTTTGAAATTTCTTTGAAAAAAACATATATCATATCAATATATTTTTAAATTTGACATTATCTTTCATAATTTCTCTTATTCTATAGCTAAGTAATGCTTTCTTTTAAGCGTCAAAACTCGAAAATAATATTTTCATTTGCTAGTTTTATTATCAAATTTTATTTTGTCTATTTGAGCAAGTCAGAACTCAGTATTCATATATGTAAGTAAAAAAATATACAAAGATCACAAAAAAGTAAAGTGTAAATAGACTTAAGCTCCTACATATTTAATTATCATAAATACCTCGAATATTTAAATCACCTAAAATTCCCTATGTTTAATAATTGGCAAAAAACGTGCATGTTTAAGCGCTTGAAAAAAATTATGGTTTTTCTCTCTAGCTGTTGGATGGCTATTGAAATAATTAAATTATTTAATTAAACGATTTAAGATAAACTTTCTTAAATTACAAATATATACTTATATTGATAATATATTTCGATTAAATGATTTATTTAATTATTGTAGAATTGATTTATATTAATTTTTTGCATCATATGGGGGAAGGACACCTATTTAAAAAAATATGGGGAAGGACAACTATTTAAATTTGTTTTGAAACATAAATTATTTCGATTAAATAATTTATTATATTATTATAGAGTTCATAATTCTATATTTGAATTTTTGTTATCAAATTATCCATAGGACAATTCAAACTATTATCAAATTACCATAATCTTAAACTACCTTACTTTTTTATATATTACAATAATAACAATAAATATGACTATTGTTATTATATTAATTATAGTGCTCACGAGGAGCAAGCCTACTTCAATACAAGAAAGTTTTGAACATGTGTAAAAATAAAAGTAACCCGTGCGAATGCATGGGTACCTTACTAGTTGGAAAGAAAACATGAGGGGAGCTGCTGCATGTGCTTCATCCACCCCCACATTCATCATTTTAATATGTGAATGGACTATTATACCCCCATAAACTTCAAAAAACCATTCCCCTCCTTCCTTTCACCCCCCACCCCCACACATTCAGATCCGTCCTTCATTCTTCTTCTCCACCCATCATCATCTTCTTCCTCCACTTTTCTCCGGTTCGCCGCATGCTAGATATATTAAAATTTAAGAAGAAGGAGATGAAACACTCTTTTCTTTTTTACCTCTATTTTCTCTCATTAAAAATATGTTAAGCAATACATGCGAGCTATATCAATTAAAGGCAAAAAAAACTCCCAAAAAGGATATTGGATTGGAGCGGAATGACTTCCACGTCAAGGTGACACTCTACCACTGAGTTATACCCATTCCTTCTCTTGCCCCCGTTGAGAAATAGAACTGACTAATCTTAAGGCAAAGGGTAGAGAAACTCAACGCCACTATTCTTGAACAACTTGGATAAGAGACTGGACATGATTGGGGATGGGTCCAACAGGCATGGGACAATAAGGCCCACCTTAACTAGGAGCTGACCCAACCACTTGGACTGCTCAAGTAGGACCGTCATGGCTAGGGTCGAACCCAACATCTAATGCATGCGCAACGGATTGGGATCTGGATCCATTGCCATCACCTTAAGTCCTACTTTCTCTGTTTGTTTTCCCCTGTATGTTGATGGATCCCGACAAGTATACCGGATCAAAGCAAGTAATACTTAAAACGGTGAGACCGAGTATTGTTCTCAGGGATTGATAGATCAAGTACCACTTCGAAAACTTAATTATTTGAACGAATAATTGAGAGAATATTGGAATCTATGATTAAAAACAATTAATTATTAAGTCAAGTAAATTAATGCAAGCAGTGAGAAGACAGTCGCAATATTATGAGGAATAACAATTATGAGAAAGGTCTAGGGATTTGATTTCACCAACGTTTATCAAGTTTGATGCAATTATGAATCATCGCAATTACTAATCTTCTACTTTTGTCAACTAAGAGTTCTAAATTATCCTAACGTCTCTCTCGAGTACGGTTAGCAAACACCCCTTAACCCTTAACCAACTATATCTCTATGATGGTTAATTATTAAGAAATTCATTAAGTTCTATGACTCCCTATAAAGGTTGCAAACAATCCCTATGGTATATCTCTATCCGCATAAACTTTATGGTTTTTCCCAATGCTCTAAACACATAACTAACCTCTCGATATCATTATGATTGGCAAATCATGCATAATAATGGCCAGTTATAAGCAAGCATTAAGCGCAGAAGTAAAACACAAAAGGATGAAGAAAAGAAACTATGAGAATATCATAAAAAACATTCAAACAGTCCAAACGCGGCTACATCATCTCCTTATAATGGAGGAATTAGTTCATCATCATAGGAATCAATAACATAATCAAAGAAACCAACATGAAAACAAGAAAAGAAGGTATAGGTGTAGCAAAACAGAGGGAGACGCAGCCAAAGAGTGGAACCCTATTTCCGTACAAAAGACCATAATTTATAAGTTCTGGTATCAGTGATTCGCGGGGCGAAATACATTTCGTGGGGCAAAATTTAAATCATAGCTTAGTTCAGAAGTGCACCATCCGCGGGGCGGATGACTCAAAGTTTCTAGCCTCTTCTTGCTTCTATTCCTTGCTCTCGGGCTTCACTTTTATCCTTCCCAAGCTCATGTATGTACACGAAATTTATTCAAACTAGAAAATCATAGAAAAAGACTCAATTTCCTAATTAAAACAAAGAAAATACATTCAAAGACTCTAAACACTGCTTAAGGAAAGCAAAGCCAAATTTGAGTACTAATTGAAAATAGAACTCATCGATAAGGTAAAATTCACAAGAAAGTCTAGAATAAAACTAGATAATCTAGCGGATTATCAACACCTCAAACTTAAGCTTTTCTTATCCTCAAGCAAACTACACACAAAAAGACTCGAAGCAAAAACCACAAAGGACTCAAGGACACACAATGAGTTGATATAAGATTAATGGATCCATAACCAAAAATTTCCCACATAATGTCAACCACAACCACTTCATCAAAATCAAGTAGCGGTTTCAAAAACTTACCAAAAACTTACCAAAACTTACCTTCAAGATCAACCAAAAGAGTGAACTCAACCATCATTCACTTACCAATCAAGTAGCGGTTTCAAAAACTTAAACACAAAATCACTAGTCATCAATGAGTCTCACTCCTCACCAAGGATAATTAATTCACTCAACGCTCAAGTGTTTAGGCTTGTGTTTCGCTTAAAAATCTGCAAATTGAAAAACTCACTCTTTGGACTTGATTTTCATCTCACTCATTAGTTCACACAACCACATGATCCACGATAAAACGGTCTTTGCAAGGGTGTAATGGGGCCAAGGTGGAAGGTAGGGTAAAAGAAAAAGGAATGCAAGTTTAGACCCTAAAGACCAAGTGAGCAATGGAGCACAATTTCCAAAGAATACACTACTTTTGTTTCTTTTTTTTCTTTTCTTTTTTTTTCACTTTATGGCGTTTTTTGCACACTTTTCCACTTTCTTCACTTGAAACTTCATTTATTTATTTTTTCTTTCACTTTTTCAGATTTTTTTTTCTTTCAAGGGCATTTTTACCCAATTCCTTGCTTTTCTTCCAAAATTGAATTTCTCACGTGTCACCTCAAACTTATCACTTTGCTACCATTCTACATTGAATTCCAATGCTCACTTAATCATTTTGGGTAGGTAAACATGGTTTTTCCGGATTTAGCAATTATATTTAGGTAAACAGCAAAAATAGGCTTAAAGCACAATGTAGCTGACAAGGGATAATTCATTTAGGTAACTTTTAGGCCAACTAGCTATTTCAAAGAAAGTGCCTTTATCATGCTCATGCATCAAGTAATCATGTAAACCAAGAAGAGATTCAAGAAAACCTAAGAGTTTATAACTTAATAGCGACACTCCAAACAAAATTCATGTTGAAGGCTCAAACTCCTCACCCGGAGACAAATAGAGACTCATATCAAACATCATGAATCATGCTAAGTCCTCTAACACCTCAAACTAGTCATGGTTCATGCATTAAAGTCAAGGCACACTCAATTGCATATCTATCCAATCACTCTCAAAAGTATCATGTTTTTCACTTAAGCATGACATGCATTCATCAATCAAAAATGATATGGAAACAAGAATGGGAATTCACATTGTCAATCCACTTTCAATTCAATTATCAACTCAACACATCAAAAAAAATATTTATAAAATTTTTTTTGACCCGTTAAAAAGAAAAAAGAAAAACAGACACCAACAAAACTCTATGCGCAAGGTCAATGAAATGCTAACAAACATGAAAGCAACGTAAAGAAATAGAGGAGTTAAGAAAGCTAATCTCTAGGGTTCCAAGTGAAACCCTCCTCTTCAGTCATCTCCTCATATCCTCATGAATGTCTTTTTCCTCTTCTTCCGCTTCGGGAGAAGGAATCTCTGTATCCCCAACCTCGCCAACTCTCAGTGGAACTCCTCAAGTGCGAATCAGAGTCCGAACGGAATTCGGAACATCCAATTTGGGGAATGGACGATGACCTTATCATTGCCTCACTTTGCATATCATTATCCGAATCATCTAGAACCTGTCTCGGAGGCATCTAGCATCATTGAAACACATGCACACATTATTTACAAATACTAGACCAAATTAAAATAAAGCAAAACAAAGATGGGGTGATGATGCTCCTGATAGTCTCAAAGTCAAAACATACACCAACAACCCCCCATTACTGTAACCAAGTTTCAATGATAACACCTACATATTACATCAATCAAAACTAAGAGTTTATCAATGAACTATACAAAAAAGTTGACCATGATAAAAGCCTAATAAATGTCATAAGATCTCCTCAAGGCTCCATCAAGTCATCTATCATATCTCGGGGCATGTCTGGCTCACCCTCATCTTCAGGCTCACAAAAAAACTTGATAGGTAGGGTTCTTCCCAAACATAGTGCTTGACGTCATTGAAGAATTTCTTCTTTTACTGCCAAGTAAGTCCTTCAGGCACTACCTTTGCAACCATGTAGTTAGCAATATCTGCAAACCATGGTGTTGTTGAAATGGCAAACAGCTTTTCATCCGGAAACTCATCATGAATTGGCAATTTCTTGTCCTCCTCATCCGGATTGATCAATCTTGATAGATGATCCGCCACTCCATTCTCACTTCCTTTCCAATCCTTGATCTCCACATCAAACTCCTGCAAAAGCAAAACCCAATGAAGCAATCTAGGTTTAGCATCCTGCTTAGACATTAAATATTTCAATGCGGAATGGTCAGTGAAAGTAGTTACTTTCGACCCTATCACATATGACATAAACTTGTCTAATGCAAAGACTACCGCTTTTCAGTTGTAGAGTAGTTCAATTGTGCATCATTTAAGACCTTGCTAGCATAATATATGACATGCACTCTTTGTTCTACTCGCTACCCTAAAACAGCCCACACCGCATAATCACTCGCATCACACATGGTTTCAAAAGGTAGTTCCCAATTGGGTGCGGTGATTATGGGTGCGGTCACTAACTTATGTTTAAGACATTCAAATGCATCATGACACGCGGATTTAAAATCAAAGGATACATCATGGACAAGAAGATCGCTAAGAGGTTTATCAATCTTCGAAAAGTCCTTTATGAAGCGTCGGTAGAAATTGGCGTGACCAAGAAAGCTTCGAATGCCTTTCACACTTGTTGGGGGAGGAAGTTTTTCAATGACATTCACTTTAGCTTTATCAACTTCAATCCCCTTAGATGAGATCTTATGCCCAAGCACAACTCTTTCCTTCACCATAAAGTGACATTTTTCCCAATTTAGCACCAAGATGGTTTCTTGACACCTTTTAAGCACACAAGCTAGATTCTCCAAGAAATTATCAAAAGAGGCTCCAAAAACCGAAAAGTCGTCCATGAACACCTCTATGAACTTTTCAACCAAGTCGGAGAATATAGTAAGCATACACCGTTGGAAAGTTGCCGGAGCATTGTACAACCCGAAGGGAATTCTTCTATACACAAAAACTCCATACGGGCAAGTAAAAGCGGTCTTCTCTTGATCTTGAGGATCCATGGAAATTTGATTATACTCGGAATACCCATCCAGGAAACAATAATAGTCACGACCCGAGAGATGCTCCAACATTTGATCAATGAATGGAAGAGGGAAGTGATCTTTGCTAGTTGCATCATTCAATTTCCAATAGTCAAAGCAAACTCTCCAACCCGTGACGGTTCTTGTAGGAATCATCTCATTCTTCTCGTTCACCACCACTGTTGTTCCTCCCTTCTTCGGCACTACATGAACGGGACTCACCCAAGCACTATCCGAGATTGGATAAATAATTCTCGCATCTAGTAGCTTTATAATTTCCTTCTTCACGGCCTCCTTCATGATATGGTTGTGTCTCCTTTGCGGTTGCACTACCGGCTTATAATCATCTTCAAGCAAAATCTTGTGCATGCAAAGTGAGGGTCTCATACCCTTCAAATCTGAAATCTTCCAACCAATGACCGATTTGTGAGCTCGCAACACTCTAAGAAGCTTGTCTTCCTCATCACTCTTCAAGGAATTGTTGATGATGACTGGAAAGTGTCCTTCCTCACCAAAAAATGCATAACGTATGTGAGAAAGGAATTGTTTGAGCTCCGATTTTTGAATTTCTTCCAGTTTCTCATCCTTTCTAACCTCCTCCTTGCTAGATTCCTCTTTCAAATATGCGGGCAATGCTTCCAAATGCTTCACCCATTCCAAGCACTCATCATCTTCAATTTCCACATCCTTTTCTAGACCTTGGGATTTTACCAACACCTTTTCAAGTGTTGAACCAAAATGAGAATCATGAGCAAATGATGCTACTAAAGAGTCCTCCACATCAATACTCCAACATTGAGCCTTATCCTCCAAATGTTTCATCGCATCAAAGACGTTAAAGACCACATCCTCATCTTGCACCCTCAATGTTAACTTGCCTTGTTGTACATCTATGAGAGCTCTTCCGGTTGCTAAGAATAGCCTCCCCAATATGAGGGGTATTTCCGAATCATGGTCCATGTCAAGAACAACAAAATCTACCGAAAAGATGAAGCGATATGGATATTTGATGGAGCGATCCGCTAGTTGAAGAGACATTATAGTGGATTTGACTTCCTTTATCCCAAGCTCCTTTAAGATAGAAAGGGGCATCAAATTGATGCTAGCCCCAAGATCACAAAGAGCCTTACCACAAGTGATTCCTCCAATGGTGCAAGGAATGCTAAATGACCCCGGATCCTTCAACTTTGGTGGTAATTTCCTTTGCAAGATAGCGCTACACTCCTCGATCAAAGCTACGGTTTCATCATACTTCAATCTCTTCTTCTTGGACAAAAGTTCCTTCATGAGTTTGGCATAAGAAGGCATTTGCTCTCAAGCTTCCGCAAATGGAATATTGATTTGCATATTCCGGAAAACATCTAGGAAGCGTGAAAATTGCTTTTCATCTCCCGCCTTCTTCAACTTTTGAGGATATGGAACCCACACATATGGTGGAATGTCCTTGGCTTCAATGAACTTTTTTTGAGTAAATTCTTCATCAACTAATTTCAGTTTCATGTCCTTTTCTTTCTCCAAAGAAGGTTGATCATTCTCACTTTCATCTTCAACATCTTCTACAATCACCTTTTCTTCCACGCTTTTTGGCTTATCCTCTTTCTTTCCTAGATCCTTAGCTTGAATGTCTTAGGTTTTTTCCCAAAAGCTCTCCCTTAGGAGCAATCACCTTGCCACTCCTAGTTAAAATGGCCTTGCATTAACCCTTAGGATTACTCTCGGTATTTCTCGGCAAAGACCCCGGAAGCCTTTCACTTAGTTGCGTGGAGATTTGACCTATTTGATTTTCTAGGTTGGTGATGGATGAAGTGATATGCTTGAATCCCAATTCCACATTACCAAATTTCTCTTTAGTCTCGTCTTGGAATGAAGTTTGTTGATTTATCTTGATGGTTTGTTGATTGACCATTTTCTCAAAAGCAATCTCCCAATCACGCTTCCCCTCCTTGTTTTGTATTTGATTTGAGGAATTGTGGTTAGGCCATTGTTGAGAATAATTATCATTTCCAAAGCCTTGCTTTTTCTGTCCAAGATTCCCATTATAGGTCCAAGAGAAGTTCGGATGCTTCTTCCAACCCGGATTATAAGAGCTCGCATAGGGGTTATTCTGAGTCTTTTGATAACAATTCCCCCTTTTAGGATGAGAGTCATAGAAATTGTGCATTTCATCCACTTGCTCATGAGAAGATTGATTAGCAAACATATTTTCAGGACAATTTGAAACTTCATGCTCCCCTTGGCAAAAATTGCAAGTTGCCATAGTATTCTTCCGGCATTCATCTTCAAACTCTGTACTTCCTTTGTGAGAAGGTCCATTTGTTGTGACAAATGTTTATTATGAGATAACATGACACTATAAGTCTCAACCTCGTGCACTCCTTGCTTGGTGACACCTCGCTCACTCCTTTTAAGATAATCATTTTGAGCCATTTTCTCTAATAATTCTCAAGCATCTTCGACAAATTTATAAGCAAGTGAACCATTGGCCGATGCATCACATAAATCTCGTGTGTCAGGTATAAGACCATTGTAGAAATACTAAACACGCATCCATAAGGTGAAGAAAGATTGTGGACACTTCCTCAACAGTGCAGTATACTGCTCCCATGCTTCACTAAGAGATTCACCATCATATTGCCTGAAAGCAGTGATAGCGGCTTGCACTTGTATAGCTTTCTACGATGGAAAGAATCGAGCCAAGAACTTCTGAGCTATGTCCACCCAAGTAGTTATGCTTCTGTTGTTCATAGAATCATACCAGTCACGGGCCTTATCCCTCAACGAGAATGGGAATACCCGCAATCTAAGAGCTTCATCAGAGACACCATTCTGCTTGTTGGTGTCGCAAATCTCCATGAACCTGGTAATGTGCCTGTGGAGATCTTCATTATCCCGCCTGTCAAACTGATGAAGTGCAAGTAACTGCAGTAACGTTGTTCTGAGCTCAAAGTTATTAGCTTGAATGGGCGAATTAACAATAGGAGATGCACAATCGTCTAAGTTAATACAAGAATATTCAATCAACGGCTTGTATGGTGGAGGATCTTGTTCCGCCATATCTGCAATAACAATAGGCGTTTGCTGTAACGCCTTTTTCTGTTCACGAATCTGTTTCCTCAAAGCCCGTTCAGTCTTCCGAATCTCAGGATCGTATAAGGGATTATCAGGGTGAACTGTACCTCGCATACACTGAAGCTAGGAACAAGATCAAGCCGAGATGAGAAAACCCAAGTAAAAAGTGCCAAAAACTTTATGGATCCCGACAAGTGTACCTGATCGAAGCAAGTAATACATAAAACGGTGAGAACGAGTATCGTTCTCAGGGATTGATAGATCAAGTACCACTTCGCAAACTTAATAACTATTTGAAAGAGCAATTGAGAGAATGTTGGAATCTGTGATTAAAAACAATTAAATTATTAAGCCAAGTAAATTAACGCAAGCAGTGAGAAGACAGTCGCAATATTATGAGGAATAACAATTATGAGAAAGGTCTAGGATTTGATTTCACCTACGTTTATCAAGTTTGATGCAATTATGAATCCTCGCAATTACTAATCTTCTACTTTTGTCAACCAAGAGTCCTAAATTATCCTAACGTCTCTCTCGAGTATGGTTAGCAAACACCCCTTAACCCTTAACCAACTATATCTCTATGATGGTTAATTATTAAGAAATTCATTAAGTTCTATGACTCCCTGTGAAGGTTGCATACAATCCCTACGATATATCTCTATCCGCATAAACTTTATGGTTTTACCCCAATGCTCTAAACACATAACTATCCTCTCGGTATCATTATGATTGACAAATCATGCATAATAATGGGCAGTTATAAGCAAGCATTAAGCACAGAAGTAAAACACAAAAGGATGAAGAAAATAAACTATGAGAATATCATAAAAAACATTCAAACCGTCCAAACGCGGCTACATCATCTTCCTAGAATGGAGGAATTAGTTCATCATCATAGGAATCAATAACATAATCAAAGAAACCAACATGGAAACAAGAAAAGAAGATCTCAGCGCAGCAAAACAGAGGGAGACGCAGCCAAAAGAACAAAGAATGGAACCCTATTTCCGTACAAAATGCCAGAATTTATAAGTTCTGGTATCAGTGGTTCGCGGGGCGAACTACATTTAGCGGGGTGAATTTTAAATCATAGCTCAGTCCAGAAATGCACCATCCGTGGGGCGAATGGTCCATCCACGGGGCGGATGACTCAAAATTTCTAGCCTCTTCTTGCTTCTCTTCCTTGCTCCCATGCTTCACTTTATCCTTCCCCCAAGCTCATGTATGAACCTGAAATTTATTCAAACTAAAAAATCATAGAAAAAGGCTCAATTTCCTAATTAAAACAAAGAAAATACATTCAAAGACTCTAAACACACTAGTGCAATAAGTGCTTTTTACGTCAGTTAAAATTGATTTTTTACGTCAGAATACTGACTGACGTAAATACAGCTGACGTTAATAGTTAATATTTTAACGTCGGTTGAGTACTGACGTTAAATATAAAACTATTAACGTCAGTTCCTTAACAAAACTGACGTTAATTTTGTAAAAATTAACGTCGATTTTTTAAACAACTGACGTTAAACATAAAACTATTAACGTCAGTTCTTTAAGACAACTGACGTTAATTTTGTTAAAACTAACGTCAGTGGTTATAAAGAACTGACGTTAAAGGTTTAATTTTAACGCCGGTTTTAATAAACAACTGACGTTAATAGTGTACTTTATATTTTATAAAATACTATTAACGTCAGTTGTTTGATACAGCTGACGTTAATAGGTTTTTTTTTTTTAAATTCAGCTTTAAAATATCACTCCCCTCAGCTATCCCTGCATTCAGTAAATATCCCAGTAACACAGAATATCACACACATTACAGAATTGCAAAGGAAAAATGGAACAATGGGGGGACTTATATATTAAAACCAAAACCCATGTATATATATAAATAAATTTTAGTTCCAATGTCTAAAAAACAAAACTATCAATCTAAGGATATATATATATATATATATACATGTTATTAATTAGTTTCTAAAGTCTAACAAAAAAACTATTTATCTAAGTATTGCGGAGGTATCTTGTCAATTCCTTTTTCAGTCGCATACTTGAAGAAGAATTCGGCGAAGCGCATCCTCAAGTCTCTTAACTCATCTTATTGAATAGGCGATTGGTCGATAAATGCCTAGACACGTTCAAATAATAACAATAACATAAATGCAAGTCATCTTCAAAACTATAATATATAATTTAACAAGTTGCTTAAATATTACCTTATTCCATCCATCCGTAATAGATGCGGAGACTATGTTCAGCATATGAAGCATCACATAATAGCCGCACGACCACCCGTCAATTTGAAATCGAGACTACGTACCAACAAAATTAATTTCAACGTCAGTTGAATATACATATAAATTAGTAAGTATAATATTAATTATTTTATAAATAAACTTCCAAACCTTGAGGATGTTCCATACAGGATTTGCTTTAGCCTTAGAAGTCCTACTTCTCCCGTTGGCGCAACTTATGCTACTCGCCTTCAGCGCGCTATCATAAACAAATAATCATGTCGATCAATTAAATTCATATATCATGTGTATAATAAACTAAAAACAACTTATATTAAAACTTAAATTAAATATAAGATTAGTTACTTACTTATTTACAGCATCCACCACCTTCGGTGGTGGATCTTGGTGGAGAGAGCAGAAGAATATGACTCTATGCCTAGACGGGTGAAGTACGAACAACTGTCAATGGTTTTTCATACAGTAGGGAGCCAGATATATTTCTTTCGGATTGTCGCCCAACAAGTTCCCTAAGTATTTACTCAATGCATCGCCAGCAAATAAATCGGGCAGAAGGATTGACGGATCTAACAAACCGTAAACTGATGCAACGCCCTTATCAAGCTGAAGACGATGGAGATACCTAAGATATGAAAAGGTGTGGATGTTAATTACATAATATATATATTGAAATTAAAATAAATTATTAAATGGAAAAATACCAAAAAAAAGTTATAAAATTTAAATTAACTTACGTGCACCAGAGACTGAAAACATTGTTGTTCATCCAGACGTTATTTCTGCAGGCGTTCCCGAGATCATCACCACAGAAGGTAAATATCCTCCGTTGATCTGGGCGTGCCACCCATCCATCGTGCTCCAATGGACATTCAAAAATCTCAAACGCATAATCCTCACCAAGTGAGAACAAACGAGTGATAGGTGACAACGACACCGACGTCGACTTGGCCTTCAGTTTATGAAAAATAAAATAGATAAGTTTTTGATAATTTAAAAAAACACAAGTAATTATTTGACTAATTTGGACATTAATAATGAATAAATACCTTTGCTAACATTTCGAGCTCACGTCGTTTGGAGTCCAATTCAAGCTCACGCCTTTTCATTTCCAACTCATGCTCATGGCGCTGGACTTCCAACTCCCGCTCCCTTACTGCCAACTCATCGTCCTCCACATGTGCCCTACTAAAACTCTCTTTTGTGCTCACATGTGAAGGGTTGGCAAGCCCTGCGGTGTCCTGGGATGTACCGACGGAGGAACGCTCTCTGGCAAGCCCCTGCTTGAATTCTGGGTTGGATATTAAGCCTTGCATCAGATGTGTTGTAATATCTGGGTTGGACATTAGGTGCTGAGTAATGTCAGCCAAAATTGATGCTTCATTGACCACCCGCTTTCGTGAAGCAGACTTGCCATAATATTCTTTGACGGTCACGTTCCCAGGAACACCGAGAACCCGACCAGGATGGTCTTTCTTGCCTAGAGCAGTCATCAAGACGTCCTGCTGTCCAGAAGGGACGAATGCGCCCTGGGAGGATTTTGCTTTAAGATCCATCTACAATGAAAAAAAATGAAAAAACGTGCAAGTGAAAAGTGTTGCAAATATCTATACAAATATCAATTGAAATCAAGTTAATTATTTACTTACAATCTCATCTGCCACTTCGCGAGTGGCATCAGCTTTAAAAGATCCCGTCTTTGTCATGCGGTAGGCTAAACCGGACATCCTCGCGGTCGATGTCCGACGGAGGACTTGATGGTGTGCCCTCGAGCACCTCTCCTCTTTCAATCCTAGCAGAGTGCTCTTCCCTGCTTCGCCTCGACCTATCTCGCCATCACCGCTCGATCCGAGTCCGGGTACCCACCCCCGAGACATGGTGTGGCGGTGGACGTTCTTCCTGATTGATCCGACCCTTATTTGCCTTAGCCTATTCAAACAAAAACACATAATTAAATACAGTTAAATGATCTATAATAAGCATACAAAATTAACTTAATCAACCAACCTGAAATTCTCCATCCTGTCGACTCCTGGCAAACATATCCCAAGTATCCCGATCAATCCAGGGGATAATCCGAGAACATTTTATCAAGCCGCTTCTTCCCGGATACATAGTACCTGGTAAGATCATGCTTGAACCCATTCCAACGCTTTGATGCCATTTTCATACATTTATGACGATGATCCTCGTCATTTGGCACGATCCAAGCTACCTACACATTAGATACATATATAACAACCGGATGGATTATAACTCCGGATAATTATCTAATAATGTAAATCAAACGAATGTAAAGGTAAAATACCGTGATAGCCTCCCAAATCGGATCCTTAACGCTTACGTGGAACGTCATTCCGATGGTTGTAGTTGATGCTTACGTGCGCTTCGCTTGTAGAAACACCCACTTATTAAATTCTTTAGCACGGGGTCCCTGGGCATTTAGATTAGCATCGAAGGACACCTCAAGCTTCTGTCCGCTCTGCCTGTCCTTCTCTAGTTTCTTCAACGAGGTGGATCCTCTACCCCGTTACCTATGAGCCTGTGATGTCTGTATGGACAAAAAAAATGATAAAATAGAGGCTTGTAACATTATAAACTTACATTAAAAATAAGGACTAAAGATAGTATATAACATGTAAACTTACACTAGAATCAGGCGTAGGCGTGATCGGGTCCTGCGAAACCCCCACAGTGTCCTCCCGTGCATGTGGGCTATCCGACTGATCCCTATGTATGCCTGTTCAGAAACAATATATATGTATTAACATAGGCTATAACTCAAAATAAATACATAAGTATAAATAAAAATAACTAGATAGGTCCTGTAGATATACAAAACATCTATATATCCAATATAAGGACAATACGGGAGATTGAAAACTATAGTTTTTGAAGATTGCCAAGCACTGGTCACGGCCGTAACGTGCCAACTGAACCAGACCCTCATAGGCAGAACTGATCACGGCCTAGCCGTGATGAGCATCACGGTCGTGACAGATCAACCAGCAGAGCAACATGCACTCAAAACCAAAAATAGAGACATTCCAAACAACTCAAACTCACGGTTTAAAGTTACAACTACTGAGACTACAGTTTCAACATACACTCAAAAAACCAAAAATAGAGACATTCCAAACAACTCAAACTCACAGTTTCAAGTTTCAACTACTGAGACTACAGTTTCAACCAGCAGAGCAACATGCATGCACTCAAAACCAAAAATAAAAAAATGTGCCATAAAGACTCACCAGAAAAAGGCGCTCGCGTGGTGGTGGAGGGGAAGCTCGAGTGGTGGCCAACGTTCGATGTGGTGACTGAGAGCAGAGGGACAAGGAGAGTTAGTGCACGGGAAGGGGAAAGAGAGATGTCAAGTTATTGCAAAGAATGAGCGGGAAAGACAGAGTTAGGGGTTAAGAGTGTACCTCACTGTGGTGGCGAAGAAGCCCTCTCGGTGGTTGCGGTGGAGATGAGCTCACGATTAGGGCAGAGTGAGAGCGAGAGTGAGGGTTGAGAGTGAGGGTTGAGCGTGATGAAAAGAGAAAAGAGACGTACAGAGAAGTGGAGAAGGCGCGCGGGGGTAAACGTTATAATTAAAATAAAACAACATATTAAGTCAGTTTTTAGTAAAACCTGACGTTAAAGATCATATATTTAACGTCAGTTGTCATAAGAAACTGACTTTAAAAACTCTCACACTTATTACGTCAGTTGTTAGTAAAAACTGAGGTTAAAAGTCATATATTTAACGTCAGTTGTATTAAGAAACTGATGTTAAAAATACTCACAACTTCTTACGTTAGTTGTATTACACAACGGACGTTAAAAGTTTATTAGTTTCTGCAAAAACATTCATTCCTTTGACTACTGTGCTACTTACCCATTCACCTTGTACCTAATCCTCTTAATGAGCATTAAGTTTATAGATAAGTTTTCAAGAAAATCATAATAGCTTAGTAACTTCATCCACTGCTCCTATAAATAGCTCCCTTCCATCCTTTTAATTTTTCTGCTTCACAGTATGGCTCTGCCGTGGAGACTAACTTCATCAATCTTTCTTCCTATTCCTAGACTCAAAGGTCTTTGTCTTAATGGTCAAACAACTTCTGAGTTTGAGTAAATCACATTACATGGATATTAAGGTTGGGTGAATCACGTAATGTGATTCTCTCACTTTATTTCATCTCTGTCATCCCTTTCACTTTGCTTTGGAAGCAAGTGATTGTGGATTCAAGATGATGCATCAAGGAATTCCACTGAAGAAGAAAGATGCAAAGATCCATTTCACTTTGCTTTCGCTGCTAGTGACTGAGGATTTACTTTGCATCATGGAATTCAAGTGAGGGAGGTGATGCATCCATTGGAGTTTCTGATGACAGGACTGAGAAGAAAACGATGTTGATGCAGAAACTTTTTTATATTTTAGGGCTATGTTGCAGAAATTTTTTATCTTTTAATCATGTAATTTTAACTTATGAATCGCTTTAATGACATACGATTTGATTATACATATAACTTGTTTTATGTTAAGTGTTTATTTATTTTAATTTGCACAAGAATTTGTTTACTAATTCAAGCTAATTAATAAAAATTAAAAATAAACTTGTATAAAAAAAAGGTTTAGAAATAAACTGCAGTATTATATGGAGTGATCTGCGTTAAGAGGGACAACAGGGATATGACAACCAATGAAATGAGTTTCATAATTATTTACGCCAGTTATTTATAGAACTGACGCAAATAGTGATTTAATATTTACAAACTGCCACCACCTCATTTTTAACGTCAACTTAATTTATGACTGCCAAGTTCTCGTATATTAATTACATTATTTCCAATATTCATTCTGCACGTTTATAATATATAGGATTATTTACGTCAGCTATTTATTTAACTGAAGTAAAAATCAAACTTTTAACGTCAGTTGTATAAAAAACTGACGTTAACAATAAATATTTTTTATTTTAAAAACACTTTTAACGTCAGTTTTTTTAAACAACTGACGTTAAAAGTGTATAGATATCTGCAAAAACATTCATTCCCTTTGACTACTGTGCTATTTACCCATGCACCTTGTAACTCAATCCTCTTAATGAGCATTAAGTTTATAGGTAAGTTTTCAAGAAAATCAGAATAGCTTAGTAACTTCATCCACTGCTTCTATAAATAGCTTCCTTCCATCCTTTTAATTTTCTGCTTCGCAATATGGCTCTGCCGTGGAGATTAACTTCATCACTCTTTCTTCCTATTCCTAGCCTCAAAGGTCTTTGTCTTAATGGTCAAACAACTTCTGAGTTTGAGTAAATTACATTACATGGGTGATAAGTTTGAGTAAACTACATTATGTGAGTTGCTCACCTTATCATCCTTCCGGAGAATCAGCTGCTGGAGGGCAAATCAGGTGCTCGGGCGTCACAGTTTCAAAACCTCAGCTTTGGCAGCAAGTGACCGTCATGGAAGTCTCTGAAACCACTGCCTTTGCTTGAAACAGATCTAGTGCACCTGTTTTTGCCTCTCTTGAGCTCTCTCATGCCCCCCAGTTTTCTGAGGTCTTCGGAGTATAGTTTTCCCTTTGGCATATTTCATAAGACTCTCTGATGGGATGTAACTTTAATGTTTAGGATTTTAAACCATTTCAATGTAACTTTTTATAGGATTTTAAACCCTTTCAATGTAACTTTTTATAGGATTTTAAACCCTTTCAATCTTCTGTATCAGTCTGTATTACACTTCATGAATGAGATCCGGTTTGGGTTATTGATTCAACTTATACTTCGCACATATATTTTAGTTTTCAAAACAGAAACACAAAACATCAAAGCAATTCATGTGAAACTGAAACTTTGAGGAAGGCAATGCGGAAGGGATCTTATACTAGATAAAAAAATTATTAAAATAACCTTTAACGTCTGTTGATGTAAGGACTGACGTTAAAAGTGAAGTGACTTACTTTTAACGTCAGTTCTTTATCGAACTGACGTTAAAAGGTTCACTTTTAACGTCAGTTTTTTATTGAACTGACGTTAAAAGTGAGTCACTTCACTGTTAACGTCAGTCATTAAAACAACTGACGTTAAAATTGAATTAATGAAGTCTGATATTTACAAAACTGCCACCGCCCCCTTTTTAACGTCTATCTTTTAGTTAACTTACGTAAACCTTTACCGTCTAATGTATATTTTCCACTAATCACACTGCTTAAGGAAAACAAAGCTAAAGTTGAGTACTAATTGAGAATAGAACTCATCAATACGGTAAAATTCAAAAAAAATCTAGAATAAAACCGGATAATCTAACGATTATCATATGTATCCTCACAAGTCACATCTTTACTTGACCGAGCCTAATGTATATTTTCTCTTATAATAATTACCGGCCAATGGCCAACTCGTTTATGTGGCCGATTTTCCAAACCTCAATTTCTTCACCAAAGATTGTTGTTATAGGATCCTCCATAGACTATTAATTATTAAAATAAGAAAACTTGAAAAATTCAAACACACCCTTCGTTCGTCTTGGCTTATCCTTCATTTCTTCATCTCCGTTGAGTCAATTATTGTATATATACACTCATCTTCCTTCTGTGCATCATATCATGATTATTATCCTGTTATACTTATAGTATATTCAGTGACCACCATGATGAGTCAATACAACCAGCACCAAGCTCCAGGTTACAAAACTGAACTCAAATGATTCTTATTTTATTTTAGTTAGTTCCTTTATATATGTGTGTGACAATAGCTAAAAGGTTGCAATGTACATATAACGTGTGTGTACGGTGCATACCAATTAAACTCTTTTATTTATCAATATCAATTAATATAAATAAACTGTGGATGGCATGTAGAAGAGGCTTTACCTCCACCCGTGATGGCGTATCCTCCGGTGGCTGTACCATGTGAGGCTTATTCTCAAAAGGCTCCAACTGAAGGGTACCTTCACGTTGCACCACCACCACCTGTTGGATATCCTACTATGCAAGTTTCTGCTTATTGCCATAATTCTTCACACATAGAAACCAAAACCAAGGGAGAAGGCTTCTGGAAAGGATGGTAAGGTTTTTTTTTTTTTTTTTGGCGTCTTCTTTTATGTATTTATTTATTTTCATTTAAAAGAAAATGATGAATCATCCCTAGAAGAGTTAAATTGCTTGGTGAAACATCAAGAATAATGGGATATTTCACGTTTCAGCATGATTTTGATCTAATTTGATCATTTTGTAGTGTTGCTGCGATTTGTTGCTGCTGGGTGCTGGAATGTTGCTGCGTCTGATCACTGATGCTAGAGCATTGATACATCCATGAATTATAAATTTCAAGTTATTATTATTGAAATAAAAGTTTGGTAGCTTACTAATTAAATGTATCATACTTTTATTAATGGAAAATGGTATTTAGTCCGAAATTGTACTTTTAGTCCCAAAAGTGTTAGAATATAGCTTTTTCTTTCACTTCCTCAAGTTCCCTTTTCGTCACATTTCTTATTTGATTGGATATATAAAATTTCGTGTGCATTCGTTAAAGGCATGATCGTACCATATATCATCATTCTTAATTAATTGAGCATGACACTTTTTTGCACCTCCAATAGAAACTGACTTAAATTAAAACATTTAAAATAAATATTAAATAAAAGTGTAAACATAAATTCATTAAGGTTCAAAGTCTACATAAATTAATTTTAACATCAAGAATGCTAAAGATTCCCATAGAGAAAACCTATAAAATCTATCAAAGCCCTATAAAAATAAATAATACCAGGAATCTCGGATAGTCTTTTTATTTTAAAAAATGGAAATTAAATTAAAAGCCAAAAAACAGTCATTTGGGCTCAAAACTCACCATCGTTGTAGTTTGTAGTTTTTACCCTTTTCCAAGTACTGGTGTTCCGTCCACGGCATCCCACAAGGCACAAGCAGAAGCAGTTGCGCAGAAAGATGAAAAGTTGCACCGACTTGAGTTTCCTGTGTGACCTGCAACGCGTTCTCCCACACGTCTCCACGCACCTATTAAGCAACCTTAGTCCCCCACAAACCTATATATATATATATATTTGCTTTTCAAGTTCCCTATCATCATATCATCATCAAACACTCCTTCTCATTCATCATTAATTGGAGTAAAAGAGCTTCTTCATTCACCATGAGTTACTTCAACAATCAACAAGATGCCCCCGGTATTTTTTCTTACTGCAACAAATTCTTTCAACATGCATGTTCTTTCTCACTACTCTCTCTGTTTATAAAATATAAATAATTTAGTAATTAAGATTTCTTAGTCTCGTCATCAACTTCCACCAGAAAACAAAGTTAACCAAACAACTAGGTACTTTTTATATGTAAATGTAGATTGTATATGTATTTCTAATCATATCATATATCCTCCTACAGTGACTGCATATCCAACCCCAGGTGAGGCCTATCCTTCTGCTGCCCCACCCCACCAAGGATGCTCCTGGTTACTCCCAACAAACTGTTCCACACCAAACAACTACCAGAGGTGATGGTAAGTTTATGGCCAAAATCTCTCTTTAATTTTATTCTTAATTAGCTATGTCATATAATACTGCTTTTCTCAAACATCCTAACTTCGTTTTGACTTTTTATTGCAGCTGTGCTGCTATATGTTGCTGCTGTGTCCTGGATTGGTGCTTCTGATTTTATCATCACTTCATAAATTTTAGCTTCTCATCTGATTAGTTTTCTTTTGTCCGTTTCTCACATTCTATTCTTTCTAGTATGTTGAATAATAAGGATATTTATCTACTTGAATAAGATGTACTCATCCGTGTACGTAGGCCTGTTCTTTTGCTTTGTACTTTGAAATTCTTTGTTAACTCAATTTTCACATTATCTTTATTAGTAAGAAAATATTATCGTAAATATTTTAGGATGAGAGCAGTCGAATCCCCCTTTATCTCAAATCTCAAATGGTTGGCTCAAAGCAAATATAAGAGTTAGGAATACAATTGATGATTTGATAATTACTATTAATTAGGAATCTAAATTATACATTTGATTAATGGTTTAATACTTATGATGTGTTTGGAATCAAGGTCAGGGGCTTTAGAAGTGCTTCTTGGACGTGAAAGCTACTCACATTAGCTTCCAACCAAAAGCACTTCAACCCAAATCAATCAAGTTTCCAAACATGCTATTAATTGATAGATCTTCGTTGAGCACATACTTTGCTATTAGATAATTTTGAGATAATTTATCATACCTCTTGGGTATGATAAATTGACAGTCTTAACATTAAAGATACGCTTGGGCATGCACCGCCTTGGGTTTTACTTTTACCCATATATAAGCAACATGTTAAACTGCAGCTTTACATAGCATCGTAACAAAATTCACCATTTAAAAAAAAAAAAAAAAAACAACAGTAGCAAGTAAGGCTGCAATGCTTTCTCACCACAAAAGGTTGGTGCTTCTTACACACACTTGGGCAATTACTTTCTTTCGAATTGACATAACTAAAGGACAAAATGGACACGACCAAACTGGTTGCAGGTTTGTTAAATGTCACTGCATTACTCCAGTTCCAGATAGACGATTCTTGCATATCCTAGTGGAGGAAGTATACAATAATAGAGAATCTTGTAGCTCTTGTTAAATTGTATAGTATTGTCTTCCCACAAGGCATTTATATTGGAGAAACCTGATAGTAAGACCTCCCATCAGCTTGAGCATTCATGTGTAGCTGAATCTGTTCTTCATTTTAATTGGATTGATGTCTCTTACACAACAGCGGGTTCTGTGTGAACTAAAATAACATCTAATGAATTCAACCAGCTTGTGTATCTTTCATCAACTTTAAAAGCTGAGTATAGGAAAAGGAAGAAGAAATCTATAAAGATCAGGATTATGTTCAAACACCCAGGCCACAAACAGGTCAAGAGGTACACTAGCCTGTTCTCGCAAGAGTACATTCACAACTTGATCATAGGTTGTCCTTATGTTAGAAATCAAGGGGACTGATTCCTGCAGACATCACAACATATTCATAACCTATTAATATTAAAATCACCAGAAAGAGAACATAATTTAAATGTTAAATTAATGAAAACACAACATGTAGTTCACTTATCAGATATTCAGTATAACTAAAACAAACATTAAAAAAAAAATTGCATCACAGTATAAAACTATATATTGATCTACCTAATTGAAGAAAGTGTTACAATGCATGTCTCAAATCAAATTGACAAACTCGGTATCTCTGAATCTTCTTGTTGTGCCTACATTGACAGGCATGACAGCCCTCCATGGAAACCTAGGGAATGCATATTATAGCTAAACTACTACAACAATTGTTCTGATTCTTCTATCGACCACTGATCATCACAAAACTGGATTGCAGGAGCCCATCCACAAGACTTCACCTCCCCTTTCAATATTTCAATTGACACAGCCCATAGTCCTGGTATTACTAGTTTTATAAACAGAGATGAATGTAACTTAGCATCAGGGCCCATTTGGTTCACTCAAAATTATGAAAGCAATGAGATATCTAGCAAGAGTCAATTGTTAGAAGTATCAGGTAAGGAAACACAAAAGGACAGACAAAGGATGAACAAGTTCCTAACAATGAATATGGGATCCCAGCCCAAAATCATGAAAAAGAGATAGCTTATCCATTCATTCAACTCCTCACTCTTTCCTAATGGTTCTTTCTACAGAGTTATGAGGGCTCTCAATATTCTTCTAAGTAGCTAGAACTGTGATTATGTAGCACTGAACATCACTGGAATAATGAAGAGAATTTGGTTAACTTATAAATTATCTGACCAAATCATTTATATTATGCTGCTGCATCTTCCTAAACCTTTTAATAACCCCGTAAAAAAAGAAATATGCATATCCTCAGTTTTAAACGATGCACAATAATTATTTTACTTGCAGAATAAAAGTCAAATGAAGATATAAGAAATTTAAACAACTCAAAGGAAACAATTCTTTCATTCAGATATATATAATGAAAATCATAGACATCTACCTAGGTGATATACACAGTCATAGGGGCATGAAAGTTGCAGAAAAGAGTTACAGTAAAAGTTAGATGAGTGTTGACTAGCCTTTCCAGGTTATGATGGGCTTCTGTCCAACCAGGTTCATATGCTTCAAGAAAACCAAGCTTAGCTTTATTAGGTAAATCATGGGGATGGACAAATGGCACTCCAGGTGGCCACCCTATCTCCATTCTTATATTGGCACATGGGCTATCCAGGGTGTGAATATGACTTTCACATTCCTTCAGATTACAGAAACGCAGCTTAATACCTTTCTTATCTGCAATATCCTGAACCCTTTCTTTCAAAACTCTCTGCGCCTCGAGCCTTAACCGCTTGGAAGGTGGCAGAGGTTTGCTTTTTGAATTTTGCTTTGTCCTCCTCATCAAAGTCTTCATAGATCCTGTACCAGCATTTCATCGATCCAAGGACCTGCTGTTAAAAATTTCTAGCTAAGGGGTACTCTCAAAGCAGAAAGACACTAGTCCAATGTCAACAGAATCATGCACACGCAGTGATGAATAAATTTATCCAGACAACAGAATTGGGAAATTTAAGTATTACCCAAACAGCTGGACAAGACAAGGCACATGCTACCATAAAAATAATGTGTGCAAAATTTATGCATTGTTGACTTTGTTTTGTTCTTATTATTTAGGGGAAAAGGCATAAGCATTTTGCTAAATGAGTGATTGATGGTGTCCCATTTACTCATTCATTACTTTAAGCTAAGAGCACCCTTCAAAAATGAGACAAGGTAATTTCAAACATGTCAAACAATGATAATATAATTTATTTATCTTGCAGATAGAGTGTGCCTGTTTTAAGAACAATAATCACATAAAGCATCTGAGATATAGAATTATCTGTTAGCTAATTACTAAAACTAACATACATAACAGTATAAGCATATGCAGGAGAAAGACAGTGTGTTGAAAGCAAGTTTAAGAATGTTGCCAATCTTCAATTCATAATGTTTTGCTCCACACTATGGAAGAGAATCATTTTGACTAAAACAGACATACAACCACGGTTGTCAGAATCGCGAGTCAACTCGTAGACTCGGACGATTCCACGTTTCTACATGTGGAAAACGGGTGAACTCGTGGTCAGACTCGTTTTTGGGGTAGAATCGCCGTGACTCGGGTGGACTCGGTCGGACTCGTGCAGAATCGTATAGAATCGCGATTCTGCAGCGAGTTTGGCGAGTCTGAAAGAAATTTTTCATCCTTCACAAAAGGGATAAAACGGTGCGTTTTTTATAGGGCTTTAGGTTGAAATATTTGCCCTCGTCTCTCTGCTCCCTTCTTCGTTCTCGACCCGATCGCGTCTCCTCCCTTCTTCGTTCACGTCCTCACGTCCTCATCGTGCCCCCTCCCTTCTTCGTTCACGACCTCATCGTGCTTCCTCCCTGTTGCGCCTCATCTCCTCCATCGCACCTCCTCCCTGCCGCACCTCATCCCCTGCATCGCCGCGCCTCATCTCCTCCATCGCACCTCCTCCCTGCTGCGCCTCATCTCCTCCATCGCACCTCCTCCCTGCCGCGGCTCGCTCTCGACCTCGCTTGAATCCCGAACCAAAAGTTCACAACCCTGCGTGAGAAAAACAACACAAAGAACACAAGAAAGCAATGTCTCAAGCCGAAAGCAACACAAGAAAGAATCGGGAGTTCTAGAGGCGGGGTAGGAAAAATTTACCGGTAATAGGGGACCGACTGGGTGGAAACATGGGCTTGATGTTATGGGTAATGGAAAAAAAGTGAAATGCAATTATTGTTCAAAGATTGTTAGTGGAGGAGTTTTGATTCAAGCATCATCTTCTTTGGAAGTGGAGAAGATTCCGAACCATGTGCTACGGTGCGGATGAAGTTAAACATGTGTTTATGAGAATTGTGTTTGAGGCTAAAGAGGCATCAAAGAAAAAAAGAAGAATACTTGGTGCTTGATGAAGATCTTGAGGAGGTTGCGATAGCTAGCTCTCAACAAAAAGGCTTTTCCTTTGCAAAAGGGAAAGCAAAAGTCGATGCTCAGTTCAAGCAACAATTAATCAAATGATGAGAAAGGGATTTAAAGAGGAAGTTGATGATCGGGTAGCCAAGTATTTTTATACAAGTGCAATTCCTTTCAATACTATAAAAAATGTGGAGTTTGCAAAGATGTGTGAGAAGATTGGGAGATTTGGGATTGGCTACAAACCTCCTTCTTACCATGATATCGGAGGAAAGCTTTTGAAAAAAGTTGTGGCTCAAACAGATGACATGCTTCAAGAGTTTAAGGAGGAGTGGAAGAGAACCTAGGTTGCACAATCATGTCCGATGGGTGGACCAGACAAGAAGAGGCGTTCCATTTGTAACTTCTTGGTGAACAGTCCTAAGGGGACAAGTGTTTCGTATTCATTGGACACTTCGACATCTCAAAAACAAGCGAAAAAGTGTTTAAGATGTTGGATGATGTTGTAGAAGAAGTTGGAGAGGAAAATGTGGTCCAAGTTGTCACCGAGCAATGCCGCAAATTTCAAGGCAGCGGTGAAATGTTGATGCTTTGAAGCGACCCAACTTGTATTGGACTCCATGTGCCGCCCATTGCATTGACTTGATGTTGGAGGATTTTGAGAAACATCCGAAGGTGCATCAAGTTACAATATATAAGGGGAGAAAGATATGCACCTACATATATTGTAGGACACAACTCATTAGCTTGGTGAAGAAGTTTACTAAAGGGAGGGACTTGATTAGGGTAGGGCAAGACTAGATTTGCCTTTGCTTATTTGACCTTAGCTTGTCTTAATGAGCATAAGGCATCATTGTTGAGCATGTTTAGCTCGGAAGATTGGACTTCAAGCAAGTTTGCCAAAGCTGCTGAGGGAAGAAAGGTGGAAGACATGATTTGTGATACTCGGTTTTGGAAGAATATAATTGTATGCCTCAAGGCAGCTGCCCCTCTCATTATAGTCCTTCGTTTGGTGGATTTCGATGAAAAACCCGCCATGGGTTTTATATATGAAGGGATGGATTGTGCCAAAGAAGCGATTAAAAGAAACTTCAATGATGTTAAAAAATGGTAAACTTTCCTAACTTTATCTCATTTGAAAATTAATTAGCTTATTTATATTGTGTTACTAATACGGGATATTTGGAATTTGTAGCTATGAACCCATCCGGAATATTATTGATGAGCGATGGGATAACCCGACTCCATAGGCCCTTACATGCAGTTGCTTATTATCTTAATCCCTCATTACACTATGAACCCAAGTTCGATCATGAAGATGTCGAGGTTAAAATTGGGTTGTACGCATGTATGGGAAAGTTGGTAAAGGATCCTGAGGAGAGAAAGAAGATTGGGTTGCAGCTTGCAGATTTTCATTATTATAGAGGGCTCTTTGGTATTGATGCTGCAAAGGAAAGTAGGAAAAGTATGCTTCCTGAGAATGGTGGGACTTTTATGGGGATGGAGCAGTTGAACCGAAGAGATTTGCTATTCGTGTCCTTAGCTTGACTTGTAGCTCTTCTGGGTGTGAACGTAATTGGAGTGCATTTGAAATGGTAAGTGAAGTTATGTTTTTGTTTGTAGTTATCAATTTTTCTTTGTTTAGAAATATTGAGTTTTTATTTTTATGTTTTATTTATAGGTTCACACTAAGAGAAGAAATAGGTTGCTTCAACAAAAGATGAATGACTTGGTGTATGTGATGTATAACTTGAAGTTAAAGAGTAGGGAAAATAGAAAAATTGTTGCTCTTCCCTTTGAAGATATTCATTCTGATGATGAATGGATAACTGAAGAGGGGGATGTTCCGAATGTTGATGAGGAGAATGTTGAGGAACCTATCAATGTTGGTGAAGCAATTGAAGAGAATATTGAGCAACCTATCAATGATCCAAGACTTGATTTGGACTTTGATGTAAATATGGAAGAAGTTGTTTCATCTGGGGAAGAGCTTGATTATGATGATTCTGATGGTGATGGAGATGGTGGTGACAATGGAGATGATGTTGTTAGAGGATTGGATTTAGATATTTAGGAGCTGTTTTTTGATATTATTGTTATTTACTTAAATGTTTTGATGTTTGGATTTGGATTTGGATTGTGATGTTACTTTTTGATGATTATGATGATGTTAGATGTTTTTGGATTATATTGTTGCTGTTTTGTTGCTTTTATGTTATATATATATGTCATTTATAGTTGTTTTTTATAATAGGTAGACTCGTACGAGTCTACGAGTCGAGTCTACGTGTCGAGTTTACGTACCCAAAACGAGTCTACCTAGACTCGCGAGTCTGACAACCTTGCATACAACAACAACAACAACCAAGCCTTATCCCACTAGGTGGGTTAAACTTACATTTGTTGAGGACTAAAACAGACATACACAAGTAAAATGTATTCATTTCCTGTCATCAATTCATAAAATTTCTTCGTATTCATCACTAACTCTGTAGCTTGTTCATCACAGGATAAGTGGGTAAAGTAAGTCAAATTTGAGTGACTTTGTTCTACACATCTTCCATAAGATACAAAGAACACAAACAAGCTGGAACCTTTTCTGTTCTATTCTCTCTGTTATTATTTGGTGTCAAAGCAATACCGGTTTTATCAAAGAAAGAAAAGGGAAGAAACCTGAACTACGAGCGTCATGTGCAAGAAGCAAAGATCCCTAATGTGATAGTTTGAAAACAAAAACAAAAAAATCCACATGATCTTCTAGGCTCTAGCAGCCAGAGAGCAATTTATTTTGGTCTGCTCCTCCTCCCAACTCCCCAAAGTGGCCAAACTCATTTGCTGTTATTCTAGGACCCCTAAAAGAGTTTTTAGTGTTGGGCTACCAATTTCCTTGTTCTCTAGTTTCTCCATGCTGTGGAGATTGTAACAAAGTTGCTTTTTGCACAATCTCATTTGAAGAAAAAAATATTTGAATGATATGGAAAGGAAATTTTTCTCTAATTTTATTTTAGGAAACCAACTGCAATTGCAAATTACATAAGAATCTGATAGATACTGGTTCAGAATTAGAAAGAACAAATGAATTTATTATAGAACTCACTCTAATTAGCACCAATATGGTACAGAACCAGAGATCAAGATGGTATAATGAATTCTCTCACTCAAACTCCCAGGTATTTGAGAGAACTGGAAGCCCTTTCATTCCTCTCCTTTCCTATACAATTGTCGCCTCTCACTTTCTTCCTATGACTTATTTATAACCTACCCCTCTCAACTAACTAACAACTACCTGATCATGATAGTTACTAACTGTTATTTCTTATTCTATTATTTCTGTTACTTCCAGTATCTAACAGAATCATCCAATGAAAACTCTAAAACTGAGCATATTCTAAACATAAAAGTTAAGAATAGGTGACCAAAATGCGGCGTACCATCTTGGGGTGGTGGGAAATTGAAGCACTGGAAACCGGGCCTGTTAAATAGGTGATCAGTTGGATGAGATCTTTGCATAAAATCATCCACCGCAACAGGAAGCTGGAACTGCGCTTCAACACCATGACCTGCAGCTCTCATTTCTGAACAATTAAGACTGGTCATGGATTTAGGCATGAGTTTGAAGGCAAAGGAACAACGTCCATACATATTGGCCTCCATATTAATCTCAGTTTTGCACAATGCAGGGTTCACATAGCCAGCAGTTGCTTGATAGAGAGCAAGCCCGGGATAAACAACAGCTTCTTGAGGCCCAAGGTCTCCATCCACAAGAATCCACCGACCTTGAAAGTCCCGTACATGCAAACCTGCCTTGTCTGACTTAACAAGAGATATCAAGCTTTTATCAACTTGATGATCATGGTCAGGAGAATACATAACCAATTGGCCATCCTCTTGAGTGGCTATATTATGGTGTTGTGCACCCTGAAATGATGGCCTTGCATGACAGCAAACAGACAACACTGAAGATGAAATTTCTTTATTTCTCAGGGGAACATTATCCAGTACTTCTGTGAATGGAGAACTGCGCAAATTCAAATGGAAGCTGATTGCATCCAGAATATCCCTTGCTGCTTTTCCAAATAAAGCAAATATATCGGGTAAACCTGCCGGAGGGAACTCAATTGAGTTATTTGGTTCTGAAAGAGTCAGGCCCGGCCTATAATCATAGGTTTCTTGCCACAAATGAGGGTCTGTGTAATAACCAGATGTTTTGCACCACTCGCGAGAGTCAGTAGTGTGGATTATATCCGGAGGAGGATACGATGCTCTTTGGTGGAAATAGAGGCGAGCAGATTCTAAACCAGATCTTAAAAGAGCCCCGTCACTTGCTGGAAACTGGATAATGACAGCTGAAAACTGAGCCAGTGATTGTGACAAGGTTGAAACCGATATTTTATAGGAATCAGTTGGCAACCCTTCAGAAGGAACTAAATCTGCGAGCTTCACACGACCCAAAGACGGCAGGCCATTGCCTGCCATGAAATCCTGCAGTCTTCCTGCTACCTTAGTTTAGCAAGGTGGAACTTACTAATCTGTTAGTGTCCACACAAGCAAAAAACAATAAATCCTAGTTCAGAAACTTTTGTACATGAAATGCATCCTATTGAAAGCTAAAAATTGATTGTGGAAGGTTAAGACTACATAATTGAGAGCAGAATTCATTCACTGGATCAAAAATGGCAGATTACAGGAACACAAATACCAAAGTGTGGATCCCCAGTAATGGGGTAGCTGATAAAGTAAATTAACTTAGCAGAGGGGGGATGACAATCTAAAAGTTAAAAGGAGATGAAGTTCAAACCTACCACAAAGTTAAGAAATAAAGTATTTTTGCCTAGCAATACCTATGTAGAAAAAACTGTCATTATTATTATTCAGACTTGTCAATCACTCTGAATACTGAGGGAAGAGTGTGTGAAGTGAACTCAATGTTGACACAAATGTATCTCTTCTTTTAATATAGGAATCATTGAAGAGTTTTGTTGTTGCCACGAATCCTTTTTTTAGAATTAAATTAATGTTACCCTGCTGCCCATCTTTTTATCCTTTAAAATTCTAATAAGCTTAATTGCTCTTCTTTGTCACTACTGTTCTTCTTCCACCAGCATATGCACAACTGTAGGCATAACACAAAAATTCCTATTCTTTCACCAATGAAATATAATAACATTCCAAAAGGATGAAATGACAAAAGAGAATCATTCATGCCCAATAAATATTACAAACAAACTGGACAACACAAACAGTAAAACAGAAACCAAGAAAGGAAAAAAAAAACTTTGAAGACTGAATCGGGAATATAGAATTGAATTTCCTATGAAATTCAAGCTCAAAGTTCTCAGCTAGAATTGTTAAAAACTCATAACCGAAATGTTACAAAATTGTGAGCTTCTTCAAAGTATTCAATAAAAAATAGGTATTTAGATAATATGGTGTTTAGTACCTTGTATCTGTGGGAAGCGTCGTCGTTTTTGTTCTCTTCGCGAAAGAGTGGAAGAGAGACCAGTTTGTGAATAATTGAATAATTTTGAAACCTGAAAGCGAAATCACAAACAAAACAGTCGAAGCCAAAGGATGAGAGAGTTTTGATAGCAGAAGCAGAACATGAGAAATCGAGACGGGTCGGGTCAACGTATAGGTTCAGCAAGCGGATGAGCGATATGGATCCGGATTTCATGGGTAGGAATTATTAATTAATATATATTTTTATTTAGAGTAAACTACCTTCTGTCTTATCAATCAATGTGTATTAATTCAAGTCGCTTAAACATGTGATTCTCGAGGGATTTTGTTTAGGCGTTTGGTAATATATGAGAAATTAATCTCTTATTTGATGGATGACATAATGGAAATAGATTTTTTGTAGTCATTTTATGAATATATGAAGATCTTGACAACTGATTAAATTTTATGTAGGATAAATATATTGTTATAGAAATGGATGTATTGAATCCTGATCATAAATTAAGATGAATATGTGAAATTTGTGAATGCAAAGAATCGGGATCTATGAGATAATACTCAACAAAAAAAAATCAATATCCTTTAATCATATCAAATGTCAATGGAATATATAGTGTTGTTAATAAATTAAAACTAACAAGGTAAATTATATAACCTACTTTGAAAATATTTTTCTCTCTCCTGTTTTTGCATATTTCGTTCTATGTAATTTTTTTCATTCTTCTAGGCACATCCTTTTTGGTTAAATGAGCCCCTCCCACAGAATTCATGACTTCATTATTCTTTTACGGGCTTTTCTAACATATGTAATATTGCGTGTGATTATCTCAATTAATTACTTACTTTCTTTTTTTATTAATTACCTACTTACCTATTTGGTTGGAAGAGAGATTACATAAAGGTAAATCTATAAAACAAATAGGAAAGTGGGTAATTAGTAAGAAAAAAAAGTGAGTAACCAGTTGAATTTATCAAGTGTAAGGATTGCACATGTTAGAAAATTATAGATATTTGAAAGTTAATTATAATCAATTAATTAAGTTATTTTTTCAATCTTCTTTATATAATATCTTAAAGTTATAGATACATAAATAGAGATAGTTATACCAAAAAAAAAAATAGAGATAGTAGCTTTTACAGATGAGAAGCAAATATATTTTATTAACTTTGTAAATCAGAAACAAAAAATTATATTTGCTAGATTCTCTTCCTTTTTTTTTTTGGCAAAATATTTGCTAGTCTCGCCTTGCAAAGTAAGAGAGATCATATTTGTTGGCCTTTCGCCAGCATTTATAGGTTTTGAAACCTCTTTTACTATCCAATATCATTGTTTAAGTAAGTGAGCAAGTGAATTGCAAAGTTGTGTCCATGTAGATGATAAACTTGTACAATATTTTTTTTTTACTGGATCATAGTGCAATATTACTTAGTATTTAGATCATACAAACCTATTAGTACTTAAAATAATTTATCTGGAGAAATAAAAATAAAAATTTATTTTGTTCCGGAAAAAATCGAAAACCTCTTGTTATGTCTTGCACTCAGTTAATACTCAGTTAAGTTATTGATTGAATTTTAGTTGCAAACAAAAGAATAATGAAGTTGTAGATTTTCTTGGGATTCAATCAAACGGTTTAAAGAATATAACTTATCAAGTTTCAGAATACATTTAGATCCGATCGGAAAGATAAAATTAAAGAATAAAGGAGATCACAACACTTAAACATTCGGATACTTCCAAACAAATATTAGAATCGGCAAAATTTATACGAGATGAGATAGGCAAAAACAGGGGAGAGAGAGGGTATTAAAAGAATTAGCATATAATTTGTATTGTTAGTTTTAATTTTTTTTATAAGATAGTTTTAAATTATTTAGCCACTCTATCTATTTATTAATTAAATATTTTAATATTTGTATAAGTTATAATTTGATATATTGTAAATTTGCAACGTGTTATTACTGTTTGATTTGTTAATATTTTACTTTAAAAAAAGTGATATGAAAAGTTATGAAACTCAGCAAACGAAATTTGGTCCAGTGGGTAAGGATAGGGCTCATAACCCACAAAATCGTGAGTTCGAATCCCATCATCGATGTGAGGATTTCGTTGATGGGTAATATGTAACTACATCTGTAAGTGATCTTTGAGTCGTGCCTCCGTGAGGCATACCCTAATCCTGGTGAGCCCCCAATATCTAACTTACCTAAACTTTTCACTCTAAAAAAAATTTATTAAACTCATAAGTCATAACATTAACTTTTAGAAGGAAAAAATTTGAATAAGATAAGATAGTAAATAATTAATATTAGAATTAATTTTAAAAATATAAGAATTTGAATGAGATGTGATAACAAATTTAATATAAAGTATATCTAGAGATTAGTAATAGTAAATATAATTTTTTGTCATGAAAAGTAAAAGATTTAAATGGAAAACATAAGTAATAATTTAGTAATCGCAGCAATTAATTAGCAAATTTGGAAATTCATTTAAAAAATAAATTATATATTTATATAAAAAATACGTGAATCTTACAGTAATTATGTCAATTTATCATACCCAAATAATCTATCTCAAGATTATCTAGCAGCCAAGTATGTGCTCAAGGAAGATCTATCAATGAAGCACTAAAACATTAATCAAATGTATGATTTTTTTTTTTTGGGTGCTTAATCAAATGTATGATTTTATCCCTATCAAAAAAAAAAATGTATGATTCTATCTCCCTAATTAATAGTAAATTATCAAATCATCAATTGTATCCCTAACATGAAATCATGATTGATATTTTTTATGATTTTATCCCTATAAAAAATGTATGATTTTATCTCCCTAATTAATAGTAAATTATCAAATCATCAATTGTATCCCTAACATGAAATCATGATTGATATTTTTTTTGGGTACATAATCACGATTGATATCTAATATCTAACAATCATCACCAATATTTATTCTCTCTTGTTACCAAAAAAAATCATCACCAATATAAGTATAAATTCAAAGTATGGGAGAAATATAGCTGAACTCATTTAAGAGTTGATCATATATTAACCAAGGGATAACTGAAATATATAGGTATATTAAGTAAACGAAATAACAAGTTTGATAAAGCATAAATTTTATTTACAAAATTAATAATATTAAACTATTAGTATTTTTTGACGAAAATATTAAACTATTATTGAATAGTATTATCCTACCTATTTTTATTTGTTCATGAAGAATTCAAAATTCTAGGTTTATTAAAGTAATTTTTAATTAATTATTTTAATTTCCATAATTACCCTTGATGAATTATGTGACTTTTTTTTTACTCTTTTGCTTTTAATATATAGATAGATATGATTAAAGATAAAGATCTTTCAGTTTTGAATCAGTTTTAAATAAATAAATATTTAGGATATAGATGGAGAGATCAGGTTATTAAATGAATAAAATCGCTTTAGAGATACTATGATCAAATAAAATCACAAATAGGATCTGATATAAAAAAAAATGTAGTAATTTACCTGCGTCCCTTATCAAAGACCATAAATACATGCAAAACTCACTTCTTGGCAAGTCTAGAAGAAGCACACACTTCAGCAGTTTCTTGGGAAGAAGGAAGATAACAGTAACCATGGCTTCAAAACCAGTTGTGGTTCGTCACGTATGGGCTTCAAACTTGGAGTCCGAATTTGCTATCATACAGCATATTTTTCCTCGCTATACTCATATTGCTTTTGATACAGAGTTTCCTGGCTTCATGTACCATTACAAGGAGAAGTGCCACTATTCGAAGATTCCTCCTCATCACAACTATGCGGTCATGAAAGCTAATGTTGATGCACTGAAGATCATCCAAATGGGTCTCGCACTATCTGACCATGCCGGCAACTTGCCGGATCTTGGAACCGAGTCCTGCTATGTTTGGGAATTCAATTTTATGGAGTTCGACATTGAGCAAGACCCTTTTGATCCCGAGGCTATTCGACTCCTGCAACAACAAGGGATTGATTTTGCCAAGAACAGGGCAGAGGGTATTTCATCTAAGGAGTTTAGGAGGCTGTTTTTTGATTCAGGGTTCTTGTTCAACAGGTGCAATGTGTGGGTTACCTTCCATGGCTGCTATGACTTTGGATATCTGATCAAGATGGTGACCGCTAAACAACTGCCCCTGGATATTGCTTCTTTTAACTCACTGGTATCTCATTTCTTCGGGCAATATGTTTATGATATGAAGCACATGATGAGATTCTGCAATGGTCTATATGGCGGCTTGGAGAAATTAGCCAACACTTTGAATGTTCCTCGTGTTGCTGGGAACAGTCACACTGCTGGCTCTGATAGCTTGCTAACTTTGCAGACATTTTTTAAGCTTAGAGATGTCTATTTTACTCCACACTTTGACTCTGGTATGAAATCTATGGACATCGCTAGGTTGAAAGGAGTTATATATGGTTTAGAAATTATTAGAAGGCCAAATCCTATGATCTATTGTATTGTTCCTGTGATGCATTCTGTACCTCGCTTGCCACTTTTGATGATGTAGTAGTGTAGTTCTATTTTCACCATGTTGTAAAAAAAACTTTTGCTTTGAAATTTGTGAATGAATACAAATGTTCGTATGATTTATCGAAGACCCTTTTGGGAGTTTGTTGCCCTGTTCCATTCTTATAACTTTGTTTGATAACCTGTACTTTTATTTCTAACTTAAGTTTTGGTCTCCACTAATGTAACTGCAAATGAAAGCCTGAATTTTTTTGCTTTGCAATGTGTTAATGAATACAAATAGCAATATGATTTATCTAATATCCTTTTATGTGTTTGTTGCCCTGTTCCAATCCTAACGTTTGTGTCATCACCACCAAATTAAGAAAGAATTTTTTCCCGTTTTGTTCTTTGTTCTTCTTTTTACTTGCTTCTTGACACACGTGGAGGAGTTTCAATGCTCAGGCAGGAAGTATGATATCAACAGCTTCTATATTTGGTGATAATAAGCATAAGTATAGAAGAGTGCTATATAGGGGTCATGTGTCTGACACATTTGTTCCTTACATGGATCCTACAAAGGAATGGTATTTCGGGACTTATATAGCAGCCAGCGTTATTTGCATTCTTGAGAGGAATTCTGCCAATGTGGCTCGGAGGCATCCTAAATTTAAAGTTTGAAAGCTGTAAATCGATTTACAGCACACAAACAATTAGAATACTATGCAATATTTTTTCCTAGACAGTATAACATTTATTAGTTTATGATAAAAAATCATAAAACAAAAAAACCAACAATTTCATGGCATCAATCATGCATATGGCTGTTGAAAACCCAATGAGTTAGAGAACAGAATTAGCTATGCAATTGCATAACAATTTAATAACTGTAAAGCTCAAGTTATATATAATAAAGGAAACAAAAAAGGACTCTCAACCATTACATTTTGCATGATGCAGGCACAACCCAATACAATTACATTAGGCTTGTGCAATCTGCACTTTGAAAACTCTTAAAACACATAGAGCTCAGCCAATTCCTCCAAAGAATCAGTACTAAACTTAGGATCTGCATTTTCTAGCATCCACAATAGATGATCAAAGAGAACCACCTCACAGTTGACCACCAAAACATTTTCATCATCACTGCTTTTTTGCTTTGACTTGTTGATTAGAGCATTAAGAAGAGGATGATTCAGATACTTGGAACTGATCACATACCGTTTCCTTGTGCTGCCAACAAATATAGTTTTACAGTCTTCATCTTCTTGCATGTCATGTCCTTCCCATAAGTCTTCCTTGGTAGATTTGGACCTAAGGCTACTATATGATGAAGATCTTCCTAGCTGCCTTGACAAGCTCTTGCACTTTCTAAGTATTAGATTGATCTTCTTCATTTTTTTGGACAGAAAGTGGGTTAATTAGGAAGAACCAATGAATGAAGAAAAGGAAAGAGGGACAAAGAGACTTAAAATACACTCACAAAAAGTGTATGGTACTTTTAAAGAGAGTGAGAGAAGGTGGGTGCAAAGTCATTGTTTTTCGGTGCTAGAAGTGTGGGCTCAATTTGCAACCAAACATTTTTAGTGACATAAACAAGTTATCTTGTAGTTAATAAATAATTGAGGGCAGCAGTTTAACTTAGAGGCACAACAGACAGAAACAACTGAAACTCCTATCACTCTCATCACTTCACACCCATAGTACACAGCCCATTGTTTCTAATTCTTTGAATTCATCTGCTTCTGCCCAAGACTTGAGTTCCACTACTAATGCCCATGCCCCACAAAAAATTCTTGTAAGGCTTGAATAAAAAGAGAAAATTAATATGCAAATTTGTTTAATTGTATGTGATTTTGATAGTAAAGGCAAGGAGAAAATGTAAAAGATGCTTAATGCAATAGCGCGGTGGTTGTGTTAAATTGAGTATCAGTTTTTCAAAATATCTGAGTACCAAACTTATTAATGCACCATTATAAGTAGAAGTTGGATGGGCTTGACTGCTTGAGAAAATCAGAGTTTCAGGTAAAATAGTCAGAACAAATATAAGAAATTCTTATAATAAAAAACAAAGCACTTGTGCTAAAGTGAGTTTCTGAAGGGAAGGCAGTGAGAAATTTGTTGTAAGAAGTTCTAACACAAGGTATAGTCATTAAATTCCAGAATAGTCTGAATTCATTTATATGTAACACCTAACATTCACCTTAATCATTTGATATTACTTACATAGTGGAAAGTACTTTTCTTTTATGTATAACTACAATATCAACAGGTTTTTTTTTTTTTATAGGTTTTTTCCTTGAGTGTATTTTACCAGCTGGTATTTAATATTTAGAATCTGTATTAGATCATAAAATGGTGTTTTTCGTACTTAAAAAAACTTAATACAAACTTCACTGTAAGAGTAGTACATTATGTTACTGTCTTTTTCATTATTCCTGGAATCTGATCTTTTTTTTCTTAAGGAACCTAGTCATTTATTAAGCTCTTATCACTTACATGGTTGTCTTCATTTCTGCTATGTACAAACTAGTTAAGACCCTTGCATGGCAAGGCCTTGCAAATTCAAGATAAGAAAAGCCACTACTCTGACATATATGTATCTCAAATGTGCTACTTCACAGAGATATTTTATTCCTTTATTCTAAATATCTGGAAGGTTTCATCAAAAATAGAAAAAGTAGGCTACTCAATTACACCATGAGGTTGATGTCCCACAGGAATGGAACCTTGACTAGGTGCTTCGTCTTATGTGGTTGATGCAGCACGCAACTATCTGTCCTAAAAACATCTCACTTTGTTCCTTTCTGACATGAGGGCCTTTTGCAGTTAGAACTCTGTAATATATTATAGCCAAAGGCGGTGGGAGTGAGCAATTTGTTGCAGTATAATTGCAATTCAATACATTGCTCAAGTTGCATTAATTAACAACTCACCAAAGGTAACACTAACACTGAATTTTGGCTAGTACTGAAATCTATATGAAAGTTCAAAGCATTGCCGATTGTTTCTAACATTCTTTACATACACACACTCTTTTAAATTTGAAGCATAAAGAAAGGGTTGATTCTAGTGAAAATAAACCAGTTTAAACGTTTGTGTTAGGAAGTATCATTTTAATCAATGAAAGCTCAACTCTTTGAAAAGTCCATATCTGCATAGCATTATAAACAATATATATTCATCACTATCTTATGTTAAAATTTGATACAATATTTGAACTCTAACTACTTAGCTATGCAAGTTGTTCATATGAATGTACAAGATTGGATTTTATGATTTCCCAATAGAAACCTAGGAGACTTTAAAAGAGCTCTCTCTTCACAAAGTTTACTCAGGTATCACACCCTTGGCCAAGTCAACTAGGAAAAGCAATGCACAAAGTTTCACATAGAAATTGATTAGGGACATGCAAACTTTCTTTAGAAAAACTATTATAAAAAATTAGTATATGCAAATTGCATAATTAATTAGTTGGATGAATATCAAATTGGCAGGGAAATCTTGCATAACCAAACAACTTTTTGGTTGACACAAGCAAAGGACTTCATGATGGGGAGCATTTAAAAACATTATAGTACAGAGTCAAACAAGTAATGAGGTTTTATAGTGTGGCGCCCATTGTGCAACCCATGGTTTTTCACATCTGTATCTCAAGTTTGTACTACATAGTATTAGTGAGCCTAGATTTGACGCAATAGCATTAGATATAGAATTATAGCATTATTATGAAGTATATTATATATCTTCAATAATTTTTTTGAATAAATATATCTTCAATAATAGCAAATGTATTTTGCGAAGTTACATTGAATGATGATATAACTTTTTTTTTTTCTCCCTGTTAATGCTGATTGGCTTATGTTGAAATTAGTTAATATAATTTTTTAAATGTAATTCAAATTCAGTTATTATTTTTTAAATAAATTATCAATTAATTAAAGCAGGTATCACTAAGAGCAACTATAATTGGAGTTGTTTAACATGTTCTTAAAGTTAAAGACATGTTCTTGTTGGATTGCACCATTAAAGTAATGTGACGTGGATGTCACATGTAAAGACGATTGTTTCTATAAATAATTGGTTCTTAAGGATCATCAATAAAAAAGAGAGAGAGAGACAATAACAATATTTCGCAACCCAATCACAAATGAATTAATATTTTAAATTGAAACAAAAATAAATGTAAATAAATATGTGAGATAACTTGTGAGAAAATTTTTAGAGTTGCACTGTTAGATCGTATAGAGTTTCTAAAAGTAGTACAAAGTAAAAAATCCTGAGATGACATGATACAATCCATAAAAAATATACTTAGGCAACTTTAATGAGTTGCATAATTGAAGATACTCTAAATAATCTATGCTCAAGTGGCGTGATTTTTTTTTTTTAAAGAGAGGCGTACTTTCTCTCAATTTTAGCTTATCTTCCCTTTTTTTTTAAATTTAAATTAGTGTTTCGCACGTAATTACTCGCTCCGGTCTTTGATATAAAAAACAAGTTGGTACTTTTTTTTTTGTTCAAAATATAAGAAACATGTATCAATTTTCACACATATAAAATGTTAATTTCCAATATTACCCTCATTTATAATATGGTTTATATTTACGAGATATATCAACTTTCCATACAAGTGAGTTTGTTCATTAATTAGTAGGGGTATTTTTGGAAATTTATATGAATATTAATTACAATTAGTTCATTTCAATATATTTTCTTGATCTGTGTTTTAGGATTTTGTTTCTTTTTTTTTTTTTTTTGAGAAAAGAAGCTCAAGGAATCTCATTAGTGATCAAAGCAACAATACAAGGGAGAACATGATCGAAAATACGGGGACCAGCAGTGAAAAAAGTCGCCCTAGCTAAGGAATGAGCTACTCTATTCGCTTGTCTCCTAACAAAACTTATCCCAAAGTTTGGAAAAGAACAAAGAAGGTCATAACATGCTCTAATAGTTACTCCATATTCGGAGATGTCAACTTTAGGAGATTTGGCATGGTTATCCACTACTTAGCAATCTAGCTCAAAAATAACATGGTCTAAATTCAACTCTTGGACCCATTGAATAGCTTTGAGAAGACCCATGAATTCCCCCTCAAGAACTGGGAGACAAGAGGGCACCCAATCAGTCCTAGCTTGAATAACAGCACCATGATCATCTCTAATACACATACCAAAACTAGTTTTCCCTGCATCTTCAAAGAAACTTGCATCAACATTACATTTATAATAACCTGGAGATAGAACTTCCCATGTTGTAGCACCCAAATTGCGTCCAGCACTTTGAAGTTGAGTGCCTGGTGAATTTGCATGCTTCCAATCCAGATAAAAATTGGAGGATCTATGAATAATAGCATCCAAGGTTGGTGTCCTTCCTGATAGATTATGGAATTATCTCAATTATTTTGTATTATGTAGTTTCCTTATATAGATTACCAAATTGATAGCAAATTGATATTGTCAGATATAAGGAAACTACATAATATAAAATAATTGAGATAATTCCATAATCAACACCAGCTCATTTAGCGACCGAAAATAGTGACCGAATTTGGTGGTTGCTGTTTGCGACCGAAATGACGACCGATTATAAGATCTAAATCAAACACTGATTAGAGTTGATATTGCAACCGAAATAGCAACCGAAATATAGCGTAGCAGAGGTATCGGTCTCTATTTCGGTCGCAAAATGAAGGAAAATAAAAGGCAAAAATTTATGATTTTTTAGCGGCCGAAATGGCGACCGAATTAAATACAACGGTTTAAATATATTTTATAGTTGCGACCGATATTAAATCGGTCGCTAAATGGCGCGTAAAAAATTTAAGATAGAGCGTGTTAGCGACCAAATTTTAAATCGGTCGCTGAATTTATGAATTCAAAATTCAAAGTAACCCATTTAGCGACTGAATAATTCGGTCGCTAAAACTAAAATCCCTAAATCGCGAGCCCTTCCCCTTTCTTCCCCATTTCTTTCATTCCTTCTCTTTTCTTCTCTCTCTCTTGCACGCTCTGCTCCTCCCTGCCACCACGCGACGTCTGTGCTCCGGTCACCTCCGGTGAGTGATTCCACCTTCCCCCCCCCCCCCCCCTCTCTCTCTCTCTCTCTCTCTCTCTCTCTTTCTGATGTCTCTCTATCTCTGTCTCTGTAGCTCACCTGAGCCGCCTCCCTTGAGCCACCACTGTCCGCAGCTCCGGTGACACCACCACCACCAAGGGTAAGCTACCTTGTTTTCTCTCCTCTTCTCTCATTCTCTGTTTCTCTAACATAATGGATATTTGGTAGCAAGGGTAAGGGAGATTCAACTAAGGAGATTCTGGGGGTAATGGCCATGTAAACTCAAAATCAGTGCTGAGTTAATTAGAGATTGGACATTCAGCTAATTAGGAGGTTGTTTTCAAAGTAAAATGACAGTAAGTTTCATAGGGACAGTGTGTCTATAAGTAGTTTGGAGCAGTCTGATGTGGAAGTATCAGGTGCATCTACCATGGAGGTTTTAGCTGCTTCATATCTTTATTTGTTATATTTCCGTAATATCATGTAGCATTGTGATAAATTTTCAATCAGGCCCATTGTGTATTATGATAGACTTGGCTTGATTTGTTCCTCTTGTCTTTTCTTTTTCTTCTGACAGGGGGGCTTATTGTTACTCGGTTTATGGTTTCTAGAGCACAGTAGTGGGTAGTATGTGCAGTTTTAGGTTTAAGTTGGATTCCCGTGTTCCTTTACTATTATCATACAAAGGCATGGGATTGGTTGTCCAGACTCCATATCTACCTTTATAGGTAAAACACGTCCAAATTGAAGTAGCATTGCGGGGTGCACCAATTTAACCTGTCGACAAGGTGGCATGCATGACAAGCTTTTCTGAACATTAGATGGATGGCATGCCTAAGTTTTAAACCTTGTTTCACGGTGTTATGATTTTAGTTTCTTCTTCTGACTGTTCCCTTGGTATAGTTTTGTATCATCTCTTGTTTCTAAGTTGATTGGACTGTGGGATTATTTTTCTTGTCTCCCCGTTGGGTTGTCTTGATTTTCATGTTTAGCTCCTATGATTTTGGCTTGTTGCTATTGGACTTGCTAACAATATATTGAATTTTGTGTCATTAAAATAAAGCAAATGTAATTTTGATAACTTTATGGTCGGTTTTCTCAATCGTGTTTGATTTCTGGACTAAAATGGTTCATAGATTTGGTTGCCAAACCATGCTAACTGTGCAAGGCTTGTCTCCTCCCGGGTCTCCTTGTCAATCTTTTATTGCATCTGCTGAATCTTGTTCGAGCAAATGAATTACTATTTCAATGATATTGTATATGTCACATGTATATATTTATGTACGCTTTGATCATTTTTAAGCTGTGAAGTTTCTGAATCTTTTAGACTTGATCCATCGACATGTGCTTGGTAGCAATGACTTGGGTGTGCTTTTGAGTTATAGTTTTGGTGTTTTTATCATAATTTTCTTAGATGGTTTCTGATATATGTTCTATTTGATGTATATTAGTCTTGGCTTTGTTTTGTGAGTCGTGTGGAGTTTCTCCTACTGGTCCTAGTTTGCTTCTATATGTTGTGTGTGGCTAGCAGATATTTGGTAATTGTGGCCTTGTTGTGTTCACGGGCACTACAACTTGATAGAAAAGTTGATTTTCTAATGTCCTGTCCTTTTTTTTGTGCTTCTCTACCTGGGTGTTTGTTGGGTATAAGATTTGGTAATGCACGTCACGACCGTGATGGCCATCACGGTCAGGCCGTGACGGATTCTGCCTTGGAACTTCTTCACTGGTTGGTTTGTCACGGCCGTGATGGCCATCATGGCCAGGCCGTGACGGATTCTGCCCTGGAACTTCTTCACTGGTTGGTCTGTCACGACCGTGATGGTCATCACGGCCAGGTCGTGACGGATTCTACATTGGAAATTCTTCACTGGTTGGTCGCAACTCTGCATGGATCCAAAAGTAAATTATAACTCTTTTAAGTGAAAATCTCAATATGAAATTTGGTTTATAAAAATATATATCAAATTAGTATAAGGTTAAAGTAATATTATCAAATGTTGTCATTTCAGCTCTGACACGATTATTTTTATTTATACATTATAGGTCCTTATCTGATCTTCGTTGCCCGCGGATCCTCCCTTATCCTTACTTGGTATTGCTTTGTCGAATAGGTAAGTTCTCTCAATTCTCTCTTTTAAGGTTTTGCTTTGTCTAATAGGTACTGATATGTGTGGTGCTTCTAATGTATTATGTGAATTATCGTGTTGTTTGGTAGTGGAGAGCTGAGCTCAATAGGATGTGATCTTGTCTGATTGTATGCTGATAATTTAATGTTGATGCATGTGTTTGTCAATATGTGTTGTTTGTTAGTGGAGAACGGAGCTCAATAGGATGTGATCCTGTCCGAAAGGCGGGATCTTTGGTTGTGTCTTTGATAATTTAGAAATTATGCATGTGTTTGACAATTAACTGCTACTTGTTAGTGGAGAGCGGAGCTCAATAGGATGTTTGCTACAATATTTAATCTAAGTTTGTATTTATTTACGCTGCAATTTATATAAGCTCAACAATGTTGCAATATTTATAGGTTAATGGTTTTATTTTCTGTTAGAGTTAATAATTAATTTACGAAAGCCTTAGTTTCCTATTTGAGATTCAATATTAATGAGCATGCGTAACTTATTAGTTTGGGAAAAAACATTTTTCACACTCGTACAATAGTCATTTCAATGTTCAAATGCCTTATATACTTGTTGAAATCTCGGTCTGATGCATTTCCTTTTGTTCTCCTGGTGCATACTTGATCGCGGTGATTCTCACCATGCTCGAGTCGTGTACTTGGAGACCGATGGGAAATGCTGCCAAAATTTTGTCAAATATAAGGTATTTGAATATGGGAATAACTATTATTAGCCGAGTGTGGCAAAGGTTTCTTCTCGAATGGGATAGGTTCATACCTTGTCATAAGAACGAGATTGATGGAGTTATTGGAATGCACCGTAATATATAAGTGTTATTGTAGGATTGGTCAGGCTATTTAATTGCTAGCAATGGATATTCCGGAGAATCGGAAATGGATGTATCGTAGGTTGGATCGGAATAAACGTCTTAGGGAAGAGTATAGAGTTGGAGTGGGTGAGTTTATAGAGTTTGTTGTTAGCCAGGAGAGATTTATACGGCTGGGCGGTGATCAATTTAGGTGTCCTTGCAAAAGATGCAAGTGTCAATCTTGCAAAAGCGTGGATGAAGTTGTAGCCGATCTTTATGAGAAGGGCTTCATGCCTGATTACTATTGGTGGAGTAACCATGGTGAGACGTTGCCTGACTTAAACCCGATTGTGTTTGAAGGTTCGTACTATGGAAGTGGTGACCAGAGGGAAGAATTGAATCCATACGAGCAGATGATAATGGATCATGCTGGACCATCGGTTGGTGTTGTACTAGAAGAAGATGGGAGAGAAGATGGTGGAATGGGTTCCCAATACATAGAGGAGAATCCGAATCCCGAAGCTCAAAGATTCTATAATATTGCTGAGTGCTGCACGATCTCCATTGTGGGAAGGATGTCGGGAGTACACGGAGTTGTCGATGTGCATGGAATGGTTGAGTATCAAATCTGACTACAATATGCAAGAAGGATGTTTTAATCGCCTCACCAGGTCAGTGTCCAAGGCGTTGCCAGAAGACAATCGGATGCCTACTAGTTTTTATCATGCTAAGAAGTCTGTGGAAAATTTGGGTCTGGGGTGTTTGAAAATTGATTGTCGCCCGAATGGATGTATGTTGTACTATAAGGATGATTCAGCGGAAAGCATAACATGTTGTCGATTTTGTGGTGCGGATCGGTATAAGACAACCACTAGGATGGGCATTGAGAAGAAGAGGTCGCTAAAAAAGATGTGGTACTTTCCGCTCGTGCCAAGACTTACAAGATTGTACTCTTTGATGGCCACTGCAGCTCACATGAGGTGGCATAGTGAGCATGAGAGGGAGCAAGATGTCTTGTGTCATCCATCTGATGGAGAAGCTTGGAAGCATTTTGATAGGGTTCATATGGCATTTTCGCAGGACCCTCGCAATGTCCGATTGGAGTTATCTACTGATGGATTTAATCCTTTTGGGCAGTCTTGAAAAGCATACTCTTGTTGGCCGGTTATCCTGACTCCGTACAATCTTCCCCCGGGGATGTGCATGAAGCGGGAGTTTATGTTCCTAACAGTCATAATTTCGGGTCCGTCTAATCCAAAAGGTAAGATTGATGTGTACTTGCAGCCGCTGATTGATGAGTTGACGATGTTGTGGAATGATGGTGTGTTGACATATGACGTATCTTTGAGGCAGAATTTCATCATGAAAGCAGCTTTGATGTGGACGATCAACGACTTTCCCGCTTATGAGATGATGTCGGGTTGGATGACCGTGGGGAAGCTTCGATGCCCAATATGTATGGAGCGATCGAAGGCATTCACGCTTAAAAACAGTCGAAAGATCTCATATTTTGATTGTCATCGTCAATTCCTTCCAGAAGATCATCCTTATAGGCGGAACAAGAATGCATTCAAGAAGCGTTGTGCGGAGACAACACCGCCTCCACCACGTTTGACCGGTCCTAATGTATGGCGCAGATTGTCTGTACTTTACCGCTCGTCCATGAAACCCAAGGAGAACATATTCCTGATTATGGCGTCAACCATAATTGGACAAAACAAAGTATATTTTGGAGGTTGCCGTATTGGAGGACGCAGCTACTCCGTCACAACATTGATGTCATGCATACTGAGAGGAATGTGTTTTTGAATGTGTTTGACACTGTGATGGACATCAAGGGGAGGACAAAGGATACAAATAAAGCCCGATTGGATCTGGCTGAAATTTGTAATCGGAAGGAGCTTGAGTTGCAAGACGGTGGTCGTGGCAGACTTCTCAAACCGAAGACAAGTTATACACTAAGCAAAACACAGAAAGTGGCCTTATGTAAGTGGGTTAAAGAACTAAAGTTACCAGATGGGTATGCTTCCAATCTGGTAGATGTGTTGACATTAAGGAAGCAAAGCTACATGGAATGAAGAGTCATGATTGCCACGTGTTCATGCAACGGTTGCTTCCAATTGCGTTCGACGCATTACCGAAGCAAATTTGGAACCCACTTGTTGAGCTTAGTCACTTTTTCAAGGAGCTTACATCGACAACACTAAATGTGAATCAATTAAAGGATATGGAAGTCAAGATATCTGTTTTGTTATGTAAGCTGCAGCAAATCTTCCCGCCGAGTTTCTTTGATTCCATGGAACACCTGCCAGTTCATCTACCTTATGAAGCAAGAGTTGGTGGCCCAGTCCAATACCGCTGGATGTATGCATTTGAGAGGTAAACAACATCAACAATTTTACTTAATACATATGAAATTCACGACTACGAGAGCGTAGTTTAGATTTCCCTAAAACTAGTAATTATTTGTATGTATCCCTCTTTAATAGGTTCCTGCACTCCCTTAAACACAAAGTCAAGAACAAGGCACGAGTGGAGGGTTCCATTTGTGAAGCGTACTTAGTAGAGGAGACTTCCACTTTTGCCTCTTATTTCTATCCGGACGAAGTTAACACGAGAAGGACAAGGATGCCTAGAAACGTTGATTCGGGCGAAGGAAGTTCAACTAGCCCTCCTATATCAATATTCAACTATCCAAGCATATTTAGTGGCAAATCAAAAGGATATTTCTTGGAGCAGCGTGACATTAATGCTGCTCATCTGTATATCCTTCAAAATTGTGAAGAGGTGGCGCCATATTTAGAGTATGTTTCTACAATGTCTTTTATAAGTTCAATTGACATTTATGATTATTAATCGTCCTGCTTTTAATCTCCCATATGTAGGATGTACGGCAATTTTCTAAGGGATCTCCAACCTGACATTTCAAACGATCAGGTTGATCGAGAAATTACTTCTCACTTTGCTACGTGGTTCAGTAAATATGTAAGTTAAGCATCTTCATTTGTTGAAACACATTTTATCTCCTTAAATATATAGCATGTATAAGAATAATATAATATTTGATTTTTTAGGTACTAGACCCAGAAAACAATGTTCAAAATCCATTGTTGACAAATTTGGCATGGGGGCCTAACAGATGGGTTACATCATGGAATACTTATATTGTAAATGGATATAAATTTAACACAAAAACATGAAATGAAGGAATGCAAACGTGTAACATGGGTTTCATTTTTAATTATTCTTATGAATTTAACATTATATTTTTCTGTACAGAAAGCACAGAAATAGCGGGGCCCCACTGCTATGGAGTTGGTGGAGAGGACGAAGAAGTTGAAGTCGGGGACATGGGTCAACGACAAGGCCCGTAACTATGCTGTAAGCAAAAAAATAATTTAGTGTTTACTTGTAATTTATTATAAATGATTTGTTAATATTGGATATAATTTTAACTAAATCTCTTCAACTATACTTTGTAGGTGGGCTTCAACGAGAAGAAGGACGATGCCATATCACGTGCCTCACAGTCACAAGATGAGGCTTTGACTGGTGATGGGCCCTGCTCTCCTATCTCCGTCGACGATAATGCCATTTATTTGGAGGTCGTCGGGGGCAGGAACAAGAAGGGGCACGTGTATGGCCTCGGACACCTGGGAGGCGAGTTTATCGCTTCATCATCCGGCACGCCTGCTCCTTCCTACGCCGATACCGTCCCTCAGGAGCAGTTCAACCAAATGCAGGACACCATCACGCAGCTGAACGCGGAGCTTCGGGAGAAGAGCGAGAGAGAGCAGCAGATGGCGAACCATATTACACAGTTGACTCAGGCACACCAAGGTGATGCAAAGAGCATCGACCGGGCGGCGGACTGCTGCTGGTGTTGGAGCGAGATGAGGATCCGGACTCAGTTGCTCGGGGTGATGCTCGACGGCGGTTTGTGCGCTGCCGCCGCTCCTCGATTCAGCCGCCGCCCGCCACCATCGATGTCTGCTACTCCGAGAGGACGATCGGCCAGCGGGGCGTCGGTGGAATGGGACGCCGAGGATGATTGGATTCCTCCACCTCCCCCTCCTCATGACTGATTTTTTTTCTTCATATTTTTGACTTTAAACGATTCTTGTACGACATTTTGGATTATTTTTTTATATATATTTATTATTTCATATGATTGTATATTTCATAAGTAATTTGGTGTGTTTTATTAGTAATTTTGCTAACGTTTAAAGAAAAACACAAAAAAAAATTTATTTTAAAAATTAAAATTAATTTTTTTTTTAATAATAACCAGTTTAGCGACCGAATTAGAAACCAATAATTCGGTCGCTAAACATTATTAAACATTAACAGATGTGGTATAGCGACCGAAAATCCGTCGCTAATATAGGTTAACAGTAACTAAAATTAACGACCGAACTAGCAACCGATTATCGGTCGCTAGAAATGGTTACCTAAACAATGCAACCAACCGAATAGCGACCATTTTTTATTATTTAGCGACCGAAATTATGGTCGTCATTTAGCGACCGAAATATTAATTCGGTCGCTAAAACCTTAGCGACCAGGTATTCAACCACCACCATTAATCGGTCGCTAATTCGGTCGCTAAATTAAATAGCGACCGATTTAACCGAATATGTCGGTCGCTAAACAGATGATTTTTTGTAGTGGTTCATCATGTTCCTTCTTGTTATCAGATTGCGGATATTTTCACTAAGGGGTTGCCCCTTATTTTATTTGAAGATTTCCGGAATAGTCTCATTGTACGTGACCCTCCCGTTTCGACTGCGGGGGTGTGATAGATTATCGAATTATCTCAATTATTTTGTATTATGTAATTTCCTTATATAGATTACCAAATTGATAGCAAATTGATATTGTCAGATATAATTGTCAGATTGTATCCTAGAATAGCCAAATTAGAAGCCTGATTTGCTGTGGTAACAGCTAGGCTCTTTTGTATATATTTGTCAATCATGGAATAGAATAAGCAAGGAATTATATTATTTCACTTCCCTCCCAGAGTTGATCATTTCTTGCGCTCCAAATGGCCCAAAGGGACATCGCAAATGCCACCCTCCTATCCACATCCAATGAACTAAGCACAGTGAAGAGTAATTCACGAAAATTCTGGGCAACCTGCAGTTGAGGAAAAATAAAATCCCAGATTTGTTGTCTCACCCAACATTCTTTGCTAATATTGCAAGTAATCAAAAAATGCCAAATATTTTCATACTCTTGTTCACAGAAAACACAAGTGCTTGAACAGCTAACTCCTTTATATTGAAGTTGGACTCTAGTAGGCAGACAATCCCTACAAGCTCTCCATAGAAAAAACTTCACTCTAGGTGGCACTTTGAGCTTCCAAATCAAGGACCAATCTCCATCTATTTTCAAATGACTCGTATCTGCAAGATTATTCAAAGCAGCTTGATATGCAGTTTTAATTGAATAAAGCCCATTGTTACTAGGTCCCCAGATAATTCTATCCTCACTCACTAGCTCATTAAGAGGGGTGTTTAAAATTTTTTGTGCTAGGTGAGTAGGTAGAAAACTGTCAATAAGGAGTTGGTTCCAACATTTTAAACCATGGATCCATAAATCACTAATTGCTAGATTTTGAAATTCAAAAGGCAAACCCATGGGACAAGAAATCCTCTCCCCATCACGTAACCAGGGGGCATCCCACAAAGGGATTGTGTCACCACTTCCAATGCTCCATCTCACTCCTTGCTTAACCAAAGCCTTGGACATCCATATACTCCTCCAAGAATAAGAGGGATTATGTCCCAAGTCTGCATCCAAGAAGTCACCATGTGAGAAATATTTGGCTTTAAAGATCTTAGTCACAAGAGCATCAGGTTGCACTACAAATTTCCAAGCTTGTTTGCCTAGCATAGCCAAGTTAAAGGCATACATATTACGGAAACCAAGACCACTCCATATTTTAGGCATAGAAAGTTTATCCCAAGACAACCATTTAATTCCTTTATTTTCTCCATTTTTCGCACCCCACCAGAAGGAATTTAGCATTTTTTGTATTTCATCACCAAGAGAAGGAGGAAGAAGATACATACTCATACAATAAGCAGGAATAGCTTGGGCCACTGACCTAATCAAAACCTCTCTCCCTGCCATAGATAATGTCTTCCCCTTCCAAGAGCTCACCTTTTTCCAAATACGGTCCTTAATATATTGGAAAATTTGCCTTTTATTTTTGCCAATAAGGGATGTGATTCCAAGGTAATTACTAACATCAGTTTTCTCTTGCACACCCAAAATTCCAGCAAGCGATCGACGCTTTTGTTGCTGGACATTGTTGCTAAAAATCATGGCATATTTATCAAAATTAATTTCTTGCCCCGATGCCAGCTCATATCTATGAAGTAAATCTTTCACAAATTCCACTTCTTGATCCACTGCTCTCATGAATAAAAGACTATCATCCGCAAAAAGAAGGTGAGATACAATAGGATCTCTCCTACAAATTTTGATACCATGAATGTAACCACTTCTCTCAGCTGATTTAATAAGAGAGGACAAGCCTTCCGTACACAGAATATAAAGATAAGGATATAACGGATCACCATGGCGAAGGCCTCGACCTGGAATAACTGAACCTGCTTTCTCATTATTCATAAGGACCAAATATTGAACAGAAGACACACACATCATCATCCAATTCACCCACTAAATGTTAAAACCCATTTTAATCATAACAGCATGCAGATAGTCCCAACTAACACGATCATAAGCTTTACTCACATCAAGCTTTAGAACAACAACACCTGAGACACCTCTCTTCTTACATTTCATATAATGGAGCGACTCAGTGGCTATCAAGGCATTATCCACTATAGATCTACCTGAGACAAAAGCAGACTGTTCTTCTGACACACACTTTGCAGTAACCATAGCCAATCTATTTGCAAGAGTCTTGGATAAAATTTTGTAAATAACATTGCAAAGCGAAATTGGTCTAAGGTCACGCATAGTAGTGGGATGCTCGCATTTAGGAACCAGAGCAATATTAGTATCATTAATATCATGAGGCAAAGAACCATCCTGCAACCATTTCCTACAAGCAATGATAACATCAGCACCACAAATATTCCAAAAATGCTGGTAAAAAGCTGCATTAAGACCATCAGGACCTGGGGATTTGTCAGGATGCATATTAAGAGTAGCATATTTGAAATCATCATCAGAAAATGGAGCTAAAAGGAGAGCATTATCCTCTTCATTAAGTTTCCTTTGCAGGTGATTGATAACGTAATCCACATCACTATTACTTCTCTCAAAAAGATTCATAAAATAATTAGCAGCTAGATCACATAAGCCCTCTTGAGAAGTAACAGAATTTCCATGATCATCCATCAAAGAATCAATAGAATTTATTTTCTTTCTAGATGAAGCAGATGCATGAAAAAATTTAGTATTAGAATCACATCCTTTGAGCCAATGTGACTTTGCTCTTTGACGCCAATACATTTCTTCCTGGACCACCAATTTTGCTAAGCGATTTTTCAATGCCAAAAAATGGTTGATACCTACGTGATCGGTTCTGTGTCTCAGCTCCATCATTTTCTTTTTGCATTGTGCTATATCCATCCTGAATGATGGCTTTAAGTTACGGCCCCATTCATCAAGGTTCTTGGCACACATTTCCAATTTTTGCTCCACATTAATTGAGGTTGCAGTAGGCCAACTATGCTTTACTATTTCTTCAATGTCCTCCTCTATCAGTCAATGATTCTCAAACTTGAATCTTCTAGGCACAAAGTAACGACTAGGCTGATTTTCAGTGATAAGAAGAATGGGACTATGGTCAGAAATTGAAGCTACAAGATTTGTAAGCTTTGCATTAGGAAAAAAGCTCCACCATGATGGAGTAACCATGGCTCGGTCAAGTCGTTCTTCGATCTCATTTGGTCTACCCTTATCTTTACACCAAGTATAGGGGTACCCTTCCAAAGAAATATCAGATAAATTGCAATCCAAGGTGACATTCCAAAAACCGTCAATAAGCCATTGAGCACGCTCCACCCTTCCTCTTTTCTCCTCGTGAGCTAGGAGATCATTAAAGTCTCCAATAATACACCAAGGAAGGTCAGACATACTGACCAAAGATCTAATTAAATTCCATGACTCCCTTCTTCTAGTACTTTCAGGGAGACCGTAAAAGCCTGTTAACCTCCACTTTTTCTGATCACCTTCATCCACTTCCAGATTAATATAATTACGAGCAAAATTAATAACCTGAATTTTTAAAGGATCCTTCCAAAGGACAGCTAAACCTCCACTTCTACCTTCTCTATCAACACTAAGACAACAAGAGAAACCCAGCTTCATCTTCAACTCTTCAATTTTTCTAGCATGAACTAAAGTTTCACGAAGAAAAATAACATCTGGTTTGTGAGATTGGATAAGATCTTTAAGTGATGGAATTGCACTCAGGTTACCCAATCCTCGGCAATTCCAACTTAGGATGACCATTATTTCTGGCAGGCCTGGAAACCAGGCCCTGTCATTAAAAAATACCCTATATTTTTACCACCTCCAGTATTGCTATTTGCACCCTCCTGCCCCTCGTCACATTCTGTTGCAAGCATTGCATGGCTATGAAATTCATCCACCCCTCTCATACGTTTCCGCACCCCTTGGTCCAATCCACCTAATGCCAGCTCAGGTTGTGTAGCGAAATTAAGAGGATTATTCATTCCTGGACGAAAATTATGGGGTAGATTTAAATTAATAACAGCCTCATTATTAGGAGTTATGTTATCATTTAAACCAGATTGATATACCCCTTTATTTTCTCCATAATTTGAAACTGTAACTGACGGATCTTGTTGCTGATTTTGTGGGAAATTATGCTTCCTTTCCCAATCCACATCACCGCCCTCTCTCAGCCACCTACTGCCCCCGCTTCCCCCTGCACCGCCACGACGAGTTTCAGCTTTCAAAAAACTACCCCATCCCCTTTCACCAGAAATCATGCCTGGTTCAAACCTCTGGGGACAAAAATTATCACCATGTCCCAGAAGACCACACAAATAGCAAAAGACTCCAAGACGCTCATACTTGAAATGCACCACACTCTAGTCCCCTCCTGCCATCCTAACCTTCCTTTCTTTCCTTAATGGCTTTGAAACATCTAAACGAACTCTGATTCGCATGAAAGTTCTCCAAGGACCAGTTTTATTATTCTCATCATACTCCAGGAATTCACCAATATAGTTCCCCAAGAGTTTTCCGACCATTTCTGTCATAAAACCCACGGATAGACGAAAGACTTGCACCCAAATATCTGAGTGCTGCAGCGGAATAGCCTGCATCGATCTCCCTAGTGTAACCTTTTCCACAACTAACATATAATTATCGAAGGACTAGGGACCACCATTAGTAACCCTCTCAAGATCAAGGTGATGATAGAACTGGAAACAAAAACGACCTTCCTCCAAATCTTTGATCGTTACTCCCTTCCCCGGACGCCAAACATCAGTAATTCGGTGCTTCATTATGTGAGCTCTCACTGGCCTATCCGACAAGAATCTCCCCACCAGACATAAACTAATCTCCTCGGGAAAAACTTGGTCCTGAGAAGCATTCATTGTAATGCCTTCATCTTCTTCCATCAAAGATAAACTCTCCATATCAGCTTCCATGACTCCACAAAAACACCAAAAGACAAAGAGAAAAGAAACTCTCAGGGACGAGAGAGGAGAGAAACTCTCAGGGACGAGAGAGAGAAACTGTCATCTTTCTAAGCATAATTCCAATGTAGATGTAGGGTGTGGGGCGAGGCTTTTGTTTCTTATACTAAGGATCCAATGGACTATTTTTTAAGCATGTTCCGGACCATGGTGCTTTTAATTTGATGTTAGCTCCACCATTGACTTGACTATAACATCGCCTCATCAAACTACAGAAAAATATATATATATGTCGTAAATTTCTTGCAATCTCCTTGAATTTAGAAAATCTCTTTAATGATATGTCCTCTAATTACATCATGCTTTTGAAAATAACGTATCATCTTAAGTTTGATGGGAAAAAAAACTATGACAGAACCTGTCAGATGACAATCAGACAATAAATTTCCTTTAAAACAAGTTATTTTTCACCCCATCAGTCTAACCAGTCAATTTGTTTTTGCTTAATTAAGTGATCTAACAGAAACATGTTCTAAGTTTTTTTTTAATTAATAATGGCAATTCATAAATTTGAGTTTAAATAAAGAATATATTGTGACTATTGTAATTAGTATTAGTTGGTCCTACTTATCTTCATTGTCAAGATCAGGTCGTTTTTTAGGCTTACATACATGCTAATAAAAAATTGTGATAATATACTACAAGGGAAATAGCTTATCTTAAAGCCAATTCCTGTATGTGACAAGATAATCATTAATTCGATACCGCTGTTAATAGACATTTAATTGGTAATCAGCATTATGAATTGTGAAATTCTTGCCTGAAACAAAAAAAGCTATATTTGTTCATTTAGCTAATGGTTTAAGCTTTAATATTTAGGGTGGTCCCTTAAGACAATGCTGAAAAAACCTGCTAGTGATCACTATCAAAACCTTAAACCAGACACCTAAATTATGTTACCACCAAATGTATTTGCTTAATCTTAACAGCAAACCATAATTATTGGTGCAAAGTTGCTGCAAATAGCCTCAATGTGAATTAAGACATAATAATCACAGGTAATATAATTATCCTTATTAATGTGACATTAAATATGGAAACATAGTCTCCTGTTGAAACATGAGGGCGGAGAAGAAAACCTTTTCCTTCACGTACGTACCTTGCCCTTTTCTTACTCACCAAACCATTGATCATGGCATATTCGCTGTCATATCAATAACAATAATCTAGAGAATCGATTATAAGTTAAGTATAATTCACATAGGAACAAAATCAGTACTTTTTTTTTTTTTACTAAAACAAAATCAGTACTTGTAAGTTATACCAACATGGATTATATTTCTTTTTTACTTGGTCGCATTGAACTTGCTAAGGACGTATGTTGAGCTCAAAATAATGCTTTCTTAGTAGAGTGCTCAATATTTTATATATTAACATGCATTAATTTGTTTTCTTAAGAGTGTGTATATTGGTGTGCATAGATAATATTATAAGAGTTTAATTGTCACGCACTATTGATGTAAAGTTTTTTATATTGTCAGCTAATTATAAATCATGTTAATGACTTTTAATATAGTTAGAATAAGACTCAAATCTTTTTAATGATAATGATGTGGTAATTTATGATTAGTTGATACTATAAAAATAAATCTTTAAACTGACACTGCATATCAATTAAATTCATAATATAATAACAATAATGAAAATGTTCTTTTCTTTTTTCTGTGCATGATAGCTAAGGTTTCCTCTCAAAGAGATACGGAATGACAGTGAATCAAGATGGATGCTAAGAACTTGTGTTTGTGAAATTCATTAACAAAGATGAGATATTAAAGATAATTTTCAGACAAGAGAAAAAACCTGCATAAAGAGAAAGTGAACATGGATGGATAGAGAAAAGAATGAGAAACTAATCCCATTTCCTTGTTTGGAATGTGGGGTTGATAATTGATTCAGATTCAAATAACTTTATGGTGTATCCATGGGTTAGATGTGGTGGAAGTTAGAAAGTATGCTATTTGGGTTTTCTTGTTTGTTGTATGGACTTGATTTCACAATTAGTTGAGCAGACGACAGTGAGACCAAAAGATACAATTTTAGAAGTTCATTTCAAAGTTTTTGATACTTAAAGTGCTCATAATTTATAGTTGAATGGTTAACATTAGAGTTTTTTTTCTTCTATTTTTCCCCTATAGTTGGAAGTTTAACAAGTGAATGGAGGAGAATTTTCTTTCCATTGTTTGGGATGGAATGGAATGAGGATGGAAGGAGAATAAATTGTAAGTTTGGAAGTGGACTTGAAGAAACAAACTTATTTCACCTTATGTTCCTTCTAATTTGGTGTAACAAGTATAAAGTTATTCCATCCTTTACTTGTCTTCGTTCCCATTTATTCAAGCATAACATTTGCTTAGGGTCTATTTGGAAGTTGGGGGGAGGGTTGAAGTGAAAAGGAGGTGAAAAAGAAAGAGGAAAGGAAAATAGTTACCCACCTTACATGGGAGTTCATTTTTCTACCTCCCAATTTAGAAGAACTCAAAAAATGAATTGAGGGAGGACTTTAGATGGTATGGAAGGCAAATTTGATATTAATAATACTCTCATACAATGAAAATGTTATCTATAAGTTTTTCCCACCCCTCCCAACTCCTAAACAGGTCAATTTGCATTGAAGGGTAAATAGTAAATACTGGTATATAAATAATTTTGTGGACATTAGGATAATAGCGCACAAAAATGAATACAGGCATACACTTCATATATTTATTTCCTTTAAAATGATTTTGTAAACCAAAACAAGAACTGCTTTCTTTTTTTAATTTTGGTTTTGCTCTTAAACTCAGAAAAAACAAATGTATTGGGCTAATGTTGCAGCCACCGAGATAATGAATAATCAGTGTCAATCAAACGATGGTAGAGAATATCGTTTGACATTATCATCAGTAGGGAATTGTCCTTTGCAAGATACCCGCTGATTTTGTAATGGACAGTGATTTTGCTTCAAAGGAAATTAAATTCTTGTTATGCTTCCTCACATTTCATCTATTTTCTTATCTTTGTTTTTGGCCTTCTTTGCTGAACTAAAAACTTATTATGACTTGTAAGCTAAGCTGAAATTGAGTTTATTTATATATTACATGCTTAAGCAGGATTAGCTGGTGGCTAGGTCCAATCTACTTCTCAGTTCTCATCAGTAACAGTCACTGATAATGAGTATCCTGCTACATATACAACACAGTTTCCTTTGCTTCACCAAGGAGAATGTAGTTATTAAGATTCAAACTTTGATTCAGTAACCAATTAAGTAGAAAAGTAAATAACAGTCACTAATGATGAGGATCCTGCTGTATTTATTATACAATTTCCTTTATTTCATCAAGAAGAAAGTGATTATCAAGAATCAAACTTTGAAGGATAACTCCACCTACTACAACTTCAGTCAGTATGCTAAATCCAACCCCTTTTATCAAGGGGCCATAGATCAAATTAATATAATAGGGAGCCTCTAAATAAGTGTCCTGCTGGAACCTCATCAGCAAAATTTACCAAACTACATGTTTCCCTATCAAAAATCTTAGGCCCAGCAGATATTTTTCTTGATCAAATTTCCGTAACTTTTTTTCAGGACAATTTTCAGTAACTTTTCTTGAACCCATGAAATCTGCATAATTCATTAATGCTCGCTCTAGTATTAGTTAAGCATTACAAAGATGTATGCAAAAAGAGAACTGCTTGTGTTTACATTGGAGTATAATACAGAAGAACACGGCATAAATACCATGCATAGATTTTTTTATTACATTAGAAATTTTTAGCCAAGGATTGAGAGACTTTTCATTCTTATTATAACATAAACATTCGTGCAAATTTGATGTATTGCACTATGAATTTTTTTTCCACTAAAATTAAACAATGCTTCTCCAAACTATAACCAGCAATGGCTGAAAATTTTGACCTGTAGTCATAAATTATATTTCAACTTCTCCACTAACTCATAGCTGGGAGCATTTGTCACTAAAACAAAACAATGCTTTCCAAACTATAACCAGCAATTGGCTGAAAAAATTTCTGACCTGTAGTCATAAATTATATCTCTACTTCTCTACTGACTCCCCGCTGGGAGCAATAAGTTCTAAACATTGAATCGAAACAACATGACATCTCCTTCTTGTACAATGTAATCTTTACCTTCAGATCTCAACTGCAAACAACATATGTTGGTAAACTTAGAGCAATATTCCAGGAGAAAGAAAAAAAAACTAATTTTCTGCATATAATTTGTACATCTTTAAGAAACCATGCACTTCCTTCACAAAATGTCTCTTATTTTCATTCTATTTCATGTTTTCAAAATTTTGTATAGGAAATAATTTAAACAACTTTTTCTTGTTTTCATTGTTTCTTGCAATATTTGGAAACAGGAGACAGAATAAAAACAAGGTGACAGTTTTGTAATTATTTATGAAAATATGAAATAAAAACAAGAAACGCAAAACAAAGCAAACAAGCTCTATCTTTGTAAAAGAAAACAGATACCTATTGAATAACCTAACTAATATGCCAGCGACACATCAGTTCAAATTTTCTCTCAAAATACACAAAAAGTGGGAGAAAACAAGAGAAGTGTCATTACTTGATTAAAATGATGAATTTAGGGCATTTTGAAACACAGATCCAAATGAGAGCAATCACTAAATCACATTTTATAGCTTATAAAAAAAACTAAATCACATTTTATAATTTTGTGCTAATGGGAATCAAACAGAAGTCAATAATACAGTAGATAAACGTTTTACTAAAGCAAAAATGATATCCATGCATGCAAAAGAAACCTACTTAATTGGGAGGAAAATGAAACAAACAACTTACAAGTCCTTTCTCTCGTGCAGCAGCAAGTGAACCAGCAGCAACATAGTCATCATAAGACACCTGATTTAAAATAACATTTTTAATGAAGGTTAATTAACGCGGTAAGTACTACTAAACCGCAAATGGAAAGGTCAATATGTATATATTATAAATAGTAGTTCAAAATCATATCCTTGATGCTTACTGTCTCAGCTCTAATGAAACCCTTCTCGAAGTCAGAGTGAATAACTCCAGCAGCTTGAGGTGCAGTCATTCCTAGTGTAACAGAGGCTTAAAATTCAGAAGACTAATCAAATCTAACAAGAATATTTATAGTATTATTACTTCTGTTTAGTCCATCAATCTCAGGTTTCTCCATTACAAAACTAGGCCATCAATCTTTCAAAAGGGGCACCAGGCACAAGACCATCTAAATACTGGCCAAACAAAGACCAAACAAACTCCATGTTAATAGCCTGTTTAAATTACTATACGGCCAATTATTTGAAGTTTGAACATGGTGTTCAGAAAAGGATGAAACCAAGTTTGTAGTGTTATAGATACTGTGCAATGTAAATAAGTCACATGTATAAAAAACTTGAGTAATAATAGGTGAACATCCAAATGGGACACCTGGTTAATCATGTATAAATATTTGACTGATTCAGTTCATTATATGGTTAATGGGCTTATTTCCCATAACCATATAAATATTTGGTTAATCACATGCAAATATCTGGTTAATTCGGTTCTTTATATGATTAATGGGTCATCATGAATTAACCAAATATTTGTACGTGATTAACCATATAATGAATTGAATTAACCAAATATTTATACATGATTAACCAGGTGTCCCAAATGGGTGTCCCATTTGGGTGTTCACCTATCATTACTCAAAAAACTAACCTGCAAGTATTGTCCATGCCTTTGTCTCCTGTGTACACATTAGAAAAACAAAATCAGTTTTGAAGATGAAATACGATATGATATGCAATTAAAACTTTGGGAAAGTTAGTATATTTTGGTGAACATTTTTACAATTTAGGATAAATTAACCGCTAGAATAGTTAATATGGTGATTCAATTTCAAATTAGATACTAACCATCTTTGAAGTTTGAACATTGTTTACCACCGTAGATATGTTTACCAGGATATTCTAAATTGTAATATTAAACCTTTCAAGCTTTACTCTTACCTTCTCACCAGAAGTAAAATAAGTTCGAAGCCCCAAAAGGCCATAGGTTGCCCTAATTAGGTTCCCAAGGCCACTTTCACTAACACCAAGAGATTTCAGATATTCTTGTCTTTCTTCAATTGCTAGTTCAGTAAGCTCTGCCTCAACCTGCAAGGACAAATAACCCCATCTTACATGACTCTGTGGTGATGATAGAAAGAAAGTTCATAACTTTCTTCCAATCTTCAGAGATTATGGTATAGACAAACGACAGCTCTAGCAAAAGTTGATATTAAACAAATTCCCCATTGAAAAAACACATGGAAAGTTCAAGTAACCCAAATGGTATTAATAATAGCTCAAAAGTTGCCTTTCTAAATATATACCTGTGCTGAAATTGTTACAATTCCTGACTGCAACTTAGATGCAGCATTTGTGACTTCATTGACAAAATTATTGTTAGCAGGATCAGCTAGATCAGATTCAGCAACATTTGCCACATATATAATAGGTTTCATGGTGAGCAAGCAGAGATGCTTAACAACTTCCCTTTCATAATCTGTTAAGGTCACAGATCGTGCAGGTTTTCCATCCAAGAGTGCCCCACGAATCTTTTCCAATGCAGACTTTTCAGCCTCTTCCTAAAATAAAAAATTTCAAAATCAACTCAGGTAATGTATTTCAACTGATAAACACGAGCAGATGAGAAGTGGTAGCACTTGAAAACTATAACCTTAAGTTTAGATTGTGAATCCTTTGCCTTGCCTTTCTTTAGTTTCTCCATTCTTTTATCAATCTGCATTTCTTGGGAAAAGGAATATCTTAGTTCTATCAGTTGAATCCATAGCAAGTATGTGTACATACACAGATAGACTTCCACAAACTCAAAAACATCGATTGCAACAAAGTGGAACTAAAATAATAAAATAATTTCATCACAAAAAAATGAATGCAATCAAGATAAACATAATCACAGACATTAATGTGCCACCAAAAACGGATTCAAAGGAAAGAAAGGCAGTAAAAAATTAGTAAGCCGACCTGGTCCAAATCTGAGAAAACAAGCTCCAAGTTGATAACATCAATATCAGACTTGGGATCAACTTTCCCATTCACGTGAATAATGTCATTGTCTTCAAAACATCGTACAACCTAATTTAAAAATCAATAGATCCATGACAATATAAAATCTGAAAAGGGAATAAAACCTACTCCGAATTTAACACAGATATACATCATTTTCCAAACTTCTGATTAGCAATATGTACATAGCTTCTAAACTGGTTCATTTAAAAAGGGAGGTACAGAACAGAAAGAATAGAAGTAATGATGTAAGATAACGATGACAAGGAAATGATGATAGATTAACACCTGAAGAATAGAGTCCACCTCACGAATATGTGACAAAAACTTATTACCAAGCCCCTGCAACAGATGAAGTTAGAAAATAGATCAAAGCGACGCATATGTAACTTTTTTCAGCAAAAAATAAGAGATTATTGAAACTTAGTGCTTGTTGACACCAAAACTAAACAAGGAGAAGAGAAATTGAGAATACCTCGCCTTGACTTGCACCCTTGACAAGCCCAGCAATATCCACAAATTCTATGGATGCTGGAACTGATCGTTGAGATTTACTGAGTTCAGAAAGCACATGGAGACGAGGATCTGGAACAGCAACAATTCCTACATTTGGCTCTATTGTACAAAAAGGAAAATTAGCAGCTTGAGCCTTTCCATTTTCAACCTAGACATCGAAGACCACTGTATATTAAGATCTGATCAAGGTTATCGAATCGGGATTCGAATCGTGGATCGAAGACCTATTTTCCGAATCGTGAATCGAATCTTATTATGAATCCTAAGATACATAGTCAATAAAAATATGGCATTTTTAAGTAACTTCAAAAATACAAACCATCTCATCATGAATAAGAACGCTTATCGGGAAGTAAAAAGGAAGACATTGGGAACTTTGCTCTTAAATTCAACTTCAACATACTCTCTTCAAGTTTAAGCTTCACAGGACATCTGAACTTAGTCAACTAATAAGACAGCAGGCTCAAAGCCTAGATATGATAAGCATTTGTACACAAAGTTGTAGGGCACTGAAAATGATGAACTGTATATTAATTTGTTTGTATTGTCAAAAGGATTCCTTGACAGATACATTACTTTGGCACTCTACCAATATTTGGATATTAAGAAAGGGATTTAAACAAAAGGTGTGCACATCTATTTTTATTGTAATAGCCACAGTTAAGGACATCTTCATTGTCAAATAACCATGAGTAGAGAATTTATGTCACCATATCAACCAAAGAAATGCAGTATATCTTTTACACAGAAAGCATGCATGTCCAAATACCAAGGAAATCTCAGAAGTCTTGGATATTGAGCACTCCCCCATCCATTTTAATAAAGTATTCCTGCTTTATTTCTCAAAAATAGTTCTTCTTTAACAGTGAAAACGGTCATTAATATCAGATGCTTGCCATCCAAGGCTGTCACTATCAGGATGGATAGTCAAACAAATATTTGAAATGCAATATTCAATGGAATTACGTACATGAGTACATCATATAGGAGTAGGGACCGAAGTTTTGATGAAAAGCTAAAAGCCTTATGAAAGTTATAAGTTATAACGACATCACTTCCTGCACAATGAAATTATGCCTATAAGGAATAGTGGAGAATATTGCAGTCTTAACTAACATCGCCATTTGTATACATTGTCAAGAACCAACTCCCCCAAAAAGCTTAAGGTATTAGGTGAGGGCTCATGAATGATTTTATATATCTAACACGCCCCTTACCTAAGAGTTTTTTGGGATCAAAACATGGACAATGCATAAGCCCACTTACCTTGTGCTGAAATTCATTTTAACTTAGAATAATGAGGGCAGCAAGATTCGAACTCCTGGGCCACTTGGTCATCGAAATATTAATAATTTGATACCATATCAAGAACAAACGTTTCCAAAAGCTTAAGCTGCTAAGTGAATTTTATCTCTCTAACATAAACAATCAGAGCTAATTTCACAGAACAAATCAATATAAAAAGTTCATTTACACATACACTACTGGAATCTAACAGGGCAACACAGAGCTGAACTCAAACCTGTTTAAAGGAGAGATGACCTAATGATAAACAGTCATCTTCACTCTTGCTTTGCAAGTTGTAAAAGTTGAAGGACTTATTTCATGTATTTCTACTTTTCTGTCTCCTTCCTTTATAATTATACCTTATGAAAGATGTTTGTATGTCTGATAAATATGAAAAGAGATAATGGTATATATCAAATACAGAATTGCATTCAGAATAGTCACCATGTACCACTCTCCTTTCCTGCTCAATTCAGATTAGAACTAAAGCACTTGGATCTTCTTCCATTGAGTATCTCGCATCTCTTCTTTAGTCAAAGTTGTTCCATCCACAATCTCTACTATTGTCTATGGTCATTAATTAATTATATGTTGCTAAGGCTTTCATCAGTTTTTTTCAAGCCATCTGAACAATCATCCGACTAATGCAGTCCTATTTATATTGCATATATATAATATAATGAAGCACATCAGTTGACTTTCCATAACCATTTCTCAGCTGAGGACAACAACCATCAATAGTCTGAATGAACAAGAGATGCATATCTCCTTTTTAACTGTAGCATTAGCATTAAGCAAAACACAAAGGAAATTGCTATAATCTTAAGAAGTGCTATGCAATAATCATTTGAGTCTTGAAAATGGGTCTCAATTCTATACCCGAATACACAGAGCAACACCGAGGAACAACTACGTACAACATCGCCAGTAAGTTTGAATCAGAGCCCACTCTAAGAGTTTCAGAAACCCATCAAAAGGCTCACATTACAGCACAGTACAGACAGCCATTAAAGCAAAATCTTGTGACTTAAAAACAGTCATTCAATTCCCAAAGGGGTTCACTGAAGTAACCTAACTCATGAGCTATATACATTAGAGAAAACAAAGAGCATGCAAGAACATTATTTAAACACACCCAATAATAGACCCAGAAATTTTATAGATGAAAACAGAGAAAAATGAGGCCAAGAAAACAAAGGCCCTTCATTTCAAGGAATACCCAGATGCTAAAAATAAGAGCTTTCATAGTTTCTTCTCGTTATAGACCAAATAGAGAATGACAGGAGAGGGAGAGATGCTTACAACAGCATTGAAGAGAGTGGACTTGCCAACGTTGGGGAGGCCAACGATGCCAGCCTTGAGGCTCATGCTTATCTTGGATGAAGAAGAAGAGAAGTTTCGGTGAATTCCATAAAGGTGAGAGTTTGTGGTGAAAAGAGTGTGGTTCGTGAAGAGGGTTGATTTCAAAGGATGAACCAAACTGGGAAGTATGTGAAGGTGATTGCAAGCTGCTCTTGCCATTATTACTGGGATGGGAGTAACAACAGAACAGAGACAGCAGAGGCAAAGAGAAAGATAGAGTTTATGTTTATGTGCGCTGTTAAAACATCTTCAGACTTCAGTGGATATGGATGCTTCTTCTCTTCTGTACTCCTAAGCCTATTGATTAGGTTACACTGTGCTCTTCTCTTTTTCTTTTGACTGGACACTGTGCTCTTCTGTTTGCAATGTAACCATAACTACAATTTTCTAACTTTTTTTTTTTCACTTGCATTTTTCCGGTACAGTGCATACGGAGTATATAATATAGATTGAGAGAGTTTAATTATTGTTATACACTGTAAATATAAAAAAATTTACATATTCAATGAATAAAAAATCATGATATAAATGATTTTTAAAATAGTTAGGATAAGAATCAAAGATTGTTGATAATTTATCAATTTTTAACTAGTTGACAGTATAAAAAATCTTTACATCGTCTGTGCATGTCAATTAAATCCTAATATATAATACTAATAAATTATAAACCTTTTTTTATGAATCAAAGTTTAGGTGAGTTGGGTACTGGAGACTTATCAGGGTTATGGCAGGTCTCACGCGCTTATAGAGGTACTTACAGATTACTCATCAACAAGATCTTCACATCGGTAGTGAGATTCGAATTTACGACCTTAAGGGTTACCGCATCATTATCAACTGGATCAACTTTCGTTGAAATAAATTATAAACCTTTCATTTGCCAAGTGATTACAAATATAATTAATATTTGTAAATAATAAATGTAAGTATTTTAGTTACAAAATAATAGATATTTATTACTTTGTAACTAAAAAACTTACTTTTATATATTTAAGTAAATAAATTATAATACATTTATTTGAGGTATTTTTTCACTCCCAAATGGCACATATTATTTTTTAGTTTTAGGATATTTTATTTTTAAAACTTTAACCTTTTATTCTCTTTTAATCTAATGGTAATGCATGTGCTTTCTTTTGATTTTGATTACTTTTTATTTTTAAAAATTTATTTAACTTTATAAAATTCCATACAACACATGAAATACTTATTAATATTTGATAAATTATGTGTTTATTAAGGAGATGGATTCCAGTTCATTTTATATTATGCATTGATATAAAGTTTTGACGTCTTAATGTACAAACTATATATTTTTATTATATTTTTTGGTATTTTGCCTGTTATTCCTACAAATAAAGTCGTCAGATAGACCATCGAGTAAGAGGTGATGGTTAGATAAAACCTTCCCAAAATGACAATTTTAGGATTGGAACACCTTGATCTTGCAAGTAAAGTTCGCATGGGGTGTAGTCCACTGTCACTGTGATCAACCACTATTGTTGCTACCATTTACTGCAGCTTGGGAAGGTTCGAGGAGGCAGCGCCAAATCTGGGTGTGTGCGGCATGATCTACCACAGCGTTGAGTTGCTGGTGGCCAAGTTGCAGACAACCATCTATCACAGTGGTGCAAGTGTGCAACCATCTATCGAGGTGGTGGATCGGAAAAAGGATGGAGGTCACGAATGTGAAGAAGGATGAGACAGTGGAGGTAACCAAAGTTTCAAGCTATGGAGGAAGTAGGAGTTGGAGGATTTTTTTTAACTTTTTCATAACTAGTGTGATTGTAACCGATTATAACCGGTAACTTCTATCGGAGGACCCATCCTCAACTCCCACTATGGAGGAAAGTAGAGTTGCCCCTTTTTGATGGGTCCTAAACACTCTTATATTGAACTGGCAGCAAGAAATCAAGATACCATATATCACAAATTTCTTTTCATAGATTTTGTGTCATTTTCTATATTATCTTCTTAACATAATAACAAAGGATACAAGTTATAGCAATATAGTTATAACTATAAGGTGGTATTTGCTAAAAAAAATACATTTTTATATTTTCAAGAAAGTAAGATTAAAAAAAATTCATAGGGTTAACATAAAGGATTAAAAAAAAAAAATTCCCATATATAAAATATGTCCGAAAATAAAATTTATGAATGAAAGTTTAAAATATCATTTTCATGTATGAGGGTGAGGAAGAAATGTTTTGGGAAAAAGATTCTCGAAAATGTAATTTACTTGCGAATAAAACATTTCATAAATTAAATGTCACTTAGTAAAAATGTACGTAACTCGACTTATGACTGGGTTGTAGCATAAGAATGATTTTTAAGTTTGAATAATTATATGTCTTCTTAAACATTACTATTCTATTTATTAATACAAAATATCTATTTTCCTATATTTTCCAAAATATTGAATGCATTATATTTTTATTTAATGATTTTTATTTAATAATATAGTGATCAGTAGGAGAAATTTAAAGGAGGATATAGTTTTACATTTCATTTCTTAATTTGTTATTTACATTTTCTTGATATTTAATATGATCAGCACCTTAAACACTCACTTTGATTTATTATACAAAAAAGATAAATAATATTGGCACTCCAAATTATTTATCCGCAATTACAATTAGAGCGTGAATAGTCAATCGAGATTCGAGAGTATTAATAGTCTCGTAAAAAATACCAGTACCATATTCTATTTTTTTTATTTGGGGGGAGTTAAAAATTAACATAGGGCCCATTAAATAAGGAATTTAATAACTCTCGCACGAAAGTTACTAAATAATTAAAAATATGTTGAAGAGAGTGTCAAAAAACTATTAAGTCTCTAAAATGTCTTATGTGCATTTCCCTAAGTTTTGGTAAGAACTAAACATTGGTTAATGATTTAATTAACCTTCATATTGGTTGTTAACCTGTCTATCTAGTGTACTGAGGTTAAAGCGCAAAAAATCGGTTAATCCGCTCATAGCGACTACACATGCCGGATAAGCGAAAGTCAACCTGTCTGCTGACTAGGATTATTGACTTCTTTCAAGATACGTCTTCAACTTGTCTCTCCACGAGTTCCTACCCTTGTCTGAGGTTACTCGTTGAAGAATCAAGGACCAAACAAGCTTTTGTTGGCTGTCCCATCAGAAAGAGACTTGAAGCCTTCTCTCCTACTCAGTCTCACGCTTATCAAGAAAAGTCAGAAGTTACTCTCTCAAGTAACCTCGGTTATCAGAACCAAAGACCAGTTAAAGAATGCTTCCAAACATGCTTTATTCCCTAGTACTTCTGGTCCCTACACGAAAAGGGAATTGTACTGAGCAAAGTACAAAAAGCTCTATGCACAACTCTGTTATGGCTGTATCACGATGCATAAAGCCATGATCCTTCATGTTAGAGTACAACCAACGTTCCTATTGTATTAATGACTGTCCATAACGACTCTATTGCATTCAATGAAGTTCTGTTTGAAGCCAACATCTGAGGGAATGTCTTTAACGGATCTTAAATGCTTGAAGACTATAAATACAGAAGTCATTGAAGATAAAGACATAGAGAATACATACAGCATTAAAGAGTCATTACTCTGCGCATTAATATCTTAATTCTTTCATTCTGTATTCTTCAATCATTTGAAGTTATTACGCAGACTTTCCTAAGCTTTACATTTAAACCACTCTGAGTGTTAGTGAAAGATTTGTCTGTCTGAAGTTGTATTTATTACAAATCACATTTCTCAATACTTGTCTTGGAGCCTGAAGAGGCTAGGTGTGCAAACAATACTTGTCTTGGAACCTGAAGAGGCTAGGTGTGCAAACAGTACTTGGAATCAGAACTTTGATCAGTTATAGTGGATAAAACTTAGTGCTGCCAAGGACTGGACGTAGCTCTTTGCTTTGAAGAGTGAACCAGGATAAATAGCTGTGTCAATCTCTCTTTCCTTATAAACTCTTTAGTTGCTTTAGTTTTCTTATCCGTTAATCAAGCGGTGTGTTTGTCTAAGTCACTGTTAAAATTTCACCAGACAGTTCACCTTTCTGTCATGTATCTTTCCACTCGTCTGAACGAAGATTCTGTATGCGAAAAGATTTCAACTTTGTTTAAATTCTGATAAACACAATTCAACCCCCCTTCTCGTGTTTATAGTTGTCTATTTCAGTTGGTATCAGAGCTCAGCCTCTGAGTTGAGCATCTAACAGTGTAGAGGTAAAAGGTCCTGAAGAATAGACATGATTATTGGAGCTAGTTCAAGTGGAAGTCACCAGACTGAAGGAGCTTCCCTAACCAGACCTCCTTACTTCAATGGAGAAAACTACAATTATTGGAAAGATAGATTTTAATGGTTCATTCTATCTACAAACTCTGATCTTCGGGATGTCATTACAGATGGTCCATTCATTCCCAAGAATGTTGATGACACTAACAAACTAAAAGCTCGGTGGACTACTGCAGAAAAGATAAAATGGGAGCTGAACCACAAAGCTAGATATAACATCATTTGTACTCTCGATCCTAGGGGTTTGAGAAGGTATGTGCTTGTGACTCTGCCAAAGAAATATGGGACACTTTAGCTGTCACATGTAACATCCTAAAATTCTAACATAATTAATTTGCAAAATAAAATAAAATAAAATAAAATAATAATAGTACTATTAAGTTATTAAAAAGTATAGTGCAAATAAAATATAAATAAGAGATTTAGTGTAAATAAGTGATAGTATAAGAATTTATTGAAATTTATTAACTATTATAAAGAATGCAAAATTATATATATATATATATATATATAAAAGAAGAATTACAAAACAAGGGCGTTAAGCCCAAGGCAATTCCTAATCTTAACAAAAAAAAATTATAAAACCTAAACATCGCGTCAGTTGACTTGCTAAGATTATGCATATATATATATATATATATATATATATATATATATATATATATATATATATATATATATATATATAAGTTCGATCCTTTGTGTAAGTGGCTAGTAGCGCTGCAACACAGTGTAGTAAGGAAGAGGTTTACGTGTTTCCTTCTTTGGTAGTACAACTTTTATAATACACAGATCCAAGAACGCCAGTGAAGGGAAGTAATTTTTAAGGAAGCACTAGCTTTAATCATACATATTTTTTAGAGTACTTTGGAGGTCTTCGAGAGGTGAGTAACAGTACCTTTTGCGAACACTTTCCATGACATTTTTATGTGTTTACGATGAATTTAAAATTGATGAACTCATATTTCAATTCATTGTTTTGCTTACAAAATTTAGGACTGTATTCCTCATTTGAATGTGTGTGGAAGGGTCTACCCTATAGATTTTTTTTGGAATTTGAATTGAATACATGATTGATATCTGTACTAGTTGAATGATATGCTTGATGCCATATGTTATGTCTTGATGCTCATCGTTGTCATAGTGTAATTAAAAATTTACTTGGAGACATGACATAAGTCTATTTAGTATGCATGATAGGATTAAATATTTAATTTATGGTAAACGAATTATTACATGTATGAGACATGAAATCCATGCCTTATGATGAGTTGTATGATGTTTGCCGTAATACCACCTATGATAGGGGTATCGAAGAGAAATACCGCCTTAATGGGGTATCGAAAGTAACATCGCCATGTGGTTGGGATGTCGAAAATGAGTAATACTACCTAAAAAGGAGTATCGAAAGTAACACCGCCACAGGATAGGGTGTCGAAAAAGGAGAAATACCACCATGTGCACATGGGATGTATCGAAATGGAAATGTCCCCGACAGGAGGGTGACATCGAAACACTCATCGTGAGTAGGGGTGGGCAATGGGACGCCATTATCGTGTGATGTGTGAATTTATGGCATGCCGGCAAGAGACCAACTTAATTAGGAGGTCTTCGGGCCCCTTGGGTTAATCTAGAATTTATTTGATATATGGAATGTGATGTATTGAGAGAAGTCATTGCTACGTTATATGCTATTGAGTGGTTGTGATTATTGTTGATATTAAAAGTATTCTCTTATATATATATATATATATATATATATATATATATATATATATATATTATTTTGGAAAATTTGTGGGTGCCATGGACAGTTTTTTCGGTTACCGCGCCGGCTGAGAACAATACTATTTTCAAAAATATTTTATAAAACTGTATTGTTGATCACTGGGATTTTATATCTCATTATAAGTATTGTTTTCAGAGACCGAGGACGTCACCGTTGAGGACCCAGAGGCCTGAGGAGACATCTTCTCATCACTTAGTTGGTTAATAATGCTGCATGGTTGAGGGTGCTGACGACGTTCTTTTTGTTTACGTATTGTTTTTCTCGGATTGTAATTAGACGCCCGGTTTTGAGGCTTGTGATTTTTCATTTATATTTATATTCATTACCTGGTTATTTTATTACGATATTATTTAATATGAGGTATTTTCAGACTTTAAATATTTTTTTAATTTTTCTTTATGAGATATATGTTTTAATTAAATGTTTTAATGGATTTTTTATTGATTTTATCTTGGGATTACTAATGTAACAAAGGGTGTTACATTTATGGTATCAGAGCGGTTCGATTCTAAATCGGACTGTGGTAGTGGGGGTTTTTCAAAAAACAAAACTCGGGCGCATAGGATGCTTGTTAGAGTTATAATCCTGCATTCTATTCTTTTGGATATTGGACTTGATCAACCCACTGTTTGATTGGTGGTATGCATATTATGGCAGCGAACAGGCGAGGGAGAAATGATGCACTTGCAGCGACTTTGACTTGAATGGCCAGAGTTATGCAGGAGCAGATGGAGACTCTCCGTCAGATGAGGGATAATGGGGACGTGCTTAACGTGGTACCGGTTGCAGCTCCAAATCCACAGTACAGGGGTCTGTCAGAGTTCAGGAATAATAATCCGCCAGCTTTTCGAGGGACCACCGATCCTATTGAGGCAGAGGAATGGTTACTGAAATTAGAGAAGATCTTCCGGGTCATGGGGTGCTCTGATGTCCAGAAGGTGGACTTTTCCACCTATATGTTAGAGTCGGATGCAGAACACTGGTGGAACTGTGCCAGGGGCGGGTTGCTTGTTTCGGGTGCCCCTATCACGTGGGACAGATTCAAGGAGACATTTCTGGAGAAGTACTTTCCGCACAGTGTCCGGATACAGAAAGAGATGGAGTTTCTACATCTTCGTCACGAGAGTATGACGGTAGCGGAATACGTGGCCAAGTTTAAGAGGCTTGCAAGGTTCTCCACACAGGTGAGGGATAATCCTGATGGTCCATAGAAGGCAATTAAGTTCGAGCAGGGTTTGAAGACAGAGCTGCAGAGCCTTATTGGGCTCCTAGAGATTCGAGACTACCCCACTTTAGTGAACAAGTGTAGGGTGGCGGAGCAGAATATGCAAGTTGTGCTGGCTGAGAGGTCGAAGGAGAAGAGCTTCAGTGACGGCAAGAGGTTCCATGGGAAAGGGGGTAATTTCCAGAAAATCCTACGACCTATGCCTACAATCAAGAAGGGTAAGCAGGTTCAAGGTGCTCAAGGTGAAAGGGGGACTGCATGTTACAAGTGTAGGTGGCAGCATGGAGATCGTGTGTGCCCCGCGGCACAAACCACTTGCCACAAATGCGGGAAGATGGGACACTTTGCTAGGATGTGCAAGTCAGGAGGACAACCTCAAACCAGACCACTGAACCATGGAAGGGTCTTTACCATCCAAGGAGAGGAGGTGAAGGAGTCTGACGGTTTGATCCAAGGTAAGGGATTTATTAAAGGTCATGGTGTTATCATATTGTTCGATTCGGGAGCAACACATCCATTCATTTCATTTAAATGTTAGAGTTACCTATTACTAAACTGTCATATGATTTGTGTGTTTCTACTCCTGCTAAAGATAGATTGATTACTTCTTCTGTCTGCCTGCAATGTCCTTTATTGTGTCGAGACCTGACTTATATTGTTGATCTGATATGTTTACCTGTGTCTGGTCTGGATATTATTTTGGGCATGGACTGGTTGTCCCGTAATAATGCTATTATTGATTGTGCTAGTCAAACTATTTCTTTCATTCCACAGTCCATGTCCGTTGACTCTCCTACGGCAGAACACCTTATCTCTGCTATCTCATGTCATAAGTGCTTAGTTGAGGGAGCTCAGGGATATATACTTCTCTTTTCTGCTAAGATAGAGGCTGAGAGTGATATAGCGGCGTTGCCTATTGTGTGTGAGTTCCCAGATGTGTTTCCTACGGATGTCTCTAGTTTACCTCCAGATAGAGAGATTGAGTTTACCAGGTGGATGGAGTTCATTAAGGACTATGACTTCGAGTTGAAGTACCATCCGGGAAAAGCCAATATGGTGGCGGATGCTTTGAGTAGGAAGTCCCTACACGTGTCGAGCTTGAAGGTGCAAGAGCTGAACCTCATGGAGTAGTTTAGGGACATGAATCTGGAGGTGTTGGATGTGTCCTTAAATGCCTTAAGTTTGAAGCTGAATAGGTTGGAAATTAATAGTGACCTTAGAGATGAGGTTAGGCGGGAACAACTTTTAGACCAAGAGTCGCAGTCTCGGTTGGGACAAGAGGGTTATGAGTTGTCTGTTGATGGGCTAGTGAAGTTTAAGAATAGGATTGTTGTTCCTAAGGAGGGGAGCCTTAGAGAGAAGATATTAGAGGAAGCTCATAAGGGAAAGTTTACCATACATCCTGGAATAACTAAGATGTACCAAGACCTTAAGAGGATGTATTGGTGGCCAGAAATGAAAAAGGATGTGGCTAGCTTCGTAACTAGGTGTTTAGTGTGCCAAAAGGTTAAGATAGAACATCAGAAGCCTTTGGGGTTGTTGCAGTCCTTGGAGATTCCAGAATGGAAGTGGTAGAGGATTTCTATGGACATTGTGATGGGGTTACCTAAGACGCGTTTGGGCTTAGACGCCATTTGGGTGATAGTGGATAGGTTGACCAAGTCTGCCCACTTCTTGCCAATTAAGGCAACCTATAGCTTAGACAAATTGGCATACCTCTATATCAAGGAAATAGTCAAGCTTTATGGGATACCCACATCTATAGTGTCCGATAGAGACCCGAGGTTTACCTCTAGAATTTGGAGAGCTTTTCAGCAAGCCTTTGGGACTAAGTTGAACCTTAGCACGGCCTATCATCCCCAAACGAATGGTCAGTCAGAGCGGACCATTCAGACCCTTGAGGACATGCTTCGGGCGTGTGTCTTGGATGAAGGAGGGAGTTGGGATAGATTCCTACCTCTCATTGAGTTTGCGTATAACAATAGTTATCATGCTAGTATAGGCATGGCACCCTATGAGCCCCTATATGGGAGAAAGTGTAGGTCCCCTTTATGTTGGTGTGTGGTGGGTGAGAAAACCTTGATAAGACCTGAATTGGTCCAGGAAACCTTCGAGAGAATAAAAATGATTAGGGAGAGGATGTGCACAGCGCAAAGTAGACAAAAGAGCGATGCCGACAAAAGGAGAAAGCCTCTAGAATTCCAGGAAAGTGAGCATGTATTTTTGAGAGTCACTCCTAAGACGGGGGTAGGGAGGTCGATGAAAGTCCGCAAGCTAAATCCTCGTTTCATGGGATCTTTCCAAATCCTTAAAAGGGTCGGGCCTGTTGCTTATCAGCTGGCTCTCCCGCCACAGTTGGCAAACCTTCATGATGTTTTCCATGTGTCGCAACTCAAAATATGTGCCTGATGAATCTCATGTGATAGCTCCCGAGTCTGTACAATTGAAGGATAATTTGATCTATAAGCCAAAGCCTAGTCAAATCATGGACAAGAGCACTAAGACTCTAAGTAACAAAACGATTCCATTGGTGAAAGTGTTATGGGAAAGATTGAATCCTGAGGAAGCCACTTGGGAGATGGAGGAGGACATCGTCCGTCAGTACCCAGATTTTATTATCTAAGGTATGGTAACCTTTTAGTTTTGAATATGACATATGTTACAATGGGTGCGTGTGTATGAGATGAATTTAGGGGACGAAATTCTTTAAGGAGGGGAGAAAATGTAACATCATAAAATTATAACATAATTAATCTGAAAAATAATAATAATAATAATAATAGTACTATTAATTTATTAAAAAATATAGTGCAAATAAAATATAAATAAGAGATTTAGTGTAAAGAAGTGATAGTATAAGGATTTATTGAAATTTATTAACTATTATAAAGAATGCAAAATTATATATATATATATATGTATGTATATATATTTTTATAAAAAAGAAGAATTACAAAACAAGGGCGTTAAGCCCAAGGCAATTCCTAATCTTAACAAAAAAAAAAATTATAAAACCTAAACATCGTGTCAGTTGACTTGCCTAAGATTATGCATATATATATATATATATATATATATATAAGTTAGGTCACTGTGCAAGTGGCTAGTAGCACCGCAACACAGTGTAGAAAGGAAGAGGTTTACGCATTTCCTTCTTTGGCAGTATGATAAGCCTCTGGCTCATCTAGTTTTATAGCTAGTATGACCAGGGTTTTGTGCAAATTATATCGTATTTTCACCCAAATTAGATTAGATTGTCCTCAAGCAAGGTTTTGAGTCTCTAGAGTAGTTTTAAGTTATTTTAGCTAGTTTTAAGTCAAAATAATGCACTTATGCTTACTTCCTTGTTTTCAGGTAAGTAGAAGCTAGAAAAATAAAGAACAGAGGTCTCGCCCATGAAGGACACGCTCGCCACGCGACCCGAAGCTGATTGTTCCAAGAAATTGCTAAGTCTCCGGGTCGCCTCGCGAAGAAGGTCTCGCCACGCGAGCCTTGCAAACCTGAAAAAGTCGAGAGACGATCACGGCTTGCCCGTGTTGAAGGTCATGGCCGTGGCGTTTTGAAGCCAAGCGTCTCGCCTCGCGAGTATTCCTTCGCCTCGCGAATCCGGAAGTCGAGAGCATCACGGTTAGGCCCCGATGGCCATAACGGGCGTAAGGAGAAAACTCTTCATATCCTCGCCTCGCGAGAGTCACTTCGCCTCGCGAGAATGCCAAAGGTTGCTGACTCTTCATGAAATTCGCCTCGCGAATGTTTGCTCGCCTCGCGAGCCCTCCGAATCGGAAATAGTATAAAAGGTCTGTTCTGAATATTTTGTAAAGACTTTTGCTCATCTCACTTTTCGATATACTTTTTTTTCTTTGTGATTTCGTTATTGCTATGGAGCACTAAGCCCTAGGATTAACTCTTGTTTGAGGATCCTATATACTTGAGGTTATGTAATCCCTATTTCAATTGTTTTTCCCTTTTCAATACCATACTTTGTATTTCTGTTTGCTTAATTCAGGAGTATACTGTATTGTATTGATTTATCTCTGGTGATATCATGTTCCTATAATTAATCGCATCTGCTTAATTTGCGTGTGTACATTTCGTGTTCGCTTAGTTCACGAAGGGCTTAATCCCGTTTGCTTAATTCGGGAATAGGGACATGTATCTGTGGTAGTAGTTTACGCTTGTAAATTACTATTACAACCCAGGAAGGGGATTAGAACCTGCTTAGGGCTTGGGATTACATTAACCAGGGATAGTTGGGAATCCTTGACAGTAGATTAATCGTTGTTTGATAACTGATAAACCCTTTTCAACTGCCTTGTTTTTGATTGCTCTGTTTTGTGTGTTTCTTAATTGCATTCCAATCCAAACCCCCCCCAAAAACTTATTTGTGTGAAAAGTAATATTCTCAGAGTCCTTAGAGACGACATCCGAGTTGTCGCACTATACTATACTTTTAAACCCGCTCTTCCTTTTTGGCGTGTGCGCGACAGCGCGACCAAAAATTGGCGCCGTTGCCGGGGACTCTGAGTTGTTATTTTTCTTAATTTGTTTTTATTTTATTTTCTTTTATTTCTTTTATTTTCTGTTTTGTTTTGAATTGGTGCGGCTACTAGGTCTCATTGCCCTGAATCTGTGTGATTTTGACCCGGAAATTGAAAGAACATTGCACACACTCCGTAGGGAATTTCGGGCTAGCACTAGTAGTAATTCCAATTTTAAAACTGCTTTTGAAAACATGGGAGACCAGAGGACATTAAGGCAGCTTGCTGCCCCTGATGTCAACTATAATGGATTATGTATTTCTTATCCTGGTGCTGACAACCCTTTTGAACTAAAATCTGGTTTTATTCACCTTTTGCCCAAGTTTAATGGTCTTGCGGTGAGGATCCTCACAAGCACTTAAAAGAATTCCAAGTTGTATGCTCCACAACCTCGAGAGAGCGGAGGAGTCACCGAGGACAGTATTAAGTGAAGGCTTTTCCATTTTCACTCAAGGAGCTGCAAAGGATTGGCTTTTGTACCTTGAGCCTAACTCCATCACCACTTGGAATGATCCGAAGAGGGTGTTTCTAGAAAGGTATTTTCCTGCTTCAAGAGCTGCTTCAATAAGGAAAGAGATATGTGGCATAAGGCAAGGGAGCGAGTCACTAGCTGAATCTTGGGAAAGGTTCAAACATTTGGTCTCTAGCTGCCCCTGACATCAAATTTTCGAACAACTCCTGGTCCAATACTTTTATGAAGGATTGTTGCCTATGGATAGGAATCTGTTGGATGCTGCTAGTGGGGGAGCATTAGTTGATAAGACCCCCACTGCTGCTAAGCAACTTATTGAGAACATGTCGTTGAATTCCCAGCAGTTCTCTACAAGAAGAAATTCAGTTGAGCCAAGAGGCGTGCATGAGATTCATAGTTCATCTTCTAACCAGGCTGCCCTTGAGAATAGATTGGATGAGCTGACTTCATTTGTGAGACAATTGGCAATAGACAAGGTTCAGCCGGCAAAGTTATGTAGCATGTGCAATGCACACGAGCATCCATTTGATCCATGCCCGATCCGAGAGAGAAGAGTTTGTCGGTGAAGTACCTCGAGGCTTATGCGGTGAACCCCTATAATCAAGGAGGCGGTCGAGAATCGGTATAGCATTCCAGACCTCTCTACTAATAGGTACCATCCTAGCTGGAGAAATCACCCTAATCTGCGATATGGGAATTCTTCCCAACAACGGCCGATGGCACCTCGAGAATCATCCTCCGGTGACCACTACGCACCTTCCGGACCATCATTAGAGGACTTGGTGAAGCAAATGGCTGCATCTAGTGTCTGATTTCAGAGAGAACGGATCGCGAGTATTCGAGGCATTGCGGACTCAGATTGGACAGTTGGCTACATCCATGAATAATATTCAACAAGGTCAAGGGACAAACCAGCTGCTGCACTGGCCGGTGATAAATCCTAATGCCTCCAACCCTAATGTGAGTGTCATCTCTACGAGATCCGGAAAGGTTGTTGAGGCCACTTCGGAAAGGATGAAGAAAGCTGTTAAGGCTACTCCCGAGCCTGCGATGAGGCTACTCCTGAGTAGGTGGTTGAAGTTGAAAGCGAGAGAGTATATAGACCACCCATTCCATTCCCACACAGAATTCAGAAAAATTTGAAGATGGGTGGTGAGAATAAAGAGAAGGAGATTCTTGATGTTTTCGAGAAAAGTAGTTGTTAACATCCCACTTTGTTGGATGTGATCAAGCAAGTACCCGGATATGCTAAATTTACGAAGGACCTATGCACTAACAAGAGGAAGATGAAGACTAATGAGAGGGTTGACTTGGGAATGAATGTCTCAAAGACTTATCCAGTCAAAGATAGAGAGAGTTGCTTCTATAGGCCCTAATCAAATCTTGCCACAAAAGTGCAAGGATCCAGGCACCTTCACTATCCCATGCACTTATTGGGGATAAGAAGTTTGAGAAGCGTATCTTTGGACTTGGGAGCATCGATCAATGTCATGCCTACTTCCATCTTTAATAACCTTGATGCGGGGCCATTGCGGTACCACAGGTCTTACCATCGATTGGCTAACGGGACCGAGTGCCCGACCCATGGGGATGGTAGAGGATGTCCTAGTGCAAGTTGATGATTTGATATTCCCTGAGACTTTTATATCTTAGACATGGCGGGAGAGACTCGATCCAGTAGATCACCCATAATCTTGGGGAGACCATTCATGATGACATCCAAGACCAAAATTGATGTTTATGATGGGACGATGTCGATGGAGTTTGGTGGTATCGTGGCCAAATTCAAGATTTTTGATGCTATGAAGCACCCGGTGAGAGGAGCACTCTGTATTCCACCTAGAGTTCTTTGTTGAGCTCATTGAGGACACTCATGATGACCTTATTTCTGATTTTCCTGTTATTTCTGGTTTTGATGATGTATATACTTGTACTAACTGCACTAACACTAACCCATGTTTCTGTTTGCTCTCGAGTTTTTGGATTTAACATTGCGGGGTGAGGATGATAGTGAAAGTGATAATGAGAGTGAAGCTGTTTACTCAGTGAGAAATCCTTGACCCTATGGCTGCTCCCAATGCACCATCCGTTGAGTGACCACCTTCTTTGGAACTCAAACCACTTCACGAGAACTTAAAGTATGCCTACTTGGGGAGGGATGCAACATTGCCGTCATCATTTCCTCCGGCCTCAACTACGATCGGGAAGACAAGCTTTTAGAAGTTACGAGGAAAAACAAGAAGGCCATTGGGTGGACATTGGCCGATATTCCAGAATTAGCCCCTCCGGATGCATGCACAGAATTTTCTTGGAGGATGGGGCTAAGCTTGATCGGAGCAGAGCCCAAAGGCGACTTAACCCTCGATTACGGAAGTGGTAAAGAAAGAGGTGACCAAGCTTCTACAGGCAGGTATTATCTATCCCATTTATGATAGTTCTTGGGTAAGTCCGGTTCAAGTTGTACCAAAGAAATCTGGTTTGACAGTAGTTAGGAATGAGAATAATGAACTTGTGCCTACTAGAGTCCGAATAGGTTGGAGAGTTTGTATAGACTATAGGAAGCTGAACCAGGCCACCCGTAAGGATCATTTTCCTTTGCCGTTCATAGATCGGATGCTAGATAGATCGGCTGGCTGGTCGATCCCATTATTGTTTTCTAGATGGCTTTTCCGGGTATTTCCGATTCATATTGCCCACGAGGATCGGGAAAAGACCACCTTCACGTGCCCCCTTGATGACGTTTGCTTATAGGAGGATGCCATTTGGCCTCTGTAATGCTCCTGGAACCTTTCAAAGATGCATGCTTAGTATTTTCTCGATTTTATTGAAAACTGCATAGAGGTGTTTATGGATGATTTTACTGTGTATGGCTCCTCTTTTGATGCTTGTTTGCATAGTCTAGATCTAGTTCTTCAGAGATGCATTGATACTGATTTGATTCTGAATTGTGAGAAATGTCATTTCATGATAGAACAGGGGATAGTATTGGGTCATGTAATTTCCAAAGAGGGTATTTATGTGGATCCTGCAAAAATAAATGTAATTGCTTCATTGCCTTACCCATCTTGCGTACGCGAGATACGTTCCTTTCTTGGACATGCAGGTTTCTACAGGCGCTTTATAAAGGACTTGACAAGGTAGCACTACCCTTTGTCAAATCTGCTGAAAAATGATGCCTGTTCCGTTTGATGAAAAGTGCAAAGAGTCATTTGACTATCCGAAGAAGGCGTTGACTTCTACCCCTGTCATCCAGCCCCAGATTGGACACTACCTTTTGAACTAATGTGTGATGCCTCAAATTTTCTTTGTGGGGGCAGTTCTGGCACAAAGGGTGGGCAAGGTTGCCCATGTAATTCACTATGCTTCTAGGACCCTAGATGCCGCTCAGGCAAATTACACCACCACTGAGAAAGAGCTGCTAGCTATTGTATTTGCACTTGACAAGTTTAGGTCTTATTTGCTAGGTTCTAGGGTGATTGTTTTTCTTGACCATGCAGCTTTGAAATACTGTTGAAGAAGCGAAGCTAAGCCAAGACTGATCCGGTGGATGCTTTTGCTTCAGGAATTCAATGTGGAGATAAAGGATAAAAGTGGAGCTGAAAATCTGGTAGCAGATCATTTGAGTAGGATAGCAAGGGATGAGGATACATTTCCCATCCAAGATGATTTCCCTGATGAGAGATTGTTACACATGTATGGGGTAACCCCCTGGTTTGCTGACATTGTAAATTTTCTAGTTGCTGGTGTTGTTCCTGCAGGTACAAGTAGACAGAAGTTCCACAAGCTGAAGAGCGATGCAAAGTATTATGTGTGGGATGACCCCTATTTGTGGAAGTTTTGCAGTGACCAAGTCATTCGGAGGTGTGTACCCGAGCATGAGACAGAGTCCATCCTGCATTTCTCACATGCATCTCCAGTTGGAGGACACTTTGGACCTCAAAGGACAGCAAGAAAAGTCCTGGACTCCGGGTTTTACTGGCCCACACTTTTTAGGGATTCATATGAGGTATATAAGAGTTGTAAAGAATGTCAAATAACAGGCCCGGCAATCACTCGTAGGAGTGAAATGCCCCAGCAGCCAATGCTTTATTGTGAGGTCTTTGATGTGTGGGGGATGGACTTCATGGGTCCCTTCCCTCCTTCTTTTGGTTTTGTATATATTTTGTTGGCTGTAGATTATGTTTCAAAGTGGGTGGAAGCAATCCCCACTAGGACTAACGATGCTCAGATTGTTTCAAAATTTGTTAGGTCCAACATCTTTTGCAGGTTTGGCATACCCAGGGCCATTATCAGTGACCAGGGCACACATTTTTGCAATGAGAACCTTGGAGGCCTTACTCGAGAAAATATGGGGTTGTACATAGAGTGTCTCACTGCTTACCATCCCCAAACCAATGGCCAGGCGAGAAATATCCAACAGGGAGATTAAGCAAATCCTAGAGAAGATGGTTCAGCCAAAGCGAGAAGGGAATGGAGCCGCCGTAATGCGGAAGGCGCTTTGTGGGCCCAGAGGACTGCTTTTAAGACACCTATAGGGATGTCCCCCTTCAGGCTAGTTTTTGGCAAGGCATGTCACCTCCCGGTGGAGGTTGAGCATAGAGCATCTTTGGGCAGTAAAGTGTTGTAATATGGATATGAATAAATGCGGTGTTGAAAGAAAGCTGCGATTGCAAAGCAACTTGAGGAGCTTAGGCTCGAAGCCTATGAGAGCTCCAAGATTTATAAAGAAAAGACAAAAAAATTTCATGATAGAATGATAGTTAGGAAGGAATTTTTGTGGGTCGAAAAGTCTTATTGTTTAATTCCACTTTGAGATTGATGGGTGGGAAGCTTAGGTCTAAATGGGATGGCCCTTTTGTTGTGACTAATGTGTTTCCTTATGGTGCGGTGGAAATTCAAAGTACAGGTACACAAAAGACTTTCAAGGTTAACGGGCAAAGGTTGAAGCCGTTCCATGGTGTGGATGCTGCTGACCCTGCGGATGCTAATGTTGAGGAGCTATCTTTGGATGCTCCAACCTACACTGATGCTTGATCAGGGAGTTTCTTTTCCTTTCCCTCACTCTGATTGTAAAGTCTGTTGTTGTTCATTGGGGACAATGCCTGTTTTAAGTGTGGGGGAGGGAACTAGTTGTAGTTTTTCTTTTCTTTGAATAAAGCTCCTGAATAATTTGAGAAGCTCAGGAGCATTTGTGTGTTGAGTTTTTAGTTGGCAAGTTTGTTAGATTTTGATTGATGTTGCACAGATTGCTTGCATGATTAATATGTGATGATTCCCCCTAGGCTGAAAAATGTTGAAAAAAAAAAAAAAAATTTTGTGATTCCCATGTGAAATTGAAAACTGAACTTTGGGATTTTGTTATGATAGCATGATGAATGATAAGTTTGGGGTGATAGGAAGCACACATTAGGGATAGTATCTCTTTCAAACAATTTGCATGAATGTCCAGGTGAGGTTTTTGAGCCTCCAACATGTTTTAAAATGTGTGAAAATCACTTTCAAGTTGCACTTCCCTGGATTTGATTGAATCTCTTTTTGGTTTGCATGATTATATGTGTGTAGCAAATGATTTAGGCAGTTTCTTTGTAAATAACTACTTGGCCTGAATAAACCAATTCCTAATGCATGTTCCCTAGTTAGCCCTTTTGAGCCTATTAGCCTGTTAATTCTTGATAACCTAATGTTATAAGCCCAAAAATCTGGAAAACCATGTTAACCCGATCTTAGGATTAGGAGAGCATGTAATCTTAGAATGGGTGCAAGAAACTAAGTTTGGGGTGGCTACATGGTGTAATATGTTGTTGGGATTAAAAAAAAAAAAAAAAAAAAGTTGGAGCCAAAGGCTTGTGAAAGAAAAAGTGTACAAATGTAAAAAACAAAAAAAAACAAAAAAAACAAAAACAAAAACAAAAATGCCAAAAAGAAATAAAAAGAGCTGTAGCCACCCAGAAATGTAAAGAAAAAAAACAAAATAAAGAAAGGAGCTTGAGTGAATTTCTATGTGTAAATATAGTTCATGCTCTCTTAGTTCCTAGGGTCTTCAGCTTAGTTCCTTTTGTATATCCTACCCTTAGCCAGGCCCCATTACAACCCAATAAAGACCTTCGATGTTGCTTGCATGTTTTTCTGTGGGAACCATTTTGAGATGAAAAGCAAATTTTTGGGAAGTGTACTTGAAAAGTGAAGCCGAGTGCAAGTTGTTAGCTGACATAAACCGAGTGGTTGAGTGAACAAATAATACCCTTGTGAGGAAGGCAGTTGTTTGGATTTGGTGATCTCCCTCTTGTGTGTGACTTAGATCCCCTGCTTAGATTTCTGATTGTTTTCATGATGAAACTCTCAAATGTTTAGAATAAATGAATATGGGGATTGCTCTGTTTGAAAAGGGGAAACAAAAAAAAAAAAAAAAAAAAAATCTGTTTTGATGTATTGCTTGAATGTGTGCAATGTTGATTGAATCTTTTGAGCTTGCCAGGTCTTGAGTCTTTTTGTTTTTTGAGTCTTAGTTTGCTTGGGGACAAGCAAAGTTTAAGTTTGGGGTATTTTGATAAGCCTCTGGCTCATCTAGTTTTATAGCTAGTATGACCCGGGGTTTTGTGCAAATTATATCGTATTTTCACCCAAATTAGATTAGATTGTCCTCAAGCAAGGTTTTGAGTCTCTAGAGTAGTTTTAAGTTATTTTAGCTAGTTTTAAGTCAAAATAATGCACTTATGCTTACTTCCTTGTTTTCAGGTAAGTAGAAGCTAGAAAAATAAAGAACAGAGGTCTCGCCCCGAAGAAGGACACGCTCGCCACGCGACCCGAAGCTTGTTGTTCCAAGAAATTGCTAAGTCTCCGGGTCGCCTCGCGAAGAAGGTCTCGCCACGCGAGCCTTGCAAACCTGAAAAAGTCGAGAGACGATCACGGCTTGCCCGTGTTGAAGGTCATGGCCGTGGCGAGTTTTGAAGGTGAAGCGTCTCGCCTCGCGAGTATTCCTTCGCCTCGCGAATCGGAAGTCGAGAGAGCATCACGGTTAGGCCACGATGGCCATAACGGGCGTAAGGAGAAAACTCTTCATATCCTCGCCTCGCGAGAGTCACTTCGCCTCGCGAGAATGCCAAAGGTTCTTGACTCTTCATGAAATTCGCCTCGCGAATGTTTGCTCGCCTCGCGAGCCCTCCGAATTCGAAATAGTATAAAAGGGCATTACGAATATTTTGTAAAGACTTTTGCTCATCTCACTTTCTCGATATACTTTTTTCTCTTTGTGATTTCGTTATTGCTATGGAGCACTAAGCCCTAGGATTAATCTACTTGTTTGAGGATCCTATATACTTGAGGTTATGTAATCCCTATTTCAATTGTTTTTCCCTTTTCAATACCATACTTTGTATTTCTGTTTGCTTAATTCAGGAGTATCTTGTATTGTATTGATTTATCTCTGGTGATATCATGTTCCTATAATTAATCGCATCCGCTTAATTTGCGTGTGTACATTTCGTGTTACGCTTAGTTCACGAAGGGCTTAATCCCGTTTGCTTAATTCGGGAATAGGGACATGTATCTGTGGTAGTAGTTTCGCTTGTAAATTACTATTACAACTCGGAAGGGGATTAGAACACTGCTTAGGGCTTGGGATTACATTAACCAGGGATAGTTGGGAATCCTTGTGATGGAGAGATTAATCGTTGTTTGATAACTGATAAACCCTTTTCAACTGCCTTGTTTTTGATTGCTCTGTTTTGTGTGTTTCTTAATTGCATTCCAATCCAAACCCCCCCCAAAAACTTATTTGTGTGAAAAGTAATATTCTCAGAGTCCTTAGAGACGACATCCGAGTTGTCGCACTATACTATACTTTTAAACCCGCTCTTCCTTTTTGGCGTGTGCGCGACAGCGCGACCACAGTACAACTTTTATAATACACAGATCCAAGAAAGCTAGTGAAGGGAGGAATAATTTTTAAGGAAGCACTAGCTTTTATCATACATATTTTTAGAGCACTTTGGAGGTCTTCGAGAGGTGAGTAACAGTACCTTTTGCGAACACTTTCCATGGCATTTTTATGTGTTTACGGTGAATTTAAAATTGATGAACTCATATTTCAATTCATTGTTTTGCTTACAAAATTTAGGACTGTATTCCTCATTTGAATGTGTGTGGAAGGGTCTACCTTATAGTTTTTTTTTTGGAATTTGAATTGAATACATTATTGATATTTGTACTAGTTGAATGATATGCTTGATGCCATATGTTATGTCTTGATGCTCGTGATTGTCATAGTGTAATTATAAATTTACTTGGAGACATGACATAAGTCTATTTAGTATGCATGATAGGATTAAATATTTAATTTATGGTAAATTAATTGTTACATGTATGAGACATGAAATTCATGCCTTATGATGAGTTGTAAGATGTTTGTCGTAATACCACCTATGATAGGGGTATCGAAGAGAAATACCGCCTTAATGGGGTATCGAAAGTAACATAGCCATGTGGTTGGGATGTCGAAAATGAGTAATACTACCTAAAAATGAGTATCGAAAGTAACACCGCCACAGGATGGGGTGTCGAAAAAGGAGAAATACCACCATGTGCACATGGGAGGTATCGAAATGGAAATGTCCCCGACATGAGGGTGACATCAAAACATTCCTCGTGAGTAGGGGTGGGCAATGGGACGCCATTGTCGTGTGATGTGTGAATTTATGGCATGCCGGCAAGAGACCAATTTAATTAGGAGGTCTTCGGGCCGCTTGGGTTAATCTAGAATTTATTTGGTATATGGAATGTGATGTATTGAGAGAAGTCATTGCTACGTTATATGCTATTGAGTGGTTGTGATTATTGTTGATATTAAAAGTATTCTCTTATATCTGTGTGTGTGTGTGTGTGTGTGTGTGTGTGTGTGTGTGTGTGTGTGTGTGTGTGTGTATTATTTTGGAAAATTGGCGGGTGCCATGAACAGTTTTTCCGGTTACCGCGCCGGTTGAGAACAATATTATTTTCCTAAATATTTTATAAAACTGTATTGTTGATCACTGAGATTTTATATCTCATTATAAGTATTGTTTTCAGAGACCGAGGACATCACCGTTGAGGACCCAGAGGCCCGATGAGACATCTTCTCATCACTTAGTTGGTTAGTAATGCAGCATGGTTGAGGATGCTGACGACGTTCTTTTTGTTTACGTATTGTTTTTCTCGGATTGTAATTAGACGCCCGGTTTTGAGGCTTGTGGTTTTTCATTTATATTTATATTTATTACATGGATATTTTATTACGATATTATTTAATATGAGGTATTTTCAGGATTTAAATATTTTTTTAATTTTTCTTTATGAGATATATGTTTTAATTAAATGTTTTAAAGGATTTTTTATTGATTTTATCTTGGGATTACTAATGTAACAAAGGGCGTTACACAATCCAAGAGGAATAAACACACTCAATCACAAAGAATGTGGTAGATTTAGTGAGTACCCCTTTTAGGCTCAAAAATCTCTCATTTAGTAGTTTAAAATCAATGAGAAACACAAATCTAAGGAACAACATGCTAATTATCGACTATCAACAGATCATCTCAAGCATTTTTATTTTTAGCCTTTCACAAGAATAAAAATTTGGGTTCAAAAATTCACTGTCTCAATTTATTTGGCACCAAGTTCCCACAATTGGATGCATACTCTAAGCAAGGGGTAATCTAATCATGCGATCATGCGAAACTATGCCCATATGAATGCAACATGAAAAATGCAAAAATGCAAAAAATTGCAAAAATACCCCTACCCCAAGCTTAAGAACTTACATTGTCCCCAATGTAAATAATCAAGTCGCAGAGAGGATAAAAATGGAACAACTCACCGAGGTGGTAGAGGGTGCTGGCTCACATGCAAGTCATAGACCTGTTGGAGAATGTATCACGGTCGTGATGCTTATCACGGCTAGGCCGTGATCAATTCTGGTTTTCATGGTCCTTCTCATCACGCCCGTGATGGAGGTCGGGCCGGGCCGTGATCCTTTTTGGTCTTCTTTGGTTAGCTTATCACGGTCGTGACCACCGTCACAGCCTGGGCGTGATGACTTCTGACTTTATTTGTCCTTGCCCTTTTTGCTCTTACTGCTTTCATAACCTGAAAACACTTGGCAAATCCATCAATTAGTGATCTTTCTTTTCTTATCTTCTAAAATTATTCAAAAACAAAATTCAAAAACAAATGGAAAAGGGAAAGAAAACTTGGGTTGCCTCCCAAGAAGCGCTTATTTACGATATTAAGCTTGACCATACTTCTTTCAATCATCCGGGGTTGGCTGGGCCTAGAAGTGCAAGTACACTTCTCTTCCATGGGAGTCCTTCAAAGAGCCGATTTTGCTCATATGACCAATTGCGCTTTTGCTTTGCTCTTTTCACTGAGTTTTATGGCCTTGCTCCCTCCCGGCGGAAGTTTTGTTTCCACATGATGATTGATGTCGTGCGAGTGCACGTGCGATCTGGCAAGTGTACCGGATTGTCGCCAAGTAATAAAAAGATATCGATCCCACCGAGACCGTGATCTCGAATCACAACTAATTATCAAATCTGTAAAACTGGACTATAAAGAAAGATTTTGAAAAGGTTTTGATATTTGAAATAAGAGATAACTCAAAATCAGAATCAAATAAACAGAAAGTAAATCTATTTATGATTTTTCAGATTTAAATAGATTCCTAGGAATTTGGGTTACCAACAAGATCGTTTATGTTACTAAATTGATTAACCTTTGTTAATTATCGAAAATGCCTTGAAGGCAAATTTATCCTCAAATAGTTTAAGCTTCCTCTCGGGTTACAAAAAACCGTGCCCAATTAAACCAACCCTACTCTCGTGGTAGTCGAATTTAGATTTACGTTTTGTGATAATTCGTTAATCCTCGAAGGATGACTTCTAACTATCGTGATTTCAGTCCTAAGTCTGATTCTATAGATCTGACACCTAAGTTCACCGCTAGGTTCCTTAGAATGTCTACGACATGCAAATAAGTGCGCACCAGATTTACAAGTAATTAAAACACTACAAATCAAATCTAAAGCAAAATCACAATTAACAAAGATAAAACATCAATTCATTGCCATAAACAAACCTTGGGCATAGCCCCAATCCCTAGAAATTAAACTACTACTCAAGCATTGTCATGGTGATGACAAGCTTGATTACAAATAACATGAAATAAAAAAATAAGAGAAGAGAGGAGGAGAAGAAGAGAGATCATAAATTATAGCCTAAGAGTAGCAGCCCAAAGTCCCCTTTAGTCTCTGCTCAGATGCCTTATTTATAGATTTGGGAAGTTTGAATCCCAATCTAACTCAAATTAGATCCAAATCAGTTGCTTCTGATCCAAGTAATGCGCGTCACGGCCGAGATGGCCATCACGGCCAGGCTGTGACGGCTTCTGCCTTGGGTGCTTCTTCAGTGATTGGTCTGTCACGGCCGTGATGTTCATCACGGCTAGGCCGTGACCAATTCTGCCTGTGAGGGTCTGGTTCAGCTGACATGTCACGGCCGTGATGGCCATCACGGCTAGGCCGTGACCAGTTCTGACTTCAGCCTTTCTTCCTTTTCAGTTTTTGCTCGATCATGGCCGTGATGAGCATCACGGCTAGGCCGTGATGGGCTCTGTTTGACTCATTTTCTTCACTTTTCAAGCCCCATCTTCATCAAAGCTCCATCATGGTTGATCCCGATCATTTAATCCTTAATTTCTGCAAAACAACACCACAAAACCGCCTTACCCGTTCCAAGGTAAAAACTAACAAAAATAAAATTAAAAATGCCTAAACTATATGAAAATGCATGCAAAATGATAAACAAATATGAGGTGTAATCACACTCATCAAATCACCCCAAGCTTAAGATTTTGCTTGTCCTCAAGCAATTACCAAGGCCAGACAAGATAATCAGAGCATGGATAGTGAACCAAAAACCCGAGTAACTAATCCAAGAAACAGGCATATTCAATAAATACCCAAGAGATAGTCCATTTCAAGTCCAATTAGAAGCTTAGGTTTCCTAAATTCATATTCTCATTGATTCGGGCACTCTTCTCTCCTCACTCAAGTGTTTAAGGGTATATGACAATTCGCTCAATTTCCTCAAGGAAGGTACTCTATCATAAGCTTGACTATTAACCAAATCTCTACTTTATTAATGAAAACACATAAGAATCAGGAGGTCTTTTATTCTGGTTGTAACGAGGCCATGGGATTAATCGTTAGGTGGGGAAATCAAGAAAATGAAATTTCAAGAGGGTTAAACAAAATATCAACATTGCAAAGCATGACAACCTTCTAAAATACCTTTTTGGCTTTGATTCATTTTTCCACCTTTCTTTCCTTCTTTATTTTATTTCTCACTTTCTTTTGTCATCCCCTTCTCCATATTATTTTTTTGTTGTTGTTTTATTTTATTTATTTGGAGAAGGGGAGATTTTCAATTCAAGAGAAATATTTTCTAACTTTCTCATCCCATACTTTTTTCAAACTACCTTTTTACCCTTTTTGCAATACTTTAAAAGGTGTCATACCAAACATTATTCATCACAGTAATTCAAGGTACCAAGAAAAGTATTTTATTCTTTTAGGCTCACATGATTAGATTTTATTCTTTTATTCTTTTAATCAATCAAAGATCAGAAGGCCGGAAAAAAAAATACCTAGTGCCTCAATCATTTTCAAAAATATTTTCAAAAATTTTTAAGCTTCAAAACGGTTTCAAGTCAAGTTCTAGAGAATATAATTCAAGAGGAATAAAACACTCTATTACAAGGAATGGGGTAAATTTAGTGAGTACCCCTTTTTGGCTCAAAAATCTCACATTTAGTAGTTTAACATCAATGAGAAACACAAATCTAAAGAACCACATGCTAATTATCAACTATCAAAAGATCATCTCAAGAATTTTTATTTTTAGCCTTATCACAAGAATAAAAAAAAATTTGGTTCAAAAATTCACTATCTCAATTTATTTGGCACCAAGTTCTCACAATTGGATGCAAACTCTAAGCAAAGGGTAATCTAATCATGTGATCATGCAAAACTATGCCTATATGAGTGCAACATGAAAAATGCAAAAATGCACAAATACCCCTACCCCAAGCTTAAAAACTTACATTGTCCCCAATGTAAATAATCAAGTCGGAGAGAGGAGAAAAATGGGACAACTCATCGAGGTGGTAGCGGGTGTTGGCTCACATGCCTAGTCAAAGATTGCTGGAAATTGTATCACGGCCGTGATGGGTATCACGGGCAGGCCGTGATCAATTATGGTCTTCTTGGTTAGCTCATCACGGCCGTGACCACTGTCACGGCCTGGGTGTGATGACTTCTGACTTTGTTTGTCCCTGCCCTTTTTGCTCTTCCTTCCTTCTTAGCCTGAAAACAATTGACAAATCCATTGATTTATGATTTTTTTCCTCTTGATCTTCTCAAATTATTCAAGAGCTAAATTCAAAAACAAATGGAAAAGGGAAAGAAAACTTGGGTTGCCTCCCAAGAAGTGCTTATTTACGGTCTTAAGCTTGACCATACTTCCTTCAATCAACCGGGGTCGGCTGGGCGTAGAAGGGCAGGAACATGTCTCTTCCATGGGAGTCCTTTAAAGAGCCTATTCTGCTCATATGGCCAATTGCGTTTCCGCTTCGCTCTTTTCACTCTGAGCTTCATGGCCTTACTCCCTCCCGGCGGAAGTTTTATTTCCACATGATCAGCAACTCCAACTTCATCACTACTGGGTGCATCATTTGCCATGTAAATCTTCGGAGTTGCCTCCATGTTGAGCTCTTCCTTTACCACTGGAGACGTTATATCGATCATGCACATATGACTCACAAAAGGAGGGTTGTTATATGAGTTAGTCAATTTAAAATCTACCCTACCTTCCTCTACATTCAGAGAGAGTTTGCCATTCCTTACGTCTATTATTGCTCCAGCGGTGGCCAAGAATGACCTTCCTAAAATGATGGGGAATTCAGAATTCCCTTTCATATCCAATACCAGGAAATCGATAGGGATGAAAAATTTCCCTACCTTTACAGGAACATTCTCTAGTATACCTAGAGGAGTTCTAGTTGAGCCATCCGCAAATTGTAAGGAGAATTTGAATGGACTCAACTCTTTGGTTCCCAACCTTTCCAAGATAGTGAGCGGTATCAAGCTCGCACTAGACCCTAAGTCACATAAGGCTTGGTCTATTTGTACCTTTTCAATTGAGGAAGCGATAGAGAAACTACTTGGGTCTTTCAGTTTAGGAGGCATATTAGCTTCTATATCTACTTGCTTTCTCTTGACCAACCTTTTTGGGAAAGGTATCGGGGGTTGGTACGGTGGTGGAGGGACATACTTTGGTTCTGGCTCTTCATCCTTGCTCATGTCCTCCTCACATTCCACATCCTTTTCAACCACCCCAAGCTTATCATCCCTCAAGTATATGGCATTACAATGTTCATTGGGATTAGCTTCCGGTTGGCCCGGGAACGTACCCTTTGGTCTAGAGTATGTGCTGACTTGTTGGGCAATTTGAGTTTCTAGCATCTTGTTATGAATGGCTAAGTTATCTACCTTAGATGCTAGCTCTTTTATTGCCTCGTTTACTGCCCTACCTTGTCGTCTAAACTCTTCATTTTGTTTTGTTTGATTTTCCACAAAACTTTCAAATAAAGACTCGAGTTTAGACTTCTGTACCTGAGGATACCCCGATGCGGGTTTCCTATTACCTTGGCCTTCTTGGAACTCATGGTTCAGTGTGTTGCTGTAGTTCCCATAGGAGAGGTAAGGGTTGTTCTTCCTTCCTTGGTTGTAAGCATTTGGAGGAGCATAGTTTGGCAACTTCGGGTTCGTGTCGTAGAATTTGTGACAAGAGTTCACTTGTTCCCCCGAAGCGCCGGATCCATGAGCAATACCATGTGGGCACTCCACGATGTCATGTCCCTGCATTCCACAAATCTCACAAATAATGTTAGTAGCACCTATTGCACTCACATTAGCCCTTTCAAGCTGATCAAAACGTTTATTAAGTGATTCAATTTTAGACATGATAAGATCAGTGCTATTCATTTCAAACTTACCCCCCGAAATATTTTTCGGGTTATTACCTCTTTCTGAACCCCATTGGTGGTAGTTGATGGCCACGTTTTCAATGATGTGCCTCAGTCAGAGGCCTATTCATAAAGGCTCCACCAGCTGCGGAATCAAGTGACACCTTCGAAGAGTAATCCAATCCGTTGTAGAAGGTGTGCACTAATAACCACCTCTCGAGTCCATGATGTGGGCAAGACTCCAGCAATCCCTTGTAGCGATCCCAAGCTTCGGATAAGCATTCCCTGTCCTTTTGGAAGAAGCCGGTGATCTGGGTTCGTATGTAGGCCGTCTTGGATTGAGGGAAGAATTTCTCCAAGAACGCCTGCTCCAGTTGTTCCCAAGTCGACAAGGTGTTAGCGGGCACTTTTTTCAGCCAAGCTTTTGCTTTTACAGTCAGAGACGAGGGGAGTAGCCTCAAACGAATAGCATCAACCGGGGCGCCATGAATTCTAACTGCATCGGTGAACTCCAAAAATGTCTCCACGTGGTCAGTCGGGTCCTCCGAGGGCAATCCTCTGAATTGATGTTGCCTAATCATGTTAATGAGCATAGGCGGTATAGTGTAGTTCTCCGCCTCGATCTCTGTTCTAGCAATCCCAGTTCGCAAACCCCTTGCATTTGGGGCTGCGTAGTCTTTCAGAGGTTTCGTATCCGGTAGATTCGCCATTAGTGGAATGGGGATCAACCTCTCTCTCTCTCTTTGTAGTCTCCTACGCCTATGAAAGGTCCTCTCGATTTCGGGGTCAATCTCAGTAAGGTCTCCAAGACTCAGGGATCTTTGCATATAAGAGAAACAAACACATAGATAGATACCAAGAAAGGAAAAAGAGATTGATGAATTTTTTTTTAATATAAAAATTAAATAAAAAGAAAAGGTCCAGAAAAATCAATTTAAAAATTAAATTGAGATTCGAGAAAGCATAGTCCCCGGCAACGACGCCAAAAACTTGATGTCGTGCGAGTGCACGTGCGATCCTGCAAGTGTACCAGATTGTCGCCAAGTAATAAAAAGATATCGATCCCACAGAGACCGTGATCTCGAATCACAACTAATTATCAAATCGGTAAAACTGGACTATAAAGAAAGATTTTGAAAAGGTTTTGATATTTGAAATAAGAGATAACTCAAAATCAGAATCAAATAAATAGAAAGTAAATCTATTTATGGTTTTTCAGATTTAAATGGATTCCTAGGAATTTGGGTTACCAACAAGATCGTTTATGTTACTAAATTGATTAACCCTTGTTAATTATCGAAAATGCCTTGAAGACGAATTTATCCTCAAATAGTTTAAGCTCCCTATCGGGTTACAAAAAACGTGCCCAATTAAACCAACCCCTACTCTCGTGGTAGTCGAATTTAGATTGAACCCTTTACGTTTTGTGACAATTAGTTAATCCTCGAAGGACGGCTTCTAACTCTCGTGATTTCAGTCCTAAAGCTGATTTTATAGATCCGACACCTAAGTTTACCGCTAGGTTCCTCCTTAGACTGTCTACGACATGCAAATAAGTGCGCACCAGATTTACAAGTAATTAAAACACTAGAAACCAGATCTAAAGCAAAATTGCAATTAACAAAGATAAAACATCAGTTCATTGCCATAAACAAACCTTGGGCATAGCCCCAATCCCTAGAAATTAAACTACTACTCAAGCATTGTCATGGTGATGACATGCTTGATTACAAATAACATGAAATAAAAAAATAAGAGAAGAGGGGAGGAGAATAAGAGAGATCCTAAATTATAGCCTAAGAGTAGCAGCCCAAAGTCCCCTTTAGTCTCTGCTCAGATGCCTTATTTATAGATTTGGGAAGTTTGAATCCCAATCTAACTCAAATTAGATCCAAATCAGTTGCTTCTGATCCAAGTAATGTGTGTCACGGCCATGATGGCCATCACAGTCGGGCCGTGACGGCTTCTGCTTTGGGTGCTTCTTCAGTGATTGGTTTGTCACGGCCGTGATGCTCATCACGGCTAGGCCGTGACCAATTCTGCCTGTGAGGGTCTGGTTCAGCTGACATGTCACGGTCGTGATGGTCATCACGGCTAGGCCATGACCAGTTCTGACTTCAGCCTTTCTTCCTTTTCAGTTTTTGTTCGATCATGGCCGTGATGAGCATCACGGCTAGACCATGGTGGGCTCTGTTTGGCTCATTTTCTTCACTTTTCAAGCCCCATCTTCATCCAAGCTCCATCATGGTTGATCCCGAGCATTTAATCCTTAATTTCTGCAAAACAACACCACAAAACCGCCTTACCCGTTCCAAGGTAAAAACTAACAAAAATAAAATAAAAAATGCCTAAACTATATGAAAATGCATGCAAAATGATAAACAAATATGAGGTGTAATCACATTCATCACTGATCAACTCCAACTTCATCACCATTTGGTGCATCATTTGTCTTCCAAAGCTTCGGAGTTACTTCCATGTTGAGCTCTTCCTTCACCTCTGGAGACATTATATCAATCATGCACACATGACTCTCAAAAGGAGGGTTGTTATATGAGTTAGTTAAATCGAAATCTACCCTACCTTCCTCTACATTCAGAGAGAGTTTGTCATTTTTTACGTCTATTATCGCTCTAGCGGTGGCTAAGAAAGGCCTTCCTAGAATGATGGGGAATTTAGAATTCCCGTTCATATCCAACACTATGAAATCGGTGGGAATGAAAAATTCCCCTACCCTTACGGGAACATTATCTAGTATGCCTAGAGGAGTTTTGGTTGAGCCATCCGGAAATTGTAAAGAGAATTTGGATGGACTCAATTTCTTGGTTCCCAACCTCTCCAAGATAGTAAGCGGCATCAAGCTCGCACTAGCCCTTAAGTCACATAAGGCTTGGTCTATTTTCACTTCTCCAATTGAGCAAGCAATGGAGAAACTACTTGGATATTTTAGTTTAGGAGGCATATTAGTTTTTATCATGACATCGTGCTCCTCAATTAAGCTCTTAGTTTCTATTTCTACTTGCTTTCTCTTGACCAACCTTTGTGGGAAAGGTATTGGGGGTTGGTAAGGTGGTGGAGGGACATACTTTGGCTCTATCTCTTCATGTTCGCTCACGTCCTCCTCACATTCCACATCCTTTTTAATCACCCCAAGCTTATCATCCCTCAAGTATATGGCATTACAATGTTCATTGGGATTAACTTCGGGTTGTCCCGGGAACGTACCCTTAGGTCTAGAGTATGTGCTAGATTGTTGGGCAATCTGAGTTTCTAACATCTTATTATGGATGGCTGAGTTATCTACCTTAGATGCTAACTCTTTTATTGCCTCATTGACTACCCTATCTTGCTGCCTAAACTCTTCATTTTGTTTTGATTGAGTTTCAATAAAACTTTCTAAAAAAGACTCAAGTTTAGACTTTTGTACCTGAGGATACCCCGATGCGGTTTTCCTATTACCTTGGCCTTCTTGGAACTCGTGGTTCAGCGTGTTGCTGTAGTTCCCGTATGAGAGATAAGGGCTATTATTCCTTCCTTGGTTATAAAAATTTGGGGGAATATAGTTTGGCAACTTCGGGTTCGTGTCGTAGAAGTTGTGACAAGAGTTACTTGTTCCCCTGAAGCGCCGAATCCATGAGCAATACCACGTGGGCACTCCATTATTTCATGTCCCTGCATTCCACAAATCTCACAAACAATGTTAGTAGCACCTATTGAACTCATGTTAGCCCTTTCAAGGTGATCAAAGCGTTTATTCAGTGAGTCAATTTTAGACATGATGAGATCAGTGCTATTCATTTCAAACTTACCCCCCGAAATATTTTTCGGGTTATTACCTCTTTCTGAACACCATTAGTGGTATTTGGTGGCCACGTTTTCAATGATGTTGAATGCCTCAGTCAGAGGCCTATTCATAAAGGCTCCACCCAGTGTGAGTCAAGTGACACCTTCGAAGAGTAATCCAATCCGTTGTAGAAGGTGTGCACTAACAACCACCTCTCGAGTCCATGATGTGGGCAAGATTCCAGCAATCCCTTGTAGCGATCCCAAGCTTCGGATAAGCATTCTCCGTCCTTTTGGAAGAAGCCGGTGATCTGGGTTCGTATGGAAGCTGTCTTGGATGGAGGGAAGAATTTCTCCAAGAATTCCTGCCCCAGTTGGTCCCAAGTCGACAAGGTATTAGTGGGCACTTGCTTCAACCAAGCTTTTGCTTTTCCAGTCAGAGAGGAGGGGAATAACCTTAAGCGTATAGCATCGACCGGGGCACCAAGAATCCTAATTGCATCGGTGAACTCCAAGAACGTCTCCACATGATCGGTTGGGTCCTCCGAGGGCAATCCTCCGAATTGATGTTGCCTAATCAAGTTAATTAGCATAGGCGGTATAGTGTAGTTCTCCGCCTCGATCTCTGGCCTAGCAATCCTAGTTCGCAAACCCCTCGCATTTGGGGCTGCGTAGTCCTTCAATGGTTTGGTATCCGGTAGATTCGCCATGAGTGGAATGGGAATCAACCTCTCTCTCACACTTTATAGTCTCCTACGTCTATGAAAGGTCCTTTCGATTTCGGGGTCAACCTCTATAAGGTCTCCAAGAATTAAGGATCTTTGCATAAAAGAGAAAAACACAGAGAGATAGATACAAAAGAGACTGACGATTTTTTTTTAACAAAAAACAATTAAAAAGAAAAAGAAGAAGTCCAGAAAAATCAATTTAAAAATTAAATTGATATTCAAGAAAGCACAGTCCCCGGCAACGGTGCCAAAAACTTGATGTGCTAAATTCCGGCAAGTGTACCGGATTCGTCGCCAAGTAATAAAAGATATCAATCCCACAAAGACCGTGATCTCAAATCACAACTAATTATCAAATCAATAAAACTGGACTCTGAATACAGATTTTGAAAAGGTTTTGATTTTTGAAATAAGAGATAACTTAGAAAATCAGATAAGGAATGCAATCAAGTAAAATAGAAAGCAGATCAATTTATGGTTTTTCAAATCTAAAGAGATTCCTAGGAATTGGGTTACCAACAAGATTGCTTATGTTACTAAATTGACTACCCCTTGTTAACTATCAAAATTGCTTTGAAGGCGAATTTATCCTAAATAAGTTAATGCTCCCTCTCGGGTTACAAAAACCGTGCCCAATTAAACCAACTCCTACTCTCGTGGTAGTTGAACTTAGATTGAACCCTTTAAGTTTTGTGACAATTCGTTAATCCTCGAAGGGCCGCTTCTAACTCTCGTGATTTAAGTCCTAAGTCTGATTCTATAGATCCGATACCTAAGTTCACCGCTAGGTTCCTCCTTAGAATATCTACGACACGCAAATAAGTGGCCACCGAATTTATGAGTAATTAAAACACTAGAAATCAGATCTAAAGCAAAATCGAAATTAACAAAGATAAAACATCAATTCATAACATAAATCAGATCTTGGGCATAGCCCCAATCCCTAGAACTAAAGCTACTACTCAAGCATTGCCATGGTGATGACAAGCTTGGTTACAAATAACATGAAATAAAAATAAGAGAAGAGAAGAGGAAGAAGAAGAGAGATCCTAAAAATTTGCCTAAGTGGTAGCAGCCCAAAAGTCTTCCTGAGTCTCTGCCTGATTGCCATATTTATAGATTAGGGAAATTTGAATCCCAATCAAACACAAATTCAGATCAAATCGGTTCCTTCAGATCCAAATATTGCGCGTCACGGCCGTGATGCTCATCACGGCCAAGCCGTGACGGATTCTGCCTTGGGCGTTGCTTCACTGATTGGTCTGTCACGACCATGACCACCATCACGGCTAGGCCGTGATCAGTTCTGCCTGTGAGGGTCTGGTTCAGCTGACATGTCACGGTCGTGATGGGCATCACGGCCAGGCCGTGACCGGTTCTGACTTTAGCCTTCTTTCTTTTCAGTTTTTGCTCGATCATGGCCGTGATGGTAATCATGGCTAGGCCATGATGGGTTCTGTTTGGCTCATTTTCTTCACTTTTCAAGCTCCATCTTCATGTAAGCTCCATCATGGCTGATCTCGAGCATTTTATCCTTAATTCCTGCAATACAACACCACAAAACCGCCTTACCTGTTCCAAGGTAAAATTAACAAAAAATCAAATTAAAAATGTCTAAACTATATGAAAATGCATGTAATATGATAAACAAATATGAGGTGTAATCACACTCATCAAAGAACTTAACCAGTTCACCAGAAATGATGTCTGGACTATTGTCTCTAAGCCTAAAAACAAGTCGGTTATTGGAACAAGATGGGTCTTCAGAAACAAATTGGATGAAGATGGTAAAGTTGTCATAAATAAGGCAAGGTTAGTAGTTCAAGGCTATAACCAACAAGAAGGTATTGATTATATTGAAACCTTTGCACCTGTAGCTAGAATATATGCTCTACGCATTTTAATGTCATATGTTGCACAACACCAAATCACCCTGTTTCAAATGGATGTAAAAAGTGCTTTTCTATATGGTATAATTGAAGAAGAATTGTATGTTAAACAACCCCCTGGTTTTGAGGATACGTCACGTTTTCAAACTTAAAAATGCATTATATGATTTGAAACAAGCACCTAGAGCATGGTATGATAGACTCGGTTCTTTTCTCTTGCATAATGGTTTTACTAGAGGACAAGTAGACACTACTCTGTTCAAGAAATGCTCTAAAGAGAACTTTATTATAGTTCAAATATATGTTGATGATATTATTTTTGGAGCACCTAATAAAAAGTTCTGCAAGGAATTTTCAAATCTAATTCAAGTTGAATTTGAGATGAGCATGATGGGAGAATTGAAGTTCTTCCTTGGATTACAAATCAAGCAGACAAGTGATGGAATTTACATTCATCAACAAAAGTATACCAAGGAGATACTCAAGAAATACAAAATGGAAAATGCAAAGCTCATGAAAACCCCTATGCAACCCAATGAAAAACTAAGCAAAGATGATGAAGGTAAAAAGGTATATCAAACTGTTTGCAGAGGTATGATTGACTCTCTACTGTACTTAACTTCAAGCAGACCTGACATTCAATTTAGTGTCTGTATGTGTGCTAGATTCCAATCTGATCCTAGAGAATCTCATCTTAAGGCTGTTAAAAGAATATTTAGATATTTGCTTAGAACTACTGATCTTGGTTTGCTGTATTTAAGATCAAAAAAATACAGATTAGTGGGATATTGTGATGCTGATTTTGCTGGAGACAGAAAAGAAAGAAAAAGCACCAGTGGAGGATGTCACTTCATTGGAGCAAGTTTAGTCTCATGGTCAAGCAAGAGGTAGACAACCATTGCCATGTCTACTGCTGAAGCAGAATACATCTCTGCTGCTAGTTGCTACTCTCAACTCTTATGGGTAAAACATCAACTTGAGGATTACTTTATTTATGAACATAACATATCTGTATGGTGTGATAATTCCAGTGCTATATGCTTAACTAAAAATCCAATTCAGCATTCTAAGACTAAGCATATTGAAATCAAACATCATTTTATTAGGGATTATGTTTAGAAAGGCATCTTTGATATTAAGTTTGTTAAAACTGAAAATCAATAGGCTGATATTTTCACTAAACCCTTAGCAGAAGAAAGGTTTTTATTTATTAGAGATAATCTAAACATGCATTGCATTGTTGAATGACATGTCTGAGTGTTAACCTGTCTATGCTTACCTGTCTGATTCTATTGAGTCACCAAGCTAGAACTCAACAGTTTTGTTGAAATGATTATTAATTAATTAATACCATTCCCTTATCTGAAGCTAAACGTGTGCACGGTGGTTTACATATCTTGAAACCATGTTTTCATTATGTCTTAAGTGGGCATTACGGTTCCCAATACAAATCGTGCCATTTTGAATTAAATATGTCGTTTTCTTTCTCTCATACCTTTATGACTATAAAAGACAATAGATCAGAAAGGTTGAACCTTTTATTTTCAATATTCCAAAATCTCTTTGTCTTCTCATCTTTCAAACCCTCTTCTCTCTCGAAACCCTAGAATCATTTTCTCTAAAAAAAATGGCATCATCCAAGCGTCTCTCTACAAAAGAAATCACTAAGAAATACAATCTCAAGGTTACTGAGATAGAAAAGATCATTCCGGGAAAGACTGTTGATCTTCAACAGATGGAGAAACTAGGAATGAATGTCACTGAAGAGTTGGAGTTCTCCAAGTGGACTCCTTTCTTCGACATCAAGGAGCTTGTTCACCCTAAGCTCGTTCAAACTTTCTGGAGAAATGTTGTGGTTGTCACCGACCGACTCAACGGAATCAAAAACTTTAAGGCTGAAATGGGGGATAGAACCCTTCTCTTCCCCATTAGCTCTCTAGAGCTTGTCACAAAATGTCCGAGAATCGGAGCTGACTTCACACCCAACTGGGAAGATGAAGTGGGAGTTGACAATGTCAACATTGCCATCTATGGTGTTCCCAAACCAGTGAACCCTAAGCCTGTCAATATGGTGGTCAAGTGCAGATTCCTGCACAAACTACTGTTGGAGTGCGTGATGCCAAGGAAAGGCTCACGAGACAGTGTGACCAAGATGGACAGATTTGCTCTGTACCACTTGATCCACTAAATCAAGGTTGACATCAACGACCTTATCTACATGTACCTTAAGACTATGATCAAGAGAACCAACATGCAAACCTATCCTTATGGGATGTTGCTGACGAGGGTCTTTAGGAACAAGATGTTTGTTCCTAGTGATGTTCACTTTGTTGGGCATGTCACTACCCATAGACAGGAAAATACTGTCTATGATGGACATCAAGGGAATCCCTCTTGCTGATGAGGAGGAAGACAGCAAGAAGCCTGTTGTTGAGTAGAAGGAGGAAGAACCAGTGGTTTCCACTGATGAATCAGAAGTCCCCATTTCTGAAAGGCTGTTCAAACCGTCTGGAAAGATGGCCAGACAACACCAAATTCCAGAGCTGCAACCCTCAGTATCTGAAGATTCTGCTGAAACAGTTGAGCCCTTGAGGTTCAGACTGAGGAGACCCTCTCCCAAGAGGAAGACTAGTGAAGCTGAGGAATTAATGGATGTTCCTGCTCATCCAAGCAAGAAAAGGAAGCTGGTGAAGACCTTTGCCAAAGTCAGACAAGTTGTGTCTGAACCTAGCAAAGAGGAAGCATCTGCTCAGGGGGAGCACACAGAGCAAGTCCTGGAAGAACCAAAGAAGACTTTTATTTTGGGAATCATTCCCAAAAAGAGAAGACCTGGTTACCCAGTACCTACAAAGATTGAAGTACCTGCAGAAGCTAACACTACAGAAGACCTGTCTGGAGGAGCTCAGACAGTTGTACCCGAGGATGACCAAGTGTCTCATTCTCACAAGAAGTTGAAGATATCTGAAGAGCAGACATCTCCTTCATTCCCTTCCCCTTATCATCAAGGTATCATCACCCCATCTGTCTCTTCTCCATCTGCCCTTTTTGTTCAACCTCTCTCTGTTGCATCTCCTCTTTCTTCACCTGTCTCCTCCATTCACACTCAAATCTTCTTTCACTGTTGTAACTGATGACTGTTAGTACACAGTTGTTCACAGGGACTCTGCTCCCAAAGAACAAATTGGCATATCATCGAGACTCTTTGTCTCCGATCTGTAATCTCTTTTATTTGCAAGTATCTCACATGTCTTTTTCATCCCTTCTCCTCCACCTCATATTCTTGACCCTTGTAGAGAACTTTTCTTCTACCCATCTATTGTTATCTTCATTAGAACATTAGCTGAAACTCACTATCCTGCTTCTGTTGTAATGCTACTACATAGGTCCAGGTATTTCTTTATGTTAGTCACAAGATCTAATTCTTTTTCTGCCATATTGATTCTTTATTACCTATCCCTCCCCATGTCTTAGCTCAAACATCTCTTCCCCCATCTATCCAAATAACAATCACCAGACTGTCTCTGTTCGAGAGAGTTTTGTGTGTTTCCTTCACCTGATACTGACTTTGTCAGAATCAGTCTTGTCTTCAAATTTGTCTTTCTTCTTTTTTATGCTCTTCAAACTCTTCATGAAGTTTTCTTCCCTTCCATCGCCTCTCCCCTATCTCTACCTAAGGCAACCCCAATTTTAGCCTTACCCTGGCACTCTTCTCTGTCTGTCTGTTCTCAAACAGTGGCCTTACAAGATTTTCATCTACTTCAAGGACAAGTAGAAGACTTAAGAAGTCAGCGAGATGAAGAAAGGCGAGCTAGGTTGCTCTTAGAGCAAAGGGTTGCTGCTTTATTTTTGTTAATTAGTCAATCTAGGTAGTTTTCTTTTTTGGTTTCTTTATATATAGACTACCTTGTACTTGTAAACGTTCATGATGGATAAAATAAATTTCTCCTTTATTCCTTTAATGCTTTCATAGTTTATTCCTTTTTGATGTTGACAACAGGGGGAGAATGAATAGGAGAAATGTGTTATAGGAGAATGGGAGAATGAATATAATATGATCTTAATAAGAAAATAATACATGGACATAAGTATGTACTGATAGTTGCTATAATTATTCAGATAAATTTTAAGTAACATTGCTCTTATATCAATTTCGAAGTAAAACAAGTCAAACTTATGCGTGACTAAGTTAACCGGATTATATGATTAATCTTAATGTCTGATCAAGCATCTGAATGACCTGTCCGCTTAAAAAATTTACAACCTGTCTTTGCTATTTTGTGTTGATATTTTCTGAGGTTCATTAAATCATCTCAATGTTTGTCATCATCAAAAAGGGGGAGATTGTTAAGTCTCTAAAATGTCTGATGTGCATTTCCCTAAGTTTTGATAAGAACTAAACATTGGTTAATGATTTAATTAACCTTCATATTGGTTGCTAACCTTTCTATCTAGTGTGCAGATTAAAACTGTAAGAATCAGCTGTCTGCTCATAAGTGACTACCTGTCTGGATAAGCGAAAGTCAACCTGTCTACTGACTAGGATTATTGATTTCTTTCAAGATACATCTTCAACCTGTCTCTCCATGAGTTCCTACACTTGTCTGAGGTTACTCGTTGAAGAATCAAGTACCAAACAAGCTTTTGTTGGCTGTCCCATCAGAAAGAGACTTGAAGCCTTCTCTCCTACTCAATCTCACGCTTATCAAGAAATGTCAGAAGTTACTCTCTCAAGCAACCTCGGTTATCAGAACCAAAGAATAGTTAAATAATGCTTCCAAACATGCTTTGTTCTTCAGTACCTCTGGTCCTTACACGAAAAGGGAATTGTACTCAGCAAAGTACAAAAAGCTCTCTGCACAACTCTGTTATGGCTGTATCACGATGCATAAAGCCATGATCCTTCATGTTAGAGTACAACCAACGTTCCTATTGCATTAACGGCTGCCCAGAACGACTCTATTGCATTCAATGAAGTTCTGTTTGAAGCCAACATCGATCTGAGGGAATGTCTCTAACGGATCTTAAATGCTTGAAGACTATAAATATAGAAGTCATTGAAGATGAAGACATAGAGAATACATACAGCATTAAAGAGCCATTACTCTGCGCATTAATATCTTCGTTCTTTCATTCTGTATTCTTCAATCATTTGAAGTCATTACGCATACTTTCCTAAGCTTTACATTTAAATCACTATCTAAGTGTTAGTGAAAGATTTGTCTGTCTGAAGTTGTATTTATTACAAATCACATTTCTCAATACTTGTCTTGGAGCCTGAAGAGGCTAGGTGTGCAAACAATACTAGGAATATGTAACCTAATCAGTTATAGTGGATATGGTGCTGCCAATGACTGGACGTAGTTCTTTGCTTTGAAGAGTGAACCAGGATAAATACTTGTGTCAATCTCTCTTTCCTTATAAACTCTTAAGTTGCTTTAGTTTTCTTATTCGTTAATCAAGTGGTGTATTTGTCTAAGTCATTGTTAAAATTTCATCAGACAGGTCACCTGTCTGTCATATATCTTTCCACTCGTCTGAACCAAGCTTCTGTATGCGAAAAGATTTCAACTTTGTTTAAATTATGATAAACATAATTCAACCCCCCTTCTCGTGTTTATAGTTGTCTATTTCAAAAACATGTTATTAGCTTTATTGATGTCAACCCACGGAAGATGGATACAAAGCTAAAATACACTTTTAGTCTTCTATCTTATATTTTGGTTTCAAGCTAGTCATCTAACTAATAAACATTTGATTCGGTCCTTTAAGTTGTCAACATTATACCACACCATTTCTTTTCGTCATATTTGAGTTAACGATGTTAGGTTTTCACCTATAGTAACTGGAATCTCGCTGGAAACCATCTTCTTCTCTTTTCTCTCGCTACAATCTAAACTTCTTCATATTCTTCTTTCCCCCAAATCCAAACCATAGCAACTATAATTAAGTTTTTTTATCTCAGTCACAACATGATCTCGAATTATATTAGCAATAAGAAATTAAGATTCAGTAGCAACCTTTGTGAGTACTAATAAAAAACCACAACCGAATTTTCACTTAAAATATTACATAAGGTGGCTTCTAGCATGAAGCACCAAAATAGGTGGTTCACCAGTTTTCAGGTTAATAACTAGTTTTTTTCCTTTTTAAAAATATTTAATATTTAGCAAATGTCTTTTTTGCCCATATCTTCCTCCTCCTCCCACCTCTCACCACCACCTGTCAGCTCCTCCTCCACCACCAACAACCGGATCAACATATCCTCATTCTCCTTTCGAAACCGCCACTCTCTATGACCCCATCATCGTCGGAGCATGTACATCGCCGGAGCAAATCTACACCTTCAAATCTGCTTTCTTTCTCCTTCTGCAAATATGGGTTCAGGCACTGGGGTGCCGATTTACGAGGGAGGCGAAGCGTGGCTCTGGTGCAGTGATGGATCTAGGACGGGGATGGTGGAACGTCACCGTCGTTCGTCGTCTCCAGAGGTTACGTCATTATTGGACAGATCCAAACACGAATCCTGACTCTTTCTCTCCCTCTTCCTCTACCACGCCATGTTGCTTCTGGTGAAGACGAAGATAGAGCATTGCTTCACCTTCTTCTTCTTTGTCTTTTCCTATTGATTTTCATGGCATCTTCCCAGCATCGTTGGGTTTTTTGGTATTGCTTTCCCTCTGTACTCTTGTTTTTGTTCATGGTGTTAATGGTTAAAGAGTTTTTGGGTGCTGAAAAATTATGGGTAGTGCTTGAAAGTTGAAATTTTTCCATTTTGTTGATAGGGGTTGTGTTTTCCTCACATGATCACATTTCAATTTCAATTTTTGATCTGTTAGATTGCAAAACAACAGTCCTAAGGGTGAGGGGGGAGACGTGACTGGTCCAGTAGGGAAATGAGGGGCTGATGGTGACAGCTCTAACACCCCCCTTGGGCATTACTACGTAACACTTTTGGAATTAAATAAAAAAGGAAATTTGCTGGTTGCTTTCGGAAAGTTTATTCAATATAAGTCAAAAAACTTTGGTATAAAATTTTTCTCAATGATGACTTTGAAAAAGAGGATGCATACATCAAAATAATATGAAATCACTTTGTACCTGACAACGCATAAAGGGTGAGTTTATGCCTCATCAAACTATCGCAACGTACAAGCTTTTCTAAAACTGTTTCATTAATCGAAACTAACTCAACACTGTATCAAGGTTTTCCAACACTCATAACCAAAAATTACAACAAAAAAAAACCCCCAAAGAGAACCTAAGATGGTCGCTCTATCAAATATTTATTGGAGAGACCCCCGTGGCCATCCCACAATCAAATACCCCCTTCAAACATCTAAATCTATGTCTTCGAGCGACCTAGGAAACTCCTTTGCACCATTTGTACTAGAGTACCAAGGTACAACAGCAAAACCAGAAGAAACTTGATATATTTGTAAGGGTGAGACACCAATATATGGATTTAAACCCAAAAACTGCATGTGTAATCCAGGCATCACATGAGTATATAAAATATAAATCAAATATTTTTATCAAGAGAATAAACAAGTATTATATCAATGGGTTTCATACCCGCACAATCATCTTTTATAAAAGTATGCACGACACTTCAATATTCAGGCTCTAAACTTAATCTCATGAGATCCCATCATCTTTTTATGAGTTGATCAAACTCAATTGCCATAATATTGCATACGTGGTTAATTTTCCATAGCACACTGTCTAATACATGATGCAGTGATCAATCTTATGGATTCTATAGCACACTGTCCAATTTAGGATGCAATGATCAATATTATGGATTTTCATAGCACACTGTCCAATTTAGGATGCAGTGATCAATCTTATGAATTCATTGTCCACCAAGGCACAATGTGTGATGTGAATACCCCGTCACTACTAGAAAATTGTTATTTTCGGATGGATTCACGGATGGATTTTAGACGTAATTTGGGCACTTTTCCCACGGATTTTGAATGTATGATATTATTTTAATTTCCCCCGTTGAAACATATTTAAATAATACATCCCTGTTTGTTAATAAAAAAGCCAAACTTAAATAATTATGCATCCAAAAGGACCTGGACTTGAATCTAAATAATATAATAAAAAATAATAAATAGTTCTAGACAGTATCAACTTCATAAACAACACTTAGACAAACAAAAATATATATTGATTCAATTAAAATATCATTACAAACATCAAAGACATAAATTTATTCCTCATTGTTACTTTGATCACTAAACTCTTCATCTTCATCTAGCACATCATCCATCATCTCCTCCTCGTCATCATATCATCGTCATCATTGATTAATTCGTGGCCACCATCATAAACGAGAAGGATGTTACTATAATCAAATAAAAGATAGTGAGTCCTTCCGAGAAAGCATTCATCACACTGTAACAAGACAATAGACATTATAACTAATTTAAATAACAAGATAGAAAATATGGATATTCAAACCATTTGGCTTGTACTCACATAATGGACACCATCACATTAAGATACTTCTACTTTGAAACATGCTCGCTAAATATGGTGTGGGTAAATAGACCGTGGATAACCCTTGGTATAGGATTTCCAACACCAGACAAATTAAAGCCATCTTCACATCTACTAATATGGTGTGATGTGATTCACTCCCCCCTTACCTCTTGTTGACAAGGGAAGATCATTTCATTGGTGCTTCAACAATCAGCTTCCTTCTGAGCGAAGCAACACAAAGCTAAACTCCAACTCGACGTTCCAGTTTCCTCTAAATAGTTCTTGTCAACTCCTGAAACATGTGAAACCTGTTTCCCCAAGTAAACACAAACACTTTAACATCCGAGAGAGGAAGTCTAAGCATTTTCAACAACCAGACAATTCAAACAACTAGCTACTCATCATCAAACGCTCACTTTAAGTTGATTTAAATACTTAATTTCTCAAAACAGGGTCACATTCAACAGAAATCAGATTTGGGAAAAATAGTGCTCATCACCACAAATTGGGGAAAATGAGATTTTATCATAAGATTACAAAATCAGTTTGGTAAACATAAATTGACAGTCTCAATTGCATGTATATCACGAAACACTCTTTACTAAAGTCAGAGCTGATCATACAGTGAGCTATTACTTCAAATCCAACATGGCAATAGCTGATACACTCTTCCCAGATTCACAAATTGAAATGGCAGAATAAACTAATCTACCTAAAAACTTACTAAAATGAAATGAAAAAAACTGGCTTATTAATGTTGATAATGAAGAAGCATCATGATTACATGCCTAATAGCTATACAGGGGGAATAAACTAATCACAAACCCGTTACAATAAAATAAAAAAAATCATATCTCAGTTTACCAACATATTTGTTGTTGGCCCAAAAAAAATCATCAACAGACAAAGATATGACAAACTCTGTCACTGTTGCTCTTTTTATCCATTTGGCAGCTAATAACAATTTATCACTCTGAATACTAAGCCAGTAGCTGCAAAATTTCTTTTGCCAAGATAACTCTTCATTAAACATTGCAAACATAAGTGATAGTGCATTTAATGCATATCAAGATCCTGCATTCGTCTAAAGTCATTAAAATAGGAGAGACTTTCATAACAACCACAGATCATAAGAAGCGCAGTTAGCACCAACTACATACCATGATTAATTTTTCTATTAACTGATAAAGAGCAACTACTAACAAATTTTCTATTAACTCTCGCCATGAAATGGTGGTGCCATGTAGCTTAACTAAGATCCTAACAAAATAGGAACTAATTGTCAAAACAAAAACATTACATTTCATCATACCTACAACCAGTACATGCTTTTTTCACAATATCAATAATTGATTCAAAAAACTGAGAAAATTAAAAATAAAGGAAACCTGATTGCATTAAAACTCATTTTGCTTAACAGGAAAAGAAAGGAAATTGACAAAATAAAAAAGGTTCCAAACGTTGAATTGATAACTCTTTTATCCCAAGAGGAAAGGGCACAATAACTGAATCACTATATATGCACATGTTTGAGTGCTATCTTGCATATATTTTACCTTGAGATCACTTGATATAGAATTGAATGCTCCTTCCCATTTGATTTCATGTGTTTTAGTCTCTGTAACACTAATCAAGTTAATCACAGACAGACTCGTCCTATAAAAGGAATTAAGGAGTAAAAAGAGAAAGATTGAAGGAATTCATTTAAGTGAAAATAGAGAGGTTTTGAGAGATTCTATTGTCACCTTGAATCCTCTTGAAAAAGAGATGATATTGAAATCTAGCTCTTTTCTCGATGTCCTAGCTATGTCTTTATTTCTTTTCCTAGTTATAGTCTCATCAGTAACAACGTTTGAATTAACTCCCCTCTTTCCTCCTTCTTGTACAGTTTCGACCAACATAAAGAAAAAGGCATCACATATTAATTCAAAAAACAGTCCAATAATTAATGACATACCAATAACTACTTATTCTATAATTAAGGATATTTGCAGATTAACCCTTAATAGAGGAAAAAACTTAGATTTAGATGAAATCCGGGGTTAGGGTTTCAGAATGAGATTGGGAAAAAATGAAATTGAAAGGAAATTTAAGAAATTGACATGGGGGATTTGAAATTGACATATCCACTTAATAAGCAACACCATAAATTTGGACAACTAGATTCCAAATTAATAGTTAGGGTTTTAAATTGGGAATTTAGGGTTTGGGGAAAAATGGAAGGGAAGAAGAAACAGAAATTAACTTACCCAAGATAAAGAGGAGGGAACGTGGTGGTTGTTGAAGGTCTGGCGCGGCGGCGGTTGGTGGCACAACGACTCCGGCGCGACAGTGACACAGTGAAGAACTGAGCAGACAGAAACTTGTGGGGTGAGCTTTTCCTCTCCAGAAGCTTACACGATGGTCTGGGATCTTGGACAGCGCCAGAAACGGAGGTCCTGTGATGGCAGTGACGGTGTCACGTCTGAGGACGTGGCGGAGCTTCGTTTCATGCGACAACCCACAACCAAAAGAAGAATAAGACTTAGACAAGAAAGGGAAGGTGAAACTGAACGAAAGTGGTGGAAAACCACATGAGGTGACTACGAACTTGACTCACCGTGGCGGAGCGCGTTTCCGCGCGGCTGAGGAACGAACCAGGCACAATAAGGATGCGGGTTGGAGCTGGGCAGACAGGACGCGGTGGTTGAACGGCTCCGGCGGCGGTGCACGCGACGCGACGGCACGGAGCTGGACTGGCAAGGGCTGGGTGGCGATTCTGGTCAAGAGAGAGAAGAAAGAAGTTTGGGTTGTAGAGGAAGAAGAAGATTGAGCAGCAGAAATATGATAGAAAAGAGTGGGGGTGTGCGTGAGAAAAGGAGGGGTCCGACTAGCAATTTAATAAAAATCAGTTTTTAATAAAATATGTTATAAAAAATGATAAATCCGTGTGAAATCTGTCTCAAATTTTCGGACAGATTTCAGACGGATGGTTAAAAAGACCCAAGATAAAAAAAATGAAACCAATCCGTGCGAAATCCGTGGAAAATATCTTGGCGTGTTATTGGCGCGAAAGTTTGGGACAAAGTAGAGACAGAATCTCATTGAAAATTACATTCGTCTCAAATCCGTCTGAAATGTTCATAAAATTTCATACAGAAACATTTATGTCCGAAAATTCTGTCTGAAATCCAAGTTTTCTAGTAAATCCGTGTGAAATCTGTCTCAAATTTTCGGACAGATTTCAGACGGATGGTTAAAAAGACCCAAGATAAAAAATATCAAACCAATCCATGTGAAATATGTGGAAAATATTTTGGCGCGTTATTGGAGCGAAAGTTAGGGACAAAGTAGAGACGGATTTGAGACAGAATCTCATTGAAAATTACATTCGTCTCAAATCCGTCCGAAATGTTCATAAAATTTCATACGGAAACATTTCCATCCGAAAATTCCGTCTGAAAATCCAATTTTTCTAGTAGTGCGTCCATCAAGGCATCACTCCTAACAATGATTGACACGTCTGCCGAAATGCATGAAAACCAATTGTTCTCAACGTTTTCTTTCTGTTCAATATTTTCTTGTCGTAGCTCAAAGGTTAACGACTATTCATAAATTTCATTATTTGAAATATCCAACATCAACACGGGACACGCAATTCGAGTTCTCAATCACAACGCCTTAGACTGATGCACCAGTCTTGGGCTTGTGGTCATTGAAAACATCATTCATCTTTAACATCGGTGTCTCACTTTGTGAGTAGGACATCCAGTCCATAACATCGGGACACAGATCAAAGATCTACGTGTAATTATAGAACACTAGAAGCGACGTCTCGTGAACTAGATTCATCTTTCAAAGTGTTCTTACTTTTCGTTCAGTGAAACACAAATACAAAAAGGAAACCTTGGCAACTTATCCAAGTTATCGGAAAATTTTCTAAAACATTTGCTATAAAATCTTTTCATTATAAAACCATTTTTATTCATTTTAAGAAATTTACTTTTTCTTGAAATCCCTTTTTTTTCCAAAACAACTTTAGAACTTCATCCAATCCATTTCTCAAATTCATTTCTAAATAAAGTCAAATATTTTTCAAAGGTTTTTCTTCCATGAAACACCTATTTTCTAAATGGCTTTCTATTGTACAAAATCTTTATTCATAAGAAAATGGCTTTACTTTGGCTTGAAAATATTTTAGCAAATGTTCTAAGGATTCCCATCTTTCAAATAATTTTATTACTTGGATACTTGCTTTCCAAACCACATTCTTAAATCAAAGAAATTTCCAAATAAACACCTTTGTTTTCAGGGTTCTCTTTAAAGTTTATCAAGACTTTTAATCTCACAATTAATTGAGCACCGATGAATGTCAGGCTTCTCAAATATCAATCAACAATAGTATATTATTCACATCAATAGTATAACAAATAAAACAGTCCATGCCATATATTCGAGTTTACAGTGCATCATCAGACAAGTCATCAAGTTCAGACTCTTTAGCACAGACAGTTCAATCATATAAATCATTTCAAATAATCACAACAGACTTAAGACACCTCACAGATCACCTAGTAACACATATAAATATTGGGGAAAAATCCCTCAGGTAAGCTCCCCTTACTTAATTCCAAAGCAAATAAAGTTTTTCGTTCTTTGTTGAGTGCTACGATCTCCCTTGATTCACTTCGTGACGGAAGTCCCTTAAAGGTTCCAACACATAGCACAAGTTAAAAATCAAACAAGAACACTAAACTCTTAAGGTATAGGTTCGGCCAAGTCTAGATGTTAGGGTTTAAGGTTTTCAAAAATTATATAACTCATGGATTAATGATCCTTAAGTGTTTGAGATTCATAATCAATGATCATTTTTCAAAGATTGAAAAAAAAAACAAATCTCTCTAAGTCCAACACTTAGGGCTCGTTTGGTGGTCAGGATATGATAGGGGCGGATAGGATAAGGGAGCAGGATAGGAGTAGGATAGGATATGAGCAGGATAAGCTGTTATCCTATCCGACGTTTGGTATCCACCAGATAACCAACTGGATAGCATTGTAATTTTAGCATGAATTTTAAAATTTTCGCTCTTGTTCTGAATGTTTTCATATTTTATTAGATTTTAGTTTTTTTTTATAATTTTCATTTTTTAAGATTATATAAAAAGACAAAATTGTCCTTGTGATAAAATTACATATAATATTAAAAAATGTTAGAATATTGTTTAACTTAAATTAATTTTTTTATAATTTTAAATATTCATTTTTAGTTTTTACTTTACATATAGTTAAATTATTAGAATATTTTTATTTATTTTTTATTTTTTAAAAATAATATAAAGTAACAAAATTAGCCTTGTGAGAAGAAATAATAATTTTTAAAATTAATTATTAATATTTTTATTATTTTATGTTTTATTATACCTTTTTCGATAACCATATTATAATTTATTATACTTTAATTATTTTATGTATACATTTTTTTTATACTTTATTATACTTTAATTCACCTTATCCTATTCTGTCGAGTTCTAACCCAGCTCCCCCCTCAGTATAGAATTTTAACTAGATGGACATGATATGATAGGAGACAGGATTGGTTTATCCTATCCTGCTGGCTCACCAAACAATAGTTTCAAACAGGATATGATAGCTTATCCTATCCCGTCTCTCTTATCCTGACCACCAAACGAGCCCTTAGAGTTTCGGTCTTCACTCACAAAATAGGTTAGAAATTTTCAAACTTTCAAAGCTTTTAGATTTAACCACAAAAGATACAAAAGAGCTCAAATTAATGATCATACTTTGAAAATCAAAACAAAACTTCATTGCTCCAAGAACACCTAGGTTCGGCCTCTCTATGATAAATAGGATAGAGATTTTTGTTTGATACAAGCTCCTAGATCATGAAATTAGAGGTCATTAAAAGTTCATAGAAAGTGGTTTCAACTCAAACAGATTTTTCTACAATTTTCTAGAGATTTCAGAAGTTAAAAGAGCTTTAAGAACATTTTAAGAAAACATAGAGTAAACTCATGAAATAAAAGCAAGATCTTAAAAAAGAAGAGTATATGAGTGTTACCCTTGAAACTAGGAAGAAAAACTTGTGAAGGTTGAAGCTTGAAAATGTGTAAAAATGGTAGCTTTTTGAGTTAGAACTTGAAGTAGAAGATGAAGAAGAAGAAAATGAAAGTGGAGTGATGAAGTGTGTATATATAGAGTGAGTGAGAGAGTGGCGCAAGGAGAGAGGGAGGGAGAGAAACTTGGGCTCCAAGTTGGCTTAAGGAGTGTTTGATTGGAGGATGTGAGAGAAAAAAAAAAAGCTTTGTAATATAATATAGTATAATTTTGAAAAGTGTAATGATGATACTTTTTGATGTGACTTGAGTCATCCATCAAGTAGGCATCCATGTCCCCTCAGGTCACTTCATCTCCTTTTTGTGCTCCCTACTCTGCTCCATTGCGTATCCGGTTGCACTTCCGATCGTATTTCACCCGGAATAAATATTATATTTTGGTTCCAAACAAGAATTTTCGAAAATTTCCAAGATTATACCCAACATCACAAAAACGCTAACCATTTCGTTCACGGTTCAAAATTAGGTTTTCTGCTCAGTAAACTTTTACTGTAAGTGAAAACGCAGACTGACTTTCGTTTAAATTTTCAACCGAAAATTTTATCGTGACTTTCTACAGTGAGGTAGAACAAGACAATAATTTTAGTTTATCTAAAATCATTCTCTGGATTTTATTAAAAATAAACACATATGAACATGGATTTACTGTTATAGATAAACAGGAAAATCGGGACGTTACAACAGCGGTGGTCGGACTCCCAAACCGCTGGTGGTGGTGGACTATGTGTGGGAAGGACAAAGTTGGAGTTTTTATTTTTTTTTATAACCTGTTGAACAATTATCCCATTCTGATCTCAACCATTGAAATATTTTATTACTAAATCCAAGGATTAATAATGGTGCTTCATGCTAGAAGCCACAGTAAAACAAAGGGAAAGAGATACCCTTGATAGTTCAGGGGGCACGGCTACTTATACACAACACTTTGACTAGTTTTGCATGTGGCATATGACGACATTCAGAGTCACAACATGATCGATATAGAGGTCAATAATATGCATTTGGGAAAACAAGAAAATGAAGAAGCCCATGTTCCAATGAGAGAATAGGAAGAAGGGGCCTTCGCCTCTTCAACGAGTGTTTAGCGACTAATGGTGGGAATCTAACTCCGTTATCTCAAATTTAACGAAAATGACTAATGCAAACACACAAAGTATTGTTGATAACTTAAATTAAAGGACCTAATAGGAACATCTATTTTAGATGACCAACTCTTCACAAAAAAAAAAAAAAATTCACAAAAAAATGACCACCTCAAACCCAAAAAATAATATAAATGACTAGAAATGTATTTTTTTAAACTCAGAAATGTATTTTAACCTAGATATATATAAAAAGATCCTCAAAAATTTTTTGATGTATTTAAAAAAAAAACAAAAGTTGATTGCAATTCCAAACAATAATAATAATATCAGCTAGAATATAATAAATAAATTTAATTGATATATAATGTAATATAAAAAAAGTATACTATTAATCAATTATATATATATTTTGATTGTAATCAATTATATTTTTTCATACCACTAAAAACGTTTAACTATTATCTATTACTTAAAAGTTATCCACAATATATGTGATCGAGTGTAAGAAACTTTATTGTATAAAATTAATGATTTAATTAATATATATTAATGATTTAATTAATATATATTCATTAAAAATCTTTCATTTTATCATAATTATTTTAAAATTCATTTTCATTTATATACGTTATTTTTGATTAATTAACGACATATAAAACTTTATATTGAGAGCACCTATTAAAACTCTAAAAATGACCTCACATAAATAATGATGAAAATCTGTCAAAAAAAAAAAAAAACTAATGATGAAAAACGTTCCCAAGGTAAATTAGGTACGCTACCTCAAACCATAATTACTCGTCTCCTTCCCTTCCTTCGTAGGGTTCTTCTCTCTCTCTCTGCTCTCTCTCTCTCTCTCTCCTCACAAATCCAAAGCCATTCCATTCGCGGATCCTGCTGACGGAACTATGACCTAATTTGTAGCTCAAAGCACCACAAAATTGTTTTCAAATTCCCCCTTTCTCTTTCTCGTTCGTCGCTTCCGTTTTCACAATGGATGGGTTTGGTGCTGGGGATGATGTTCGTGGTGCTCCCAACACCCGTGATTTTAAGCAATTGGGAAATGTTTCCAAAGGTTTTTATTTTCTTGTTTTTTCTTTTTCACTTTCTTGGATTAATTTTTTTTGTTTCTTTGGTTTTGTATTCTTTGGTTCAGCTTGTGGATGTAGATCTGGTCTAAGTTGGTTAGTATCTTGATCATGAAAAATGGAATTTTTTTACTAATTGAAGTGTGACCCATCATCATAATGAGCAGTTTGATTTTAGTATATGGTGGTCATCGTATTTATTTTTTATTTTTTTTATTTTCTTTTGGTGGGTCTGGCACATGCAGATTCTCTGTTAGATGAGCAAACTGTATTTTCTATGTTAAAGTTTTAGGAAATTGTTGAAATGTCCGACTCAATTTTTTACTGTTATGCAGAAGGTGAATTATTTGATGCATCACAGTATGCGTTCTTTGGTAAAGGTATTACCGGGGAAGTTGAGTTGGGAGGATTAGAAGATGATGTATATACGCCTGCTGCTGAGTTCAACGGGGAAGATTTCTTTCATATTAGAGAAGAGGTTATTTTTCAGTATTCTTGCTACATTTTCATAATTTGCAATTTTTTTGGCTACAAAGTTTTGAAGTATATACATTTTGAGCTTATGTTTTTAGTTTAACCGCTCATGTTTTCTTCATTTCACATCAACTGGGGTATATCACTTCATTCATGCTTTTATGAGGTTGCCAAATGTTGGTTGTTTTTTTTTAAGCTTCTAGTTTTGTTCCCTTTCCTCATTAATCCTTTATAATTGGGCATACTGTAGAATTTCAAATGTAGTTATGTTTTTAGATAAGAAGAATTTTAAATATAGTTATCTGGTTTTTCTTAATAACTTTTGGTTATGTTTTACAATGCCTGTGTTCATTTAAGAAAATCATGTGTTACATTACCTAGAAGACCGAGTCAATCTATATGCCATAATATAACTGTAATCTAAAGTAAAACCAGAGTTATCAATCCCGGATAGCATAGCGTAGCGGCTGACCCTGAAAACACTATTGCGGGATAGCGTGTAGCGGGACAGCCGCTATTTTAGGCAAGAGGGGGGATTGAGAAGGAAAAAGGGAGGAGAGGCAGAGGGAAAAGAGGAATGAAAGTGGGAGGGAGAAGAGAGGGGGAGGAAGAGTCTCTCGTATAGAATAAAAACATGAGAGGGAGAAGGGGGTGGAGGAAGAGTCATAAAATAAATAAGGGTAAAAGAGATACTTTAATGGGTATAAGTGAGGGTAAACAAGTCATTTGCATAAATAGAAAGGATAAAACAGAGAATTGGGGAGTTAAAGAAGGGCAAAATGGAGAATTTGTAAGTTAAAGTGAGGGTAGAATTGGAAGATCAGATTAAAGAATGAGCCAAATAAAAAAAAAACCCTAGTTCTGAAGTACCAGCCGCAGGAAAAGGAACAAACAGCCGCAACAGAGGAAGACCCACTCGTGGGAGAGTGAGACCCAGCCATTGAACAGCGTTGCGGACGGTTGGGAGTAGCCGGAAGTGGCTCGTCGGAGGGTTCTCACGGCCCATGAAGTAATAGCGGCTCTGGAGTGCCGCTAATCGCTGCGATCCTGCATTTTTCTGCTGTTTTAGCGACCGCGACGGCCGCTACAGAAAAACGCTCCGCTCCATCGTCTATGTAGCGGCCGTCGGCTGCTCAGCCCCGCACCACTGCGATCGCACCGCGAACGCATGCTATTGACTACCCTGAGTAAAACTTATTTATTTTAGGCTCAAATTTGTACTTTGTAATTTTGACCAACATATATAATGGTGATGATACCAGAGTTATCAATCTCGGATAGCTGCGCGTAACACCGGACCCTAAAAGCTCTATACATGCACAAAATATTAAAAGTACTCAAAATTCCTGATATATTCATAATTTATATAAATAGTCACAGGTTCTAAGCAAAGCACACTAGTTAATAACATCAAAAGTAAAGGAATCATATCAGGTTAAGCCCTACTACCACTGATGTTGCAGCTGATGTTGATGCTGGAGCAGACCCTGATGCTTTATGACTGGAAGATGTCATATCAGAGATGATGTAAAACAGATACTGAGAGACCGACAGACTGAAACTGAAAACGTGTAGAACAAAGAACGTAAATGGGAACGGTGGCCCATGGCTGGAATCTCGTTGGAGATGACGGTCGGAATTCCGAAGTGAGAGTGAAAGGGAGGGAGCACCGAAAACCAAAGAGAGGAACCAAAGAAACTTAGAAACGTTCGAACGGAAGTGAGATAGGGTTTCTGAACTGAACCCTATTAAAACTTTTAAAGCTAAAAACCCAAAAATACCCTAAAAAAAGGTTTCCAACGGAAATATTCGAGGGTAAAATGGGGAATTCAGCCCATCATGACAGTAGCGGCTCTGGAGCACCCGCTACTCCCCGCGATCCCCCGTTTTTCCGCCATGACGTCCACTACAAAAATCGCTCTGCCCCGCTCCGCCACCTGTTGCTCTGCTCCGCTCCATCGCTATAGCGCGCCATTCACTACCCTGGTTCAGCTGAAAAGGGAGAGTAGCTGTTCATTGATAATTGATGATTTTTTGATAGACTATGGTCTTATTAAGTTGGCCTTTGGGTCCTTAAAAGTTCCTTGGAACTGAATGCTTTGTGGGAAGTTTACCTATTTCATATGTTTATCGAGTAAATGTTCGTTTTTGTCTGAAGATGTATCCAACATCATGGTTGTCAAACTTGCGAGTTACCTCGTAAACTTTTAGGTAGCAAATCCTGGTTAACTCGCTCTCATACTCGTTTGTTGGTCAAACTTGGTCTTGGTCAGACTCGTGAGTCAAAGCCCGAGTCAGCGAATCTAAAGAAAAGGGGTAAAAATGCCCAAAACGCAGGGCTGGAATGCGTTTTACTCGAAGGCTTCACTCCTTGTTCGCCTCACTCGATGTGTAACATAGAGCTCAAACGCATTTCTAGCTTTCCTTCACTCAAATGCGTAACAGAGACCTAGGGTTAACTTCCCTCGCTTGCTCGAATGACCTCCTCCTTGCTGGCAAATCTTGCCGCCGCCACTGTTGGGCTCTGTTCGCCTCACTCCTTCACTGTCCCTTAATGTTTGATGCTCATATTGGTGAGAGTTGCGGGACAATCCCCGCAAGCAACACAACTCCTTCCAAAGGTAGGAGTAGGAAGGATGCCCTTGGAAATAGGACTAATATTGGGTGGAAACCTGGGGCATATGTTCAAGGCAATGGCAGTAAACGTCTGTGGTTTGTTACTTAGCTTTATTACTCAGCTTTGTTACTTAGCTTTATTATGTTAAACTCCTTCCAAAGAATGCCTCTCGAGTTTGACAACCTTGCCCAACATTGCATTGGTTCTCTATTTATAGGCAACATCAAATTGGTCTTTCAATGACAATTAGTGCCATAAGTATTGTCCACTGAAGGACCAATTTAATGGTATTAATTGACACAGGAGGACCAATTTGATGTCGTCATAAATGGAGTGTCAGTGTGTTGATGCAGTGGAGGAACAATGTGATGTTGAGTATATCTTTGAAGGACAGAGTTGGACATTTATCTATATTTTTTTTACCCATTTACCACCCAATTGTTGCTTTGTACTGTCATTCTTTAATCAATCTTCTACTCATATCGATCTTGCTAAAGCATCGAATTGCATTTGTAATTTGTAGTTTTGGTACCAGTTAGTCATTGCTGGAATAGATACTCATCCGAATTTTGTCCAATTTAATTCCAAATCTTGATATTCCGTGGATTTTCAAAATTGACAGAGAAGTATATGTATTGCATGCTTTGATGACAAGCTGATTGTGCTCTCTTTGCACCCTGCCAAAACAAAAAAAATTCAATATTTTACTTTCATGAGTCATTTTATATTGCAGATATGGTGCTAAAATGTCTACCTACTAAATTTTTTCCCCACATTGCAGATGGAGGATGTAAGATCTCTTTCAGACATTGATGATCTCACCACCACTTTTTTAAAGGTAAGACTGTGAAATTATGTTATACTTGCTCTCTCTCTGAGTGCTGTATATTTTTATTAGATTTTTATTAGATTTTTTGAAGGTCTCATATTTGGTTGTTACAACGGGTGTTTCGTCCAAAGATTTAGGCAACTATGATCTTTTAATAGCCTATACTTTCTGATCTTAGTTAGGATTTATTTTTCTCCTGTTTGGTCTTTTTGGTTCTTTTTTTTCCTTCCTCTCTCTGTTGGGGTCTGAGTTAATGGCTTCAACCATGTTCCCAAGGTTTGACTTGTGGACTTGTGGTTGAATCTTTATCTTAGATTGCCTTTTGCTTTAACTTGTAACTTTTGTATACGGGTTTGAGGACCACCCGTACTCTTTTAATATATTTGGGCTTATCAAAAAAAAAAAATGGTTGGGTGTTTTCATGATGATCATTTATTTTTAACTGGAAGCATTCACTTAAAAGTAGAATATCGTATTATAATATAAATATATATATGTTTTTGTAGGAAAAACAAAATTTAATAGATAGAACATAGGAAAGATACAACTGGGGAAGGATAAGAAATCCTCTAAAACAGAGAAATCTAAACACAAGAAGCGTAAGAAAGACTCGGGGTATGTTTGGATTGGTGGGAGGGGGATGGAATGGAATGGAACAAAACATAATTGAATGGAGCTGAATGGAATAAAAATTCCATACCATTGTTTGGATATTTTATTATGGAATGGAACAACCTTACCCTTCCATCACTTGGGAAGTGAACGGAATGGAATGTATTGTAATTTTTTTATTCCATTATCATCCTTATCTATGTTTTTTTTTCTGGCTAACCCACCACTTCTAATACAAATTACCAAAACAAACAAGTAATCAAACACATGAAGCCCCATGGGAGGAAGAACTCTCCAGTCATGTTTATCTTCATAGAATATTTATAGAAAAAAAAAAACAACTTCACGAAACATGTGCAAAAACAAGTTCAGGGCATTCACTAGTGAAATAACATCATCTTCCATCTTCCATCTTCCATTTATATAAAACCAAGCTCCAGCAAGACAAAAATATGTGCTGGGCAAAGTAAATTTTAAACCCCAGACCTGCTCAAGTAGTCGAATTAGATGTCTTAGATGTGTATCATGTGGTGTCAACCTGTCAGTTGAACAATGACACCCATTTCCCAGCATCGGCGGCAACAATACCATGTGGAATAGGAGGAAGAAGGTGCTCAAAGTTGGTTTAGGTTTAAAGGGATAAAAATGTAATTTGATAAATATAAGAACAGAAAATAAGCTGATTCCATCACTTACCCCCAATTTGGGAGGGAACAAAAAGAGGAGGATTAGATGGAATGCATTCCATCAGATTCCATTCCTTTCCATTATAAATTAGACAATCCAAACAATGGAACCATGTTCCACTCCATCCCCTTCCATCACTTACCGTCAATCCAAACATAGCCTCAAGATCGTAGCAAAGCTTCTCAATCTCTTTTGTGTGTCTGTTAGAGCAACTCATTTGAATTAGCTATGATTCACATCAAAGAGAGGGCATAAGCCGCATAAACTACAATCCTATCCTATAGCAAACAGTGTGGATTTGTGCGTATTGGAATTAGGGTTATAGTTGAGGAGCTACTCCATGTATCTTCATTGATTATAGGGAATTTTCTGTCTATTTTACCTGTGGAGGTAGGCCTATAGTTTGCTGTAGGTCGAACCGTGTTAAGCTCCATGTCTATTTTCTTCTCCGTATTCTCTGTTTGCATACCTGATTACAGAAAACCAAATGCACCAAATGACTTCATAAATAGCATGCTTCCAAAAGGCTTTAATCTTGTTATTTTTTGATATTGTTTATACCAAATCATCAAAAGTGCTCCAAATTTTTTAGGACACAGCCAATGTTTATCAAGATTCCCGAATGGGTTGTTCTAAAGGTAAGTGGCAGCTTGTCAATGCCCAAAAAAGATGTGTTTCTGTGAAGAAAAGTGAGAAGTGTAAAGGGGGGTTGGCTTGCTTGCTAGGTATTGTTCCAGCAGGTGAACTAAAATCTTTTAGGCAGATTATCTGGAATTTACCAGTAAAGAAGGAAAATCCTTGTATTTCATTTTATGGATAGCAGGCCCCTTTGTAATTATAATCTTAATAAAACTTGACTGCCAAGTGGGCAATCTTCTAGAGACACTGGCAGGTAGCTGGAAAAGCGATATTCACTATCTTTTAAACATTATTAGATTTTTAAAGGGTTTTGCTAACAAATCCGACACTAGTTCAGGAAGCCAGAATAACAAGTTTCAAATAAAAAAATGTATACCTTATCAGTTTCCAATATATTGAATGCCTTGTTATCATTTAAACCCTACTATTTTTCCTTAACTGTGCTGGCAATACCCAGTGAAAAATATTGGTGGATACAGTCCAAATCTTCAGGGGAACAGTCTATACTTAATAAAGCTTAGAGAAAAGATTCTAGAACCTCATTTTGGCCATTGAAAATAGAGCACAAGAAAGAAAAAAGTCCATGCTGTCGAGAAAGTCGGGGACGGGAACAAGAGTGATCCATTGACAACCCACCACTTGATCTCACCACGGGTATTTGGCTGCTCACCTGATTTTACTGTTGGGCCAAGTTTGCTACAATTAGGAGATTAATTCAATTAAATCTCTTTATGTGTTTTACATATTAAATTATAGATTAACTGAAAGAAAGCCTAATTTTGTGAATGAAGCCTACTTAGGGCAGATCATCTAAAGCAGAATTGTTTTATAAAATTTTCAATCAAAGATCAAGGTGTGATGTTTTAAGTTGATTTATACAACAACAATGAAGCCTTTTTCCACTAGATGCGATCGGCTGCATGGATCAAACGATGCTATAATGTCCTGTCAGAAATCATATCTAATGAAAAAGCTTTTACTACCAAATCCTTCGTAATGATTTCACCTATAGTTTTTCTTGGTTTCCTTCATTACCCTCTATTTGATCTACTCTCCTTATTGGGGCTTCTTCAAGTCTTTTTCACATATGCCTGCACCACCTAAGATGAGATTCTATCATCTTTTTATCTTTTAATATTATACATAATTAAATATATTGCACATAATTAAATACTTAATTTGTTTTTAAGCATTTCCAAAAATTTCATCATGTTTCTAGAAAACATCTGATGCATGCACTGCTGTCACACATTCTTTTGTTCCTTGATTTTGATAGGCTATAGTTCTCACATAAATAATTACCTTAAAGTTACCCAAGGTAGCTATTAAAGCTTTGAAAATAACTCCTTCGCAAATTACAAGTTTACAATAAAACTATAAAAAAATCAAAATCATCACAGTTGATCCCCATTTGCCCTGCATCACTGGAGCAGGCTAGCAGCCGAGAAAAAGACGATAGATAACATATGGCCTAGTTGATGACAAGGGGAATAAAGAATGAAATTAATATTTTAGTTTTGTTTTATTTTGCCAACACAGTAGATCTTATTTTATACTTTCTTGGCAGACGGAAAAGAAATCATTAGAAGTAATGGTCTAGCTAATGTGTCTTCCGATGTTAAACCCAAATCCCTGTCATTCATAGGGGGCTTCTTATTGCAGCAAATGAAATAAATAACCTCCTATGAATACAATATTGTATTTCCAATCTTTTTAGTGCAGTGTGCATGGTAGGTTTTTTTTTTTTTGTGTGTGTTTCTTTGGCCTTTTGTCATAGTTTGTCTCATCTGGTTGATAAGTCCAGTCATACTGACAATGAATCTGTCATCTTATTCATTAATGTAAAAAGAAGAAAAGATGGAAAAGTGGCAGAATTAGTTGAAAGCAAATGCTAATCTGATTGGCACTCCCTTCGGCATTTTTAACTTGAATGTTTAGACAACAACTAACAAATTTGTCTCAAATTCAGAAGTTAGTCGTTTAATCTTCTCTCTGCAGTCTGTATGTCTTCCAACGCTGCTCAGTTTTATGTGTCAGCTTCTTATGATGTTGAAATTAATGCTGGTCTCTATGAATTGTGATATCTTGCTTTTGTAAATCATTGTTTAGATTGAACTTTTTGATTTATTTCAGTTGAACAAAATTGTCAGTGGACCAAGAAACGTGGGAGTTATTGGTGAACAGGCATCAAAAGAAAGTGAGTAAACAAGTGCAATGAATTCACCTATTTGCCTCCTTTTATCTTAAGAAACTAATGACACTTATCTGCATTTATCCCTTTTTTTTGGTAAAATTACATTTTTTAACATTTAAGGTGCTCCGGAGGTGATCTTCCTGGTCCTTAGCTCTCTCTCTGTGTGTGTGTGTGTGTGTGTGTGTGTGGGGGGGGGGGGGGGGGGGGGGGGGGGGGGGGGGGTGGGGTGGGTGGGGGGGGGGGTGGGGGTGGGTGGGTCTGTGGGTGTAACATTTTGGAGTTTGAGTATGAGGGGATGCATAATTGCATTTCTCGTTTTCTATGTGACTGATAATTTCGGCTTTATGGCAGCATTACTGCCCCCTTTTCCCTACCTGCGTTCTTCTTTCAATTGACTGAATTATTTCTAATCCTATATCTTATCCAGATTCCTCTGCTTCTGAATGGTCACAAAGGGATGATGTTCCCTACCTGTTTGACTGGCATACTTATGACAGTGAAGGTTCCCAGGATGGCAAAAGATGGTCATCGCATCCCCATTCTTCTCTCACTCATCTACAAGAATCAAAGCCCTTATACAGAACATCTTCATATCCTGAGCAGCAACGGCATCAGCAACACCACCTCCAACATTGCTCTAGTGAACCAGTTCCCAACTGGTTTGATCAGCATTTTTATGATAGTGAAACTGGTGAGGATGGAAAAAGATGGTCATCACAGCCACATTCCTCCATTGCACACTTCCAAGAATCAAAGCACTTGTATAGAACATCTTCGTATCCTGACAAGCGACAGGAGCTTCCTCGTTTCTCTAGTGAACCAATTTTGGTACCAAAATCTTCATTTACTTCTTATCCTCCACCTGGTGGTAGGTCTCAACAGGCTTCTCCAAATCATAGTACAGGCCACTTGAACATTCCTTATCATGCTGGGGGAGCTCATATGGCATTATCGTCACAAAATCGTTCTCATTTCTTCAATTCTGCACTACAGTTGAGTGCATCAAAACATGAGCCACATTTTAGTGGAAATGTACGCCAATTTACTACTGGCTCCCCTCTTAATCACCAAACACCGAATCAATGGGTCCACCAGGCAGGGTTATATCCTGGAGATCACCCAAACCTCCTGAGTAATATGTTGCAGCAACAATTTCACCATCATAATGGATCAGTATCTCCTCACTTAATGACTCAATTGCAGCAGCATAGACTGCATCATCCTGTTCAGCAATCAGCAGGCTACTTGTCAGGTTTCCAGTCCCATTTGTTTAATCCCCAGCTCTCTTCTGGCTCATCCGTAGTTAGCAAATATGAACATATACTTGGTCTGGGAAATGTTAGAGAATACAAACCAAAATCAACTCAAAAGGGTAGACACAGTCATCGTTCCTCCCAACAGGGTTCTGATGCCAGTAGCCAGAAGATCAGTTGTGGTTCGTTACAGTTTAGGTCTAAGTATATGACTAGTGATGAAATTGAGAGTATTCTTAGAATGCAGCTTGCTGTGACTCATTGTAATGACCCCTATGTAGATGACTATTATCACCAGGCTTGTCATGCAAAAAAACCTTCTGGGGCTAAGTTGAAACATTCATTTTGCCCAACCCAAATAAAGGAGCTTCCTCCACGAGCCCGTGCTACCAATGAGCGACATGGTTTTCTTCAGGTGGATGCTTTAGGGAGGGTTTCATTCTCATCTATTCGCCTGCCTCGTCCTCTTCTTGAAGTTGATCCTTCAAAGTCTTCTGTGAGTGGTAGCTCTGAGCAAAATATTTCACAGAAGCCCCTTGAACAGGAGCCTTTGTTTGCAGCCAGAGTCACAATTGAGGATGGTCTCTCTCTTCTTCTTGATGTAGATGATATTGATCGTTTCCTACAGTGTAATCAGCTACAAGATAGTGGAACTCAACTAAGACGAAGACGGAAGGTCCTTTTGGAAGGACTAGCAACATCTCTTAAACTTGTTGACCCACTGGGAAAAAATGGAGAAAAAGTTGGGCTTGCTGCTAAGGATGACTTTGTTTTCTTACGATTAGTATCCCTTCCCAAAGGACGTAAGCTCTTGGCAAAATATCTTCTGTTGCTTGTTCCTGGTAGTGAGCTTATGCGGATAGTCTGCATGGCCATCTTTCGTCATTTAAGATTCTTATTTGGTGGTCTCTCCTCTGACCCAGCAGCTGCAGAGACTACAAGGGGCCTTGCTAAGGTTGTTTGTCAATGTGTCCAAGGAATGGATCTCAGTGATCTTAGTGCTTGTCTTGCAGCAGTGGTTTGTTCCTCAGAGCTGCCTCCTCTACGGCCCCTTGGAAGCACGGCTGGAGATGGTGCTTCCCTTATTTTAGTATCTGTTCTTGAGAGAGCTACTGAACTTCTAACCGATCCTCATGCTGCTTGCAACTATAATGTAGGTAATCGTTCATTTTGGCAGGCCTCATTTGATGAATTTTTTGGCCTTCTCACCAAGTATTGCATGAATAAATACCATAGTATCATGCAATCCCTGCTTATACAAGGGACACCAAACGTGGCTGCAATTGGATCGGATGATGCTAAAGCAATTAGTAAGGAAATGCCTGTTGAGCTTTTACGTGCAAGTCTTCCACACACCAATGACCACCAGAGGAAGTTATTACTAGATTTTGCTCAGCGATCTGTGCCTGTAGTTGGATTTAATAGTTATGCTGGGAGCAGTGGTGGTCGTGTGAACCCAGAGACAGTGCTAAGTTGATACGAAATTAGAGTCTAGAGAGTTCTCCTAATGAAAATGGTTTTTGGGTTGAAGGTCACATCAAACATACAGCCTTGCATATGTACATTTGGAGCAATCTGAAGTGTATCATGTGCAAGTTGCATCTGTGGTTGAGGTTTCTGCCTCGTTTGTTTACTCATCATGATGCCATAACAATGTGTTGCATTGTGATAAATTTGCAATCAGGGCTTTCCTGTATTGAATCTCAGCTTGATCTCTTCCTCTTGTCTTTTATTTTTCTCTTGACGGGGGAGCTTATTTTATTACTATGCGTGTCTGGTAGAAACACTAGTTGTTAGCTTGTACAGGTTTAGGTACATATTTGATTCTCATGGTTCCTTCATAATTATATGTACAAGTGGGATGGGTTGTATTCATGTCTACTTGTGATAGCATAGGTAACCATTCAACTGGAGAGGCTCTTGGATGCCATAACCTTTCCTGGGTAACGTTGACAAGATGTGCTGAAATACATAGGAACTATTGAAGAATAAATTATGCGTAGTTTTATCTCATCACTTTCTTATTGTTAATCTGTAACTTTTGCTAGTTTTCAATTAATTCTCACATTAAATCTCAAGAAAAATAACCTAACATATCAGAAGGCGGTGTCTTCTATGTACCTTGAAAAATAAGGAGCATGTAGGCCGTTGTTGGTAGATTTGTCTGAGATGAAAAACGTGATATTGGCTTATGTTATTTGAAAAAGAGTCCAGACATTGGTTACGGATTCTAAAAAATATAAACTTTGCATTGAGATCACAACTTTTAAATATTGAAAAAAATGAAATACACTACTTTCCAAATACAGAAGTAGTTCCCCGATATTGATTAAAAATGCATAGTTCTCCAAGGAAGAGAGCAAGAAGGAAAACTTAATAGCAAAGAAAACTTCAAGGTAAAGAAAACTATCTAAATACTATGTACAATTGTATGTACAACGTACTAATTCATCTTTGCCTATTGTTATATTTATATACGGCGGATGTTAGGGTGGGAGATCATGTCATATCTCCTACTTGAGAAGGGGCATCTAAGAAAAGTTTAAAATCCTTATATTTTTCAAATTTAAAATATTCACCCCATTTCATTCTCTCATAGTCTCACTTCCCTCATCTTCTCCACTATCATTGCTGCCGCCTCCTCTTCCTTCGTCGGGCCGCTGCTGTCGTTGCCTCCTCCATCGCCACCTTGCGCGTGCCGTCAGTCACTATCTTGCGGTCGCTCCAATCCGAAATGCGATCAAATCTACGCGGACAACACAACCCAGAACCATCGCGCGCCACCTCCATCTCCATTCAGCCGTGCGGCATCTCCGTTGAGAACATCCTAGAAAGGTTATGGGTCTCCATCGTTGAAATCTAAGAAGAAGCACCATAATATCCAAAGCTCAAAAACCCAATCTTCAGACCCCATTTCACCGAGCTCCAAAACCCCTTTGCAGGTATAGCGGCGTAATCGAAATCATATCCTTATACAGATCTGACCCTCATTTCCCTAACAAAACCACCCCACTCCTTTACAGGGCTAGAACCATACCTATTACAGCCTAACACCAACAATAAAAATCAACAAGACAACAACAACAGGTTGGGGAGCTTCAGAACCTGCGCCAGCGACACCGACATCGGAACTCTAATCCTTTTCACGTTACGAAAGAAAGCTCGATGGTTGGTGGTGTTGAAGTCCTAGAGACCGATAGAGAGGGAGAGGGGAGTAAAGGTGGGGGTGCCAAACACAAAAGGGGGAAGGACCAAAAAAAATTCTTTTGTTGCAAAATGATCCTTGGGCATGGAGGTCGCTCACCCTAGAATTTCCCTATATATAGACAACATGTACAAACAGAGACCTGAAAACACCCTACTCTGTACTGACTCCCACGCCCCTACTCCTAGTTGATTTCTTAGCTTTTATTCTCGACTTCTTTGTAGATGTGACATTTTTTTTGCTTCTATTCAGATGGGTTGCTTACTATTTGATTTGGGATTGGAGTTTAGTTAGGCCCAATTCTCCTTCTGGTCGGGTTTGACAAATGCAGCTTGCATCTTATGATTCTTACAGCTAGCTTCTAATGGATTTCAGCTGGAGTCTTATGGACTTTCGACCTTCAAAACATTTTCCCTTGGCCTCGAGGTACTCATGAAAATTATAGCTCTGTCTCTCAAGCTCTCCAATGATACCTCATTTGACCCAATTGGAGGCTCAGAGATCAAGCTATGCTCTAAAAAACGATATCAAGTCAAAAGAAGTTTAAAATGTTAAATTTAACAACTATTTATAACAAACACCAAGCCTAACACAAGACTTATCATGCAAAACATCATAGGATCAAACAATTAAGTATAAATGAAGTCTGATAGGGCTAAGCATGGGTTAATTAAAGATGTAAACAATTGAGTTATCATAAATGCATTTAACTTTTTTAAGTGACTATGCAATCATTAAGTAATTTTTAATCTTCACTTTGTATATATGATTGTATGGGCAAGATTTATTCCTTTCACATTCTTAAAGTATACACTCCTTTCACTAGATATACCCAATATTATTATGAGAGGACCTTGACCATTAGGCCATACTTGAATAGCTAAAATCAGAAGATAAGTATATATGACTTTTCTAAGTGGTTATATGACTATTCGGCAACTTCTAATCTTGACCATTCATGTATAGTCAAGAATTGCTTCTCTCACCTTGAAAGTGAAACAGACACTCCTCTCAATTAGGGATGGCAAAATTACCCGCACCCGCGGGTATCTGCATAAATTATCCGTAATGGGTAGTAAATGGATACCTACTAAATGGGGGTGAGGATCATGGTACCCGCCCCGCGGATACCTGCATATTTGTAATAAATATTTTTTTATTAAATATATAATATATATTATGACAATTTCTATCATTTTGAGTTGAAATAAATTTTATTTTCTATCTTATTTGATACTTTTTAGTGGTTAAACCCTTAATAATAAATCTTTTAAAATATATATAATATATTATATAATGTTAATATAGTATATTGTTATATTATATTGTATAATTTTATTTTATTTCATTTTATTTTAGACTCTTAAATACCCGCGGATATCCGCTACCAGTATAGATATCCATGGATATTGACGGGGATGGATACGGGGGAAGCACTACCCGCATCCTCCCCTCCTGCCATCCCTATCTATATATAGATATCCTTTATATATATATATATATATATATGGAGACATAGCAAGTGAGATGACGTTATTTATGTGAGAGTAAGAGGAGCAAATCATAGCCATTAGATCCAATCATGAATGATCAAGATTAGAAGTAAGTTAAAAGATTAAAAAGTCAGATGATTTTTTTGTTTTAATCTTGACCATTCATGATTGGATCTAATGGCTATGATTTGCTCCTCTCACTCTCACATAAATAAGACGCTCTCACGTGATATCTTCCCTATATGTGTGTGTGTGTATATATAAAAGATTTACTCTTGATCTCTACCCTTCAATTATTATAATCAAATAGAAGGTTGTATTTGTTTATATATATATATATATATATATATATATATATATATATATATGAGTAAGGATTCATTGACCTCAAGAGTAAGTTTAAAAGATTTATTCTTGATCTCTACCCTTCAATTATTATAATCAAATAGAAGGTTGTATTTGTCTTTTTTAATGAATTAATGTAGGTCATATATATGAGATTATTATAAGAGATGATAGTGATTATGACTAAAACATACAATAACTCGGAATGACTCTCTTATGACACTTTCAAGCCATAGGAAGTGGCAAGTGGCATGCCTCATGGACTATAAGCAACATGTAACCTTTTACATGCTATAGGAATGAAATTTTTTTGGGGGCATATATATATATATATATATATATATATATATATATATATATAATTGGGTTGAATTGCTAACAATCACTACTAGAAATCCATCTTTTTCGGATGGATTTTTAGACGGATTTCGGACGGAAATTGGACAAATTTCGGACGGATAATTCATTTAGGACGGATTTCGGACGGAATGACACCCGTCTGAAAAAGCCTCGCGGGAAATTATAAAATCCGTCCCAAATTCCATCCGAAAATATTTACAGACGGATTTCGGACGGAATATGGACAACGTGGAAATCCGGATTTTGGTTATTTTTCGGACGAATTTCGGACAGATTTATTTTTGTTTTCCAACGGATTTGGGACGGATGCTGTGATTTTGTTGGTTATTTTTCGGACGGATTTCGGACGGATTTATTTTTGTTTTCCAACGGATATGGGACGGATTCCCACGGAAGAATGAAAAGTCAGAATCTGTCACGGCCAGGCCGTGATGCCCATCACGGTCGTGACATGTCAACCGAGCGGACCCTTCTAAGCGAGAATCACATCACGGCCAGGACGTGATACCCATCACTACCGTGACAGACCATTTAGTGAAACAACATTCAAGGCGTAAGTCGTTTCCGGCCAGGCCGTGATGCCCATCACTACCTGGTGATGAGATCACTTCACTTACATTACAGTTTCACTATCTATGCGAATTATATGGCACCAATCACTAACATTTGCAGTTTCACATTCAATCACAAAATCATGAATTTGACTATTGTTATACATAACCAATTCTACTATTTAAGTCCATAAACCAACAGGTCGCTAACCTACACTAGATAATAACCATGCATACTAACAATGTGTACAAGCTAATCAACACACTAGCTAGTAATTATAAACAATTTGTGCATGCTGCTTTCATCTTCTGCTTGATCGCACAAAGTCTTTGTTGTCGGCCTGCATAATATACACATACAGATCATCACTTGCACATACACACAAGTCTAATAGTATAGGGGAGACACTAGCTAGCATAATATCAGAGTATGTCGTACCCTTTAATTGTTGATAAATTTCATAACCACATAACGACACCGCTCGTCTTTAAGTTGAGTAAGTAGATCGTCGGAGTATGTGATGCATTTACATTCAGGAAAATACTTCAAAATGAAAATTAAATCAAATTAGAATGACTAAATCTGAGTTATTAAATTATATAAGCTAAAACCGAAATTAAATACCATGGTTGGGAAAGAGCTGTAAGGGATCTAGTGCTCATAGTTTTCACATTTGTGATTCGCCCCAAATCACAAACCATAAATAGTTTCAGATTAACATTTGGTACCTGAGCTATGTGCTTTGCAGATATCAGTTCAACCATGATAAAGGATGCATGCCATCCTTGCTTTAGACCAAATATTTCCAGAAGTCCATCATCAACTTGTGCTTCAACAAAGCCTCTCTGGAAGTACATGAAAAAGTGCTTCCATTTAGGCATACTTAAATTCGGATAAAACGAGTAACAAAATTTAGCAAGCTAAGAGGGACGGAAGAAAGGCATATACAAATACAGTCCAAAAATTTAGATCATAAAATACGGTAAATAAGATATCTGATGGACACCTCTGTTATATGGAAGCGATCTTTCAGAATATAAAGAAATGAATAAAAATGACATTCTTCACATTTTCCCTCTATTAGTGCAATGATCAGACCAAGAAAACTATTTGTATGTTTATAATCATACTTATATAAATTCACAAAAATAATTCCGGAAAAACTACTCAAAGGGAGACCAAAGATTGCAATTCACCTATGTCGAAAAACAGAATATTAGGTATACAATAAAAAGTCGAATGTGCTATCACCGAAACAAGGGATTATTAGAGGAAACAAGAGCACGATACCTTTTCCAAATATTCTGGTTTCAGATTACCCCAAGGATTTCTTCCACTTCCATAACTATGAAGATTCAGAGCAACTACTGCTCTTACGCTGAAAGTAAATAACATATAACCTTATGTGAAATGAGACAAACCAAAAAAAAAAAAGCACAAAAGAGACTGATACTACACAAGTGTAAAATTGTGTGATACATGCATGATGCAAAGCCATCTATGCAATTCACCACATGATACGAGTAAATGGTAGTTGTTTGACTGTTAACATGAATGCTAAAAATGTGTGTAAATAAAGTGTGGTACAATAAAAGGATAAACCTAATGTATATAGATTACTTCCTAAAAAATGGTAACATCAAATTAAGGAAGCAAATCAAGCAATCAAGAAAGAAAACAGATTTGAGGTTTTTGGGCTCAAGATGAAAATTGATAAAAAAAAACAGTTTAACAAGAGATTGACAAAATTGATTTAGGGAGACACTTAATCATGCTCCCAATTTCAGAAAACACCAATTAATTTCATAAACTGAGAACTAAAAATCAAAACCTAGGGTTAGGGTTTGAGGAGAAATTGGGGCTCTTGAATCTGAACAAAGGAAGTGAGAAAACCACTTACCCAAGGAAGAAGGCAAGCTTATGGTGGTGCTGCGGTGGTTGACGCGGCGGAGGACGGTGACCGTGGCGGCGGTTCGCTTTCTGTGAACACCAAAAAGGGAGAGAGATAGAGTAAGACCAAAGGAAATAAAAAGAAGGAGGTTGGAAGGAACTCACATGGTGGAAACCACCACAAAAACCGGCGGCTTGCGGTGTTTACCACGATGGAGGGCGCGGCTTCGCGGAGGAGCTCGGCCAGATCACGCGACTGTGACGCGGATCGGAGCAGGTGGTCCGACGCGTCTCCTCTTGGCAGCTTCCGGCGGTTCGATGGGTGGAGGGTGTGGGGCGGTGGCTAGTTGGAGGAAGAAGAAGAAGGGAGAAGAATAGAGAAGAAAAAGAAAGAAGGAAGAAATAGATGAAGAAAAGGAGCAGAGAAGAAAAGAGAGTGAGGGGTAGGCGTCGAGAGAGAGAGAAAAAAAAAAGAGAAGTTACATTTTTAAGTCAATTATTTAGTAATAGGTACAAAATGAGTGATAAAATATTAATCCTAAAATAAACATGTTTTTACTTTTTGGACTCTAAAAATAAAGAATGATAACTATAAGTTTTCGAAATTCAAATTAGAGTAAAGATTAATAGTTGGACCGATCAACTAAGAAAATACTCAGTCCAAAATTTAATCTCCGATAAATGTCAAACCAGTTTATTTTCAACTCTAAAATTAAATAGAATGAAAATATGAAAATGCTTTTCTCTTAAACATATTATTTAAAATATTTTTCTTTACTGGTAATAATAGTGACAATAACGTAAATTATTGTCTAGTAAGCGTGCATTCACTAAAATAAGTCAGTGTTAACGCACCCAATAAAATAATTTGAAGAGAGTAATTTAATTACTCAAACTAAACCGGTACAGATTGCTTTAAACAGGACATATGTTTTCCTAGATCTTGCATCAGTCCATGAGTAATTGCAACACTCATTACATGTAATTGAAAATAAACAAACAAGTAAAGGATCTTCGTCTTAATGCTCACGTTAGCTCCAACAGTGTAATTATCTACTCCATCAAGCAAGCATAGCCATGTCAAACGTCTCAGAGAGGGAATCAAACAACGCGCAACAATCAGAAATCAATTACGCATGACCAAACAGACATTCTAATTTGATCTAAACACTTAATCTTATTACCAAACAAGGTTATTTTCAAAGAAAATCATGTTTGGAGCTTACGCTTAGGTCCTAACAAGTCGATTTGGGCTCTATTAGGATCAAACAAGTTCATTTAGGCTTCATTAGGACCATAGAAGTTCAATTGGGCCGATCGGGGCAATTGGCCCAATTAGGTCCTAACAAGTCAATTTGGACTCTATTAGGATCAAACAAGTCCATTTAGGCTTCATTAGGACCATAGAAGTTCAATTGGGCCGATCGGGGCAATTGGCCCAATTAGGTCCTAACAAGTCAATTTGGGCTCTATTAGGATCAAACCAGTCCATTTGGGCCCCATTAGGATCAAAGAAGTACAAATTGACCTAGTTAGGTCGTATATGACCTAAAAAGTCCATTTGGGCACTATAAGGATCAAACAAGTCCATTTCGGATGGATTTCAGACGGATCAGGGAAATTTTCGGACGGATTTCAGACGGATCAGGGAAAATATAAAAAATAACACAATCCGTCTGAAATCCGTTCGAAAATTTCGGACGGATTTCAGACGGATCAGGGATTTCAGACGGATTGTGTTAAATTTTTAAAATAACACAATCCGTCTGAAATCCGTCCGAAATTTCGGACGAATTTCAGACGGATCAAGGAAAATATAAAAAATAACACAATCCGTCTGAAATCCATCTGAAAATTTCGGAAAATTTCGGACGGAAACATTTCCGTTCGAAAATTCCGTCCGAAAATTCAAATTTTCTAGTAGTGAATATGTAAAGTTAAAAAGTGTGGAGAAGGTGCATGGTAGCAACCATGCACCTCATGACACAAGCTTTCTGTCTTAAGTCGAGTCGAGACTCGAAAGTAATTTTATTCATGCATGGAAACAAAATAGTCATGCAACTTTAGGCTCTGTTTCAAGTTCAATAAGTCATTTTATAGTTTGTTTGACTATCTTATAAACTTATTTGATTAAAATAGAGGTGTTTGATAAACAAGCTTATATCATTAGTTTATAGTTTTTCTTCGTAAGCTATTTTAATTCAATTTAATGAGTTCTCACTTTTCCATGCCTCTAAAAAATATGCCATTTATGTCACTTTACATTTATAAGCTAGTTCAACCGCTAATTTTACCAAATGCTTCAAATTCAATAAATTAGTTTTTCAACTATCAACTATAAGCTTTCAGCTAAAAATTAGTTTATAAGTTATACACTAGCTTATCAACTATTTTAACTACTAAAAATTCATAATTTTTTTGCTTATTTTTCTGCATGGATTTTTTATAGGAATTTCTTGCAAATTTTCCTGTAATTTTTTTTTCAGAATAAGATTTTTTTTTCTATAAATTTAAATTTGTAGGAAAAATTTAAATTTAGAACTTTTTTGCTGATTTAAATTTTTCTCAAAAAAATCTACAGGAAATTTCCATGGATTTTAAAATTCATAGAAAAAAGTTACCCACGAAGATATTACCGGAGATAAAAATCCATAGGAAAATCCACGGTTAATCAGAGTTTTGCCATACGAGCCTTACTTGAATCTTTTAACATATGATTGACACAACTATATAGATATTAGGACCTACTTCCTTCATTTGCTTGTCATCAATTTTTTGTGTCCATTATGATTGAAAATTTGAAATGCTAAACATATTGCAAAGATTTATGATCTATAACTCAAACAACGGACAGATCATAATTTTTATATTCTTCTCTAGTAAATAACATTTTGAAAGTAGATTTTTCTAAAGTTAACCTCTGAAGTTTACATAACGATGTCTATGGCATGTCCATCGTAAATTGTAATATGCTCATTAATGAACGTGTCCTTTACTCCTTTACATGTTATATAAGATCCTGATGCAGTTTTCTTTAAGTATTTTTGGGTCAGCTTAGCCATTGGCGGAGTTTGAGTGATATTTTTGAGGGGGCTAATTAGTTAAAGAATATATATATTAATATTTCAAAATCTGTAACACAACTTTGTCCTAGTACAATTAGTAAGTCTTTCTCGTTGGAAGCTTAGGTGCCGTTTCACTCGAACGAAATTGATCCATGGTGATTACATAAGTTCATCATTTCCCAGACCGCTGTGCCACTATTAATATTGTTAATGTTAATACTAGTTATATATATATATATATAACAAAATTCGGAATATCCTTGGGAGCCTGTCCTAAGAAGATTCGTCCCTCATCAGCTTTTATGTATGGACTAAGGCCCCGTTTGGGTAAATAGCTTAACTAAGCACTTATGGCATAAGATCTTATGGTACAAGAGCTTATGCCATAAGAGCTTGAATTCAATAAGTCATGTGCGTTTGGATGCATATTTCCAAAAGCACTTATACAAAATTAAGGCGTTTGGATACATTACAAGTGCTTAATTTCGCGCCGGGCCCAGCGCTGCACTGTTTAATTTCGCGTCGCGAGAGTGCAAAATCACTTCCCACATTGAGAGCGGCGCCAGTGACAAGATTGTTTATAAGCGTTGGTATGCCACACAATTGGCAAAGCAGGCGCAGCGCCGGGTACTCATAAGAGCTTATGAAATGCCATAAGTTAGTTTTCCTAACTTATGAGAATAAGTTAAAAATAACTTATGACTTGCCATAAGTTCTTTTCATAAGTTGTGGCAAACACGTGGCATAAGAACTTATGGCATCAGATAAGTCATAAGGAGCTTATTTAAGCTCTCACAAACGGGCCTAATTCCTATCAAAATGATATTAGAGGTAGGGGCATACAAGGGTTAGGTTGAAGGACCAAGTTTCTTGAACCCATCTCAATGGTTGGATGGAGTTGAACTTGTGATTCTGATATATACATTAAGAAAAGACTAAAGGCCCAATTTGGTCCCTGAGAAAACCACTCGGGTCTGAAATAGTCCCTATAAAAAAAAACTATCCATTTAGTTCTTAAGAATGTGTTTACTGGGACAGGTTAGTCCATCTGTGAGTTGACCACCTTTGACCGCAGGTTACCAGCTTACGTGGCCCATGTTTTTGTTGACTTGTCAGTATCTATTTCTCAAGGGGCTGCCACCATGGAAATTATGATTAAAAAAAAAAAAAACCACCACCAGAGAAGCCAAAACGCATGCCGTTTCGTCCTCCCAACTCCCCTATGTATCTTCTTCTTCCTCCAGCTTCGATGTTTCATTGTGTGAAAACCTAGGACTTGTTCTCCCTTGCCATTATAAACATTCTTCTTCTCTTTCCCTATTTGATCGCCACCCTCGTCACTGCACACCCTTTCCCTCATCAGTTCTTACTGAATCCCTAATTTCTATTTCGCCCCCTTCCATTGTTGGACCAGCATCGAAATGAGTTGGGTGTCTAACAATATGTCCAGCCGTGACTATAGTTGGAGTGCTTCCTCAAGCATTGTAACCCCAAAGTTCCCTCCTTCACATTGCATTTGTAAGAGACCCTGTGTCATCAGCACTTCAAGAACACTGAAGAACCCAAACAGACCCTTCTATGACTGCCCTTTATATAAGGTAATGAATCCTTTACTGTAGTTTTATATTGGTTGGCCTGTCATCTTTACATTCTTGCTGGTTTTGGTTGCAGGAGAAGAAACCACATTGTGACACATTTGTGTGGGTGGATGTATATGAGGCGCAAATGGAACAAGAGAGACTTAAGGAGATCGAGATGGAGATGGGAGAATTCCTCAGGTGGAGATGGAAATAAGCGAGATGAAAGCAAAGATGAATGAAATGCAAGTCAAGATGTTGCTTATATCCAAAGATCATTTGGAGTTGTGATAGGGGTTGTCTTGGTTTTTGTTGTTATGGTTATGATATTTTATGTATGAAAGTAGTGTAAATGTCATGGAAAGTTAGATTAGTATGTGGTTGTAATATTTTGGTGAAAAGTTATGTAATCCATGCCTTTTGGCTTTTATAATGAAATGGAAATTTCTGTTTTTCTAATCAATGTTGTAAAAGAGGTGAAAGGTAAATAATACCAACAAAATAACTCCAAAATGTACTTTTCATTCATATGCATTGTCAATTCATTACAAATATATCCTGTCATTGTCAAAATATACCCAAAATGTACCAACTCCATATACCCAAAATATACCAAAAACAAAAGTATGACCTGTCATTGTCAAAATATACCCTGTTCTTATATGTGCCTAAATCCAAAATAACCTTATAATGTACCAAAAAACAAGATAAAATACAAAACATTGTCATAAATAACTAGAACATATAACCTAGTAAACCATCAAGACTCAAAAAAAAGACCAAATGTCCAAATGTATTCAATCACGCCGCTCAATTCCTTTCGCATTGTCACTTCACTCTTCATTTTTTCTTCTTGCCATTATCTTGCAGTGGTGGTGGTGGTTTGTATCCAGGTGTTGGAATGAACTTGAATAGCCTCTCTTCGGTCCCACTACTTGCTACACGCCAATGTCTCATTTGACACAGTTCCCTCACCCTGAGCATATGTTGGAGCTCTGTATGGCCTAACTGGAGGTGGTGGTGGGCGTATTGATTGTATTCCCACTGCTGATGAAGGACTTGGGATGAAAGGAGGTGGAGTTAAATGTGGTCTAACTGTCCCACGTGGCCTGATAGGTGTTGGCCTTATAGCTGGTGGCAGTGGTGGTGTACTCTGATCACTCATTTCCTAAAATCAGACAGATCAAACCAGTGAGGAATTTTGAACATGTAAATATCGTGGGCCAAATTAGTCCCTATCAAAATGTTTAGTGGGCAAAAATGGTCCCTTACAAAATTCATATGAGACAGATTAGTCTCTTGTGGAATTGCAGAGTCTGTAGTATGCGTTCCTTGAATGGGTTGTTGGTTTCCTTCAACTGGTTCGTGAGTCTGAAACAAAATAAATGTCATAAGAAAATTACACATGAATACAACCCAAAACTTTGTACACCAAGTTACCTGTGTTGCATTTTCTTCTTAAGGCTGTGATTGTGTCAATGGCACATCTTCTAGTGCTGCATTTTCTTTAGGCTTCTTTGGACACCTTTTCCTAGAAATTTCTGGTCTAGCTGGTCCCTTACAAGTCTTCTCATAATGTCCAGCTTCTCCACACTTAAAGCACCTGACTTTGTAACACCCGGGTGCCGACGAGGGCGGGGAGTGATCGCTGGTGCAAGAAGGCACGGACAAGGAGCGGCTCCTGGCAGGCTTCTAGGCGGAGGGACACATGAATGAACCGATTACACACCCGAATGAGAGGGATCCTGAGACTGCGTAGGTATGAGACTATACAGTTGAGGATGACTTATATGAATTGATTGGTACTGCATATACCAACAAGATGCATCTTCATTTCGGGAGCCCATCACTTAAGAACTCCACAGTTAAGCGTGCTTGACTTGGAGCAATTCTGGGATGAGTGACCTCCTGGGAAGTTTTCCCAAGATGCGTGTGAGTGAGGACAAAGCATGCTGAAAAGACTCATGTTGGTTTGTGGGGACAGTCGTCAATCCATAAAGCAGTCAGGGATGTTACAAATGGTATCAGAGCGGCACCTCTCCCAGTATGGTGTGGTTTGGGGACGAACCAAGCGGAAGCTGGTGGGCATGTAACACCCGGGTGCCGACGAGGGCGGTGAGTGATCGCCGGTTCAAGAAGGCACGGACAAGGAGCGGCTCCTGGCAGGCTTCTAGGCGGAGGGACACATGAATGAATCGATTACACACTCGAATGAGAAGGATCCTAAGACTATGTAGGTATGGGACTATACAGTTGAGGATGGCTTATATGAATTGAATAGTACTACCTATACCAATAAGATGCATCTTTTTTTCGGGAGCCCATCACTTAAGAACTCCATAGTTAAGCGTGCTTAGCTTGGAGCAATTCTGTGATAGGTGACCTCCTGGGAAGTTTTCCCAGGATGCGTGTGAGTGAGGACAAAGCACGTTGAAAAGACCCCTGCTGGTTTGTGGGGACAGTCGTCAATCCATAAAGCAGCCAGGGATGTTACAATTGTAACGCCCTTCATTACATTAGTAACCCAAAACAAAATCAATGTAAAATCCTTTAAAGAATTTTAAATTAACAACATACATGTCATAAAAATTTCGCAACTTAATCGAGTCTGAAAATACCTCATATTAATAAAAATAGATATAAAGTATCCAAAGTGATAATATAATAATAAATCCATACATCCAAATAAAAACCCAAGCCTAAAAAACCGGACGTCTAAACCCAACGACAAATAAATAAACATGTCTAGCCACATGCGGCTCCTTATTCAAGAAAATATTAACCAAACTAGAAATAATAACTAATAGAATCCACTTAGTCTTCACGCCTCTTCAGTTTCAGTGACGTCGTACTTGTGCTCTGAAAACAACACTTTAAATGAGATATAATTGATATGCTGGGATTCCGGCAAGTGTACCGGATTCGTTGCCAAGTAATAAAAAGATCGATCCCACAGGGACCGTGATCTCAAACCACAACTAATTATTAAATCGATAAAACTGGACTGTATAAAAAAAGGATTTTGAAAAGGTTTTGATTTTTGAAATAGGAATCAAGTAACAATCAAATTTAATATCGCAATTAAACAAAACAGGAAAGCAATTCAATTTGGGGGTTTTCAAATTCAAAAGGAATTCCTAGGAATTGGGTTACCAACAAGATTGTTTATGTTACTAAATTGACTACCCCTTGTTAATTGTCGAAATTGCTTTGAAGGCGAATTCATCCTAAATAAGTTAATGCTCCCTCTCGGGTTACAAAAACCGTGCCCAATTAAACCAACCCCTACTCTCGTGGTAGTTGAATTTAGATTGAACCCTTTAAGCTTTGTGACAATTCGTTAATCCTCAAAGGATCGCTTCTAACTCTCGTGATTTAAGTCCTAAGCCTGATTCTGTAGATCCGATACCTAAGTTCACTGCTAGGTTCCTCCTTAGAGTATCTACGACACGCAAATAGGAGGCCACCGAATTTACGAGTAATTAAAACAATAGAAATCAGATCTAAAGCAAAATCGAAATTAACAAAGTAAAACATCAATTCACAACATAAAAACAGATCTTGGGCATAGCCCCAATTCCTAGAAATAAAGCTACTACTCAAGCATGCCATGGTGATGACAAGCTTGGTTAACAACAACATAAAATAAAGCCTAGGAGAAGAAAAGAAGAAGAAGGAGAGAATCCTAATTTTGCCTAAGTGTGGCAGCCCAAAAAAGCCTTTACCAAGTCTCTGCCTAATTACCCTATTTATAGATTAGGGTAATTTGAATCACAATCAAATACAAATTCAGATGAAATCAGTTTCTTCATATTCAAATATTGCGCGTCACGGCCGTGATGGTCATCACGGCTAGGCCGTGATCAGTTCTGCCTGTGAGGGTCTGGTTCAACTGACATGTCACGGTCGTGATGCTCATCACGGCTAGACCGTGACCAGTTCTGACTTTTGCATTCTTTCTTTTCAGCTCTACTCAATCATGGTCGTGATGGCTGTCACGGCCAGGCCGTGATGGGCTCTGTTTGACTCATTTTCTTCACTTTTCAAGTCCTATCTTCATGCAAGCTCCATCATGGCTAATCTTGAGCATTTTGATCCTTAATTCCTGCACAACAACAGCACAAAACCGCCTTACCCGTTCCAAGGTAAAAACTAACCAAAATCAAATTAAAAATGCCTAAACTATATGAAAATACATGCAATATGATAAGCAAATATGAGGTGAAACCACACTCATCAATAATCCCAATGAATAAAAATCATTTAATGAAAAGGTTCGTAAATAGTGTTGTTCTCAGCTGGCACGGCAACCGGAAAATCAACCATGGTACCCGCTAATTTTTTTTAAAAAATAATGAATATAATAAACCTCCAAAATAATAATATATAAATAACATTAATATCAAACATTTAAACCACAAACTCATAAGCTCAACAACGGTCACATCTCATTGCATTTAATCTCATTCACCATGCAATCTCTATGCAATGCAACTCCATGAACATGACTCGGTGATCCCAGAATCACTTGACTTGTCTATTTGGTTCCCAGAATCGGTTTGAATCCCATATCCACTAAGGTCTATGAGTTCATATCCATGCAATGACGTCCCACTGCCTTCTCCATCCCAGATTGTGGTATCTAATATTCCATCCCAGATGTGAATATTTTAATAATTTGATATCCCATCCCAGATGGTGATATCTCTCATCCTGGTCATCACTTCCCGGAAGGTGATGACCAACTCATATGTACCATGCAATATGTCATCCCAGATGACTACCAAATATTTTCTCAAACCCCATGCATCAATCACCATAACAGATTTCAAAATACAAATACCATAACACAATACTATCTAATATAATATATGTTTGTTATAATATTAATATTCTTCACTATCAGGCATCATTTTATGTATATATTTATATATATTCAGATAGATAGAAATTATCTACTATTAAAATTGGAATATAAATATAGAAATAAAAAAAAATCCAAGAAACACATGTTATGCCACTGCAGCGAGATTTTCAATTTCCAAATAGAAAACAAAACTCTAACATGAACAATGGAAAAAAATTGGTACATGGACCTGATTGGATGTTCAATAGGATAAGCATGTTCAAAAGGCATTTGCAATTTTATCAATAAAAAGAAAAAGTATATTAGACAAGTCAAAACTACTTATTCATTACATGATACACGTATAACATCGCCTTAATCTGAAAAATATTCTTTTATAAATAATCAATCATTAAAGGGGGAGATATTTTAAGAGTCTCAAATCAAGAACCAAGAACCCTAAAATATTTTACTATTTCAGAAAGACAAAGTTACATGTAGAAGCATCAAATTATCTGTACCATGAAAGTGTGAGAAAAGTTATTTTTACTCACCTCTTATAGACTTTCAATTAGTATCCAAAATGAAAACTGGTGTTTCACTCAAAATCCCTGATCCCTTCTTGCTAACCTCCTTAAAATCCACGCTCCCCTTTCTCTTTTCACTGTGCGACTACAGTATGTTTGAAAATAGGTTTTCTAGCTATTAATTCTAATATATGAGTTAAAACCCTTTACCCATTGGAATTTTACCCATGACCTGGCCCATGTTTTCCTTTTTGTTTCTAGGAGTCATAACCTTATACGTGAATGTTACCTAGTTAACATTTGGGTCAACTATTTAATTTGTTTTTCTTTTTTTTCTTTTAAAGACCCATGGTGTCCTTAAGAGTGGCATTTGTCCTGAGCGAAATTCTCCCCACTGTTGATGGCCTACGTGAATAGCACGTAGATTTTGAGTTATTATTATTATTATTATTATTATTATTATTATTATTTTAATTTTCAAATAAATTCTTTTATACTATTGTGGGATCCACTATATTTTTATTATAAAGGAAATAATAATAATAATTCTTATATTACCCTATTTATTTATTCTATTAAAATAATTTTATTGAAATTTTTGGATGTTACGTTTTCTCCCCTCCTGAAAGAATTTCGTCCCTGAAATTAACACGTTCTACCAAATCAACACAAGATTAAAGGTAATACAACACTAAGTTATGTACCTGTGCTGAAAAGATCTGGATGATGTTGTCTAACATCTTCCTCAAGTTCCCAAGTAGCCTCCTCCGGAGTCAGCCCTTCCCAACTCACTTTCACCAGTGGGATCATCTTGTTCCTAAGAGTTCTTGTTCTCTTGTCAATGATCTGAATAGGCCTGGGCTTAAAGATTAAATTATCCTTCAATTGTCTTGACTCAGGAGCTATCACGTGTGAAACATCCGCACGCATCTTCGGAGTTGGGACACATGGAAGACGTCATGGAGATTCGACAACTGTGGTGGAAGAGCCAATTGGTAAGCAACATGCCCGACTCTTTTTAGGATTTGAAATGGACCCATGAAACGATGGTTGAGCTTTTTGACTTTCATCGACCTCCCAACCCCAGTCTTAGGAGTGACTCTCAAGAATACATCTTCCTCTTCCTGAAATTCTAAAGGCTTCATTCTCTTGTCGGCATAACTCTTTTGCCTACTCTGTGCAGTGCGCATCCTTTCCCTACCGACTTTAATCCTCTTTGTGGTCTCCTGGACTAACTCTGGTCCTAGCAGGGTCTTCTCACCCACTTCACACCAACATAAAGGGGACCTACACTTCCTCCCATAAAGAGCTTCATAGGGTGCCATGCCGATGCTAGCATGATAACTGTTGTTATAAGCAAACTCTATAAGAGGTAAAAATTTATCCCAACCCCCACCTTCATCTAAAACACATGCTCTAAGCATGTCCTCAAGGGTCTGAATGGTCCTCTCCGACTGACCATTCGTTTGGGGATGATAGGCCGTGCTAAAACTCAACTTAGAACCAAAAGCCTGTTGGAAAGCTTTCCAAAATCTAGAGGTAAACCGTGTGTCTCTATCTGACACTATAGAGGTAGGTATGCCATGAAACTTCACTATCTCCTTAATGTATAAGTATGCTAACTTATTCAAACTATAGGTTGCCTTAATTGGCAAGAAGTGAGCAGACTTGGTCAACCTATCCACAATTACCCATATGGTATCTAAACCCAAACGAGTCCTAGGTAACCCCATCACAAAATCCATAGAAATCCTCTCCCATTTCCATTGAGGAATTTCTAATGGCTGAAACAAACCCGAAGGTCTATGATGTTCTATCTTAACCTTTTGACATACTAAACACTTGGCTACGAAGCTAGCCACATCCCGTTTCATTCTTGGCCACCAATACATCTTCTTTAGATCTTGATACATCTTGGTTATCCCTGGATGTATGGTGAACTTTCCCTTATGCGCTTTCTCTAAAACTTTCTCTCTAAGGCTCCCCTCCTTAGGAACAACGATCTTATTCTTAAACAACACTAGACCATCAGTAGACAACACATAATTCTCTTGATCTAAAAGAGATTGTAACTCCTGGTCTAAAAGCTGCTCTCACCTAATCATTTCTCTAAGGTCACTGCAAATTTCCAGTCTATTCAACTTCAAGCTTAGATCACTATGAGATACATCTAGATTCATGTCTCTGAACTCCTCTAACATATTCATCTCTCGGACCATCAAACTTGACACATGCAAGGTTTTCCCCTCGAGTGCATCATCCACCACATTGGCTTTCCCTGGATGGTACTTCAACTCAAAATCGTAGTTAAGGAATTCCATCCACCTCATTTGCCTCATATTCAATTCTTTTTGGTCAAACAAATACTTAAGGCTCTTATGATCACTAAAAACCTCAAACCTTGCACCATACAAATAGTGCCTCCAAATCTTAAGAGCAAAGACTACTGCTGCTAACTCAAGGTCATGAGTAGGATAATTCACCTCATGTGTCCTAAGCTGCCTAGATGCATAAGCCACTACCTTGCATTCCTGCATCAACACACTACCTAAACCATTCTTAGAAGCGTCACAATATACCACAAAACTCACTGAAGGATCTGGAATGGTTAAGACCGGTGATGACACCAATTTTCTCTTAAGCTCCTCAAAATTCTGTTCACATTCCTTATCCCACTCAAAAGATTTTCCTTTCCTAGTCAACTTGGTAAGAGGTAAAGCTAGTCTAGAGAACCCCTCTATGAACTTCCTATAGCAACCTACCAGATCTAGGAAACTCCTCACTTCCGTCACTGACTTAGGTTGTTCCCACCCAAGCACTGCATCAACCTTACTAGAGTCAACCGCTACACCACTCCTAGATATGGTATGTCCTAAAAACTTCACCTCATCAAGCCAAAATTCACACTTTTCTGGCTTTGCATACAGTTGCTCTTCCCTCAGAATCTGCAACACTAACCTCAAATGCTCCTCATGATCCTATGGTATCCTAGAGTACATCAAAATATCATTTATGAACACCACCACAAAGCTATCCAAGAATGGCCTAAAGATCCGATTCATGTAGTCCATAAAAACGGCTGGAGCATTGGTCACACCAAAGGGCATCACTACGTACTCATAGTGCCCATACCTTGTCCTAAAGGCTGTCTTAGGAATGTCCTCTTTCTTGACTTTAATTTGATGGTATCCCGATCTTAGATCTATTTTGGAAAACACTGACACTCCCCTCAACTGGTCTAAGAGGTCATCTATCCTAGGCAAATGGTATTTATTCTTGATTGTCACCTTGTTCAACCGCCTATAGTCAACACATAGCCTCATGCTCCTATCCTTCTTTTTCACCGTAGGGACGGGTGCTCCCCAAGGTGACACACTAGGCCTAATAAACTCGTTCCTTTGCATATCCTCTAACCGTTTCTTAAGCTCGCTCAAATCTAAATTTGACATTATATAAGGCGCTACCGATACTGGTCCACTCCCTGGCACTAGATCTATGTTAAACTCAACTTCCCTTTCTGGAGGCAAGCTAGAGACATCCTTAAGGAAAACATCCTGGAACTCACACACCACAGGTGTAGCCGTCACATCACTGTCAGCCTCTATCTTAGCAGAGAATAAGAGTATATATCATTGAGCTCCCTCAACTAAACACTTATGACAAGCAATAGCAAAAACAATAGAACTAGGTACGGGAAAATCATTAGACATTGGTTGTATAGGAATGGAGATAGTTTTATCAGAGCAATTTATGACAAAGATGATTTACAGACAACCAATCCATACAAAGAATGACATCTAACCCGGACATGGGCAAGCATATAAGATCAACAAAATAAGACACATCTTGGTACACTAAAGGACTGTTCAAGCAAGCAATAGAGGTAACAAGTTTATCATTTGCAGGAGTAGCAACACTCAAATCATATGACAACTTAGAAACAGACAAAGATAGATTTTTCACACAATCTAAAGGTATAAATGAATGAGTTGCTCCTGAATCAAACAATAAACTGATTTTTCTTTCTTTAATTAAACCCATACCTTGTATCAAGCCATCTAACTCCTTAACCTTTTCCCCTTGGAGCGTAAAGACTCTCCCCTTGGTTCAATGGTCTAGGTTGGACTCGGTCTTCCACTCTTGTAGTTTCTCGGCATAGTGTCCCACTTTACCACACTTGTAGCAAGTGGTCTGTGCCGCTGGACATGTGCGATCTCCATGATTCAACCCACACCTATGACACTCGGTGCCTTTGTCGGTCTGGGGCTCCATGCACTTGCTTCCCTTTCTTGATGGAGGAGACTGGTCGCAAATGCTTCGAAATTTCCCATCCTTGCCCTGAAATCTCTTGCCATCGCTAAGAATTTTCTCCTTTTGCCTCTCACCAAAGACAACTTGCATATTATGCTCGCCACCCTACACTTGTTCACAAGAGTGGGGTAGTCCCGAATTTCTAGGAGCCCGATAAGGCTCGCAGCCTCCGACCTCAAACCCTGCTCAAACTTAATTGTTTTCCATTGACCGTCAGGATTATCCCTCACCTGAGTAGATAACCTTGCAAGGCTCTCAAACTTGGCCACATATTCAGCCACTGTCATACTCCCCTGACGAAACTGTAGAAACTCCATCTCCTTCTGTATCCGGACGTTGTGCGGAAAGTATTTCTCCAGAAAAACCTCCTTGAATCGGTCCCATGTGATAGGGGCGCCCGAAGCAAGCAACCCGCCCTTAGCATAGTTCCACCAGTGCTCTGCATCCCACTCTAGCATATAGGTGGCAAAATCCACCTTCTGAGCATCAGAGCACCTCATGGCCCGAAAGATCTTCTCTAATTTCATCAACCATTCCTCTCGCCTCAATAGGATCGGTGGTACCTCGAAAAGTCGGCGGATTATTGTTCCTGAATTCTCGGCTGACACTGCATCGTGGATCTGGGAATCGCAACCGCACCATGTTAAGCACGTCCCCATTATCCCTCATCTGACGGAGAGTCTCCGTCTGCTCCTGCATAACTCTGGCCATTCGATCCAAAGTCGCTGCAAGTGCATCATTTCTCCCTCGCCTGTTTGTTGCCATAATCTGCATACCACCAATCAAACAGTGGGTTGATCAAGTCCAATATCCAAAAGAATAGAATGCAGAATTATAACTCTAACAAGCATCCTACGCGCACAAGTTTTGTTTTAGAAAAAGCCCCAATACCACAGTCCGATATAGGATCGAACTGCTCCGATACCATAAATGTAACACCCTTCATTACATTAGTAACCCAAAACAAAATCAATGAAAAATCATTTAAAGAATTTTAAATTAACAACATACATGTCATAAAAATTCGCAACTTAATCGGGTCTGAAAATACCTCATATTAATTAAAATAGATATAAAGTATCCAAAGTGATAATATAATAATAAATCCATACATCCAAATAAAAACCCCAAGCCTAAAAAATCGGGCGTCTACTAATAAACCCAACGACAAATAAATAAACATGCCTAGCCACATGCGGCTCCTTATTCAAGAAAATACTAACCAAACTAGAAATAATAACTAATGATAATCCACTTAGTCTTCATGCCTCTTCAGTTTCAGTGACGTCGTACTCGTGCTCTGAAAACAACACTTTAAATGAGATACAATCCTAGTGAATAAAAATCATTTAATGAAAAGGTTCGTAAATAGTATTGTTCTTAGCCGGCGTGGCAAATCTAAAAATTCAACCATGGTACCCGCTAATTTTTTTTAAAAAATAATGAATATAATAAACCTCCAAAATAATAATATATAAATAACATTAATATCAAACATTTAAACCACAAACTCATAAGCTCAACAACGGTCACATCTCATTGCATGTAATCTCATTCATCATGCAAACTCTATGCAATGCAACTCCATGAACATGACTCCGTGGTTCCCAGAATCACTTCACTTGCCTATCTGGTTCACAGAACCGGTGTGAATCCCAGATCCACTAAGGTCTATGAGTTCATATCCATGTAATGACGTCCCACTGCCTTCTCCATCCCAGATGGAGGTATATAATATTCCATCCCAGATGTGAATATTTTAATAGTTTGATATCCCATCCCAGATGGTGATATCTCTCATCCTATTCCCGGAATAGAATGTACAACCGTCATCCCTTCCCGGAAGGTGATGACCAACTCATATGTACCATACAATATGTCATCCCAGATGACTACCAAATATTTTCTCAAACCCCATGCATCAATCACCATAACAGATTTCAAAATACAAATACCATAACACAATACTATCTAATATAATATATGTTTGTTATAATATTAATATTCTTAACTAATAGGCAACGTTTTATGTATATATTTATATATATTCAGATATATAGAAATAAAAAAAAATCCAAGAAACACATATGTTATGCCACTGCATCGAGATTTCCAATTTCCAAATAGAAAACAAAACTCTAACATGAACAATGGGAAAAAATTGGTACAGGGACCTGATTGGATGTTCAATAGGATAAGCATGTTCAAAAGGCATTTGCAATTTTATCAATAAAAAGAAAAAGTATATTAGACAAGTCAAAACTACTTATTCAGTACATGATACACGTATAACATCGCCTTTAATCGAAAATATTCTTTTATAAATAATCAATCATTAAAGGGGGAGATATTTTAAGAGTCTCAAATCAAGAACCAAGAACCCTAAAATATTTTACTATTTCAGAAAGACAAAGTTACATGTAGAAGCATCAAATTATCTGTACCATGAAAGTGTGAGAAAAGTTATTTTTACTCACCTCTTATAGACTTTCAATTAGAATCTAAAATGAAAACTGGTGTTTCACTCAAAATCCCTGATCCCTTCTTGCTAACCTCCTTAAAATCCACGCTCCCCTTTCTCTTTTCACTGTGCGGCGGCAGTATGTTTGAAAATAGGTTTTCTAGCTATTAATTCTAATATATAAGAGTTAAAACCCTTTACCCATGGGAATTTTACCCATGGCCTGGCCCATGTTTTCCTTTTTGTTTCTAGGAGTCATAACCTTATACGTGAATGTTACCTAGCTAACATTTGAGTCAACTATTTAATTTTTTTTCTTTTTTTTCTTTTAAAGACCCATGGTGTACGTCCTTAAGAGTGGCATTTGGCCTGAGCCAAATTCTCCCCACTGTTGATGGCCTACGTGAATAGCACGTAGGTTTCTAGTTATTATTATTATTATTATTATTATTATTATTATTATTATTTTAATTTTCAAATAAATTCTTTTATACTATTGTGGCATCCACTAGATTTTTATTATAAAGGAAATAATAATAATAATAATTCTTATATTACCCTATTTATTTATTCTATTAAAATAATTTTATTGAAATTTTTGGATGTTACAGACTTCATACCTCTTTCTAACTTTGTTTTGTTGGCTGTCTGGAGCTTCTTCAGATGCAGCATCCTTTCTTCTGTGCTTCTTTGGCCTACCAATATGCCTCTTCAGTTTTGGTGGTTCAAGTTTTGGGTGGTCAGTTTCTGACCAAAATTCTTTGCTGGGAATTGGGTGGATCCAGTGCTCATATGTTGCATTAAAGGCTTCCATTGTCAGTCATTGATGCACATAATCCTTAGGACACTCATTCTTGTAGGCTATAGCTGTTATGGCATGAGCACAAGTCATGCCAGTTAGCTGCCAGTGGTTGCATGTGCATGTCTGCTGACTCAAGCTCACTCCAACCTTTGACCCATATCTCTGAACTTCAAACTTCTCATTGTCTGGGTCACCTGTCCAGGTAGGTGTCCACTTATTTCTCTCAAGCTTCTGTTTTTCTAGCTTCTTGTGCTGTACTGGTGGTATTTTTCCTTTGTATGACCCCAACACCCTCATGTGGCCACTATGCCTCCTTATCAAATAACATCGCAGCTCCTTCAGCATGGTCAAAATTGGTTTCTCTCTGTACTTGAGTATCTTACTATTCCAGACCTCCCACATGTTATTAGTTATGTTATCTAGTTTGGACCAATGGCTATAATAGGCCTTCACCCATGCACTTGGCTCAATAGCATTCAGGTAGTCGTATGCCCTTTCATTCAGTCCTCTTAGTCTTTGCATAGTTACCTTAAACTCTGCCTCAGTTGTGCTCTTTGCACATTCCCAAACAAGCCCACACACATTCCCATAGTTGCTCTTTGCGTTTTGGCTTCTCTGGTGGTGGGTTTTTTTTAAATTTTTTTAATCATAATTTCCATGGTGTCAGCCCCTTGAGAAATGGATACCGACAAGTCAGCAAAAGCGTGGGCTACGTAAGCGGATAACCTGCGTCAAAAGTGATCAACTCATAGATGGACTAACATGTCCCGGTAAACACATTCTTAAGGACTAAATGGATAGTTTTTTTTTTTGGTAGGGACTATTTCAGACCCGAGTGTTTTTATCAGGGATCAAATTGGGCCTTTAGTCTTAAGAAAATCTATGTTAAAATAAATGTCAATATAAAAAATTAAAAATTCATAAACACAAGTTATAAATGAACTACTGTAACATAAAAGGTCCCAAAGGTCATAAATAATAAATAATATTGAAAATTCTTTCAAGTCAACTCTAATTATAGAATCTTACATTATGAGAAAGTCCAAGTTCGGAGAACATGATAAGTTTAACATGAAGTTGAACATTTGAAAAATCCATTAAATCAATAATATAAATTACATTTGTGATATCAACAATGATTAAAGATCATATTTACCTTTATTATATTTCAGTGGAAGCAGAAAATCCTTCTGTAGAATCAGGATTGAACTCTACAGATTTAGATGATGTTCCTTCCTCAAAGTTTAGTCTTCCAACATAGAATGCTGGTCTTCTAGGCATGGTAAGTGCTGCACTTTTGTTTGTTAACATTGATACAATGTCAGACATATTGGGTCGATCTTTTGCACAATGTTCTGCACATAAGAGACCGACATGTATACATCTTTTCACTTCCTCGGGAACAAAAGTGTCATTTAGTGATGGATCCATTAATTGTTGACAAACACCAACATTCCATAACTCTCATGCCTGATAGTAATTATGTGAGTTCCATCACACAAGGAAAAATATATGAATAAAGAACTCAGTGGGACTAATTTACATACATGTCCTACTAGATTGAGAGGGTGGTCAGCATCATAGAAACTATTGTTTCTTCCTCTGTTGACAATTTCAAGCAACAACACTCCAAAGTTATAGACATCAGACTTTATGGAGAAAATGCCTCGCGTGACATATTCTGGAGACATGTAACCACCACAAGAAATAGTCATTCATGACCTCACAAAATCAATCTTGTTTGTATTCGCTGTAAATTCTTGCTGTGTAAACATTCTTGCCATACCAAAATCAGATATCTTTGGGTCCATGTTCTCATCAAGAAGTATATTACTAGCCTTCAAGTCTCTATGAATGATTTTGAGTCTTGAGTACTTATGAATTACATTAATCCTTGAGAAATTCCTTCAATTATGTCGAAGCGCTTTCCGCCAGTTTAGCAACTTATTTCTAGTATCATCTTCCAATGAAAGCACAATATTCAGTAACATATAATTCTAGAGTAATAAGACAAAAATGTTTTTCCACTTCCTTGTTTATGCTCTTATTGGTATATATAGCTAATTGGCATTTAGTACTGGTTCAAGTTAATTAGGCAAACAAAAGTTCGTGTAGTTAACCATCACCAATACTAATTAAAAACTTAAGTTCCTTAAAGACAATAAGATTCCTTGCATGGGTTCTGATTTACTGCAGAAAGTTCAAGCACTTGGAGTTATGAAAAGAAAATTTTTCTTTTGTTTTTGTCTTTTAAAAAATCAGCTAAACAGACTCCAACATATTTCTCACCGAATAGAAAGAAATCCATGCTTTTATTCGGCATATACTCATAGATTAGCATCCTCTCTCGTTCGTCAATGCAACAACCAAGTAATTGTACAAGATTCTTGTGTTGAAGTTCACATATCAACTTTAACTCATTTTTGAATTCAACAATTCCTTGTCCAGATGTTTTTGAAAGTCTTTTCACAGCAACTTCTCCTCCTGTTGACAAAATTCCCTAAAGTGACAGTAAAGTATTCATTAACTCTCCGAAAGAAACATGTTAATGCAGAATTTCAATAGTTTCAGATCAAGTCACCTTATAACCTGACCCAAAGCCTTCCTGTCCTAACTTGTTTTCAGATGAAAAGTTGGTTGTAACCTTCATGACTGATGCGTAGCTAAATATTCTAAAATCATGTCCCTTGTTTAAGTCATCTTCTAGATCTTCTATACCAATAAATTCGTCTTACATCTAAGTTTCCATTCTTTTTCTTCTCTTATCTGATTGAACGAAAATGTGAAAGATAAAGAATGAAAATCATGGATCATGTAAAGATGATTGCAAATCTGATTTTTTTTCATTAATAATGATAGATATAAATACAATATATTTACAATTCAAATTTCTGAAAATCATCAACTAATAATTAGCAATAAGTAAAAGAATCTTTTGTTAGTTGGAAATATTCCACAAGATCAGCAACTAATAAATACATAAAATATACAATTAAGCATATGATGATAGGGTTGGGCTTAGTAAGCATCACCCATATTTTGCATCACCCATTACACTACTCATATGTGGCAAATTTTGGACCAATCAAATTACCACATGGGTTTGGTCAAAATTTCAAACTTTCTAGTTGTATTTCTACTGTAGTCAAATATATGAATACAATATATTGTAGTATAGTATATGTACTCTTTGTATTCGTAAATTTAACCCATATTAAAATAATATTTTTTGATTAAAAATCTGATTATATTGCAAAATAATATTTTAATATGTATTAAATAATGTTCGTTGTCAATAATATTTTGTAATATAATTAGTTTTTTTTAATCAAAAAATATTATTTTAATATGAGTTAAATTTAAAAATACAAAAAGCACATATATTATACTACAATATACTGTATTCATATAGTTTGACTATAGTATAATACAACTAGAAATTTTGAAGTTTTGACCAACCTATGTGACAATTTGATCAACCCAAAATTTACCATATGAGTAGTGTAGTGGGTGGTGTAAAATATGGGTAACCATGACCCAATCCGATGATGACATTCATCAAATAATTAAATGCAAATGAGTTTATGCGCCTTTACGCCCCCACAAGATGGCGGAGGGGTCAACGACGCCTATCATGGAAGCTAGGAATTGATGCCTTGTCCGTGAGAGAGGCTTGGTTAGGAGATCAGCAAGTTGATGATTGGATGGTACATGAGAGACTTGGAAGTTCGTTTTTAGCTACAAGATCACGAACAAAGTGGTAGTCTATGGCCAAGTGCTTCATGCACGTGTGAAAAACAGGGTTTGCACATAGGTAGTTGGCACCAAGATTGTCTGAAAAAATGGTTGGTGGCTTGGATAATTGAATGCCAAGTTCCATTAAGAGTTGTTGTAGCCACAAGATTTCAGTAGTAGTAGAACCAATGGTGCGATACTCTGCCTCTATTGATGATCGTGCAACTGTTGATTGTTTCTTGCAAGACCATGAGATTGCATTAGAACCAAGATAGACAATCTAAGCTCCGGTGGATTTCCTGTCAGCATTGTCACCGCCCGAGTCTGCATCACCAAAGGCGGTGAGTTGGAGATTGTTGGTTCGAACTAAGTGTAGCCCATAAGATAGTGTATGTTTGAGGTAACGCAACAGATAATGCAGTGAGCCAATGATGCTACGTCTGGAATAAGTGAACATGTAGTGGCCATTGGAGTGCATACGGGTTTGTCATCAAGCATGCTACCTTTCTGTAAAATATATCTCTAATGTAATGTTGCTGTGATAGAAAAATACCATTAGGTGTAGGAAGAAGCTCCACTCCAAGAAAATGGCTCGAACTGCCCATATCTTTTAGAGAAAATTTCATGGCAAGTGCATTTTTGAATTTTTGAAGAAAGGTAGGAGTGTTACCCGTAAGAAGGAGATCATCAACATACACTAGAAAATATGGTATAACAGTGCCCTTTTTGTAGATGAAAAGAGATGGATCACTCCGGGATTTGGTAAAACCAGATTTTGCTACAAAGGACTGTAAAGCATTGTACCATGCACGTGGAGCTTGTTTGAGACCGTAGAGGGATTTTTGTAGCTTACATACATGGTTCGGATAAGTGTGGTGAACAAAGCCCAATAGTTAAGACATATACACTTCCTCAGATTGACGTCCATTTCCATGAGAGTCCATCCTTTAGAGATGAGGTTGAGGGGAACAAGAGTCCAGGTGCCATTGTGCATTAAAGCAGTGAACTCTTCAGACATGGCTTGCTTCCATTCACTGTGTTTAAGGGCCTGAGTTACACACGTTGGTTCTATAGGCGGTGGTAGAGGATATTTAGTAGCAGAGAAAACTTTCTTTGGTTTAAATATGCCAGCCTTCCCACGAGTGATTATGGAGTGGGTAGAAGTTGAAGGCGCTGGGAGAGACGCTTCTGCAACTGGTTGAGATGGAGATAATGTGCACACTACGGTTGGAGGTTTAGATGGGTGGGGATTCGTGGGATTGGATGAGGTGATGTGTTGTTGGGCGTGTTTTTAAGGCAAGGATTTGATGAAGTTTGATTTGGAGGTGTGTCTTGAATGTCTATGTTTAGAGGAATATGGTAAGTATCTGATATGATATGGGGCGTTAATGTGGTAGAAGTTTCTGGCGGGATTTGTTTTTGTTGGGTTTTTGATCGATTGGGGCCACGAAACCTCCATAGAGCTAATGCACCATGAAAGCAAACAAGCAAGAACGTTAAAGCATCCAAATCAACCATAACAAGAACTAATCCAAAACTAAAGAGTAGTTGTGAATGTGAAGTAGTCTTCATCCTTATTTGAGACAATGGTGTAGTTGTATATGAGCTGGGATTCCTCTGGAATGTTCTCAAACCTTTAGTTTATTAGTTTCTCATAAAACACAGAAACTTTATATCAAAAACACAGAAACTTGTATCACTGTCTTATATCTGAAATCTGTTTTGTTACATTGCATGCTAGATATATATACACGTATGAGAGCAACTAGATCCAAAGAATATGCATAGGAAACTATCTAGATCCAAAGAATATGCACTAAACTATCTAGATCCAAAGAATATGCACTATAACAAACTTCCTGATAACAAACTGATACAACAGTTGTTATCCTCAATACTCCCCCCTCAAGGTGGTGCATGAGCATTGTGAATGTCCAACTTGAATGTTAGTTCCTGAAATTGCCGAAATCCCAAAGCTTTGGTAAAGATATCGGCTAGTTGCTGCGTGGTGGGAATATATCCGGTGACAATTGTGCCTTGTTGAATATGCTCACGAATAAAGTGACAATCAACCTCGATGTGCTTGGTACGCTCATGAAAAACAGGATTTTTGGCAATGTGAAGAGCGGATTGGTTGTCACAGAAGAGTAAAGTTGGCTTCATACTAGGAGATTGAAGAGAAGACAAGCAAATCGTGAGCGGATGATCTCACTAGTGGCATGAGCCATTGATCGATATTCAGCTTCACAAGAGGATCGAGCTATCGTGAATTGCTTCTTAGTTTTCCACGATACAGGGGAGTTCCCAATCTTCATTAGATAGCCACTAGTAGAGCGACGAGTGGTGGGACAAGCAACCCAATCAGAATCACAATAACCTGTGAGATGAAGATCATTATCTGCTGGCATAACAATACCTTGCCCTGGACAAGACTTCAGAAACCGAAGAATGCGCATAGCAGCATGCCAATGTTTCTCTCGTGGAGCCTGCATGAATTGGCTTAAAGTATGCACAGAATATGTGATTTCAGGACGAGTGATGGTGAGATAGATTAGGCGTCCAATGAGCCTCCGATATTGAGCCGGATCTGAATATAAATCACCTTCTTCTTTAGACAAAGTATGATGTTGTTCCATGGGGAATCCACATGGTTTGCAATTGAGCATTCCACATTCAGTGAGTATGTCAAGGGTGTACTTACGCTGGCAAAGGAACAAACTAGCCGGTCCGTGGGCGAGCTCCAACCCAAGAAAATATTTGAGCTTGCCTAAATCTTTCATATGAAAACATCCATGAAGATACGTCTTAAAAATTTGACAGGGAATAGGATCATTGGCAGCAATTATGAGATCATCTACGTAAACAAGCACAACCAAGAAGGTGGATTCCTTTGAGTAAGTAAATAAGGTATGGTCTGCCGGACTTTGAACAAAACCATATGAGAGTAATGCCTTTGACAGTTTCGCGTACCAATTTCTAGAGGCTTGACGAAGGCCATAGAGAGACTTTTGTAACCGACATACAAGGTTTGGAGTTGGAACTACATAGCCTGGAGGTGGAGTCATGTATACCTCTTCATCGAGGTCGCCATGAAGAAAAGCGTTGCGTACATCCATTTGGTGTAGTCCCCATCCCTTGGCTGCTGCCACTGTTAATAAACATCGAACTGTAGTCATTTTGGCTACTGGGGCAAAGGTCTCAGTGAAGTCTTCTCCTTCTACTTGCGTGTAACCTTTTGCCACGAGTCTAGCTTTGTACTTGTCAATCGCCCCAGTAGATGTATATTTGACTTTATACACCCACTTACAACCAACTAGCTTCTTGCCTTTAGGAAGTGGTTCGAGTGTCCAGGTTTGGTTATCTTCAAGGGCTTTAATCTCCTCTGCCATGGCATTGCGCCACTGTGAATGTTTTACTGCCTGTGAGTAATGTTTAGGCTCATCCTGTGATTGAATGGCCGCAAGAAATGCTTGATGTGAAGATGAAAATTGATGATAGCTAATATACTTTGAGAGAGGATAGACCTTACCATAAGAGACTGATGAATCAAGTGATGGGCATGGGAGTTTATGTGCAGCAGTGTTGTAACAATAATAATCTTGCAAGTAGTTGGGTGGCTGTCGGGTGCGTGGAAACTGAGTTGGAGTATGAGGTACCTCTTCATGCTCTGGTTGCATGATTTCAGCATGGGACCTGTCGCGTGAATCTTGTGCGGCAAGATCATCGAAGTTCTCGCACGTGAGGAAACCTGGTCACGTGAACACTGTATAGCATCATCGGGTTCTGCATGTGAAAACTCTTCATGCATGGATTCAGCATGAGACCTGTCACGGGAATATGGTGCCGCATCATCGGGTTCTGCATGTGAGGACTCTTCATGCATGGATTGCATGGTTTCACGCAGGCACTGTTCATTTCGCATGGATTCAGCATGGGTCCTGTCACGGGAATATGGTGCAGCATCATCGGGTTCCTTGGCCAACTCCCTTCCTTCATCATCACGAGGTGCACCTTGTGGCAAGGACGTGTTTGTATCATCTGCATAGGAAGTGGCGTTGGGAAACAATGCATTGGGAAGCATGTCTTCTCTGGCTTTGAAAGGAAAAATATTCTCATAAAAGATCACATCTCGTGATACTGAAAATTGGCGTGTTTGAAGATCATAAACTCGCCACCCTTTTTGACCTTGAGGGTATCCAACAAAGAGGCACTTGCGAGCCCTTGCAGCAAACTTGTCTCGTGACTTGGAGGAGGTTTGCACATAACAGAGACACCCAAAAATTCTGATGTGCGCATATGGTGGAGGTGTTCCATAAAGCATCTCATAAGGTGTTGCTCCATCATTTGCCACAGTTGGTGTTCGATTAATGAGGTGAGCGGCTGTCAATATGCATTCTCCCCAAAAAGAGAGTGGCAAGTTTGCGTGGAATCTGAGAGCTCGTGCTACTTCTAGGATGTGACGATGCTTGCGTTCAACTCTACCATTTTGCTGAGGAGTTTCTACGCATGAGCTTTCATGAAGAATTCCTTCTTGAAGAAAGAAAGATTGGAGTGCAGAGTTTGTAAACTCAGTCCCATTGTCACTGCGAACAGTCTTCACTTTGCTGTTAAATTGAGTTTGCACCATCTTGCAAAAATTAATAAGTTGGATAGGTGCTTCAACTTTGTCTTTTAACAAGTAAACCCACAAACCTCGTGAGTAGTCATCAACGATTGTGAGGAAATAGTGTGAACCATTATGTGATTTGGTTTGATATTTTCCCCATAAATCACAATGTATCAAATCAAATATGGCATTAGCCTTATTATTACTCAAAGAAAATGGAAGTCTACATTGTTTGGAGCGATGACAAACATCACAACACTCCTCTTTATTTGCAGTAAAAGGAAAACTAATCATCTTAAACAGCTTCATCATTGTTTTACTAGAAGGGTGTCCCATCCTTGCATGCCATAACTTATTTCCATCAGTTGAAACAGCCACCTGTGAGAGTCCATGCGCTGCCTTCTTTAACACATAAACTCCATCATGCAGCTCACCGGATCCAATCAGCTTCTTCTTGGCTTGGTCCTGTATAACACAACCATCATCGAAATAAGTCACCAAGCATTTCAAGTCAGCAGTTAATTTGTGTATAGATATTAAGTTGCAGCTAAACTCTGGAATATATAAAACACCATGCAATGTTATCGTGTCATTTAGATTCACACGGCCCACTTTGTGCACCATGACTGTGTCACCAGTGGGTACTGTGATATTTAGAGGTTCCTTAAGGTGACATATATCCTCAAGGACTGAAAATATAGGAGTCATGTGGTGGGAAGCACCACTATCTAGAACCCAACTTTGTGCATTGTAACTGAACATGTTACCAGACATATGTTCATCTTGCCCATTGCCTGTGTTTGCAAATGAACTGTGGAAGGCATGACTTCCCTCATTGTTCGTGGTTTGGCCTTGAGTCTTGTCTGCCCATGCTAACCGTGCACCTCCTGAGTGTCCACTACTCTTGTTGTTGCGGTTTGTTCTCCTCATCTCCCAGTTAGGTGGGTAACCGATCAGCTCAAAACACTTTGCTTTCTCATGTCCCGACTTGCCACAAAGTGGTCACATTTTGGTCTTGGGCCATCACGTGATCTTTGCCTGTTGTTGGAGTGAAACGCAGCCTCCTATCTCCATTCTCGCGATCTCGATGTTTTTTCTCGCTGCCATGCGTCCTTCTTCACGTAAAATATGGCTGAAGACTTTGCGCAGAGATGGTAATGTATCAGCGTTCAAAATGGTCCCTTTGACCTGGGCATAACGTTCACTGTCAAGTCCTCCAAGAAATAAGTGAACTCGATGGTCTTCATCTCTCTGGGTAAGCTCCCTGGACGCACCACAACTGCATTGTGGCAGTGGCTGCAGCTCGCAAAGCTCATCAACTATACTTTTGAATCTGGTGTAATATTCAGTCACGTTCATGTTGGGCTCCTGTTGAATCAAGCAAAGGTCACGCCATAACTGATGAATGCGTGGAGCATTTGTTTGAGAGAAACGTTCTTCCAAATCCACCCATATTTCTCTAGCGGTTGTTGCATGGGTAATGCTGCTATGTAACACTGGATTTATGGAGTTGATTATCCATGCAGTTACCATTGAGTCTGCTTTATCCCAATCATGGAAATCTGGAGAATGGTTGGAGGGCTTGGCAATGGTTCCATCAACGAAACTCAGCTTGGTTTTTGCTCGCAATGCCGTCTTCATCGACCGGGCCCAGTTCCTATAGTTGTCTCCAGTGAGAGCAACCGCAACCAACGGCGTTCCGGGATTGTCAGATGACCCTAGGTGGTAGGGCGACTGTGGGGTGAAGGATGTGGTGCCGGAGGTATTTGTCTTCTTCTCCGATGGCTCCATCTCTGGTTCCAGGATCTCTGTCTCTGATGCCATCATAAAACACAGAAACTTTATATCAAAAACACAGAAACTTGTATCATTGTGTTATATCTGAAATCTGTTTTGTTACATTGCATGCTAGATATATATACACGTATGAGAGCAACTAGATCCAAAGAATATGCACTAAACTATCTAGATCCAAAGAATATACACTATAACAAACTTCCTGATAACAAACTGATACAATAGTTTCCCACTTTTCCAAATGACTTGACCTTGTCGCCTGATGATCAATTCACCTTCTTTGGGTTCCCATTCAAGCCTGAAGGCACCTGGAGCTGGAGATGTTTTACGTAACCATGAAACCAGTGACCAATGATGACCTGTTTTGTGATTAACACCTAACTTCATCCCAGGAAGCAAACTTCTAGTGGGATAATCAAAACAATGCCACAACACACTCTTTGTGGGGTGAAGTTGTTGCAGCACAAAGTTGTCTGTATCCAATAAGGTGGCCACAAGGTTGCTGTTATTGATACAACTAGTCCACCACCACAACCACATCAAGTATGTGAAATAAGGCTTCCCTACTTTGCTGCAAACCATGATGGATGCTAGCAGAATGCTTCAAATATGCAAAAGACCAAACTGCATTCTGTTCTGTACATATTTAGGATAAATACCAAGTGTTTCGTTGGATATAAATTATGAAAATAATTATTGTGAAATGAAACAAATTTTTTTTAAAAAAACTCAAGTTTATTTGATAGCGCTTAGCATGGAGATTTTGGCAACCCCACACTACAGTTTAAAGATATAAAGGGCAGCGATGACAACTTTAAAAAGCAATTGCAACTTTAATAATTTAATCTTTCTTTAAATAGATAGGGACCACACAAATGTTATGTTTTGTCTGGATGAGATAAATAAGGGGGGAAAGAAGTAAAACTAAAGGTATTTTTAGTTTTCTGTGTTTGATTGAGGAGATAAAAAGAGATGAATTAGAGGGGTATGGAAGAACTCAACAAAAAAATATATGACACGTCATTTTCTCTCTTCTAGTAGGAAAGGAAAGTGAGAACTGAGAAGATGGTGAAATATCAAATCGATTTATACTCTATTAAATTGATCACCCCCAAAATCTACCTCAGCCTAATTGTTGCCACCCCTATTACAAATTTTATATGTCATCATGTTTTACTAGCAAACCAGATTGAAATTAGATATTCAATTAGTTGTTATTCCCTTATGATTAAATAGACATACATTGTTGCATATGAAGGAGAACTTTCAAACGGGTTATGAATCTAACAGATAACATGATTGCTTTTGTTGTGAGCTTGAAGGTACTGCTTTTGACATACAAACTTTAACGCTCCGATTTTCACTGCTTCGTAATATTAGTAATAAATATATAAATATATATTTTTATCCGGGATTTAGAAAATGATTTTGGATAAACCAATGTCATTTCCTTGTTATACTTATTATCATAAGGTTATGGGGAAGTTTTTGGTTGAAAATTCAGACGGAAGCCGGTCTGCCGTTTTCTGTGTTTTCACTGACGGTAAAAGTTTACTGCTCAGAAGACCCAATTTTAACTTGTGAACGAGATGAAAAATGTTTTTATCATATTTAATACGATACTGGAAGTTTTGAAAATTTTGGTAAAAAAATTAAAATATTATATTCGCTGCCGGCGTATACGTCGAGATATCTCTAGGAAAAGCTTGCGCCAGATGAATCGAGTAGTCGGCAACATAGCTGAGATGATGGATTTGACCGACTCGACGAGTATTTATGACGAGCTTATCCGTGTCATAATGGCCATAATGGCGCATTTATGACAAAGGGAATTTTTGCTATGAAATGACCATTTTATCCTTGTCTTTTTATGACAATTACAAGCCATGCCATTGGAAAATTTGACCAAATGTTACCCAAAACTCACGGCTCCTTCCTCCATTCCAAGCACTTGGACATCACTTTTTCTAAGCCATAAATGAGCATTTATGTTAAGTGGATGAGTCTTAGGCAAAAACCATTTTCTTCCCATCAATCACCCGAAACTGCCACGAAATTCTGACCAACTTGTACTCTGAATCTCGAAAAACTTTCAACATAAAAGTTGTTCATATTTCTATATTCTTTCCAACGACATAAAGATCATCCAAAACGGACAAGTATGTTGAGAGATATGCCTAAATTACTAAAACTGTTCTAAATCCTCATCATGTTCATCTTTCTCTCTAAGTTTCTCAAGAACACCATGAGGAATTTGTGAAGAACATCATCCAAATCATCATTTTCTTTGATCATAAAGATGTAGTCTCTCTTAATCTTGCCATTCTAAGCTTTTCTCTTCACAAGATTCTTGAGTTTATGCCTTTGATCATCATGTTCTTCATAAGATTCAAAGTTCATGAAGCTAACTTCAAAAATTCATAACTAATTCTAGAAAAATCCTTTTGACATGAAACCAATTGCTATGATCTTATAATCATCTCTATTTTAATCATATAGAAGCATAAGATCATGAGAAATTTCTTTCCTTGATTTCTGGTCATGGCCGAACCTAGGTTAAAGTTGTGTTCTTAGGTTTTGTTTCATTTTCATATCTTGATTCATGATTATATCTTGATAGTTCTTGTAATTAAGTATATATAATATCAACAATCAAACCCTAACCTATTTGTTTCATTAAGGCCGAAACCCTAGCTATGAATATTTGATGGATTTTTGATTCAAATGTTGTCTAGTAACACTTTAATCCAACTCCAGGTTTTGTATGTTGATTAAATCCAAGAGTTTAAAAATTTTAGAGATTTCTAACCCCAAACTCAGCCCTTGGCCGAAACCCTAGTTCTTGGAACTAGATGAGTTTTAGTTCATGTTCTTGGTTCATGATCTTAGATTAAATGCTTAATCATGTTTAAGTTACTTATGGATCATAAATCCCTAAGTTAACAAAATTTTAACTTTCCTAACCTAGAAAAGTTGTTGAGGCCGAACCTTAACCTCCATGAGTCAAGTATGTTTTTGTTGGATTTGATTTATTTTGGTTGCATTTCGTTATGAAGGAATCGATCGGATTGGTTTGACCTAAAGCCAACGGAGGAAACCGGATCAAATCGGAAGATTATTTGAAACCGTTAGTTCAAGTCTCCAAGAGGTAAGGAGAGCTTACCTGAGGGATTTTTCTCAATAACTATTTGTTTGTAGTGTGGTTTATATGATTTATATGTGGTTGTGGTTATTTGTTTATGTTGTTTACGTTGTGTTGCTTATCTGTGTATCGGCGTTTGATCTGCTTTTAATTTATTTAATTATCTGCAGTTGTAAATTATATTGCTATGATGCATGATCTGCCTGGTGATATAATTCTGATAATTGTTGCTGACTATTGTTTGTGAGTGTTGTTTGAGAAGCCTGACAGTGGTCAGTGCACAACCGATTAATCAGATAAAAGCTTTAATAAGCTGTGAAAATTATATTCAATGTTTTATGGGAAATGTTGAAATATAATAGTGGTGGAAAATATTATTTTGGGAAAATAAGGATTTTTGAGAAATATTATTATTTTAATGATTTATTAGTGTAAAAGTAATTTATGAGTCACAATGAGAGTGAAACCGTGAAAATATTTTTGCACTGCTAATTTTTATGTAAGGAATTACGGAATATTAGAAAATGTTATTTTATGAAATTAATTGGTGAAAATAAGTTAATTATGATTTTATAAAATTATTTAAGTGGAAAAAGCCAATTTTGGCTTAAAAAGCTTTAAAAATAATATTTGACGGCAAATTTGGAAAAGTGTCAACGGCAAGTATCTTGAAACGGCAAGTCGTATTTTAAGTAAGTTTGAAATCTCAAGCGACTCACCTTGTGAAAACTAAGTTTTAGTATTTAAAGACTTTATTGAAGAATTTTCCATGTGAAAAGATTCTCCGAAAACAAAATTAATTCAACCGTGTGGAAAGTGGTGTGGAACTTAGTAACCGAGACGTCGGGGTACTAAGGTTCTTTGTTGTTATGGACTTGGGGTCCTTTGGACTTTGAGGTCCTGTAGACTTGGTGTCTATTGTATACGTTGTGTATACTGTGTTTAAACATTTAAGATGTTTTCTACTACCACGAACCTAAGACTGATTGTAAGGTCGAGAGGTGTCGTGATTGAGCACTCGGATTGTGAGGTCCTGTGTTTTAATAAAAGTTTTAAGGATGTTAAAACTGTGTGAGTCGTAAGCCATTTTGAGCTTCGGCAAGAAAAGATCGAACACAAAGAAAAGCGTCAAGAACAGAGTGTTTTCCATGCATTTGGCAGACGTGCCTGGTATTCTGGCTGCGTGCCTGGTGTTCTGGCTGCGTGCCTGGGAGTCTGATCAACTCAATACTTGTTGGGATATCTCATGAGATTAGGTGTGAATGTTTAGATGATGTATAGAAGTGTTCATGCATAGTTTTCCAATGTTGATGTTTGGGGTGTGAAACCCACTGATAAACTGTATGTTATAATTGAGATGTTTATGTATATGTGTATGTGTCTTCTTTTGTGCGAGTATTTAGTTATTTTGTTAAATCCATATATTGGCGTCTCACCCTTACAAACATATCAGAGTAGCACAAGGGGTATGACCTCTACAAGAAGAAGGAGGCTGTCTAGTTCGGGGCATGCTGTTGTTGCTTCTATAAGTTGCAATGTCCGTTAGTTACGACCAGCTTAGGTCCTATTGTGTTATATTATGTTTTAAGAATAAATTAACTGGTAAGGATCTATGTGTGAAGACATATGAGGCAGTATAGTTGTATAACTTATATACAGTATGCATTTAAGTGTGGTTTGATTTCGTTGGTGTTGTTTTGAGGTTAAAAAGAAAAAAAAATTATCACCATATTTTGAAAAGATGAACGTTGAGAAAACATTATTTTCTGAAAGCAACCAGCAAATTAAGTTTTATTTCCGCAAAACGGTAATCATGTGATGACCCGAGTTAGGGTGTCACACAAACAGTATATGGGCTTTAATTTCCTTTAAAAATATTCTTAGGGTAAATTAGACAAGGTAAAATTGACATACCAATAACTCCTCTCTTTGTTTCCCCTGCAAATTCAATTAGAAACTATACTACTATAGAGTTATAGAGTTAAAACTATAGAAAGTTGCCCCTACAAATTAAATGCACTCAGAAATGCTGAGAAAATGAGTGCTGCTGCTAGGAAAAGTTTGTCATTAATTTGAATTAATGAGCAGCTTTGTAAAATGAAGTACAAATACTGATGAACCTGTGAGGTTCGAAAGTCCAATGAAGGCTTGCACTAATATAGCACCATAAAGTACTCGGCCTAATCTTTAATGGTTGTTATCAAATGAATTCTCAAACTTTTTCAGGGACATAGCAGCTCCAACTGTGGCAAGAAGCACTGCAAGCCTCAGTTAGATGAAATGTTAGACTGTGTACAATGAACATAGAAAGGGGTAAAAAAAAAAAAAAAACATTGGTACATACCAAATCCAAAAGAACAGAAAACTCACAGCTACTTTAAATATATATAACTTATTAGTCCAGTTCAAATGATAATCATAATTTCATAATATTGTTGTTAATTAGAACAATATATCATTAGATAATATATCAAACCTATGGTCTAAAATACAATATATCATTAGAAATAGCATCTTATACTCCACTTAGATAATTTACCAGTACCACTACTGGAGTTTACTTTTGAAGTTTTAAAGATAATATTCAATGGTTCGGCAAAAAAAGTTAGTAATATATAATTTTCATAAGAACAAATAGAAGAGATGTATGACCAGAAAAGCAACATGCAGATAGAAGGGGACTCTACTCCTTCTTGATCCAGGTTTCTCTTTGATGAACACTCTGATGGTAAGTATCCCAAGAGGCATTAAGAACCCTATTGAAGCCCATAGGAGCAATCCATGTAGTGTTATATCATATGTCTTATGATGATTTACCTGCTATATTAACTGGCAGTAGTTAAACTTAAACCCATAAATCTCACATATTCTCAGCATTTAAATACTCTAAACTATGTTTCCTAGTCCTTAATTTGTCATTATCAACTATTCAGTCGCTTACATAAGAAAATGAATTAGAGATAAATGCTAACTGATGATTTAAACAAATAAGTTGTAAATGATATTAGAAAGTGATGACATGGTTTTTATACTGACAATTTCCATGTCATTACCATTTGCACGAGCGGCTGGGTTGGGAAATTTTTAAGTGATTTAGAGTTAGTATCATGATGTTGTGTTTGTATGTGTATTAGTATGGCCTGGAAATTGGCTACTATGGATGGTCAGGAGCCTCATTGGAATTGTGATGGAGAAATATTGGAGCAAAAGTTGATTTGTTTCAATTGAGGAAGGTACTATATGGTGGCATGCTCATAGTGACTGGACAACATGCAGGGCAAAGCTTTTCCTACAAGAGGTTTTGAAAATTTACAGTTCAAAATACATAAATGCTAAAGCACTGGCTTTTTCTGAAGATATTGGTGGTCTTTAGTATTGTTCTTACCCTGTGCCCCATACAACTGGACTCTGCTTGAGGGTGCTGGTCAATTTCATGGCATGCCATTAGATGTTAAGGTATAAATATTACAACAAAGTACTTAAAGTCTGATCATTATCTGAATGCTTGACAATTAGATTTTGAAGTTTGGTTATATATTATCCTTATATCTTTAAACACTCAAAACTGTTCCTGGATTATTTCTGGTGATGCAGGTTGTTCATTTTAAAGGATCAAGAAAACGTCTAATGCTTAGTCCTTTTTTCTAGCATCTTGAAGTAACATTTGTTTGCATGCATTTTGTGCTATGGTGGTATGTTTCTAACTCTTGAAGAAGCATTCAATTACTTATTTAAAATAATGTCCTGTTCATTTTGTGCAACTTCTATATATTTATTGGCAAAGTATACTATTAGCTTCCATCACAATATTGTAATTAGATGATGTTTTAACCTCTCTATTGGTCAAGATGAAAATGTATTTGCATTGAATATGGCATCTTTTTGGTAAACCTTGGTTTAGTTGAATTTACCATTACTGTATGGTGACTTGTGCTGCAATTGCAACCTTAGAAACAAATTTCAATGGTTGTTAATTTGAAGAGCTTGCTAATAACATGTAATATGATTGATGGACTTATTTCAATTACCATGAACTGTCCATTAATAATTAAAGTAGAATTTTAAACTAGAATATATGAATAACAATATCATAGTCAAGAATGATTTTAAACTAGCACTAAGATTACTCCATTCTCTACACTAAAGTATTTCTCGTGTTATTATCCTATCAACAAGATTGAAGTGTCATACTGTCTATATGTCATTATTGTCTCATTCACTCAATCATTTTATCTACAAGGTTTGTGGAAGAACTTCAACAACTAGGTGAATTTCAAGACAAAAAGACTAGATCTGTTCGAGCTTCATCAATGAGTAAACATTGAAATGAGAGTTTGACAATTGCAAATTAATATATATTTAGAGTACTTGAATTGATATGTGAGGATTATTATGATATATTGATATATGTATCAGTATGTTGCTTTGTGTCTTGGTTTATTCTTTTGGAAGTTGATCACACAATTCCAGTATGTATAATTGTTACCTAAATGGGTCTTTAAGTTGCTTCTTTTGCATATGAAAAGAAGGGCAATGAGTGGCTTTTTTGCAAGCAAAGTAGCAAACCTATTGTTAAAGTTGCATTTTTCATTTTGTATTCGAAAAGTCAGTCATCCCTACCAACGCTCTTTCACTTCTTTGATGGCGAAACTTCCATGGCAGCCAGTAGAGAGACCATTTGTATTTTCAAATCCATATACAAACGTATCTCACATGAAGCTTTTTACTTGTGGAGGAAACAAAAAATCGAAATTAATTTGTTAAATTTAAATACACAAATGTGGGGCTGTGTTTTGGGGAAAAGAACAACAAGGCTAAACTCATATCAGGAAGAGCAGATCTCCTACTTCTGCCACCAGACGGCTCCATTCCGCCATGAACTTCGGTGCACCACATTTTGTATAAGAAGGGAGAGGAGACCGAAGGGGAGAGGATCAGAGGAAGTTGGGTGAGATGAGTTTTGTCTCTAGTGAGGATTAACTTGTAATTTATGATAATTTTATTAAATTAAATAACAGTAGAGCCGTCAAATAGGAGCTCACGTGGCCAGGCAAAAAGGCCCGCGTTAAGAAAAAACTCGCAGCGCCCAAAAACCTTAAAATAACTTAATGGTCAGATCAGTTTATATGAGCCATAACTTTTTTGATAAACCTATATTTTTTTATTTATAAAACTTGATAAAAAGAACAACTATAATCATTCTGATATTATATAATAATATCATTTAACTTATGAAATTATCTATTTAAATATGTATTACGTGCTATAATTTTTCCTTCAGTACTAACCACACAACCACTTAGGTAACCCAAGTGAATGGCTTCCCTTAGCTGGAATATTATCTATTGCAATAATTTGATATCAGCTATCTACTTTAACAATTCATTCCATATAAAGACAGGGATGAAAAGAGAGAAAACAATGGTTTATCTTTAATTTTTTAAAGAAAACTATAGCACGTAATACATATTTGAATAGTTAATTTCATAGGTTAAATGATATTATTACATAATGTTAGAGTGATTATAATTGTTGTTCTTTTTGTCAAGTTTTATAAAATAAATAAAATAAATAGGACTATCAAAAAAATATATGGCTCATGGGCTGGCCCTGACCCCTATGGCTTTTTAGTGCTTTTTGGTCCCGTGAGCTTTTTTTAATGTGAACTTTTTGGCCCTGTGACCCTTTTGGCCCTGACCCACATGGAATGGGGCTAAATGGGCTAAGGTGGTCCATTTGACAGCTCTAGTTATGGACTAAATGGGCTGGGCTATTATTGTGGCCTAGATGGACTGACCCTAGGGCTTAGGGCCAAACTCTCAGCTCTAAATAACAGGGACTGATAAGCAATTATAAAGGAAACCTATATTATCAGGTTCAAGTAAATAATCTAAGCCATTCAATTATTTTAACAATAAATCTAAGGGCTCACTTTTGCTCGCTCACCATGAGGGACTTACATGCTCCCTCATGATAGAAGCCACCTTGTTTTTGTTTTTGTTTTTTTTTTAAATATGTTTTTTGTCCATATTTTTTATCAAAGGAAATGCTAACCAGTGCCCTAGAGCATTAGTTAAGTATTCAAATATAGAAAAATTACATAGGAAAGTGGTGTATTCAAGTCATTGAACTCTTGAAAGTTACATTTTCCAATAAAATGTTTCTATATTTGGGTTTCTTAGCCAATGTTCTTAGGGCACTGGTTAGCAAGACCCTTTTACAAAAATTCAGTTTTAGTCCCGTTTAAAAAATGTATTTTTGTAGTGCCATTTTTTAAAATGTGTAAGAAATGATTCATATACCACATTTCCATTTGAAAAACGAGGGATTAAAACCATTTTTTTTTTTGCAAAAAATAAGGGTCTAAAAATGTGTGATTGTAAAAAAATGAGGGACTAAAAATGTATTGTGTAGGGACCACTTCTGATACATTTTAAAAAACAAGGGAGTAAAAAAGTGTGTTTTCCAAACAAGGGACTAAACCAAAATTTTGTAAAAAATGAGAGACTAAAAATATATTTAATCCTTTTTTTTTATCAGAAAAATTCAAACCGGTCATAATTTATGGCATCCTTCCTAAGACATAAACCTAGCAAAGGTGGAGCATGATCAAGAATAAAGCAACTAAAAGATCTAGAATGACCTATGTTTGCAAGCAAATCTGCACAACGATTTGCTTCTGTATATTGTGGACCACCCTTGTCGTCTAGTTAGGTAGTCGGAGGAGACGAAGAACCTCATCAAGGAGAGGTTGCAAAAAATTCTAATTTTAATTTAACTGATCCTTCATTTATATGATTACTAGATCGTGGACCCATACAATGCACAGATAAATTATGTGTAAGTAATAATATTTTTTATTGGTTGGTAAAAATTTGTGGAAAGTAAAAAACAATTATTGAAGGATATCAGATCAGTTAGTTAGATATATAGTTTGTTAGTTTGTTACAGTTTGTTAGATATATCAGATCATAGATTATCTGTTAGTTATAGATATCTGTTAGTTGTTATTGGTAGTCTTGGATTTAGGAGTTAGTTTTGCTCTTGAAAGGAACCTGTATAAATGCCCCCTTTGTATCAATATGTTGAATAGATCAACACAATCAATAAACACATATTTCAATATGACATCAGAGAAGGAAGTAGATCTTGGAGATACATCGAAGAAGAAGGAAACCCATACCTTCGATGACAACAAAACCTCGACTGTTCTCACTCCAAGCTCGCCGTATTACCTCGACGCCTCGGATAATCCGGGGACACCACTCGTTGCTGCGATACTCAAGGGAGATAACTACCGGGTATGGGCGCGATCGATGAGAACAGCTCTGCGTGCGAAGTCGAAGCTAGGTTTCGTTGATGGAAGTGTCAAGAAACCACCACGACAAACTGCTGATTATTTGAACTGGGAGAAAATCGACTCCATGGTGATGGCTTGGGTCATTAACTCCACTGATCCAAGATTGCATGGAAGCATCTCTCAAGGCACGACAGCGAGGGAGGTGTGGCTTGATCTTGAAGAGCGTTTTGCTCAAACCAACGCCTCTCGGATCCATCAACTATGGCACACTCTCTGTTTAATGCAGAAAGATCCAGATGAGAGTGTGACAGATTTCTACACAAAGTTTAAGAGTCTTCTTGATGAATTGGGCAAACTGCAGCCCCTTCCAGAGTGCACAAGTGAAGCCTCAAAGGAATTGACTCAAAGAGAAGAAGAACAACGTGTTCACCTATTTCTGGGCAGTCTTGATAGTGAAGAGTATGCTCATGTCAAGGCCACCATCTTAAACACAGACCCACTACCTTCTCTTCGACGAGCTTTCAACCACATACTGAGGGAAGAGGCACGATACACAGCAGAGAAAGAAAGGGGCAGCAATAGGTCTGAATCAGGGACAACATTTAATTCTTCCAGCACAAACAGACAGAGGGTACGAGATGGATCCAGACCCAAGTGTGATCACTGTGGGAAAATAGGGCATGTAAAGGCAAAGTGCTTTGAGCTGGTTGGCTATCCACCAAATTGGGAGAGTCGCGGATCACAGCGTGGCCAGAATAAGCAAGCAGGACAATGTGGTGCAAATATGGCTTGCACTACTGAAAAAGAAGATTCAGAAGGAGATGCAGTAGGTCATGCCCTGCATGCAATGCACATTAATGGCAAAGAAGGTTCACATGATAATATGGCTGGTAATGATGAGTTAAACGGAGAAATCAAATGGTGGGTCTTAGATAGTGGTGCTTCCCACCACATGACTCCTTTGCTTTCCTTTTTAACAGATATACAAAAGCTGGATAAACCTTTCCACATCACGGTTCCCACTGGTGATGCGGTATTGGTTGAAAGAACAGGAAGCATTATTCTTGATAAAAACATCAAGTTGAACAATGTTCTTTATGTGCCTGCTTTTAGTTGCAATCTAGTTTCCGTTCATAAACTGACTAGTGATTTGAATTGCACGGTAACTTATGATTCAAATTGTTGTGTGATACAGGACCGGATCACGAAGAGAAAGATTGGTTTAGGTGACTTGCTTGATGGGGTTTATGTGATCAAAGGGATAATGCTAGGATCGTCTTACGCTGCAACTCAAAATGACACGACTGCTCTTTGGCACTCTAGGATGGGTCACCCTTCAATCCAGGCTTTACAACAAATTTCACATCTACTTAAATGTACTTTTGATTCAAGTAAGATAGGTTGTTGTGACGTGTGTCACAAATCCAAACAATGTAGACATTCTTTTGTTCAAAGTAATAATAAAGCTGAAGAGCCTTTTAGCCTCATACATTGTGATCTATGGGGGAGATATCACACTGCCTCACACAACGGTTCACACTACTTTCTCACTATCGTTGATGACTATACTCGCGGGACTTGGGTATATCTAATGAGACACAAGATTGAGACCATTACAATGCTAATGAGTTTTCACAAAATGGTAAAAACACAATTCCATGCAAATATAAAGAGGATTTGAAGTGACAATGGTACCGAATTCACTAACTTTGCATTTCACAATTTTCTTCAACAAGAAGGAATCATGCATGAAACCTCTTGTGTAGCAACGCCTCAACAAAATGGGCGTGTGGAGCGCAAGCATAGACACATACTCAATGTTTCAAGGGCCTTAAGATTTCAAGCCAATCTTCCCATTAAGTTATGGGGAGAATGTGTATTGGCAACTACTCACATCATTAACAGGACTCCCACGGTGGCTAACAAAGGCATCACTCCATATGAAATGCTATTTGGAATACCACCAACATATGATCACCTCAAGGTCTTTGGATGTCTATGCTATGCAACAACCTCATCAAAACAGCGAGACAAGTTTGGTTCAAGGGCAGAAAAGTGCATTTTCATTAGATATCCATTAGGGCAAAAGGGATATAAGGTTTACAATTTGAGAACACATGAGTTCTCAGTTTCTCGGGACATGATTTTTTATGAGAACATGTTTCCCTATGCGTTGTGTGATGGAAATACGGTGGCTGATTTTCCAATGGCAACATTCCACGATATGCCTCATCAAAATGAGGAAGAAATTTCTACTAGGATACAAGATGAAAATCATGAGTTCTTAGAAGTTCATCCAAGCACCGTTGAGTCAATGGGGGAATTTGAGAACCAGGGGGAGGATCACAGTCTCAAAGAGACAATAGATATCCCACCACGAACTCGGCAGCCTCCAAGTTATCTCAAAGATTATTATTGTCATACGGTCACTAAAAACCCCACATGCAAATCACTAAATCCTTCAACCTCTTCAGGTACGGTTTATCCTATCTCCAACTTTGTAAGTTATAGTCATTTTTCACAGAAACACCAAGCCTATCTTGCAGCAATAACTAATCATGAGGAACCTAAAACATATGATCAAGCAGTGCTACAACTAGAATGGCGTAAGGCCATGGCACAAGAGCTCAAAGCCTTGGAAGACAATGGAACTTGGGTGATGGCAATGTTACCTAGAGGCAAGAAAGTAGTAGGATGTAAGTGGGCACTACAACAGAAAAGGCTTTAGATAGCATTTCCGGATGCCTTTTAATAGCGTTTTTAAGCGCTATCTATGCCACCGCTATTAAAAGTAGTTAGTAAAGATAGCATTTAAGAAGTGCTATTAAAAGATGACCTTAGATAGCGTTTCCGCGTATTTACAAAACACTATCTTTAGTGTGTGTTTTATGGCAGTCATCTGTGACTTTAGATAACGTTTGTTTTAACAAATGCTATCTAAAGGCAGACTTTAGATAACGTTTGTTTAAGCAAACGCTATCTAAAGGCAGACTTTAGATAGCGTTTGTTTTAACAAATTCTATCTAAAGTCTGCCTTTAGATAGCATTTGTTTAAACAAACGCTATCTAAAGGCATGCCTTTAGATAGCGTTTTCTTTGCAAACGCTATCTAAAAGCTGCCTTTAGATAGTGTTTACAAATACAAACGCTATCTATTCCCTTATTATTTTTTTTAGTTTACCTATTTCTTAACTTTACCTCCATCCTGCATGTTCATAAAAAACAGAAGGTTTACACAAATAATTGAAGCACGATCCAAATTATGGGTAGCAAATAAAACCCATACACCTAAGTTACCTGTACCAAACCATGCATAACACAATACAAAGTTTAGACCATATATAACAAGTGTAATCAAATAAACTTTTCAACAATATAGCGACACCAATCTTCCTTGACTTCAGATAGTTGAGCAGTGGAGTATGTGAAGCATTTGAAGTCAGGGAAGTACTGCGACATAAAAATTAAATAAATTAAGCTAGAATTGCTAAAACATTTGAACAGTCACAGTTAAAATCTAAGTAAACAACAAGCACTGAAACTACATACCGCCATTAGTATTTTAACTTGGTTCTGTAGGCCTCTCAGAAGGGTTTCTTTTTGTGCAAAGCAGAACAAGCTGAAATGTCTTCTTAACATGGACCAGATCAATGCAGGTAATGGAGACTTCAGGATCCACAGCTTCCGTTACAGTGTTGTTATCTGCCTTGGACAATATCTGAAAATCCACAAACACAGTTACTAAATGAACTCACTACATTAGACCCAATAACTCTGACGAGGATTTATTAATATAAGCAATAATGTTGCTCATATTAAACTTTAGTATATACAAGAAAATGGACTGAACACGAATAAAATCATACATATGTCATATGCATGATAGAATGTTATATATGAGCAAACAAATTGAATAACAAAGATAATACACATACCAATTGATGCAAGTTAGAGTCATTATCCACTGCTTTCTTCCCAGTAAGTAGCTCTAGCAAAACAATGCCAAAGCTATATACATCTGATTTTTCAGTCAACCTAGATGTCCGGGCATACTCAAGGTCAATATAGCCAATTGTTCCAAGAACATAAGTTGATGTGTGAGTTCTTGTGGTTGGGATGACTTTAGCAGTACCAAAATCAGAGAGGTGGGTCTCAAAATTCTCATCCAACAGGATGTTAGAAGATTTTATGTCCCTGTGAACAATTCGAGGGTTGCAGTCATGATGTAGATAAGCAAGTCCTTCGGCGGCTCCAATAGCAATCCTTAAGCACGTTTCCCAATCAAGTTTTACCTTCAAGGGACCTGTCAGACAATACACTTTAAGCACAAAACTGAAACAAACATAGAACCTTGCAATAAGGAAAAAGAAAACAATGCATTAACAATTGTAAAGTCCATAGCACATAATTCAAATATTTACACCATCCCCGTTTTACATTAATTTCAAGGATAGTATAAAAATTAATAATAAATTTCTAACAACTAAGCAAATTTACCATGAAGGAGATCCCACAAAGAGCCATTTGCCATGTAGTCATAGAAAAGGAGATTCCCATAGGGAGTTAGTGCATAGCCATGCAAGGTGACAAGATTTTTGTGCCTAATGCTGCCAATTGTTTCAAGTTCCATTTCAAACTCTCTTAAGTCGTGTGTGGATGCTGATTGTACAATCGCTTAACTGCAATAGGTCGGGAATTCTTCAAAGCACACTTGTATACAGTACTAGAAGCACCATATCCTACCACATATTTCTCATTGAGATTCTCAGTATTTCTCATTATATCATCCAAGGTGTGGATAGCCATATCCATATGAAGAATTACAAGTTTAGGAGGCCCTGAAAAAGAAGCAAGCACAAAACAACAAACATGATGTCAAAATTCAGGCTAACATATAATGATGAAATTATCATCACACGAGCAGTTGTAACATTCATCATGCCTTGGCCACTTCTGCTAGATCCATTCAGCAATTGCTTTGATTGACTGTATCTATACAAAGAAACAGTTATCGTGACCAATAATGTGATGGTTCCAAGTGTGAGACAAACAACTGCAACCCTAGAAAAAATAACCGAACAAAAAAAAAATACTCAGTATACTTAATTAGCATAGTTGTATATAAAAAGGCATTTCAAACGGGAATTGCATACCTCTTGATCTTGGTATGTAAGGACGACAAATGGATCCTAACCAATTTCCACATAATAATGGATTTCCAATGAAGCTGCAAAAGAACAGGTTACAAGTCATTGATTCATAAAAGATCAAAAGGATTGAAGTCGTAGCTTCTTCCACAATACCAGTCAGCAGAAAACCGTGAGAAGTTCTTCATAGGAGGAACAACACCAGAAAGGTTATTGTAAGAGAAGTTCCTAAGGCAAGAAAGAAACAGACCATTCAAACAGTTCGGAATCAGGAGTGATTAAAAAGTAACAGAAAGGAAACAGCCGGCTAGCCTTCAGGCATACATTCACAGAGAATTAAGACTGAAACAGTTGGTTAGCTGATCAGGAATGTCCCCACGCAGGTCATTGTTGTTCAAAATCCTGGCATTTTGTTTAAGCAAAAACAAACTAATGAACATGTTGTCAAGAAAGTGATTATTGCAAAACATTAAGCAAAAAGAACTTCATATTTAACGTACAGAGACATATGGTTCTGCAGCTGACCAAACTCTGGAGGAATGCTATTTGACAGATTGTTGAATGACATATCACTAGAGGCAGAAATAAAACATTATGCACTAATATAACCACAAGGATAGGCAATTTAATAGTGACCAATTCGATAGAACTTACATGATTTGTATGCTTATGAGATTCCCAAATTCGGCAGTTAAGGGACCATCAAGGTGGTTATGGCTCAAGTTCCTGCATATAATTCATAGTTATAATGTATAAATAGGAATATAGATATTATCAGAACTACAGCCAAAGGAATCCTCAAATAAAATGAGATCAAATTAATCAATTGTCAATTCTATCTTACAGCGTCAGGAGATGCTCTAGAAGACCAACAGATGCAGGGACATGGCCATAAAAATTATTACTTGATAGATCTCCGAAGGAAAATAGAATAAAATTCAGCATTCATTTCAAACCATTTCAGATATATATTTTATATTCATAAAACTTATAGAGTGTCAAGATTTATGATATGGCCCAACTCAACCGGTATATTCCCTTTGAAGTTGTTTGCAGAAAGATTTCTGCAGTCAAAAAAGTAATTAACAGGAAAGCAATCTAACACTAACAGAATGAAAAAAGTCAATATAGTTTGCTATGACATACAAGTAGGTCAAACTCTCAAGGCTGCGGAAGCTCAGAGGAATGGAACCGCTTAAGTGATTACCATGAACATTACTGCAAGATATAAACAGATGAAAGGACATATATCACATGCTAAGGTATGAAAAACAGAAAATTCTAAAAAGACTACATAACCTCTGACTAGAGATTAGAAATCATACAACTGATTTAAGGCAGTGCAGGAGCTTATGTTATGTGGAATGGATCCTTCAAGCTGATTATTTGCAAGATTCCTTATCAGTAGTAAGTCAAGAATATTAACACTAATGACAATCACAACTGCAATGACTGTGTGATAGAATGTCACAAACTCACAATTCAAAGAGATGTTCAAGCATCCCTATTTCATTAGGAATCGTACCCACTAATTGATTATCATTCAATTGCCTGGAAAACAAATCATTTTCAGTAAATACATGCAGAAAACAGAAGATAATGCTGATAAAAAAAATTTGGCGTCCACTCACAAGTACCTCAATTTAGACATATTCCCAAGTTCTGGAGGTATTGGACCAGTAAGCATGTTTCCATGAAGGTACCTAAAAAATCAAAGAATTCAGAAAGGAAGCACTATCTAACAAGAGATTACAATTGTTGTGAAATTACATACAGCTTGTCAGTAAACGACAGATTGCCATGTATCGGTGGGATGGGTCCTACCAACTCATTCTCACTCAAATCCCTGCAACAATGCCACAAATTATGGTAGTCTGTACCCCACTAAATTTCTCAAAATGCATTCTCGAGACAAATGTGTTTAAAATCTTCATACTGATTATTTGATTATCACACTTACAAAATAGCAAGGGCTTGCATAAGACCAATCACTTCTGGAATCTTCCCCGTTAGTCTATTTCCTTGAAGTGACCTAGGCAGAAAAAAAAATAACGATTATTGAGCTGATACTACTCCATTCAATATTGTAATATTGAAGAGAAAGAACATGCAAATCGAATGAATCACAGTTAAGGCAAAAATGACATAATAACGAAACCCACAGCCAAAACCAAATCACATTACAATATGGGATAAGTGCAAGGAAGAGAGGGATTTATTACCTCTACTTTGAACTGATGAGTCTTAGGGTGAGAATTGCATACGATGTGAACAAGAAACTGGACTTGTGAAGCTTTTATAGTGCAGACTTTCGCACTGCGATGCACGAGCTCCACCACGCGACGAGAGGTAGTATCTAAGGAGTTGTCTCCCCTTGCGAAGTCAGTTTGGAATTTCGTCTTGCGATGAATACAAGCTTCGCCGTGTAACAAAGGTCAATGATGAACTGAGATTAACTCTCCCTACAATGGTGCTCTGTCCGCGTTAGGGTATACGCAGAAACTGAGAATGTTAGGGTATACGCGCGCGGGTAGTTCTAAAATTCACCTAAGATGGCGTTTCATACCTTAAAGCTATCTAAAATTCACCTAAGATAGCGTTTCATACTTTAAACGCTATCTAAAGTTTATCTTTTAATAGCATTTCCTAAAACAAATGCTATTAAAAGTTGATTTTATTTATTTATTTATTTATTTCAAATTAGAAAAGATAGCGGTTTCACTTAGAAACGCTATCTTAGGTGCACTCTTTAATAGCACTTATTTTAGGAAATGCTATTAAAAGGGCACTACAATTTTTAATAGCAGTTCCGCATAACAAATATTATTAAATAACTGCTATTATAAGTCATTTCTGTTGTAGTGGGGTATATAAGGTAAAGCATAAAGCCTCTGGAGAAATCGAGAAGCACAAAGCACGACTTGTGGCAAAAGGCTACACACAGGTTGAAGGAGAAGACTTCAATGAGACCTTTGCACCAGTAGCAAAGATGACTACCGTTCGATGTTTACTCTCCATTGCAGTGGCCAAGGGATGGGAACTCCATCAAATGGATGTAAGCAATGCATTTATCCATGGAGAGCTTGATGAGGAGGTCTACATGCAAGTTCCACAAGGATACAAGGTTCCTCAAACAGGAATGGTTTGTCGATTGAAGAAGTAATTGTATGGTTTGCGACAGGCTTCTTGAAATTGGTACTCAAAGCTTTCCCTTGCACTATTAGAATATGGATTTCATGAATGCCATGCAGATCACAACCTTTTTACCCATTTGAATGGGTCAACTTTCATAGCTATCCTTATCTATGTTGACGACCTTGTTATTGCTGGAAATGATAAGATTGCTTGTGCCAAATTTAAACAATACTTCAGCACATGCTTCCATATGAAGGACCTTGGAGCACTCAAATATTTTCTTGGCCTAGAACTCGCCCGTGGATCGACAGGTCTGTTCATATGCCAACGCAAATACACACTTGACATATTAAATGAGTGTGGTATGCTTGCATGCAAGCCCTCTTCTTTTCCTATGGAGAAAAATCAGAAACTAGCTTTGGATTCTAGACCTTCTTATGCAGATCCTCCCCGCTATCGCAGGTTGGTAGGACGCCTTGTCTATCTCACCATCACACGTCCAAAAATCACATATTCAGTTCACATCCTAAGCCAATTCATGCAAGCCCCGCAGCAAGCACATTGGGATGCAGCCATGCATGTGTTGCGCTATTTGAAATCCACACCGGGTCAAGGAATCATTTTACCAAAAGAAAATGATCTCCAACTTGTTGCTTTCTGTGACTCGGATTGAGCCTCTTGTCCACTAACACGCAAGTCTGTTTCAAGATATTTGATGAAACTTGGTTCTGCCCCTATATCCTGGAAAACCAAGAAGCAAACAACCGTATCCAGATCCTCCAGTGAATTAGCAGAATACCGTGCCATGGCACATGCCACAAGTGAGGTTCTTTGGTTGCGAAGCTTGCTATCTAGTCTACAAGTTAATTGTGATTCACCTACCATTTTATACTGTGATAACCAAGCAGCCTTACACATAGCTGCTAATCCTGTATTTCATGAAAGAACGAAGCACATCGAGATTGATTGTCATTTCATTCCTGAACACTTGCATGCAGGCATCGTATCAACTAGCCACATTCCAACTAAACAACAACTGGCAGACATCTTCACAAAGGCTTTAGGAGTCAAAGCATTTCGAGAACTGATGGTCAAGTTAGGTGTTCATAATCCTCACACTCCAACTTGAGGGGGAGTATTGAAGGATATCAGATCAGTTAGTTAGATCAGTTAGTTAGATATATAGTTTGTTAGTTTGTTACAGTTTGTTAGATATATCAGATCATAGATTATCTGTTAGTTATAGATATCTGTTAGTTGTTATTGGTAGTCTTGGATTTAGGAGTTAGTTTTGCTCTTGAGAGGAACCAGTATAAATGCCCCATTTGTATCAAACTGTTGAATAGATCAACACAATCAATAAACACATATTTCAATAACAATAACACAATTAAAAACCCACAACAAAGAATGTAAAAATAAATAAATAAATGAAGAATTAACAATAAAATGGTTTATTTTAATATCGAAGCATTAACATCACAAAACTTTTAATAACCACAACGAAATCACAAAACATGAAACTTATAATATCGGCATATCGCCAACTAGAAATGCAATCGATACCAATGGCAAACAAAACTATCACTAATCAGCATGGAACCATGTTAGATATGCTCAATGTATGTATGTCACAAATTTTTTATATGCATCTGATTGCCATTGGACAATATTAGACTTTGAGATATCCGTACCATGATTGACGAAAGTAAGCAAGCTCTGCTACAATTGAGCAAGGAAAGGAAATAAATAACCTTACCAAAGCAAGATTCCCCATCGTTCATATTTGCCAAATAAATAACCTTGTCATTTCCATTAGCCTCCACATGTGATACACAAGTCATAGGATCATATAAGCAAGTATTAAGAAAGGCTACTAGCAAAAATCAAGTACATTTTAACACATAAGGACAGACCTACAGATACCCGATTCAGATTCCACCACGGTTTTCAAGCAGGTCAAGGTTTACATGACAGTTCAAATGTGACACATTGTCATACAATATATCAGAGCCTTTCAACAGTGCCATAGTTGAAGCTAGACAGAAGCCAATTGTTATTATGCTAGAAGAAATTCGTGTCTACTTAATGAAAAGGTGGACAAGTATTAGGCAGAAGGTAGCTAGATTCGATGGAAGCATCCTGCCTAGGATCAAAAAGTGACTTCAAATCATTGGCTAACAAGGTTTGGATAATTTTGGCTATGGTTTTAAACTGATCATTTTATGCTTTTAATAACTTCCCTTGTGAATTATTTGTAGGTGGGCTAGTGAGCATTGGAATGAAGTGAGACAAATCAACCATGTTGGAGATAGGTTTACAATCAATTTGCAAACAAAGGAATGCAACTGTAGAAAGTGGATGCTGACAGGCATACCATGCAGCCATGCAATTAGCTGCATGAGGTTCATGGACCTAAACCCGGAAGACTACATTCCTACATACAAAAGGAAGGAAATGCATCAAGCTTGCTACTAGCCTTTTATATACCCAAACAACGGGCAAAACATTTGGTCCATCGGTAATTATACTGATGTAAAGCCACCTCTTATAAGAAGGCATCCGAGGAGGCCAAAAAAGGAAAGGAACAAAGAAGCTGGAGAAATGAGAAGAGATTGAAGGAAAACCTATAATTCTAAACATCATACAGATACAAATCATAGCATATGATTCATGTTAATCAAAGGAGAGGAGAAGAATTTCACACCTTGGAGAGTCGCAGAATCCATCACAGTAGATCAGATTGTGAGAGAGATGAACAGTGGATCAGAATGTGAGAGTTACTTCTCTCTTTCTGGTTGGTTCAGTATGTGTGTGTCTGTTAGAATGCCTAATGGGGAGGCAATTCTTATAACCTACCAGCAGAGAGTAGGGACCTCTCAACGGGTTAACATTAGAATGACCCAGCCCATCATAGGGTCACTCTTTAGTAAATACCCAACAACAATTTCACCAATTGGTTACGTAATTAAGAATTAATTTTATAACTGATATATTAATAATTTAATCACCAATTAATGCTAATCCACATATTATTAAATTAAAATTTAACAATTCTCCCACTTGGATAGCATTAATCAATTATTAAAAGGAAATACTAGTTACGATCAAAGCACACGTTAACCAGCAGTATAAGAAATACAAGCTTTAACAATGCAGAAATAGTATCCGATAGGGAAGTAAATCATACATGCTAAAGACTCATATTTCACATAAAGATTGATGAATATAAAATTGCATATAATTAATAAAGAGAAATATGCAATTCAAAATAAATGGTCCAAGCATCTTAAAATGCTATAAGAGATATGAAAACAAGAATGACGTCAATTTACATATCTCATAAAAACGATAATGGGCAAATAATGGTTTCAGACTCCCACTAATACAATACATCAAAAGACTTAACTAAGCCCATATGAATTACATGATTCCGGAATATTCCAACAGTTAAGCCTTTGGTTAGTGGATCAGCAAGCATGTTTCCTGTATCAATATGCTCAATCCGAGTCTGAAACTCCTGAATCTTCTCTCCAACGAACAAATATTTCACATCAAAATGCTTAGTGCGAGAAGAGCTTCTATTGTTATGAGAGAAGTTCACAGCAGCAGTATTGTCACAATATATCACAAGTGGCCTAGATATGCTTTCAACAATATGAAAGCCAGAAATCAAAATTTTCAGCCACATGGCTTGACAAGTAGCCTCATAGCAAGCAACATACTCTGCTTCCATGGTAGAAGTAGCTGTAAGCGTCTGTTTGACGCTTTTCCAAGAAATAGCTCCTCCTGCCATCATAAAGATAAAGCCAGAAGTAGATTTTCGGTCGTCAGGGCAACCTGCGAAATCAGAATCAGAATAACCAGTGACCTGAAGTTGATCAGACTTCTTACAGGTCAACATATAATCTTTGGTTCCCTGCAAATATCTCATGACCTTTTTTACGGCTTTCCAATGACCCAAACCTGGGTTGCTCAAGTATCTCCCTAAAGCATTTACAAGAAAAGCAATGTCGGGACGAGTACAAACTTGAGCATACATTAAAGCGCCAACAAGCGGAAGCATGTGGGACCTTTTCCATTTCATTTATTTCTACATCATTTTGAGGACATTGAGATTTATAGAATTTTTCCTCACCCTTTTGAACAGGTGCAGCACATGGGGAGCAAGAATGCATATTAAACCTTTTGAGGACCTTTTCAATATATCCTTTTTGAGACAATCCAAGAATACCACGTGACCTATCACGATAAATCCGGATGCCTAAAACAACGAAGCATCACCAAGGTCTTTCATATCAAAGTGGCTACTCAACATGAGTTTTGTCTCGGTCGAATTTTAACACAATCGCTAGCAAGAAGTATATCATCAACATATAGAACGAGAATGATGAACTCACCCTCACAAGTCTTCAAGTAAACGCACCGATCCGAGGCATTTTCTTTGAAGCCAAGAGAAGTGACAACCTGATCAAACTTCAAATACCATTGTCCGGAGGCCTGTTTCAGTCCATAAATAGACTTATTCACCTTGCAAACCAAGTGCTCTTTGCCTGTTTCAAGTAAAACCTTCAGTGAACCATGTAAACATCTTGATGAAGGTCTCCATTCGGAAAAGCCGTCTTCACATCCATCCGGTGAAGTTCTAGATCAAAATGAGCTACCAAAGCCATGACAACTCGAAATGAATCTTTTGTAGAGACTGGTGAGAAAGTCTCCTTATAGTCAATGCCTTCTCTTTGGTTATAGCCTTTAGCTACTAGTCCGGCTTTGTACCTTTCAACTTTACCATCCGGAGTACGTTTGGTTTTGAAAACCCATTTGCATCCAACAGGTTTACAACCAATTGGTAATTCCTCTAGACTCCAAACACCATTATGAGACATAGAAGACAACTCATCATGCATAGCATTCAGCCAATCGAAGCATGAGAGCTAGAAATTGCCTCCTTAAAGGTAATAGGATCATCATCATCATTGAGGTCAAACTCATGTTCCTGAAGATATACAACATAATCATCTGGTATGGAAGGTCCGCGCACTCTTTGAGATCGTCTCGGTGGAATTTCATCAACAATAAGATCATGTTCTTGTTCATCTACAAGCGGTCTTTGCCACACCATCTTCATGTTGAAGATTTCGATCAACATCATTAGCTGGAATCATAACTTCTGTAGGAAAAGGAACAGCTGGTATAGGAACAATGGTGCGATCTTCTCTAAGAGTAACTGGTCGTGGTATATCACTCCCACTATCCAAGTCATTCTCAAAGAAAATCGCTCGATCAGATTCGACGACTCGCATAGAATGAGATGGACAATAGAATCTGCTACCTCTGGAACCCACACAATAGCCAATAAAGAAACCACTAACAGTCTTAAGATCAAGCTTCTTAGACTGAGGATTATAAGGTCTAACTTCTGCCTTACAACCCCATACATGAAAATGTTTCAAACTCGGCTTCTTTCCACTCATGAGCTCATATGGAGTTTTTGGTACAGACTTGCTGGGTACTTGATTTAGAATGTAGACAGCAGTTTTTAAGGCATCTCCCCAAAGAAAATCTGGCAATGATGAATGGCTTAACATACATCTTACCATATCCATAAGTGTGCGGTTACGCCTCTCTGCAACTCCATTTTGCTCAGGAGTACCAGGCATAGTGTATTGAGCTTCAATACCGCATTCCTCAAGAAATCTGGCAAAAGATCTTACACATTTTATCTTCCTACCTGTTTTCAACTCAACAGCAGCCTTAAAGGATTTGAAAGCATCTAGGGAACTAGACTTTTCTTGAAGAAGATCTATCCATCCATATCTCTAGAAATCATCTATAAAGGTAATGAAATACCCATATCCACCCATGGCAGTGGGTGTAATAGGTCCACACAGGTCGGTGTGATTCAACTGTAGCACATCATCACACCTATTTGCTGCTTTATTCCTAACCTTGGCAGTGAATTTGCCCTTGATGCAATCAACACATGTATCAAAATCGGAGAAGTCTAGATCATGGAGAATACCTTCCTTGACTAGCCTCTCAATACGGGGCCTAGAAATATGCCCCAAACGACGATGCCATAACATAGAAGAATGTTCATTAATCCTACTGCGTTTGTTTACAACAGCAGAATTGACAGACATGTCATGTAGATTTCACATATAAAGGCCATCACGTAAAACTCCTGAACCAACGGAAATAGAATCTGAATAAACAATCAATTTTCCACTACCAAACTTAAAGGTGTAACCACATTATCCAAAGCAGAAACAGAAATCAAGTTCCTTCTCATAGAAGGTGCATACACAGCATCTCTTAAAAGCAAATTATGTCCAGAAAGCAAAAGTAAAGAAACAATTCCAATGTCAATAACAGAAACTCCAGCTCCATCTCCCATAATAATTTTAGACTCAGCATCACTTGGTTTCCTCAGGCTTGTGAACCCCTTGCTTCTCTTGTTTCTTTTTCAAGAAATAGCAATCATCTACCTTGTGGCCATACTTCTTACAATACTTGCAGTTACCCTTGAAGAAACTTTTCTTAGCCTGCAGATGCTGCTTTGCATTTTTCTTCTTTCCCTTTTGATCTTTCTTCACAAATCTTGAACCTGACTTAGAAGTTTGATTTGGATCAGATGCAGCAAAATGAGCACTGTGAGATTTACCCTTTTTAATGGACTCTTCTTCTTGTGTAACAATGGCAATCATCTCGTCCACTGTCCATTCAGCCTTCTGTGTATTGTAAGAGGTCTTCATTACATCGAATTGTGAAGGAAGAGATTCAAGAACCCGGTAGATTAAAGTACTTTCGCCAATTTCAACTTTAAGAGATTTCTGTTTGTTGTAATAGTGCATCAGCTTCATGATATGCTCACGCACACCACTGACCCCATCATATTTGGTCTTGTCAAACAAGGAAAGATATTGACTTTTCTGAGCCTTCTCAAAAGTCATAAATTTCTCCCCAATGACTTTCTCGATATTCTTTAGCATTATCGGTCTCTATGATACTCTGCCTGATGGATTTTTCCATAGTATACTTCATCACTTTCAGGCACACTCTATTAGAGTGTTCCCATTTCTCATAAGCATTCCTCTGTGCTGCAGTAGATTCATCTGTGAGAGCTGCTGGCTTGTCTTCCCTTAAGGCCAGATCCAAGTCAGCAATAGTTAAGTAGAGATCTAGAGACTCTTTCCAGTCCTCATAGTTTGTCCCATTTAGAGTTTTGACAGAATTTGGGAAGAAGGCTTGGATAAAACAAAGAATAAGGAATCATTAAGGATTGAAGGTAATATGATTCCATATATGTGTTCAGCCAATCTTGCCCATAATACAAATTTCTTATTCATTATAATTCCGCCTAAGGGTCCCGAATCATAATAAACAAGAAATATAATAAGAAGAATAATACAATGTACAAAACTTACATCACCAAAATTTCTAATACCGATAGGGTACTTGAAAACCATAATTGACATAAGCTTGAGACAATAGTACGATGTATAATAACGAATTACATTAATAATATTACACCGATAGGGTATAATTATTATTAATATAATACAAATATAACACATTAGAATAATTAATTATTTAACAACACAAATTTTGTATAATTATACCCACGATAGGTGAGTTCATAACTATACAAAATATCAATAGTCATGCTACAATTATACATTAGAAAAATTATATTGTATAACAAATGCAGCATAGAACACACAACTTAATTCACATAAGGCTCTAAAATTAATTCCATCTATATGACACATGATCAAGGAGAGTATAACATATCAAAGTGTCACAAAAAAGTAGGGAACAATCACAAAATTTTAGATCAAAACCTTAGAGTACAGTATTAAAAAAAATACAATATATTTTTCGGATTTAACCATATAAAATGATTCGCGAGGCGAGAGGTATCTCGCGAGGCGAATCTTGTGAAAAGTCAGCAACGTTTGGTCTTCTCGCGGGTACTCGCGAGGCGAGTCAAGTGTTCGCGAGGCGACCCAGAAACCTTTCATTTTCCTAGAACAGTCAGCCTTCGGGGTCGCGAGGCGAGAAGAGTAGTCGCGGGGCGACCCAGAGACCTTTCATTTTCCTAGAACAGTCAGCCTTCGGGGTCGCGAGGCGATCAGCGTAGTCGCGGGGCGACCCAGAGAGGATGACAATTTCACTGTTCTGCTGGCTTTCAGGTTCGCGAGGCGAGAATAATCTCGCGAGGCGAATCTGGAATTCCACAGATGCTGATGCCCAGAATCGCGAGGCGAGAATACACTCGCGGGGCGATCGAACGAGTTGGGGCCTTTTTACGCAAACAGGAAACGAAAAACCATCGATTTCTCACGTTTTATTTGATGAAATCCAACGATTTTCGAGTATGTTACTCGAATAACATGTGGGAAGAAAAGCCCTCAAACAATTTTCGAAATCATTGGCCAGAATCATAGTTTCGAATTTTGAAGAACAAGGCATGAAAAACGAAAGTTGCTGAAGAAAAAAAATTCTGGGCAAACAAAATTTTTACAATATTGATATAACATGATATGAAAAACCCTAAAAAAATTTTGCATCTTGATTGAAAAACATAAATTAGGGTTCATATAATTTTCAGAATAGCTATAACATGTATCTATCCTTGGCTCTGATACCAATTGAAGGAAAACCTATAATTCTAAACATCATACAGATACAAATCATAGCATATGATTCATGTTAATCAAAGGAGAGGATAAGAATTTCACACCTTGGAGAGTCGCAGAATCCATCACAGTAGATCAGATTGTGAGAGAGATGAACAGTGGATCAGAATGTGAGAGTTACTTCTCTCTTTCTGGTTGGTTCAGTATGTGTGTCTGTCTGTTAGAATGCCTAATGGGGAGGCAATTCTTATAACCTACCAGCAGAGAGTAGGGACCTCTCAACGGGTTAACATTAGAATGACCCAGCCCATCATAGGGTCACTCTTTAGTAAATACCCAACAACAATTTCACCAATTGGTTACGTAATTAAGAATTAATTTTATAACTGATATATTAATAATTTAATCACCAATTAATGCTAATCCACATATTATTAAATTAAAATTTAACAGAGATGAGACAAAGGTAAGCAAAGGAGGCGTGCCTGCTAAATGTACCAGGTGTCACAGCCTGGGCACAACAAACGGGCCTGCAAGCTTCCTGCCCCCCATCCTGACACAGAACCTGTTGCAACACAAACACAACAAAGTGATGCAAACAATGGTTTTAAATTGGTGTTACGGTCGCTGCGGTTGTGGTTGATGCGGTTGCGGTCAATGCGGTTGCGGTCACTGCATAATGCGGCCGCTGCGGCGTGAAACGATTTGAAAAATTCACAAAATGAAAAAAATCAATTTTTTTGTAATTATTTATATATCGTTTACTATTGATGTTGTATAAATTTCTATTCATTTTTTAAGACATTGTATTATGTTTATGAATAATTTAAACTTAATTTAGTGAAAATAAATTATAAATAAAACTTTTAAGTACATATAAGTACAAAATTACAAAGAAGTAAGAAGGTCAGAAACTTAAAAGTGCATAAATATATATGAATCACAAATAAAAAGATATTAGTGTCACATATAGGAGTACACCCGGCTGCAATTGTGATTCTAAAATAATGTCACATTGTCACCACTTAGATATACGTCTTCACTACAAAAAAAGAAGAAGATAAAAGTAAACAAATTAATAAATTTAAAATAATAATAATAATAATAATTAACAAATATATGAATCAAAGATAATAAAAATTGAACTTACATGATACTTGCTACCACATGGTGGAATGACGTGGTGGTTCATAACCTCTATTCTCACTTTGGCTATCATCTTGTATAGCTTATTGTCCAAAGACATAATAAAAAAATCCACCACTTGATTGTTGATGATAAGGATCTTGATAATTCATTGATGGTTGGTAGTATGAGGAAGTTTGATCACTTGTGTATGTGTTATATGTGTTGAAATAAGGATATTGATAATAAGGTGGATGAGATTGTTGACTACTCTGAGAAGAATCATCAATACCAAAGTCACTAAAACTTTGTGCAATACTAGAAGAGGAAGAATCTTCAAGTGGAACATCTATTTTCTTTTTCCTATCCTAAATGTGACCCACCTCTGCTGCTCTCGGGTAATGAACTACCATAAAGAGCCATATCAATCAAGCTCCTATAACGCCTATTATATGGTGAATCTTGAGATGGATCATTTTGAAATTACCCATCATCATCATCATTATCATCACCGCCACCTTCTTCAACTTCTATATTACCACCCCCATCACCACTATTATTACTTGGTGGACTTAAACCACCACCATCTTCATTAGAATCATCATTATCATCCACAACTTCCACATCTTCATCATCTGTATCCACTAGAGGCAACCATTCTGCATTTTGTACTCTATCTAATAGTGGATCTTCTCTCTCTTCAATCCATGGAGATAATGCATCTTCTTGAAATATATAATCAAGATTGATAGGATTAAAACTTGCTTCAATTTCATCTTGACTTTTTCTCATTTGATGCCTCATTTTCAATTTCATATTGTAGTGCGTGAAGACAAGCTTTTGCAGCTTTTTATACTTCAATTTATTCCTTGTCTTTGTGTGGATATATAACTAAATGTGCTCCAATTTCTCTCACAATTTTTGGCTGAAGTTGTTTGGCTAAGAAGTTTTATAGCCACATGTTTAAGCTCAGGATCACATACACCAAAAAAGGACCACCATTCAGCTTTTTAAAGGAGCAACAAAAGGTAAACAAATTATTAGTTATTATATTAAAAAATAAAGTTAAAGTTCATTGATTTATAAAAAAATATTATTTTACCTGGATTCATCTTAGACCAAGCTGCTTGAGCTTGAGGAGTACCAAATGTTTCAACCTTATCTCTAAAAAGTACTAACTGTGAAATATAACATAATATATCAATACGTAAATATCTTCATTTGATAAATAATGAATTATAAGTTTAAAAATATAAATATTCATTACTGACCTGGTTCAGAGCTTTAATCTGATCATCGATGTTTCTTTCTATTCTGAAGATGACTCTATTTATTCCTTCAAACGTTTCTTTATAGACACCATCCCCATGTTCAACTCCGTATTGAAATTACGGATTAAGAAAATAACCTAAAAAAGGATAATATATTATTATGGATGAAAGTCTAAATATAAAATTACATGATAAAAATAAATTTATAAATTATATCAACATACCGGCAGAATGAAGATCGGAATGCATGTATCTCCATCGCTTGTCTATTAAATCATTATATATGGAATGATAACGAGAATTTTGTCTAATTGCTTGTTTAGCTCTATCAATGGCTTCATATATGAAACCCATGGTTGGTTTCTCGTCACCATCAACAAGTCTCAAAACTTTTACTAAAGGCTTAAACACCTTCAATATGTCTTGGGACTTACTCCAGAATTCACTGTCATTAACAATTGTTCTTGCTTCATATGACGGTCCATTTTTCGCTTTACCAAATTTAGATCGTCTAAACTCTTTGGAGTTGAACATGTTTCTCAGACCTTGCTTTTGCTGTACAATTGCTTGAAGTTGTAGAAACTGTGTTGCAAATCGGGTAACACCAAGACGGACAATTTCTCCACCTCTAGTATATTTTTTCATGAGGTCGACAGTCCATATATAGTTATAGAGAAAATTTGTCGCAGTCTTTGCATCAGTTAATAACTTCTGTACATTTTCCTTTTTTCCTATATCCTCCAAGCAAAGATCTAAACAATGAGCCACACAAGCAGACCAATACAAATGAGGCCGCTTCTCCATCAGTTTCTGACCAGCTGCTTTCAGTGCTGCTTCATTATCTGTAACCACTTGAACAACAAACTCTTCTCCCACTTCTTCAACAACTTTATCTAATAATTAAAAGTAGTAATCTGTGTTTCTACTAACAACATCAGAAGCATCAATATATTTCAAGAAAATTGTCCCCTTACTACTATGCACCAAAAAATTCATAATATGAGTATGGTTAATACCGTTCGTCCAACCATCACACATTATCGTCACCCCTTTTTCTTCCCATGTACCTCTCAATATGTTCAACCACTTCTTCATTTCCCTATATTCATTCTCTAAATATACATTTGAGATTTCATAAGGGGTCGGACATTTAACCCCTTCACCTACCTCAGCAGCTGTAACAATCAAATTATGCAACCAAGGAGAGTTAGCTTAACTCATAGGTAAGCGATCATAAATAAAAAACTTGCTTACTGCCTCTCCTAGCTTCCTCCTCAATGTCTTCATGATACCCTTACTGATTTTCGGTTGCTTCATGCTTTTGCTCCTCATAAGATCAATATTTGTAGATCTCAACTCCAGAGTAACATCTTCAGGCCTTTCACCCCCACCAACACTCGCATGAGATATCCCACCTTGTTCATATATATTTCCACGCCCTCCTGTTTGTTGTCTAAATTGTTGCCTGTCTTCCCATTCTCGATGTGATCTAAGGTTTTCCTGTGTAGCAAACCTCATTCGTTCATCAATAAGGTGATCCACATCTTCATCTTCATCTTCTCCTCTCAGGCGTGCTTCAAATTATTCTTTTCTTTTTTTGGAGTCATTTTTCTTTGCTTTTCCTTCAAGAAGAAGCTTCATCATACCTTCTCTAGCCAATTTGCTCACTCTAGCACAACCAGACATTTGTCCTTTCATATGTGCTATATGTTGCTTCACTCTTGTAATGCCACCTTTTATTATCTTGTGACAAAGTTTGCATTCGATATTGTTACGACTTCCGGCTAGTGGGTTTCCAAAATGCCATCCAATATCATCACTTGGAGCACCATCTAATCTTTGTGTAGGAAATTCTTTTCTTGGAGTAATTGTGTAAATTTTATACAGCTTGTTCAATATTTATAAATAAACATCAATCAATAATTCAACCAAACTTACAACTTTAATCTAAACTAGCCTTCAAAAAAAAAAACTTTAATATAAACTAGTAATTAGCAAAACACAGAAAATCTAATTAATAATTACAACAAATTATTTAATACAACAAATCAATTATTAACATATAATTTGAACAATAAATACTAGCTAAACATATACTAAACTAGTAATTAGATTAATATATCAATATATATTTTATTTCCCTCTCAAATTTTCCCTACATTATTCCCAAATCTCAATTAATTTCCCACCTAAATTTTTTGATTAAAAAAAAAATTCCCCCCTAAAAAATTCCCCCCCACCCAATTGGGGTTCCCTCTAAAAAATCCCCCCCCCCCCCCACACACGCCACACACTCACTCACACTTTTGTTTTTTCCTGATACCCATCCTTCTCTCGTCCATCACCTCGCTCCTCTCCTCTGTTTCTACAAGCTTCTTCTTCCCCTCCTCTGTTTCTTTTTTTTTCTTCATTTTCTTCCCATCCATACTCACTCAAGTCTCAACCGGTAACCCTCCTCCTCCGTCACTCGTCCGGCGCGGCGGCCACCCATCAGACGACCTATGGGCTCGCGGTTCGCCACTTCGCCCCAAAACCCAGATCGCGGCTCCCCTCCCCTCTCACTCAGGCTCAACCTCTCTTCTCTTCAACGCCTCACGAGTCAGTGAGTCACGACCTATGGCCTCCGGCCCTCCGCCTCAAGACCCACGGCCTCCACCTCACGACCCTCCTCAGTCACGGCCTTAAGCCTTCACCCATGGTGACTCAACCCCACACCCGGAGGACGGCGACATAACAGTGAGCAGATCAGAGCAAAGGAGGAAAGGAAGATCTTACCTTGGGGTGAGGCTAGTAGATCAGATGCTTTGGGATTCGAAGCACAGTGAGGCTTGACCGCTTGAGCAGATCCACTGATCCAGAGCAAATAAGTGAGACTGAGGAATGAGGTAATATGAGAATGAGACATTGCGTGAAGCACTGAAGCATAAAGCATAAAAGAGATAAAAGCAAAATCAAAATTTGATCTGACAAGCAGGTTAGGAGAATCTCTTTTTCTGATACATTTTGAAATCTGTTTGTCTGATATGAGAATTTGTTTTTTTGCACCTATGATTGAGTTGAACGAAACTGTTTTGGGTGTTTGAAACTCCGTTGCGGTTATACGATCGTTGCGGCCGTTACGGCGTTACGTTGCGGTCGTTACGCCGTTACTTTGCGGCCGTAACGAGTGATTTTGAATCACACCGCAATTGCGGCCCGACGTCGTTGCGGTGAGTCCCGCAACCGCATTAGCGGTTGCGGACTGCATTTTGAAACCCTGATGCAAACACATCATGGGCCCCTGCTGCAACACAAACACAAGCACTTGCTGTAAACAGATCTCAGCCACCTGCTGCAATGCAGACAACAACACCAACAACTAGAGGTGAAGGACAAAAAGGTCAACCAACACGAGTGTTGTGTTGACTAATGTAATGATGTTGGGTTATTTTGGGTTACTTAGGTTGTGTTGGTCACTTTGGAAAATTACCATATAGTGACAATGTTAGGTTTTTGGACCCAATTTTTTTGTGTTGACTGATATGTAATGATGTTGGGTTATTTAGGTTGTGTTGGCCACTTTAAATTACTATGTAATGACAATGTTAGCTTTTTGGACCCACTTTTTTGTGTTGGCTAAGATGTAATGATGTTAGCTTTTGACAATGAGATTGTGCTAGCTTTTACTAAGTAAGAGTGTTTTCAGTCCATCTTAACTGATTTTGAGTAATGTAATTAGGTGCTGCAAAATCTGAATATAATTGGAAACAAATTCAAGGTAGACACAAGTAGCTAATAATATAGGTGATTTTATCACAATTGATTACAAACAAAAGATTACAGACAATGACTCGTTACTTCAAATACATAGTGGTTGCGTGTAACACCCCGATTTTCGTATAAGGGATTATGTTACTATGGATGCCTAGTTGTTGTTGTTGTTGTTGTTGTTATTAATACTAATGAAGTTAGTATTGTTATTTATATAATTGATAATGTAATTGTGAATAGTATTGTAGTATTTTTATGCTTATACATATATATGTACGTATATATTAATACATATGATAATATGTATATTAATAGTATATGATTATTTGCATTAATATGAGATTGCGTCTCTTAATGTGTGATCCTATATGAATATATGATTTTATTTGTGATTTTATATGTATTATATGATATGTGATTTTATTAATAATAAGTGATTAAGAATGATATGATGAGATATCATGTGATTTAGTATTTAAATAGAGATAGTATAATTCTTAGATTTTAGCCCCTCAACCAATCAGATTTGAGTCCTTATTAATAAAGGATAATCCTCTTTTTGGTTACCTCTTAAGATCTTATCATAATCTCCTAAGGATCCTATCTAGGAATAACTACCAAATTTGTCACTAAACTTACATTGAACGTTTGACCATCTTAGAGTCCGATTTAGGATTCGGTTGTTATACTTTAAATTGTAGATATTTCTTTGAGCTTTCTAATGACACAAAGCACACCTTAATCAGAAACTTATAGCTCAAGTTATGGTCAAAATACCGATCTATATACAGTTTGGACTGAAATAGGAGCCCGTTATGCCCTAACTTGTATCTATACCATAAGACTCGACCTAAACCCTATTTATCACATTGTTAAACTCAGAATAGCTGCCTCTCTTCATCTTTCTTAGTTTTCCCTTGAACCCCTTGAAGTTCTTGGAGTTTGTGAGTCCGTTTGGGAGAGAAGTTACGCGTGCTAACATCGTTTAAAGTAACGTAGTTATCCCTCCTTAATATCATTTTCCCTTTCTTTTGAATTGGGGAATAATTGGTTATTCTCTTCCCTTCTTGTTTGACCAAGGCTTGAGAAACTTGTCGAGCCGCTCGAGAGAACGTGTCTAGTTTGCAACATCATCGTTTTGGGAATCTTCATACTAGGTATGGGGAGAAGGAATAATAATGACATGTAGGCGTTGGGGGTAGCGTAAGATGAATGGTTAACCCATGACCCTGTCATATGTTGTTGTCTATTTGATGTTAATTTATGTATGTATGATATGATTATAATGTTAATGTCATGCTTTAATTGTTATATACTGTTTTATGTTAATTATTGATGATGTATGAATGGATGGTACTGGTATGCCCAATTGAGTATGATGTTTAATGATGCCATGAATGTCTATGATGATGATGATGCTATTATGATGATGATGTTATTATGATTATGAAAATGCTGTTATGATAATGAAGATGATGTGGTGCTCCGTTTGAGTGTTGATTGTTGGGTATGTTAATGTCAACAATGACGTTAATAAGAATAAAACCAATTAATATGGCTTATTAATGATGTTAAAATACGTTAACAATGATAATAAGATTTAAGTGGTGTTTTCCTAGTTGTTCATAAGACATGAATATAGTGTGAGATGTAAGGTTATGTTCATAGGGCTTAGTTAAAGACGCTAGGATTGATTAGTGAGTGTTCTAGGAACATTAATAACGAAGCTATGATTAAAGGATTAATTCCCCATGATGATAAGACATGGATATTAATGAAGAACAGTTAAGATTAATGAAGCTGATGTTCAATGGATTAGTTAAAAGTTGAATCTGTGATCTGTCCCAAGGATATGGGAAAGGGTTTCTGACCCTTTCTGCCTAGATCAGTACGGCCACACTCCATCGAGCAGGGTCGTGCTTAACAGGGAGCACGCCCGAGCTCCAGTTTGAAATCCAGAGCAGGGCGCGCAATTGAGCACGCCCGTGCTCAGCTGGCAGCACGACCGTGCTTGCCTGTAGGTTCAGCACGCCCGTGCTGAGGGTGAGCACGCCCGTGCCCACCTGACCAGAACAGAACCAGAATGCTGAAAACAAGGATTCTACCCCAAAGTATCCAATTAATGAAAGAAGACACCAAACGAAGAAAATATGAGTTAGATAAATTAAAGATGTTGCTCTGTACCTTGGTAGCTGAGTGGCCAAGGGGGCCTTGATGCTTAATGGTCAAGGTGTTGAGCTCTGTACCTAAATCAGTCGGAGTGTCAATAATTAAAGTGGAAAGATGATGTTCCGTACATTGGTAGCCTAGCGTTCGCTCTAAGGGGGCCTCGATAGCCGAGTGGTCGAGGTGTTGAGCTCTGATGCTTATTGTCCAGAGTGTTGTTGTTCTATACCTTGGTAGCCTAGCGTTCTTTCCAAGGGGGCCTCGATAGCCGAGTGGTCGAGGTGTTGAGCTCTGGTGCTTATTGGCCAGAGTGTTGTTGTTTTGTACCTTGGCAGTCGAGTGGCCAAGGGGGCCTTGATGCATAATGTCAAGGTGTTGTTAAAATATATTGGACCTTGGTAGCCGAATGGTCAAGGGGGCCTTGATGCTTAATGGTCAAGGTGTTGAGCTCTGGTGCTTTTTGGCCAGAGTGTAAGTGAAAAGATTACGTGATAAAATATTAAAGACTAAAGATGAAAGATAACGTTGATGATGATGATGATCATGAACTTGGGTAGCTGAGTGGCCCAAGCGGAGGTGGTGATTGTTGGTTGTGCGTCGTGTTGCTCATTCATGAACTGGAGTAGTGGAGTAGCGTTGCATCGCATAACATACATTGTTCGGAATGATATATATATATATATATCTGATATTGATGTGATGAGATGGTTGTGTTGATATACTATGTTTATATGATGCGTAACACCCTAAACTTGGTGTCACACGGTTACCCATTGTGGAAACAAAATTCATTAAATTGCTGGTTACTTTCGAAAAATAATAATTTCTTATTAAATAAGTATACTAAAATAGTGATGATTTTTTTTTCAAGATGGATGAACACTCAGAACATGAATAACGGAAACACACATATATGTAAACATTAACAGTAGTAGCATAAGTACTCAGTTACAACATAATCATAAGGCCTTTACAGGAACATGTTATTAGTAGAATTAGGAAAAGTAGTGAGGAACATAGTATTAACAAAAGCAAAAAGGTCTGGAATCACATTTCCAAACACCTTGGCTCTTAGAAGCCAGAAATAAGCCGAACAAGGATACACTACCCTAAAATACACCTACAGCTCTGGTCAATCTATAAGTAGCCATTAGGGAGGCGAGAAACCATACCCCCACTCCCAGAAGACGAAGTGGGCTCAGGATCAATGACGTATTCTCCCTCATCAGGGGAGTCAAAATCTTCATCGTCATCGAGTACCACGTAGTTCGGTTCATCATTTTCATCATCCGGTGCAGCATGCTCCGGCTCATCGTCGTCAGCTATCATATACTCCATCTCCTCGTCGTCCTCAAAGAACTCCTCCGGATCCTCCTCCGGTGGTGATGCAGGAACGACACCGGGTAAGGGCACCCCAAGAGGTGGATGCTCATGCAACAGCCCCTGATCGGCCAAACGTTGGAGATAGTACCAGATAGGTGGTAGCGATATCCTCACCGACTCCACTGTCTCTACTCTACGCTGTGGTCCGCCTTCTGCTGGTCCCTCAAGGGAAGTCATCGGTCCGGTATAAGTAGCGGAGTGGGATCCCGGATGAATTACCCATGCAGCCGTAAGATGAGCATTCTCAAAAGTTAGGGTCTGCACTCCCGCTGGTGCCAGGGGGATATTGGGATCCATCTAAACTCATATATATAACAAGTCCATATAGGGAAGGAAACAACAAAAGAATATGCAAGAGTGAGATACCGATATATGGAAGATCACAATAACCATATGCATGATACATGCATCATATAAGCATATTAAGCATTTACCAGATAATTTATCAGAAATAAACATGTATAATATCAAGGGGTCTCATGCCCGCACAATTAGCTTTTATAAAAGCATGCATGACACTTCAATATCCAGGCTCTATCTTAATCTCATGAGATATCATCACCTTTTCATCGTTGAATAATAAGGAGTTGTTCAGGCTCAATTGCCACACGGGCACATCGTCTCGGACACCTCGTGCACCAAAGCATCCGGAATAAACATCATCTAGAATGCCTCATTTATCAGGCCATTCGGAATAGCAGGCACGTCTGCCAAATGGAGTAATGCATGAGAAAACCTTTCATTTTAAACAGCTTTTCTTTATGATCATTCTCTTTTGCTGTCGAAGCTTAAAAGCTAATGACTATTCATAAATTTCATTATTTGAAATTATCCAACATCAACACAGGACACGCAGTCTGAGTGCTCAATCACAACGCCTTAGACCGATGCACCAGTCTTGGGCTTGTGGTTATAGAAAACATCATTCATCTTTAACATCGTTGTCTCACCTTGTGAGTAGGACATACAGTCCATAACATCGGGACACGGATCAAAGATCTATGTGTAATTATAAGACACTAGAAGCGACCTCTCGCGAACTAGATCCACTTTTAACATGTTTCTTACTTTTTGTTCAGTGAAACACAAATACAAAATAAAAGGCTCGGTAACTTGTCTAAGTTACCGGAATATTTTCGAAAATATTTTTATATAAAATCTTTTCATTTGGAAAATCATTTGTAAAATATTATGAGAAATCAATTTTCTCTTGAAATCCTTTCCTTAAATTCATTTCTAAATAAAGTCAAATGTTTTCCAAATCCATAAAACATATATTTTCTAAATGGTTTTCTCTTATGCGAAAATCTTTATTCATAAGGAAATGATTTCCTTTTTAACTTGAAAATATTTATAACAAGTGTTCTAAAAATTTTCATCTTTCAAAAATAATGACCTTACGTGAATTCTTCATTTCCAAACCACATTCTTTAATCAAAGAAATCACCAAAACATCTTTGTGCATTTTTTTTAAAGATTTTCTTAAAGCTTATCAAAGCTTTTAATCTTATCATTATTTGAGCACCAACAAATGACAGGCTTCTCAGGTATCAATCAAACATCAATATAATAACAATCGAGAGTATAGCAGTTAATAACAGTTCATGTCATACGTGTTTCATAACACTTTAATCCAGTAAATAATCAAGTAATAAAACAACTACCAGACAATTACCACAACAGTCCAAACATACCAGTCATTCAAACATTGATTCAAACGTTCTAACAGGATTCCAATAAATCAACAGTTCATATAAACACATGCACACAGTTATTGAGTATCCCTCAGGCTGTCCCCTCTTACCTTTGGTGAAGGTAAAAGTGCTTGGTGTTTGAAGTAACGAACCACGAACGTCCTCGCTTTCTTCGCTATGAAAGTCTAAAGATACCAACACAATACCACAAGTTAAAAATCAACCAAGAACACTAGACTCTCAAGACCTAGGTTCGGCCTTCTCAAAATATTAGGGTTTGAGATTTTCAAAAATCATACCACTCATGGATTAATGATCCTTAAGTGTTAGGGATTCATAATCAATGATCATTTTTCAAAGATTGAACAAAACTCCTCTAAGTCACTAGGTTAGGGTTTCGGCCTTTTCCTTAAAAATAGGCTAGAAATTTTCAAACTTTTCAAGCTCTTAGATTTAGCATTAAAAGGTACTAAGAAGCTCAAATCCATGATCATATTTGAAAAGTTGAAACAAAACATCCTAGGTCCAAAACCTACTAGGTTCGGCCATCCTTGGATAAATAGGCTAGAAATTTTTGTTTGATGCAAGCTCTTAGATTATAATTTCATAGAAATTGGTTTCAACTCAAATGGATTTTTCTATAATTTTCTAGAGATTTTAGAAGTTTAAAGAGCTTTAAGAACATTTTAAGAAAACATAGAGTAAACTCATGAAATAAAAGCAAGATTTGAAAAAGAAGAGCATGGGAGAGTTACCCTTGAAGCTAGGAAGAAAACTTGTGAAAGCTTGAAGCTTGAAAATGAATAAAAATGGAAGCTTTAAGTGTTAGAAACTTGAAGTAAGAATGGAGAAGAAGAAGAAAATGGATGAGATGAAATGAAGTGGGTATTTATAGAGTGCGGGAGGAAGAGTGGCGTGAAGAGGGAGGAAGAGTGAGCTTGGAGAGCAAGTTTGGAGTTAAGGAGGTGTTTGGTTGGAAAAAGTGAAGAAAAATGAGTTTTTGATTAGAATATGATATAATTTGAAAAAGTGTATACTTTTTGAGTGTGTCATGACCCTTGTCAATCACATCCCCTCATGACACTTAACTCCTTTTGTGCTCCCTAATCTGTTCTATTTCGTATCCGGTTGCACCTCCAATCGTAGTTTTCGACGTTTTCACCTGAATAAAATATTTTATTTTATTTTCGAACGTAAATTTTCAAAATAACCTAAGTTGAAGGAAACATGATAAAAACACTAACCGTTTCTTTCACAGGTCAAAATTAGGTTTTCTGCTTAGTAAACTTTTGTTGTCAGTGAAAACGAGACCGACTTTTGTTTGAGTTTTCAACCGAAACTTTAACCGTGACTTTTTACGGTAGGATAACACAAGAAAATGATTTTAGTCTATTTAAAAGATCCTCTGGATTTTAATAAAAATAAGCACATATAATTATGTATTTACTGATGTAGAAAGACACAAATCGGGGCGTTATATGATGCATGTTCATCTTGCTAACTGCTTCCATGCCGTTATGTTGATATGTATGTTTCTTACTCCCCGTCTTTTGTTGTTGCCTTGCATGTACCCCTTTTTGTGTTATGCAGAGGACGGTGAGCAGTGTGCTGAGGAGTGACTCTGAGGAGCCGCTTCTTGAAGTTTAGTTTATGTTTAGTTTAGTTGTTATCCGAATTGTTTTATCGGATCGGTTATACCAGCTCTGTGATGTGACATCGGGGTTGGACTATATGTTTTGTTTATGTTATGTTATCATTTAAACATGTTTTATTTCCGTGTTGAGACCTTGTTACAATGTGGTATCCTTTACCCGTTGGTTTTCTTTCGTAATAAATGATATGCATGTGTTTATCAAATTTCGAAAAACTACATTGTTTCCTTCTATGTTATCGCTTTATAAATACATGCGGGGTAGATGGTGTCACACTCTGCCTTAGGTAATGTGTACATAACAACCATAAGAAAAAATGATCCCTAACACCCACAACCATTTTTTGGTACAATTTAGGGAGCTCTACAGACTCGTGATTTGTCTCCTTTGTCTCATAATTCCATATCCCTATCATTCACGACCTCCTCTGAAAACCATGGAAAGAAACGACAACCAATTCCTTGATCCCCTTTCTGCATTTAACATGCAAGGCCATGTATCAGTAAAACCATAACTTAAACACAACAATGTATCTTTAGGTTTTGCTTACCATATAGTTCATGCAACACCATAATCTTCTCCTTCAATTAGTAGTCGTGACCACAGTTCGCAGAACAACCTTCATTCCACAGTAACAGAGTGGCACGAACTTGCTTCCACCACTCGCTGACAATACACCAGAAGCAGATGTCCCACAATGATTGTTCAACAAATTTGTCCTACACTTGCACATAGGTAAGGAACTTAGATTCTATTGAGCGAGGAATAGGAAGAAGCGACGAGAAAGATTTACAAGAACCCTAATTTTCAATTTGGGGTTGCAGATCCACAATGGTGATAATACATTGTTAGTTGCCACATGAGAGGATAATGGCCACGTAGGAGTGAAGTAGACAACGTGAGTGACTGGAGTGATAGAAATGACTATTTTGAGTAACCTTTGAAATATAAAAGACCAAATTGAATTGTTTTAAAAATAAGGTTCCAAATTAAATCTAAAAAAATAAGATAAAAGATAAAAAAGATTCAATTTGGAACCTTATGTTTAAAAAGATTCAATTTGGAATATTAGATTCTCAAAAACCTAATTTAGCCTACCTTAAATAAAGAGTAACGTTATTTGTTAGGACACCTGAGTAAATCTATGTTATTTACGTGGTTAATTAAGTGAAAGAGGAAAGATAGAGATAGAGAGACTCTTTTCTCTTTCGTGTCACCTGCTCTCCTTCCTTTTTCAGTTCTCCCGCTCTTCTTCTTCTCCCAACGTTGCAGATCCTTCTTCTTCTTCATGCACGAATTCTCGCCGTCATCTGAGCGCGTCTCACTTCCTTTCTTCGTCTACGAATTTACTCATCATTTTCTTCCATGACGAGATCCAGTTATCTGCGCCTCTCATCTCTCTACGAATTAGCATCGAGTTCTTGCTTCGTGCTTCAAGAGCAACGCACCTCGGTGGATATGGTGAATCGAACTCTCCTCTGCAACAACAGTGAGTGTATTTCAACACTGTCCACTATGTGTTTGCCTCAATGCCTCAATGAGAACCTGAAATGAATATGGTTTGTTTGATGCATTTTTGTTTTTGAATTTGTTATATCAATGCACTTATTTGCAAATGGCTTAGAGAATTTCTCACTTTAGTTCGTTTCTTTTTTTAATTCTAATGTGTCCTTGTCTTCATTGTGTAAGTTGTTTTCATTCTAATGTGTTCCTGTCATCCCTTGTTCCACTTTTCGCTGCTAATGCTAGCAATGAATATGCTTATTTAGTTCATGCATTTGAACTTCAAGTTATCTACCGGTAAATCTAATTCTCTGTCAAAAAAAAAATATAGTTTTTTTTTGCAGCTTGCTGCTGTTTTGAAAAGCTGGCGTAGACATCTTTTGAGTTAGCTGTTACTAACTAAAATTTATTTTCAATATATAGAGTGTAACCAGTGTCTCAACTCTACCATCTGACAAATAAGTAGACATTAAATGCATATATCTCTCTGATTTACCTATGCTGACATCAATTTAAATGGGAAGATTGCAGATGAAGTGGGTGCTTTTCTAATGATGGATATGGCTCACATAAGTGGGTTTGTTGCTGCGTCTGTGCTCAATAATCCCTTTGAGTTTTGTAACATCGTGACGACCACAACTCACAAGGTTTGCCTTGAGATTTTATGTCATGCTTTGTATTTTTGGGTTCAAAATGAAAAAGAGAAGAGGAATTTCTTTATCTTTGTAAAAACATAATGCTATGTTTACTTGAAACCAATGGTTGAACTTAATAGAGGCATATGGGGAGTTTTTCTATGTTTCTCATTTTTTCTCTCTCTCAAGCAATCTATTATGCATGATATTATTTTTATGTTAACTATTTGTTCATGTTTCAAATCAAGTATGCCATATGTCAACGAAGTTCCAGTTTGTGTCCTAAATGATTAGGAAATGTATTTCAAACCTGCAATTAAGTTGACATATACATGATGTTTTGTTTGTTCTCTCTTTAATTATAAGAATTTTATATAAACTAAATGAAACAAAGTTTATGACTGAGTATAAAGTCCTAACTCCTAAATCTTAGGTTGTTAATCAATGTTGGCTAGTTTCTTAGTTATTTTTAATGGTAATTTAGTTTCAATGTATTGTTAATATGATTTTCTTGTACTGTATTATTTGATATGTAAACCTAAACTCCAATCATTTGCCCCTCCAAAATTTTAACAATTTCGGCCACTAACTGTGAAGCATATACTTATCTTTGTCATACTAATTAACACATTAGTGACTTAATCCATTATATATGTTCTCCAGTCTTTGAGAGGTTCTAGAGGTGGTATGATATTCTTCAAGAAAGATTCCGTGCATGGAGTTGATCTGGAGTCTTCCATTAACAATGCTGCTTTTCCCAGGGTGCAGGTAAATTGGAAACGTCCTCTAATTAGTTCTCTATTAGCTCTTCTGGTTGAGAAGATCTGATGAGGATTTCATCCTATGCACCTATATACATGCTTTTATCTTCTTTATCTTTCTACTTTGTGATTTTGATGGTTTGGAATTATCCATGGTGGTCCTCAACTCTTCATAACACACAATTGGAGGATTAGCAGCTTGCTTGAAGTATGCACAATCTCAGAATTTAAAATTTACCAAAACCAGGTATGTTCCTTTCATCGTTGGATAGAATCGAGCATAACGACTTACCTACAACTATAACTTATACAATTACCACCCTGCAAATGGCTTAGAGATGCTCTCAGTTTTGGTTCTTTTCTTTTGTTAATTCTAACGTGTCCCTGTCTTCATTGTATAAGTTGTTTTCATTCTAATGTGTCCTTGTCATCTCTTGTTGCTCCACTGTTCGTCGCTAATGCTAGCAATTAATATGCTTATTTAGTGTGTGTTTGGTTCTATGGTGGAGAGTATAGAATGTTTGCCCCTTGTCAAACGTGATTTTAGTAGAAATATTAAGTGTTTGGTTACTGTCAGGCAAATTTGATTTTGCCGACAAATGTGATTTTAATAGAAGCTATGGAAAATAACCTTTGTGTTGGTTTGAAAAATTTACATCGAACTTTCTTTCAAGATAAAAACATCCAAACATAAATCACAACACTTCAAACGCAATTGTAACCAAATTAATTTTACAAAATCAATTTCATTCAAAATCACATTTATCAAACACCCATCCAAACATACACTTAGTTTGAAATGCAAAATGGGTTCATCCTGAGTTACTTATGGCCTAATGAAGAGGCTGCCAAATCTAACATGCTATTGTCCTTTGAAGATGTTCCTTTCCTGAATGTTGAAATTATTGGAACTGATTTAAGACCAGTCTTTATATGCATATCCTTAATGCCTTTGAATTCCTATAATTCTTCTTCGACCTCTTAGATTTAGACTGCCTTTTGGCCAAAAGTGTCTGAGTTCTTCAAGGATTCCCTTGGCCTAGGTGATGCTGCTATTGTGGTGGGTAAGTTTCCATTTTACCGGAGTCCAATAATTTTATATGAACTGTTGGAACACAATAGAAATATCTGTTGGAACACAATAGAAATAAGATATGAGTTAGAACAACTTATATGAATTGAAGATTAGATTTTAGGCCCCGTTTGTGAGAGCTTAAATAAGCTCCTTATGACTTATCTGATGTCATAAGTTCTTATGCCACGTGTTTGCCACAACTTATGAAAAGAACTTATGGCATTTCATAAGTTGCTTTTAACTTATTCTCATAAGTTAGGAAAACTAACTTATGAAATTGCAAAAGCTCTTATGCGGACAAGCGCCGAGCGCCGGCAATCAGCGCCGAGCGCCGGCAACCAGCGCCCCGCGAACTTTCACTCGCCTCGCGAGTGTGGAAACCAGAAGCCAGCGCCCAACGCTGGTGATGTAGCGCCCAGCGGTGAAAAAATAAAGCGTTTTTCATCTTTGTTTAAAAAAAAAAAAACCAATAAATCAAATTATTTGGTTTTTTTTGTTGAAGCAATCAAATTGTTTGTTAAAATTACATTTTTATTGTAATTTTATAAAAAAAGTGTCCATAAGCACTTATATAGTAATGTATCCAAACGCCTTAATTTTGTATAAGTGCTTTTTGAAATATGCATCCAAACGCACATGACTTATTGAATTCAAGCTCTTATGGCATAAGCTCTTGTACAATAAGACCTTATGCTATAAGTGCTTAGTTAAGTTATTTACCCAAACGGGGCCTTAATCATTACTTTGATGTATTGGAGGCTAAAATATACAGTTAGATAAAATATGCACTAAAATATACTGTTAAACAAAGATGCTAGCTCAGTGGAAACAGAGATTGCTCAAGGGTGCGAAGCTTATGGAAAGAGTTACTTTGAATCTTACCCATTCATTTTAATTTAATCTAATAGTTAAAAAAATACTTAATTCGTTGAATAAAAAAATATTTAATGGTAATTTAATAAGGAGAAAGAAAAATGTAATTTATTAAATGAATGGATATATCTTAAATTTGGACTACTCATTTGAATTTATAATAGTCATTCATTAAAATTTATACATTTATAATTTTTTTAATGCATAGATACTTTTATGTTTTAACATATTAAATTTAGAAAAAATTATTAAATTTTAAAAATTAAGTAATATATACCGCAGCGAATTTTAATTATAAAGTTAAGAATTGATGTACATATAATATGCAATAACAGTTTTTTATTGGTTTATCAAATTCTTTCCAATTGTTAAAAATAAGTATTGACTAAAATATTTTATTAGTGTATCTATTTGACGTATTATAATCTACAACAAATGTGTCAAAAAGCTTTTATAAAAAAAATGTGTCAAAAAGCCAAAGAAAAGTTTCTTGTCCTTTGCTATACATCAAGTAAGTTAAAGAGGAACCAATATCTTCACCAAAAAAAAGAAACAAAGGAAACAATATGTCCGGACTCAATTTAGTGTTCTTGACCGGTCATAATGAGATTCTGTTGTCCCATTCTTAAGGCCTCTGAAGCACGTTTAAGTTGCATTGCAACATAGGTAATTATATAATATCAAAGTAAATATCAAGATTCAAAGTAAATGACTATTCCAAAATAATAAGTCAAGGTGATCCTGTGTCTACATCTAGAGTTTAAATGAAAAGAAACGGTGGGAATAGTTCCAAAGTTCAAAACAAATGAAGAAGTAACGCATTGATGAAGAAGTTCAAAGATCCGTCTTTAAGTTAACCTCCGTTTACATAACGTTGTCTATGGCATGTCCATCGTAGTATACTCATTACTGATCGTGTTCTTTACATGTTATATAAGATGCTCTTGCAGTTTCTTTTGTAAGTATTTTTGGCTCGTCGGAGGGCTCTGCTAACATAGCCGGTCTCAAGCCCGGATAAAAGGAGAGGGTTGTGTTAGGCCATCGACAACCAACGTAAAACTTAGTCGAATCTCTATGACATGGATCAACGACGTAATAATGTTAATGTTAGGTCGTTGCCCTGAAGCAACGCGCTGTATAGCTCGAGTACAGTGTCAAATGAGTAAGGGCCGTTGCATCACTGCCTGGATGTAGTGAAAAATAAGCAAGGGTTCCCACATTTTTGTGAACGAGTGTGGGTAAAGAAACTAGTTCACGAGAGTAGGATTCGCTTTGGAACTTGGAATATAGGCACACTTACAGGTAAATCAATGGAAATAGTTGACACTATGATTAGGAGGAGGATCAATTTCATGTGCCTACAAGAAACTAAGTGGGTGGGAGAAAAGGCAAAGGAATTAGATTCTTCGGGTTTTAAGCTTTGGTACACTGGCAAAGTAAAATCGAGAAATTGGGTGGGCATAATTGTGGATAAATATTGGAAGAATGATATTGTGGATGTAAAAAGGGTTGGAGATAGGATCATTGCCCTAAAATTTGTAGTGGAACAAGACACCTTTAATGTGATTAGTACTTACGCACCTCAGGTAGGGTTAGAAGAACACTTCAAGGTAAAATTTTGGGAGGATTTAGAAGGCCTAATTCAGGAAATACCGCTAGGTGAAAATATTTTCTTAGGAGGGGATCTAAATGGGCATGTAGGAAGGGCACCTAGAGGTTACGACGGTTTGCATGGGGGATATGGCCTAGGGGAGGTAAATGGTGAAGGCAAGTCTATTCTGGACTTTTCATTTGCTTTCGATCTTACTATAGCCAATACCTGTTTTAGGAAACGTGAGGAGCATCTTATCACGTACAAAAGTGGGGTGACAAGCTCTCAAATAGATTTCTTTCTTATTAGGAGATCGGATAGAAAGATTTGCTTGGACTGTAAAGTCATACCTGGAGAGAGCTTGACTACCCAACATAGAGTCTTGGTTATGGATGTAAAAGTTAAGAGGAGTGTGAAGAGAAGAGGCCACGAAAAGGTTTCAAGGATCAAGTGGTGGCAATTGAAGGGTGAAAAACAAAAGATCTTCCAACACAAGGTTTTGGAGGGAGGGTTTTGGGAGGCAAACGGAAGTGCAAATGATATGTGGGACAAGATGGCCAAGGGGATTAGGAAGGTAGCTATAGAGACGCTTGGTGAATCAAGAGGATTTGGACCTAGGGGTAAAGAATCCTGGTGGTGGGATGAAAGTATGCAAGCTAAGGTTCGGGTTAAAAGGGAATGTTTTAAAGCTTGGTCTTTATGTAAAAATGCTGAAAATTGGGAAAATTATAAGGTGGCTAAAAAAGAGACCAAGAAGGCAGTCAGCGAAGCTAGAACTAAAGCTTTTGATGGGTTGTACCAATCCTTAGGCACCAAAGATGGTGAGAAATCTATTTATAGGCTTGCTAAAAATAGGGAAAGAAAGACAAGAGACTTGGACCAAGTGAAGTGTATTAAGGATGAAGAAGGTAGCGTTTTGGTTAAGGAACAAGATATTAAAGATAGATGGAAGAATTATTTCCATAAGTTATTTAATGAAGGATTTGAAGTTTTATCATGCTCACGGGTGCTTGACAACAGAGAGGAGGACCAAAATTACACTTTTTATCGTAGAATCCAAGAGCATGAGGTAAAAGAAGCTTTGAGAATGATGGATAATGGCAAAGCAGTTGGACCGAACAATATACCTGTGGAGGTATGGAAGAGTCTCGGAAGTAGAGGCATTAGTTGGCTCACGAAGTTCTTTAACGAGATTATGAGGTCAAAGAAAATGCCGGATGAATGAAGGAGAAGCACTTTAGTTCTGATTTACAAGAAGAAGGAAGATATACAAAATTGCGTAAATTATAGGGAGATTAAGCTTATGAGTCATACTATGAAGCTATGGGAAATGGTGCTTGAACGAAGACTAAGAAAAGAAACCAAAATCACCGACAACCAATTTGGTTTTATGCCCGGGAGGTCGACCATGGAAGCAATTTACTTGCTACGACGAGTGATGGAACAATATCGAATGTATCAAAAAGATTTACACATGGCCTTCATTGATTTGGAGAAAGCGTATGATAGGGTGCCAAGAGAGGTTTTGTGGAAAGCCCTAGAAAAGAATGGTGTTCGGATTGCATATATTCGAGCTATCAAGGATATGTATGAGGGGGACCACGACCAGTGCGAGAACGCAGGGTGGAGCCACAGAAGATTTCCCAATAACCATAGGTCTGCACCAAGGGTCATCTTTAAGCCCCTATCTTTTTACCTTGGTCTTGGATGTACTTACGGAGCACATTCAAGAGCCAGCACCGCGATGCATGCTTTTCGCAGATGATATAGTTCTAGTTGGAGAGTCGAGAGATGATATAAATGGAAGGTTGGAGACATGGAGACAAGCTTTAGAAGCATATGACTTCCATTTAAGTAGAAGCAAGACGGAGTATATGGAATGTAAGTTTAGCAAAAGGCGAAACACCTCTAGCTTAGAGGTGAAAGTTGGAGACCACAACATACCACAAGTTACATGGTTTAAATATCTTGGGTCTATTATACAAAATGACGGAGAAATTGAGGGAGATGTAAACCATCGGATTCAATCAGGGTGGTCGAAATGGAGGAAGGCTTCGGGTTTTTTGTGTGATAAAAAGGTACCTTTTAAGCTAAAGGGAAAATTTTACCGTACAGCTATTAGACCCGCAATGTTGTATGGGACGGAGTGTTGGGCAGTAAAAAATCAACACGAGAGTAAAATCAATGTAGCAGAGATCAGAATGTTGTGCTGGATGGGCGGAAAAACTAGACGTGATGGGAGTAGGAATGAAAACATTAGAGAGAGTTGGGGTAGCACCTATTGTAGAAAAGATGGTTGAATCTCGACTTAGGTGGTTTGGGCATGTATGGAGGAGACCTTTAGATTCTGTAGTAAGGAGAGTGGACCAGGTGGAGGGCAATCCAATAGCTAGAAGCAGAGGTAGGCCAAGAAAAACTATAGGAGAAACTATTAAGAAAGATTTGGAGGTCAATAATTTAACTATTGACATGATTCATGATAAAACATTATGGCACCGTATGATCCATGTAGCCGATCCCACCTAGTGGGATAAGGCTTGGTTGTTGTTGTTGGAGGGCTCTGCTAACAGAAATTCGACCCACAAAAAAGAGAGCGACCCAAGAGCGTCTGCTTCACCGCTTTTTGGCGCTATTTCCATTGCGAAAGCGGCTGCTACCACGATGACATGAAAATGCTCCGCCATGCCGCTCGAGTATCGACCACTGGCCGCTTCGCTTCGTCCCTCCACTGTAGTGCGCGATTGACTACTCTGCCTCATATTAGCTATAGAAAACAATAAATTATTATAAACATTGTTCTCGTTAAAGGTGTGCACGGGTCAGATTGGGTCGGGGAGGGGAGGAAATTGGACCCAAAAAGTAATTAAAATTGGTCGGTTTGGGTCGAGTACCGGGGAATAATTTATAACCCGAACTGAGGTTTGATTTAGGTCTTTGGGTCCGCTTTTTAAGATAAAAGCAAAAAAGTGAAAAACATAAAAAATGAAAACAAAAACACTAAGACAAGCAGTAAGCAACACCTCTCTCAGTCTGTAAGTTTCAAAGAAAGTAAAGCAAAATAATTGTACTAACACTAGGAACCCTAATCCATTTACCCTCTCTCTATATTTTCCTCTCAGTCCCTTATCTCTGCCGCTATCTCCCTCCTAGCATTCGTGCTTTCTTCCTCCTCTGCCTCGTAATCTCTCGGTCACAAACTTGCTAGTCACAAACACGAGCTTGGTCGAAAACACGAGCACTGCTGTTGTTCACTTGCACCACTGGAGAGAACACGACGCTACTGCTGTTCACTTCCGTCGTTGCTGCCTGGTCGGCAGTCGGAGAAGATTGATGGGGATTTAAGGACTGATAGACCGTCGACAAGTGTGAGGGACTGAGGGATGAATAGTATACACGTGTCGTGTGAAACTCGTGTGACACGACATGCCTCTCCTCACAAAACACATATATGCATTAGAGTAGTTCGGTTGCTCGGGTTAGAAAAGTGATATCCAATCCAAAGTCCTCGGGTTTATCAATATAGACACCAACCCGACCCGTGGATTCGAACCAACTTGGATTTTTTTAAGTTGGGTCGGGTTAGCCTTGATCAATGCCCACCCCTAATTCTTGTTACAGATCTAAGGAATGGTTTCTTTATAGGTGTGGCTATTGCATATGTATGACCTTCTTGAAATCGTTCAACTTCAAATTTTTTGTAATGCCCCCTCGGCGCTACATAATCTTACCCGTTGCGGAAAAATAAAACAAACAATTGCTGGTTACTTTCGGACAAATAAATTTTTCTAGCTTACTTAACCTTACTTGAAAATGGTTATTAATTTTCTTCCTGTTTGATATAAACAAGCATCATATATATATATATATATATATATATATATATATATATACATATACATCTATGCATCATCATAATACTTACATCAGGACCTTTATACAATAGGTCATTCCTCAAGTTAAAACATAAGTAAAGAAAATAAGGACATCGTTTATACAACACCAAAACCCAAAAACTAAGTAATGAACCACTACTCCAAAAAGAATGGCTCTCATTAGCCAGATATACAAACCAGAAGAAGCTACCACTACCTCAAAAAGAAGAACTAAACATTCCTAAGCTAGTCAACTAATGAAAACCATTAGGGAGACCACCACGGTCATCCCTATCAGGAGAAGGATCAGGTGAAACTACTCATACTCCCGCCTCAGTTGCGGGGTCAACATCCTCAACAAGCGGGTCATACACAGCAACCTCCTCGTCCTCTTGAGGATCCTCCTCAATCATATCATCCTCTTGAGGGTCCTCCTCAATCTCGTCATCCTCCCCTGCGACAAGGATTAGAGGAGCGGGTAACTCCGGCAAGGGGGACAAGGATGCTGCTCCAGGTGCTGACTACAAGGGTGGAGGCTGGTGATAGGTGTTTCCCTGCTCCATCAGGGTCCTCAGCAAAAGCCAAATAGGCGGTAGCGGGACTTCAACGGTCTTTACACTATGTGAACATGATGTAAGTCCTGCTTCAGTACCCTTTGTAGTGAGCACTGGCTCGCAGTAGGTAGCGCTTCGGGCTCCCGGGTTGATTACCCAAGCGATCCCATCATCAACGTGCTTAAAGACCAGACCCAGAAACCCCGAGGGTATCAGGTGATTCAGGGGATCCATCTGTACACGCAAAACAATATACCACAAGTAGAAACCGAACAGAAATAATGCAAAGGTGAGATACCGACATATGAGTTTATTGAAGTAGCCACATACACGACTCACAAACAATAACATATGACAACCACAACATATAGACATACGGATCGTAATATCCCATAAAAAAGACAAAATTATATTTAATTATTTTTATATGTACACAAAATAACATAAATAAAAATAACATTAAAATATCAAAAAAACCTTAAAATAAGAATTGTCATGTCAAAAAAAAAAACCCTTAAAATAAGAATTGCATATAAAAATCATAAGTCACAATATCTAATACATAAAACTAAAAATAAACACCAAAATAAAAAAGTACGTGGGTTAATGTAATAATGTACAGCCGCTTAAGGTATTAGGTAAATGCAAAGTGTCTAGTAAACGGAAATAAGGGATAATTAGGTTTAGTTTACTAATAACCTTCTGGGCTGAACGGGACAGTGGGTAATAATAGGCCTGAAAAGGTTGGGTCGAGCAACAAAGGAGCAAACGTCACGAAAAGTGAAGCGGGTCGTATGAAAAAAATGGGTCGCAAACAGAAAATCGGGTTGCAAAAACGAAACGGGTCAGATTTTCCAGATCGTTCGGCACGACAGAGAGCGTCGCTCCCACCGATCTTTCGAGTTTCCTCGTCGATCCCGCCGCGCCGGCCCTCATCCGAGCTTTCCCATCGATCTGCCTCGTTGAAGGGTGAAAAAATCGTAGGTAGCGCGCGAGTTCGACAACCATGCCTGACAATCAACGTATGTTTATAAATAATTTCATGGCACTTCAACATCAACTATCTATTCGTAATCTCCAGAGATCCTAACTTCCCTTCGTTGAGCATGATAGGCCGCAATTATCCCCATAACACAATTGTTTCGCGTTGGGTCGGCATCTTAATTTCGGTCCAATCCCTAATTGTGAAAGGGTATCACGTCTCACCTAAATAATATTACATAGTTCCCCATTGAGTACATCCGTGCGGGGTAACCGAGTTCCATAACCCGAGATTGCAAAGCCCCGAGCATTTCGAGGATTTCGAGCCAGAATGTTCCTAATAGACCCAAAGACCCAAGAACATATCTTTGGTCCGTAACTATCCAATTTGTCAATCCACCCTTTGTGGATTGTAGCTCGATACACATTGGCACGTTTGCCATAATGACACATTTGCCAGACTATGCATGTAAACCAATTGTTTTAGTTTGTCTTTTCCTTATCGAGGCTCAAAGCTCACGATTACCTTTACTAAGGTATTAAATTCATTTTACTACCAACGTAGGATTTTAAAACCCGTGTTTTATAATCTCTTCCTCAGATGAACACTAGCCCGATGTCTCGGGAATCTAGGTTCTTATCTTTTTCCTAAATTTTTCCAACAGGAACGCTAGCCCGATATTTCAGCAATCTAGGTCCTCTCAACTTTCATCTTTTTCAACATGGTTTTTCGTTCAGTGAAAACTAAACCGAAAAACAAATACAAGAGTTTTGTCAACTTTTTGTCGTAAAGACATTTTCACTCTTGTAAATACATTTACATAATCTTATCCTTTTATAATCCATTTTCGGAAAACTTCAAATCACTAAAACATTTTCTCAACATTTCTTACTAAAACAACAAGATCACTAAATAAATTCAAATTCATCATAGGGCCTTTTTCTAAATATTTTCATTTAGAATAAAATTTTCATAAAACTAAAACTTTTCTTTCAAAAGACTTTTCCTTCAATACATTTGAAACATTTTCATAAGTTTCAGCTTCCTTTTTCTCCTTTTCGAAACGTCTTAGTGTAATTAAAATAAATGCAACTTATCACGATTCATCCTCACTAACACTCATTTGAATATTATCTGTGACTTTCTCAAAGTATAACTTTTAACAAAAAGTCCTAAAGTTACAATCACTTTCATTCTTAGAAGTCTGTGCACTTACAAAAAAAAATCAACTTCATAGGTTTTCTGAGTTGAGCATTTTAATACGAAGTCCTCCTTATCAAGTTATGACCAATGTCATGTTCTCAGCCAATACAAGCAATCAAAAATTCTCATTCAACACATAAATATTACATTCACACATTCCAAGCAACAACATTAAAATTTTCCAACCATTAAAGACAACATCACAAAACAGTTACAATCAACATACACTCAATCAAAACAATAAAGTATGACACTAACAAAACCCCTCAGGTAAACTCCATTTACCTTTTTAAGTTTCGGTTTTCCTCTTGGAACTTTGATTTCCTCCACACAACTTAATCAACCAAACTACAACTTAAACCTTCACAACAAACAACACAACAAATTAATCATCATCAAGTGCCATAACTCAAGAATTTGAAAAAAAAACCATCTAACCTCTTAGGGTTAGGATTTCGACCCATAAGAGCAAAATGGGTTAAAATTTTCTTTGTTCTCAGGCTCTTGGATTTAGTAAATATAGGTATTAGAGATTAAATCAAGTGTCATAACACTAATAGCAATTTTCAAGAATTTTCCATGAATTTTCAAAGAATAGAGCATAAAAGTGGAACTTGAAGTTCTTGACAAAAAGAATGAAATAGATGAAGATTAAGGCAACAATGATCATATGGAGTGAGGATTTACCTCTTGGATGTTGAAGAAATGAAGAGAAACGATCCACACAAGCTTAGAAAACAATGGAGTTTTTGTGTTCTTTGGAGAGAAAATGCCTTGGAGAAGATGAAGTGAACTTGAAGAAATGACCAAGTGTGGTAGAAAAGGGGGGAGCCGGGTACTCCTTGGGCATTTTGGTCCAAAATAAATTTGGGACAAACTTGTAGTTTCATGGAAAGGTTAAGGGTAATTTGGACTTTTCACCACAAATAAATATCTAGATATTTTAGTGCCATCATGACTTTGACGAGTCATGATGTGACATCTTTGGCAAGTCCCATCAATCACTTCCATCAATCATTTGGGACAAACTTGTAGTTTCATGGAAAGGTTGACGAGTCAGGTTTTCTGATTAGTAAACTTTTACTGTCAATGAAAACGCAGATCGGGTTCCGTCTGAATTTTCAACCCAAAATTTAACTGAAACCTTCTACTATCAAGGAGAGTCTAAATGTGATTTTTTTTATTCAAAATCATTTTCTAGGCCTCGGATAAAAATATAAACATATATATATCTTACCGATATTAAAAAGCAGTAAAAAAATCGGGGTGTTACATTTTTCTCGTGTTATCCTCTTGAAAACAATCCTTGCGGTACATCCTCCCCTTGTTAGTTTTCTTCTTCTATTTTTAGGCAATATTTTTTCATCAAGAAGCAATTCAACTAGCTATACTCTCTTCTCTGCTTTGAAATTTTCTTTTGAGCAAAAAAATGCATCAACTTCAAACCATTTTTATCGTTTGTTTTGGGCAAGTATTAAAACCACCAACATATGCATGTCTTGTATAAAAGCTTCTTCCTTCTTCTAAGGTATCAAATATCATGCCAATTACATGTTTCAATTTATAATCACATTCAGGGACTTGTTTCTCTACTGTGCTAACTAGATCATTTAAGTTTTTTGAATATGCAGCTAGATAAACTTCATTATCACCGATATCCATAACAATATACCTAATAAATAAAAATTCTAATAAATCAGTAAAGTAGACCTAAAAAAGTTAAAAAGAAAAAAAAATCTTAGACCCATGCTATAAGCAGGAAAAACTTGCATCCATCTAGATTTTTTTTTGAAGCAAACATACTTAACTCATTTCATTGATAACAATAGATTAAATACAAGCAAGGACTGAATTAAAATCATGTGGACTAACATTGAATATAGAGACCCTTGCTAAGCAACAAGCCACTACATTAACTTGTCTACGAACAAAAAAAGTTTGTGTGATGGGAGAGTAAATCTCTACCATTAGAGAGGATAACACCAAATTCTGACACGTTAGGGCCACCAATGTTGATACTATCCATTACCATTTTACTATCCAACTCAAAAATAACACTCCATTTAGATATTATATATTCACATAAAAAAATCACATATTATATATTCCAAAAAAGCTAGATTCATAAATGGCAAATCACGGTTTATTATTATCTAAAAGATAAAAAATTAATCATGTGACCACAGAGAAATATATATAAAAAATAAAAATAAAAAAGAGTTGGTGAAGGTATGAAACAATCACATATGGAGGGATATGAAACCTGTGAGTCTGATATATATTAAAAAAAAACCATGTCAAAATAAATGTGAGTATAAGAAATGAAAAATTCATTTTTATAACAACTAACAAGTCTTCATTAAAATAGACATAAATTTCAAAAGAACTTCAAAGTACCTTAACAAGATCCAAATGAACTACAGATAAAAGATCCCAAAGGCGATGAATAATAAGTTATATCGAAAATTCTTTCAAGCCAACTCTAATCATAGAATCATACACTATTGGACACTTAAGGTTCAAAGAACATGACAAGTTTAACACGAAGTATTTCTTACGAGTTAACATTCAAGAAATCCATTAAATGGCTATAGATTACATTCGTGGCGTGAACAATCTTCAGTAAATATCATATTTACCTTGATTCTACTTCAGTGAGGAAGGTTGAAATTCCTTTTGAAGAATCAGGATTGGACTCTATAGATCTAGATGTTTCCCCCTCAAAGATTTGTCTTCCAACATAGAATGCTGGTCTTCTGGGCAAGGTAATTGCTGCACTTTTATTTGTTAACATTGATATAATGTCAGACATATTGGGTCGATCTTTTGCATAATGTTCTACACATAAGAGACTAACATGAATGCATCTTATCGCTTCCTCAGGAACAAAACTGTCATTTAGTGATGGATCCATTAACTGCAGACATTCACCATCATTCCATAACTCCCATGCCTGTTAGTAATAATATGAGTCAAATTGCACAAGGGATAATATTCGGGAAAAAAAAATTGGTGAGACTATTTTAACATACATGTCCTACTAGACTGAGAGGGTTGTCAACATCATAGAAGCTATTATTTCTTCTTCCGCTGACAATTTCAAGCAACAACACTCCAAAACTATAGACATCAGACTTTGTGGAGAAAACTCCTTCCATGGCATATTCTGGAGACATGTAACCACTACAAGAAATAATCATTCACGACCTCATAGAATAAATTTACTTACATATTCATCAAGAACATTTTTAACAAGTGAAGAGTTCAATAGACTCACTATGTACCAACAATCCTGTTTGTATTGGCTGTGGATTCTTGCTGTGTACACATTCTTGCCATACCAAAATCAGAGATTTTTGGGTTCATGTTCTCATCAAGAAGTATGTTACTCGCCTTCAAGTCTCTATGAATGATTTTGAGTCTTGAGTACTTATGAAGGTAAAGTAATCCTTGAGAAATTCCTTCTATTATGTTTATGCGCTTCTGCCAGTTTAGCAACTTGCTTTTGGTACCATCTTCCCAATGAAAACATAATATTCAGTGATAAATAATTAATAAGACAAAAATGATTTCCTTCCTTGTTTATGCGATTATTGGTTACTTAACAGCATGATACGTACCAAGTCGACTATTAGTACTGGTTCAAGTTAGGCAAACATATGTTCATGTAGTTAATCATCATCAATAAAAATTAAAATTGAAGTTGCCTAAAGTCCAATTACATGGGAGTTATGAAAAGAATAAATTTTGTCATCCAAAACATTAGCTAAATAGACTCCAACATATTTCTCACCGAATAGAAAGAAATCCAAGCTTTTATTTAGCATATACTCATAAATCAGCATCCTCTCTTGTTCATGAATGCAGCAACCAAGTAATTGTACAAGATTCTTATGCTGAAGTTCACATATGAGCTTTAATTCGTTTTTGAATTCAACAATTCCTTGTCCAGATGTTTTTGAAAGTCTTTTCACAGCAACTTCTTGTTCTGTTGACAAAATTCCCTGAAGTGACAATAAAATATTCATTAATCCTCTAAATGAAACAAGTTACTTTTGAAGTTCAATATAGGTTTCAATTAAAGTCACCTTATAAACTGGCCCAAAGCCTCCCTGTCCTAACTTGTTTTCTGATGAAAAGTTGCTTGTAGCCTGCATGATTGATGCATAGCTAAATACTCTAAAATCATGTCCCTTGTTTAAGTCATCTTCTAGATCTTTTATACCAGTAAATTCATCTTGCATCTCAGTCTCCATTCTTTTTCTTCTCTTATCTGTTTAGACGCAAATGTCAAAGATAAAGATAGAAGATAATGGATCATGGTCAATAAAGTATGCAGTACAATGTTTTTGAATCATCTAACTACCTTCAAGCACATGTTTTCTTTTGTTTATGGCAATGCATAGAATGGAAGGGCAGATTATAAGTAGAGCAGTTGCAATTGCAGCACTTATCCATATCCACTTTTTCGTACCTGCACAGAGTATTTAGATAAGGAATTTGAATTAGTTCTACCCTACAATACCTTTTAAAGTTTGTTATCTTTCAATGGTTTCTTTAAATTTTAATTAGTCTAATAAAGTTCTAGAAAAAAAATTTAAAAGTGATTTCTTGACTCTATTAGTGGCATCAGGATTTTTTTCCTTTGACAGACTGACAGCTACAGGGGTTCTCTTGTGTGGCTCCTGTTGTTCTTTTACTGTTAATTAATGCTTTCCATTTATCATTTGGTCATGCATATGAGTTGGGTACCCTTGTACCCATTTATAATAATATTTTTGCTTATATATATATATAAATAAAAGTAGATCACAAGAATCGTTTGGTATACTTTTAAAATGTTTACCTGTGTGTTTAGGTTTCTTCACTAGCACGTAAATCTTTTCGGCATCATTGCCTAAAGAATCGCCTTCCGATGAAATTTTCGCAAAAAAGTAAGTACATTCAGTACCATTATCCAACCACCTATATCCAAGGCAGCGACAGTTGTTCCAGCAACTACCCTTGCAATCACTTACGCTAGTATGTGCTTCAGAGCTTGTATCGTTTAGTGTAGGTGCCTGGAGCTCAAATACATCTCCAGGGTGTCTGCAGCTGGGTATCTCCCACTTTTGGCAGCCTCCGTCAGTATTATACCCATAACACATATCTGCCCTTGCAATAACTTCACTATCCGAACCTGTCAACTGCCCAGTTTCATCTAGCGTCCATCCTGAAGGCTCTTGATTGAGAGTTGTGTATGTGAAGTATTCTTCATCCTCATTTGAGACAACGTTGTAATTGTATAAGCGCTGGGATTCCTCTGGAATGTGCTCAAACCTATTGTTTGTTAGTTTCCCACTTTTCCAAATGACTTGCCCCCGTCTCCTGATGATCAATTCACCTTCTCTGGCTTCCCATTCAAGCCTGAAGGCACCTTGAACTAGAGATGTTCCACTGAACCACCAAGTAACCAGTGACCATTTATGACCTGTTTTGTGATTAACACGTAACTTCATCCCAGGGAGCAAAGTATCAGCGGGATAATCAAAACTTTGCCACAACACACTCTTTGATCCATTGGGGTGAAGTTGTTGCAGCACAAAGTTACCTGTATCCAATAAGGTGGCTACAGTGTTGTTGTTGTTGTCATTGGTAGCTTGAGAAGGTGAAGGGTAAAGGATTATTGGTTCCCTATCTTGGGATTCGATTTTCAGCACACCAGAGTGATCCAATGATAAAACGCCAGAGTTGTTGACAGTAGGTTGAAATCCATCAGAAATCCACGCTAGGAAGCTCTTTCCTTTATTGCTATATATGGCAAAGTAATAATTTGATCGGGTGCTGAGAAATCCAATGCAATATTTTCTGTTTTCAGAACATAGCTCGGTTGTGGCATTCAGTGTATCACCTGGCTTCAAACTGTCATTTGCAGCTTGAACATGGATACAACTAGTCCACCACCACAACCACAACAAGTATGTGAAATAAGGCTTCCCTACTTTGCAGCAAACCATGATGGATATGCTAACAGAATGCTTCAAATATGCAACAGACTGAACCGCAATATGTTCTGTGCATATTTAAGATAAATACCAAGTATTTCACTGGATATACATTATTTTAAAATAAATGAAACAAATTAAAAAAAAACCTCATAGATCACTTTTATTTGATTATTAGGCTTGGTCGCTTAGTATGGAGACTTTTCCCAACCCCAGACTAAAGTTTAAAGATATAAAGGGCAGCGCAACAACCATAAAGAGCAATTGCAACTTTAATAATTTAATCTTTCTTTGAATAGACAAAGACCACAGGGACCACAAGTCACATTATTTTTTTTTCCTACTCACATTCTTTCTTTCTATCGTGTCTTGTTCCATTTTCTTTCTCAAACCAAACAAACCATTAGTAATGTACTATCCTTTAGTTGTAGTGTCAATTATTAGTAGCACGTGAAATGCATGGTTTTTTTTTTAGGTTTAGTTAATATGTATGCCCTTAAATTATTTGTGAATTTTTCAAATAGGCTCCTATATTTAAATTTTTTTATTTGATTTCCTAAATATATAGAAAATTTGTAATTGGTTCCCCATAGATTTTTCCATCTTCGTTAAGATTAAAAAAAATACAAGGATCTATTTGAATTTTCCTAAAAAATATAGAGATCTATTTGAATTGAAAATATTCAGGGACCCACAAGTGACGAGTGGATAGATCACATAACGGAATGCTAACATGAGAGACCCAAATACAAATTTTCTATGTATTAAGAAACCCAATTACAAACTTTTAAAGTATAATGGCCTATTAGAAAATTTTCAAGAAATATATATATATATAATATTATTGAAAGACTTGGACATAATTTAGATGACAATAATATTTGTGAAATGCTTGAGTGATTTTTATTCACAATACGTTGATATATATATATATATATATATATATATATATATATATATATATACACACACACACACACTTAATAGTAAATACAATTTACAATTTACATGGAAATGAATGATAAGCTAAATCCTCGGAACACCGTCCGCACCGTCCACACCGTCCGCATACAAATCAAGTGCTTCAAGCTTGGAACAAATATTCCGAATTCTCGATCATCTTAGAGATTTTTTAAGACGTCTGCCAGTTGATCATTAGAGCTAATAGATTCGGTGACGACTTCTTTAGAAAGGACTTTTTCTCGGATAAAATGACAATCGATCTCAATATGTTTAGTTCTCTCATGGAATACTGGATTGGAAGCTATATGGATAGCTGTCTGGTTATCACAACATAATTTCATTTGTTGAGTATCTCCAAACTTCAATTCCTCAAGAATTTGTTTAATCCAAATGAGCTCACACGTGGTTACAGCCATAGCTCTATATTCAGCCTCTGCACTAGACCTTGCAACAACATTTTGTTTTACTCTTCCACGAGACAAGATTTGTAACATCCTAAAATTCTAATATAAATAATTTGATTAAAAAAAAAGATTAAGTTATTAAAATTATAGTGGAAATAAAATATAATTAAGAGGTTTAATGTAAATGATTTGTTAGTGTAAAATTTATTAGCGTTGGTTAGGGATTACAAAAGGAATAATAAATAAATAAATAAATATATATATATATATATATATATATATATATATATGAATGTAAACATAAGTACAGACTTTTCACGTAGAGGGCTAGGGGTAGCTCATCACTCAAGTGGACCTAGTTATTTTATAATAAAAATAAATAAATAAAAAATGAAGAAACAAAACAAACAAAAAAAAAAGAAAAGAAAACAAATTAAAAAAAAAAACCTAGAAGCCTAACGCTGCCTAATGCACTATACCTATATATATTACTCTAGTCACTGCGCGCCGCACAGAGTGTAGCGAAGGAGAGCTACTTTCTTACAGACGTTCTTTTCTTCGGCGACAGTGCAATCGTAACAACACAGATCCAAGAACGCCACCAAACGGAAGAAGAATTTTTAGGGAAGCCCTAATTGTTATCATAAATAATTCTTAGAGCACTTTGGAGGTCTTCGAGAGGTGAGTAACAGTACTTTTTACGAACCCTCTCCATGGTATAATTGTTTGTATGTGTGCGTAAGGGTATATCTTATAGTCTTTTTGGAATTAGATTTGAATATGTGAATGTTGTCATTAACTTAAACTTTAAAATTTGAGGGTTTTCAATTAAAACAAAAATTTGTTAAATTGAGTTTTTACTCTTGTTATCGATGGCATGAAATACATGATTGATATTTGTACTAATTGAATGATATACTTGATGACATATGTTATGTCATGATGTTCGTGATTGTCATAGTGTAGTTATAAAATTACTTGGTGACATGATATGAGTCTATTTGGTATGCATGATAAGATTAAATATTTAATTTATGGTAAATGAGTTGTTACATGTATGAGACATGAAATTTATGCCTTATGATGAGTTGTATGATGTTTGTCGCAATACCACCTATGATAGGGGTATCGAAGAGTAATACCGCCTTAATGGGGTATCGAAAGTAACATCGCCATGTGATTGAGATGTCGAAAATGAGTAATACTACCTAAAAAGGGGTATCGAAAGCAACACCGCCACATATTGGGGAGTCGAAAAGGGAGAAATACCGCCATGTGCACATGGGAGGTATCGAAATGGAAATGTCCCCGACATGAGGGTGACATCGAAACACTCCTCATGAGTATGGTGGGCAATTGGACGCCATTGTCATGTGATGTGTGAATTTATGGCATGCCGGCAAGAGACCAATTTAATTAGGAGGTCTTCGGGCCATTTGGATTAAAACGGAATTTACTTGGTATATGGAATGTGATGCATTGAGACTATTGTTGTTATTAAAAGTAATTTATTATATATATATATATATATATATATATATATATATATATATATATATATTATTTTGGAAAATTAGCGCGTGCCGTGAACAATTTTTCCGGTTACCGCGCCGGTTGAGAACAATACTATTTTCGAAAATATTTTATAAAACTGTATTGTTGATCACTGGGATTTTATATCTCATTATAAGTGTTGTTTTTAGAGTCCGAGGACATCATCTGTTGAGGACCCGGAGATCCGAGGAGCCATCTTTTTAATCACCTAGTTGGTTAGTAATGTAGTATGGTTGAGGGTGCTGACGACGTTCTTGGTTTACGTATTATTTTTCTCAGATTGTAATTAGACGCCCGGTTTTGAGGCTTTTGGTTTTTATTTATTATTCGAACATATGGATTTATATTTATATTTATATTCATTACATGGATACTTTATTACTATATTATTTAATATGAGGTATTTTCAGACTTTAAATATTTTTTTTAAATTTTTCTTTATGAGATATATGTCCTAATTAGATGTTAAAAAGGATTTTTATTGATTTTATCTTGGGATTACTAATGTAACAAAGGGCGTTACATTTATGGTATCAAAGCAGTTCGATTCTAAATCGAACTGTGGTAGTGGGGCTTTTTCAAAAACAAAACTTGGGCGCATATGATGCTTGTTAGAGTTATAATTATGCATTCTATTCTTTTGGATATTGGACTTGATCAACCCACTGTTTGATTGGTGGTATGCAAATTATGGCGGCAAACATGCGAGGGAGGAATGATGCACTTGTGGCGACTTTGGCTCGAATGGCCAGAGTTATGCAGGAGCAGACGGAGACTCTCCGTCAGATAAGGGATAAGGGGACGTGCTTAACGTGGTGCGGTTGCAGCTCCGGATCCACAAAGACAGAGGTCAGCCGAGTTCAGGAATAATAATCCGCCAACTTTTCGAGGGACCACCGATCCTATTGAGGCAGAGGAATGGTTACTGAAATTAGAGAAGATCTTCCGGGCCATGGGGGTGCTCTGATACTCAGAAGGTGGATCACCTATATGTTAGAGTCGGATGCAGAGCACTGGTGGAACTGTACCAGGGGCGGGTTGCTTGCTTCGGGCGCCCCTATCACGTGGGACAGATTCAAGGAGGTATTTATGGAGAAGTATTTTCCGCATAGTGTCCGGATACAGAAAGAGATGGAGTTTCTACATCTTCGTCAGGGGAATATGACGGTAACGGAATATGTGGCCAAGTTTGAGAGGCTTACAAGGTTCTCTACACAGGTGAGGGATAATTTTGATGGTCCATGGAAAGCAATTAAGTTCGAGCAGGGTTTGAAGCCAGAGCTGCAGAGCCGTATTGGGCTCCTAGAGATTCGAGACTACCCCACTTTAGTGAACAAGTGTAGGGCAGCGGAGCAGAATATGCAAGTTGTGCTGGCTGAGAGGTCGAATGAGAAGAGCTTCAGTGACAACAAGAGGTTCCATGGGAAATGGGGTAATTTCCAGAAGAGCCTACGACCTATGCCTACAATCACGAAGGGTAAGCAGGTTCAAGGTGCTCAAGGTGAGAAGGGGACTGCATGTTACAAGTGTGGGTGGCAGCATGGAGATCGTGTGTGCCCCGCGGCACAAACCACTTGCCACAAATGCGGGAAGATGGGACACTTTGCTTGGATATGCAAGTCAGGAGGACAATCTCAAACCAGATCATTGAACCACGGAAGGGTCTTTACCATCCAAGGAGAGGAGGTGAAGGAGTCCGACGGTTTGATCCAAGGTAAGGGCTTTATTACAGGTCATGATGTTATCATATTGTTCGATTCAGGAGCAACACATTCATTCATTTCATTTAAATGTGCTCAATTCTTAGAGTTATCTGTTACTAAACTGTCATATGATTTGTGTGTCTCTACTCCTGCTAAAGATAGATTGATTACTTCTTCTGTCTGCCTGCAATGTCCCTTATTGTTTCAAGACCTGACTTATATTGTTGATTTGATATGCTTACCTATGTGTGGTCTAGATATTATTTTGGGCATGGACTGGCTGTCTTGTAACAATGCTATTATTGATTGTGCTAGTCGGACTATTTCTTTCATTCCGCAGTCTATGTCTGTTAACTCTCCATCTTATCTCTGTTGCCTCATGTCGTAAGTGCTTAGTTGAGGGAGCTCAGGGATATATACTTCTCTTTTCTGCTAAGATAGAGGCTGAAAGTGATATAGCGGCGTTGCCTATTATGTGTGAGTTCCCAGATGTGTTTCCTAAGGATGTCTCTAATTTACCTCCAGATAGAGAGATTGAGTTTACCATAGATCTAGTACCTGGGAGTGGACCTGTATCGGTAGCACCCTATAGGATGTCACCTCTAGAGTTGAGTGAGCTCAAGAAACAGATAGAGGATATGTTACAAAAGGGGTTTATTAGGCCTAGTGTGTCACCTTGGGGAGCACCATTGCTTCTAGTGAAGAAAAAAGATGGTAGTATGAGGTTGTCTGTTGATTATAGGCAACTGAATAAGGTAACCATCAAGAACAAATATCCCTTGCCTAGGATAGATGACCTCTTAGATCAGTTAAGGGGAGCGTCAGTGTTTTCCAAAATAGATCTAAGATCGAGATACCATCAAATTAGAGTTAGAAGCGAGGACATCCCTAAGACAGCCTTCAGGACAAGGTATGGACACTATGAGTATGTAGTGATGCCCTTTGGTGTGACCAGCGCCCCAGCTGTTTTCATGGACTACATGAATTGGATCTTTAGGACCTTTTTGGGTAGGTTTGTGGTGGTGTTCATAGATGGTATTTTAATATACTCTAGGACACCAGAAGAACATGGAGAACACTTAAGGTTGGTGTTGCAGATCTTGAGGGACGAGCGTCTTTATGCCAAACCGGAGAAGTGTGAGTTTTGGCTAGACGAGGTAAAGTTTTTAGGACACACAATCTCAAAGGATGGTGTAGCGGTTGATTCCTCTAAAGTTGATGCGGTGTTGGGATGGGAACAACCTAAGACAGTAACCGAAGTTAGAAGTTTCTTAGGCTTAGCTGGTTACTATAGGAAGTTTATAGAGGAGTTCTCTAGACTAGCCTTACCTTTGACCCAATTGACTAGGAAAGGGAAACCTTTTGTGTGGGACTAGGAGTGTGAGGACGGGTTCCAAGAGCATAAGAGGAGATTGGTGTCATCACCAGTCTTAACTATACCGAATCCCTTAGTGAGTTTTGTGGTATACTGCGACGCATCTAAGAATGGCTTGGGATGTGTCTTGATGCAGGAGGGCAAGGTGGTAGCATATGCCTCTAGGCAGCTTAGGTCACATGAGGGGAATTACCCTACCCATGACCTAGAGCTAGCAGCTGTGGTTTTTGCCCTTAAAATTTGGAGGCATTACCTTTATAGGGCAAAGTTTGAAGTTTTTAGTGACCATAAAAGCCTTAAATATCTGTTCGACCAGAAGGAGTTGAACATGAGACAACGAAGGTGGATGGAGTTCCTTAAGGACTATGACTTCGAGTTGAAGTACCATCCGTGAAAAGCCAATGTGGTGGCAGATGCTTTGAGTAGGAAGTCCCTACACGTGTCAAGCTTGATGGTGCAAGAGCTGAACCTCATGGAAGAGTTTAGGGACATGGATCTGGAGGTGTTGGATGTGTCCTTAAATGTCTTAAGCTTGAAGTTGAATAGGTTGGAAGTTAATAGTGACCTTAGAGATGAGGTTAGGCGGGAATAACTTTTAGACCAGGAGTTGCAGTCTCGGTTGAGACAAGAGGGTTATGAGTTGTCTGTTGATGGGCTAGTGAAGTTTAAGAATAGGATCGTTGTTCCTAAGGAGGGGAGCCTTAGAGAGAAGATATTAGAGGAAGCTCATAAGGGAAAGTTTACCATACATCCTGGGATAACTAAGATGTACCAAGACCTTAAGAGGATGTATTGGTGGCCAGAAATGAAAAAGGATGTGGTTAGCTTCGTAACTAGGTGTTTAGTGTGCCAAAAGGTTAATATAGAACATTAGAAGCCTTCGGGGTTGTTGCAGTCCTTGGCGATTCCAGAATGGAAGTGGGAGATAATTTCTATGGACTTTGTGATGGGGTTACCTAAGACGCGTTTGGGCTTAGATGCCATTTGGGTGATAGTGGATAGGTTGACCAAGTCTGCCCACTTCTTGCCAATTAAGGCAACCTATAGCTTAGACAAGTTGGCATACCTTTACATCAAGGAAATAGTCAAGCTTCATAGGATACCTACCTCCATAGTGTCGGATAGAGACCCGAGGTTTACCTCTAGATTTTGGAGAGCTTTTCAGCAAGCCTTTGGGACTAGGTTGAACCTTAGCACGGCCTATCATCCCTAAACGGTTGGTCAGTTAGAACGGACCATTCAGACCCTTGAGGACATGCTTAGAGCGTGTGTCTTGGATGGAGGAGGGAGTTGGGATTGGTTCCTACCTCTCATTGAGTTTGCGTATAACAATAGTTATCACTCTAGTATAGGCATGGCACCCTATGAGGCCCTATATGGGAGAAAGTGTAGATCTCCTTTATGTTGGTGTGAGGTAGGTGAGAAAACCTTGATAGGACCTGAGTTGGTCCAGGAAACCTCTAAGAGAATCAAAATGACTAGGGAGAGGATGCGCACGGCGCAAAGTAGACAAAAGAGCTATGCCGACAAAAGGAGAAAGCCTCTAGAATTCCAGGAAAGTGAGCATGTATTTTTGAGAGTCACTCCTAAGACGGGGGTAGGGATGTCGATGAAAGTCCACAAGCTAAATCCTCGTTTCATGGGACCTTTCCAAATCCTTAAAAGAATCGAGCCTGTTGCTTATCAATTGGCTCTTCCGCCACAGTTGGCAAACCTTCATGATGTTTTTCATGTGTCGCAACTCAGAAAATATGTGCCTGATGAATCTCATGTGATAGCTCCTGAGTCTGTACAATTGAAGGATAATTTGATCTATAAGCCAAAGCCTAGTCAAATCATGGACAAGAGCACTAAGACTCTGAGGAACAAGACAATTCCATTGGTGAAAGTGTTATGGGAAGGATTGACTCCTGAGGAAGCCACTTGGGAGATGGAGGAGGACATCGTCCGTCAATACCCAGATTTTATTATCTAAGGTATGATAACCTTTTAGTTTTGAATATGACATATGTTACAATACAAACAAAAAAAAAAAAAGGAAAAGAAAACAAATTAAAAAAAAAAAACCTAGAAGCCTAACACTGCCTAATGCACTATACCTATATATATATATATATATATATATATATATATATATATATATATATTACTCTAGTCATCACTGCCACGCACAGAGTGTAGCGAAGGAGAGCTACTTTCTTACAAACGTTCTTTTCTTCGGCGGCAGTGCAATCGTAACAACACAGATCCAAGAATTAACGCCACCAAACGGAAGAAGAATTTTTAGGGAAGCACTAATTTTTATCATAAATAATTTTTAGAGCACTTTGGAGGTTTTCGAGAGGTGAGTAACAATACTTTTTACGAACCCTCTCCATGATATAATTGTTTGTATGTGTGCGTAAGGGTATATCTTATAGTCTTTTTGGAATTAGATTTGAATAGGTGAATGTTGTCATTAACTTAAACTTTAAAATTTGAGGGTTTTCAAGTAAAACAAAAATTTGTCAAATTGAGTTTTTACTCTTGTTATCGATGGCATGAAATACATGATTGATATTTGTACTAGTTGAATGATATACTTGATGACATATGTTATGTCTTGATGTTCGTGATTGTCATAGTGTAGTTATAAAATTACTTGGTGACATGATATGAGTCTATTTGGTATGCATGATAAGATTAAATATTTAATTTATGGTAAATGAGTTGTTACATGTATGAGACATGAAATTTATGCCTTATGATGAGTTGTATTATGTTTGTCGCAATACCACCGATGATAGGGGTATCGAAGAGTAATACCGCCTTAATGGGGTATCGAAAGTAACATCGCCATGTGATTGAGATGTCGAAAATGAGTAATACTACCTAAAAAGCGGTATCGAAAGCAACACCGCCACATATTGGGGTGTCGAAAAGGGAGAAATACCGCCATGTGCACATGGGAGGTATCGAAATGGAAATGTCCCCGACATGAGGGTGATATCGAAACACTCCTCATGAGTAGGGGTGGGCAATGAGACGCCATTGTCATGTGATGTGTGAATTTATGGTATGCCGACAAGAGACCAATTTAATTAGGAGGTCTTCGGGCCATTTGGATTAAAACGGAATTTACTTGGTATATGGAATGCGATGCATTGAGATTATTGTTGTTATTAAAAGTATTTTCTTATATATATATATATATATATATATATATATATATATTATTTTGGAAAATTAGCGGGTGCCATGGACAGTTTTTCCGGTTACCGCGCCCGTTGAGAACAATACTATTTTTGAAAATATTTTATAAAATTGTATTGTTGATCACTGGGATTTTACATCTCATTATAAGTGTTGTTTTCAGAGTCCGAGGAAATCGCTGTTGAGGACCCAGAGATCTGAGGAGCCGTCTTTTTAATCACCTAGTTGGTTAGTAATGTAGTATGGTTGAGGGTGCTGACGACGTTCTTGGTTTACGTATTATTTTTCTCGGATTGTAATTAGACGCCCGATTTAGAGGATTTTGGTTTTTATTTATTATTCAAACGTATGGATTTATATTTATATTCATTACATGGATACTTTATTACTATATTATTTAATATGAGGTATTTTCAGACTTTAAATATTTTTTTTAAAATTTTTCTTTATGAGATATATGTCCTAATTAAATGTTAAAAATGATTTTTATTGGTTTTATCTTGGGATTACTAATGTAACAAAGGGCGTTACAAGATTTCCTCCAATAGACACACAATACCTTGAAGTGGAATGCCTATCAATGGGTGATCCTGCCAAATCTGCATCGCAAAATCCAACTATTTGAGTGCTTCCTTTGTCTTCATAAAGTAGCCTTTTTCCTGGAGTCTTTTGAATGTATCTCGAGAATTCAATTCATCGCATCCCCGGTGATCATTATGAGGAGACTGCATGAATTGACTCACCACTCCCACTGCAAAGGAAATATCTGGCCTTGTAATAGTGAGATAGATGAGCTTCCTAACCAATCTCCGATATCTTTCAGGATCAGAATAAGGCTCCCCCTGGTTGGGTAGCAATTTTTGATTCAGATCCATGGGACTATCAACTGGTCGACAATCTAACATACCAGTTTCTTTAAGTATGTCAAATGCATACTTCCTCTGTGAGATGATAATCCCATTCTTTGACTGAGCAACTTCAATTCCAAGAAAATATTTCAATTTCCCCAAGTCCTTGGTCTGAAAATGATTACATAAATATTCATTCAGCTGAGAAATTTTCTCCTGATCATTTCCTGTGATGACTATATCATCTACATAAACCACCATGTAAACGCATCTATTTGGAGAGGTATAGCAAGTAAAAGATCTGAATGATCCGCTTCACTACGTTTCATTCCAAAAGCTTGAATAATCGAGCTAAATTTTCCAAACCAAGCTCGTGGAGTCTGCTTTTGACCATAGAGAGATCGTCGTAGCCCCAAACTAAACCGAACTCCCCTTGAGCAACAAATCCAGCAGGTTGCTCCATATAAATCTCCTCTTCTAACTCTCCATGAAGAAATGCATTTTTAATATCCAACTGATATAATGGCCAACGACATATGGCAGCCATGGCAAGAAATAATCGAACAGAAGTGATTTTGGCCACAAGGGAGAAAGTATCTCCATAATCAAGTCCATAAATCTGAGAGTAACCTTTGGCTACAAGCCGGGCTTTGAGCCGATCGATCTGTCTGTCCATTGGCCCCAACTTTACTAGCATATACCCATCGACAGCCAACGGGTTTCTTTCCCGGAGGAAGAGGAGTCAAGTCCCAAGTACCATTATGCTCCAAAGCCTGCATTTCATCAATCATGGCTTGTCGCCATCCTGGATGATCAAGTGCCTCACAAACATTTTTAGGAATGGAAACAGAAGATATAGATGACACAAAATAATAATAAGAAGGAGAGAGACGATGGTAACTTAAGAAGTTATAAATAGGATGAGGATTTCGAGTAGATCGAGTACCTTTCCTAAGAGCAATGGGCAAGTCAAGGTTTCCTTCAGGTAGGTCCGTAGTAGCGTCATCTGCTGGAGTAGGACATGATTCAGCTGGTCTTTCAGTGCCTTCCAATTCTGTATTAAGAACTCGTGGACGACGATGATATATGATGGGTGACCTTTGAGATTGCTCGAGTGGGGGATTGTTAGGAATTTCTGTAGTCGAAACTGATTTCGACAAAGTAGAAGGTGATGGACCAAGATATGGAATCGGAAAGACTTCTTGAATAGTCTAAGACTCAACTGTGGATGGTGAGAAGTAAAACTTTTCTTCGAAGAACGTTACATCTGCACACATGAAATAACGATTCTGAACAGGGGAGTAACACTTGTAACCCTTCTGTAACCTGGAATATCCCAAAAAGACACATTTGTTGGCTCGGGCAGCAAGCTTATCAAGACCTGGAGACAAGTCATGAATAAAACAAGTGCATCCAAATATTCGTGGAGCGAAATGAAATAGTGGCTCTTTAGGGAATAAAATGGAATGTGGTATTTTATGATCAAGAAAGGATGAAGGCATCCGATTAATTAAATAACATGCTGGCAAAACTGCATCACCCCAATGTCGGACAGATACATTCGCATGAAGTAACAAGGTCCGAGCAGTTTCAACAAGATGTCTATTCTTCCTTTCAGCTATGCCATTCTGTTGAGGGGTATGAGGACAACTGGATTGATGGAGAATTCCCTGTGATGACAAAAAGGAAGAAAGAGGAGAAGAAAAGTATTCCTTTGCATTATCACTTCTAAGGATTTTGATTGTCTTACCAAATCGGGTTTTGACCTCATTAACAAAAGTGGTGAGAATAGACGAAATTTCAGATCGTTCTTTCATTAAGAAAACCCAAGTGCACCGAGAGAACTCATCAATAAAGGTAACGAAATATCGGAGACCATTAGAAGACACACGACTCGGTCCCCATATATCTGAATGGATAACTGAAAAGGGAGAATCAACTCGGCTTTCAACTTTGCTGGGAAAGGAAGAGCGAACATGCTTGCCTAGTTGACACGACTCACAGTTCAATGATGACATTTTTGCAAGATTCGGAACCATTTGCTTCAATTTTGACAAACTTGGATGGCCCAATCATTCATGAAGAAGATTTGAAGACTCGACTGCAGTACAACTTACAGAAGGAGCTGATTGGAGGTAATAAAGACCATGTGATTCATGTCCTACGCCAATCATCCGACCCGTACCACGTTCCTTTATAGTAAAAGAACCAACATCAAAAGTTACTGAACAGTTTAGAGAGCGGGTAAGTTGACTAAGGGAGATCAAATTAAAAGGGCAATCAGGTATAAATAAAACAGATTTTAAAGTTATAGAAGGATTGACTGAAACATGATCGATTCCTTTGGCGCTGACCATAGAACCATCCGCAAAGTTATGAAGTAAGGAAATTTAGGAGAAGATATGGAGGAGAAAAAAGAACGATTATCACCAATATGATTAGAGGCACCTGAGTCAATTATCCAAAGATTTTGATTGTTACCGGATTGAGATATGAAGGCTGCGGAGTCATGAACACCAGTGGCAGTAGACCCATGAGATTGATGGGCAGCTTTCAATTGAAGATACTCTCGGTACCCGACTTCGGAAAGATTTTCCTTGAACATTTCAGTATTGAATGATTTTTGAGGAAAACCATGGAGAGAATAACAGGTCTTTTGACTGTGACCCATTCTCTTGCAATATGAGCATTGAGGACGACCCATTTTCACCAAACCAGTTAGAGGAGAGGGACCAAAGAATGACCAAGCAAGCAAGGACCATAAATGAGAAAAAAAACACAAGCTGGAGTAGACTAGGAAGACAGAACAGAGCACCAAAGGGAGAAGACCCACTTGTCAAAATGTTGGAGAAACGAAGAATTGATCACCTAGACTGGAAGAGGAGAGGCCGACGAGTACATCTGGGCAAGCGCGCAGCGGATCTGACGTCTGGAAGGTGGTTCGTGGCTTACACGCGCCGTCAGAGGGAAGTGTGTGCCGAGGCGCGTGGCGGCGTGTGGGGAAGTTTTCCGGCGATGGGTCTTCTGTGGCTTGCTTGCGGTTGGCGGCTTCGAGTGGTAATCCAACTACGGTTGTCAGTGGGTCGATCACGACAGTGACGTTTCGTTTTGAGGGTAGCTTTTTGGGAAGACATCGTGTGAATACTGCAAGTGACAAAGGACAAAAGAACTAGAGCAAGAAAAGTTAGTTTAACAATGGAAGATTCAAGGATTCCGCTTGACCAGGAGGCGTAAACCTTCAAAGGACAAATGAACCTGCTCTTGATACCATATTGAAAGACTTGGACATAATTTAGATAACAATAATATTTGTGAAATGCTTGAGTGATTTTTATTCATCATACTTTGATATATATATATATATATATATATATATATACACACACACACACACTCAATAGTAAATACAATTTACAATTTACAAGGAAATGAATGATAAGCTAGATCCTAGGAACACCGTCCGCACCGTCCACACTATCCGCACCATCTAACTAATTCTAACAAATATAAAAGAGATACGTCATTTGTCAAAAAAATAAAAATAAAAGAGATACGTCAAGTGAGAAAGGCATTTTTGTACGAGTTAGAGAGACTATTACACATTAATAATTTAGATTAGGACATAAAGCCACGTGACTTTTTTAAGTAATTATATGATGACTAATTAACTTTTAATTTTCCTGTAAAAAAAACTTTTAATTATAATGTTTGATTTAACCGCCAAGATTGGCACCTCTAACCTCTCGGAATATGTATAGGAGTAGCATGTACTATCAAGTGAGAGAATTTATTTTGATAGGAGAGTGAGAGAAGCTATTCTTTACTTTATGAATTAAAAATCAAATGTTGAAATTACATTATGTTATTTGAACATTAAAATTTGGACAGCGTATATGATAATGCATGTGTAAAAAAACAAAGGTATCCCATTCTTAATGTTCAAAAATCATTCCTGATTACAATACCAATTAAAAGACTCACTGCTTCCTCAGGCATCATGAGCCTCCCCAAGACTTCCGACGCCAGCAGCCACCCCTCCTCTGTGGGAACAGTAAGTAGTTCATCCCTTGTGACTTATCATCGACAAATCCACACCACAAATTACCAAACAAGATAACTTGGGCACAATATAGTTTGGGATAAATAGGTAATATTGCAATGATTATTCTAATTTTTTTTTTTTTTTGATAAGCCAAAAAATATATTGATTAAGGATACAAGGGATATCCCAACCCATATACATGAACAAGAAAAAAGAAGGATCAATGTAAGTAGAATGCTAGAACAATAACATTCCAGCATTACTATTACAAAGACCTAACCAAATTAACAACAAAAACGGCAGACCCAAACCAGAAAATAGAGCCCAGTATTAATCCCAACACCCATACAAAATGAGAACCAAGAGGCATTCAACCAATGTACAATTGAAAGAAAGAAAAAATCAACCAAAATTGGTCCCAACCAAGGTTTACAAAACCGGACCGGCCATCAAACTGGTAAAGGCAGTGGTTCGAGGTTCAATGGTCCAACCGAGATTGAACCGGTTATAATTAAATAATATTATTTTAATTTTTAATATAATATTTGTTACAATATTAAACAAAAAAGCAACATAACAACTAAAATTATTAAGCACAAATTTTTTTATTTTGAAATTAAACTAAATAAATATAAAGATATATGTTAAAATCATCTTCATAGGGAAAACCAACCCAAAATCTACAACCAGCCCACATATGTTGAAAACAAAAGAATTGAGTTTTGGCTAGGATGACCAAAATCCTTTTATACTAATTTTTTTTTTTAGGAAACCGGTTCAGGCCGGTTCACTACCGGTTATGACCGGTTTTGAATCGGTTCTCCGGTTTTTCCACCGGTTCAGTACAGGGACGGTTTTCCCTGTAAATCGGACCGACCAAGGTCACGGTTCCCGATTAACCCGATCGGACCGGCCGATCCGGTCCAATTTTGAAAACCTTGTCCCAACACGAGACATTACCGCAATATCAAATGGACCAAGTAGCATCAGCAACAAATTGGAGTAAACAAGGAAGGGACAAGAACATGGAGCGCCAAAACAATCATTTGAGCCAATCTAATTGAAGAATCAATCATTATAAGCGCATATTTGACCCTTAAATAGGTAATGTGTGTAAGTAACAATAGTTGTTTTATATTTCAATTCTTTATCAAGTACTAGAAAAATGTTTTTCCTGATTTTCCTTTTCCCTTTGTGTATCTGTAGTTAGATGCCTATATGAGAATTTTAATCATCTTGGAATTTCTGAATATTAGCATGATATTATTGGAAACTATGCAGAGAGTTGAGAAAGAAAGGAGAGAAAGAGATTCTAACTGAATCTGGAAGTGTAATCTGAATTCATTGAATGGAGTCACTGAGTGTTCTAGAAGCAACACACTTAACGGTGTAACTAATTGAGCTGAGTCAGCAAGAGAGCTGATCAGCTGTGTACAACACTATGATACTAACATGTACTCTAACAAATATATAGCTTGAAGAGCTGGCTTTTCCTAGGTTGGAACCAAGATTCATTGCTTTGAAAATTACATGCTGCTAATGTTCTTGAAGGCTTGAGATTGAAAATTACTTTGTCCCTGTAACTTGGGAATGCAGTAAGATTGTGTGTAGTTGTCATTTATGCTTGAACTTGAATAGTTGCTTTAAGCTTCCTGTTGCTCCTGCCTCCAATGATGCAAATTGATTTTCTTCTGTTTAGTCATTAGTGCCTTGAAATTCTAGCTCTGTCAGACCCTTTGGCACTTTGGCAACTGCTGCAGTGCTGACAAATATCATTGCTAACAAATATTATGTATATGGTCTTAATTTTAGGCTGGCATCTTTTTTGGTTAGTTGAGTTATTAGGATCTTTTCCTTTCTAGTTTAATTTAATAGTATTTTCAATTTCATTGCTAGCAATTTGGACCTCATATAGGGATGGACTCTTATCTTGCTGACTTGCTAGTTGCTACTTAATAAGCACTTAAGAATAAAACCAGTCATGCTGCTGTCTTATCAATGATTGAAAGGTCAATATAATGACTTAAAAGTTCTTGTCAATGTTGTTGTTCCTTGTTTTCACGATTTTTGGATCAAATGAAAAACTGAACCATTTTGGTATGTTTTCTTTAATTTCTCATTCTACTCTTAGCAGGCCTTGTATCCTCCAACAAGGTTCCTTTGGTAACAGTTTTCACAACAGAAAATGACGCAAGGGAGAAAAGTATAATAATGTCAATGCAATGCTTCTCACAGGAGGAAAAATACGTTCGGTCTGTTTGTTTTAGATTTTAGTAGAATTAATTTTGGTAGAATTGATTTTGAAAAAATTGAGGTTGAAAAAATTGATTTGTGTTTGGTAATGATATTTTAAAAGCGAGTTTAGAAGAATTGATTTTGTTTGGATGATAAAGTAAAATCACTTTTGAAATGTAAATATAAAGAACATTGTGGGCCCAGCTCCTAGAATCAATTTTTTTCAATGGAAAAGCTAGAAATTCTTACTTTTCTTAAAATCAATTCTACCCAACACAAAATTGATTTTATTGGACACAAAATCTAAAACAAATACCTTTAGAATTCCAAAATCACTTTCATTGGAAGCAAACATGATTTTGGACCTCCCAAAATCTAAAAGAAACAGGCACATAGTCGAGGAGATTGTGCCATACAATGTGTAAGAAGAAATAGCAGAGTAAAAATTCAATGAGGCAAAGAAAAACTTCAATGGGTGTTTCTGCACATATTCCAGATGCAATTAGCAGGTTAGAGGCCAAACTGCGGTTGACCCCGAAAACGCTGTTGCGGATAGAGCATAGCGGGACGGCCGGTATTTTAGGCCAATGGTGAGAGCTGAGAAGGAAAGAGGGAGGAGAGCAGGGAAAAGAGGAATGAACATGGGAGAGACTAGGGAGAAGGGAGGGGGAGGAAGAGACACTGAACAAAAAGAAAAAAGAATGTGAGGGAGAAGAGACACTTAACTAGAACAAACAAAAAAAAAGAACGTGAGGGAGAAGAGTGGGAGGAAGAGTCAATAAGAAAAAATAAGGGTAAAATAGAGAGTTTAGTGAGTATTAAGTGTAAACAAAACATTTACATAAATTAAAAGAGGGACAATAGAGAATTGGTGGTTAAAGAGAGGGTTAAAGAGGAAGAATAGATTAAAGAATGAACAGAAACTTAAAATAAAAATAAAAAACCTAGATCGAAAGTGCCAGATGCAGGAAATTAAAGAATAGAGGTGTCGACGGTTGGGTGTGACCGGAAAAAGGCTCGTCGGAGGGCTCTGTTGACAAAAATTCAACCCACAAAACAAGAGCGGCCCAAGAGCGTCTGCTTCACCACTTTTTGGCATTATTTCCGTTGCAAAAGCGGTCATTACCGCGATGACATGAAAATGCTCTGCCATTCCGCTCGAGTATCGGCCACTGGCCACTCCGCTTCGCCATGCCGCTATAGTGCACGATTGACTACTATGCCTCATATTAGCTATAGAAAACAATAATTTCTTATGAACATTGTTCTCGTTAAGAGTGTGCACGGGTCGGGTTGGGTCGGGTTATGGAGGAAATTGGACCCGAAGTAATTAAAATTGGCCGGTTTGGGTCGCGTGTCGGGGATTGATTTGTAACCCAAACTGTGGTTCGGTTCAGGTAATCGGGCTTGCTTTTTTAGATAAAAACAAAAAAGTAAAGAACATAAAAATTGAAGGAAAAACAAAACAAAACAGTAAGACAGGCAGTAAGCAACATCTCTCTCGGCCTGTAAGTTTCAAAGAAAGTGAAGCAAAATATTTGTACTAACACTAGGAACCCTAATCCTTTTACCCTCTATCTGTATCTCCCTCTCAACCCCTTATCTCTCGTCCCTATCTCCCTCCTAGCATTCGTGCTTTCTTCCTCCTCTGTTCGTAATCTCTCGGTCCCAACTTGCTAATCATAAACACGAGCTTGGTCGAAAACACGAGCACTATTGTTGTTCACTTGTGCGCTGGAGAGAACATGATGCCACCTTTGTTCACTTGCGTCGTTCTTTGCCGGTCGACGATCGAGAGAAGATGGTTGGGGATTCAAGGATTGATCGACCGTCGGTAAGTGTGAGGGACTCGAGGGTTGAATAGTATACACTTGTCGTGTGAAACTCGTGTGATGATGTGTCTCTCCTCACAAAACACATATATGCATTAGAGTAGTCAGGTTGCTCGGGTTAGAAAAGTGCAACTGATATCTAACCCAAAGTCCTTGGGTTTATCAATATAGACACCAATCTAGCCCGTGGATTCGAACCAACCTGGATTTTCTAAGTTGGGTCGGGTTAGCCTTGACCAATTCCCACCCCTGATTCTTGTTACAGATCTAAGGAATGGTTTCTTTATAGGTATGGCTAGTGCATGTGTATGACCTTCCTGAAATCATTCAACTTCAAATTTTTCTCGTGTTATCCTCTTGGAAACAATCCTTGCGGTACATCATTCCCTTGTTAGTTTTCTTCTTCTATTTTTAGGCAATGTTTTTTCATCAAGAAGCAACTCAACTAGCTCTACTCTCTTCTATGCTTTGAAATTTTCTTTTGAGCAAAAAAATGCATCGACTTCAACCCATTTTTATCTTTTGTTTTGGGCAAGTATTAAAACCACCAACATGTGCATATCTTTTATAAAAGCTTCTTCCTTCTTCTAAGGTATCAAATATCATGCCAATTACATGTTTCGATTCATAATCACATTCAGGGACTTGTTTCTCTACTATGCTAACAAGATCATTTAAGTTTTTTTTGAATATGCAGCTAGATAAACTTCATTATCACTGATATCCATAACAATATACCTAATAAATAAAAATTCTAATAAATCAGTAAAGTAGACAAAAAAAATTAAATAAATAAATAAATAAAAAATCTTAGACCCATGCTATAAGTAGGAAAAACTTGCACCCATTTAGATTTTTTATTTTTTTTAAGCAAACACACTTAACTCATTTCATTGATAATAATAGATTCAATACAAGCAGTGATTGCATTAAAATCATATGGACTAGCATTGAATATAGCCACCCTTACTAAGCAATGAGTTACTACATTAGTTTATCCACGAACAAAAAAAGTTTGTGTGATGAGTGAGTAAATCTCTAACACTAGAGAGGATAACACCAAATTCTGACATGTCATGGCCACCAATGTTGATGCTATCCACTACCATTTTACTATCCAACTCAAAAATAACACTCTCCATTTAGATATTATATTATTTTTTTAACCATGATATAGGTACGAAGTATCCACCATCGTTAGCGGTAACTAATCTCCATCGGGGAACTTGTTGAACACACAAGGTGGGTTCTCCCCTCCTAACCAGGTTTTCTCCATACACAACAGTCAGGATTCGAACTCACAACCACTTGCTTAAGATATCCAAGTCCCTTACCACTTGGATCAATCAAATGTTTGTCCATTTAGATATTATATATTCACATGAAAACTCGCATATTATATATTGCAAAAACGCTAGGTTCATAAATGGCAAATCACAGTTTATTATTATTTAAAAGATAAAAAATTAGTCATGTGACCACATAGAAATATATATAAAACATAAAAAAAAAAAAAAGATTTAAGGTATGAAACAATCACATCACATATGTAGGGATATAAAACCTGAGTCTGATATATATTAAAGAAAACCATGTCAAAATAAATGTCAATATAAGAAATTAAAATTCATTTTTATAACAACTAACAAGTCTTCATTAAAATAAACATAAATTTCAAAAGAACTTCAAAGTAACTTAACAAGATCCAAATGAACTACTGATAAAAAAATCCCAAAGGCGTTGAATAATAAGTTATATAAAAAATTCTTTCATGTCCACTTTAATCATAGAATATATCATACATTATTGGACACTTAAGGTTCAGAGAACATACATGTCCTACTAGACACTGAGAGGGTTAACATCATGGAAGCTTACTTACACATTCATCAAGAACATTTTTAACTAGTAATAGTTCAGTAGACTCAGTATGTGTTGAAACAAGATGAAGATAAACCCATTACTATATTACGGAACACCCAGAAGAACCTCAATGGAAAAAGTATTAATAAATAACAACTCTCTTATTTATGTAACATGCTTCGATATTACAATACATTACAATACGTTGGGGTGAGGGGGTATTTATACATTACAAAGAAGCAAAACAAACCACACATCTTAAATAGTAAGACGAAATTAAACCATGCAACATATTTAGAAGAACAAAAAAAAACTTAACCATGCAACGTAAAAAATGCATACTAAAAATAGTTGAGGCAAAAGATGATGTTGACTTTTAACACTCCCCCTCAACATCATCTCCCATTCTTCTTACTTCATTTAATTGAGAGTGAAACTTTTCAAATTTATTGGCATTTAAACTTTTCGTGAATAAATCTGCAACTTGATCATCTGTTTGGATCTGTTTCATGTCAATCTCTTCTTGCAAAACTTTCTCCTTGATAAAATGATAGTGCACTTCGACATGCTTAGTTCTTGCATGAAAAACTGGATTCTCCGCCAATCGTATTGCAGATTGATTATCACAATATAACGGAACTGCATAATTTACTTGCTGATGTAAATCATTCATCAGTTGTATTAGCCATGTGCTTTCTTGAGCTGCCATTGTTGCTGCTTTATATTCTGCCTCTGTGGTTGATAAAGATACAGTTGATTGTCTTTTACTACAAGTTTGCTGCGTAAATGACTAAGGACAAATACATAGCATACACACCCAAATACTCTAAAGTGGCTAACAGTTGGTTTTATATCCCATAATTTTTCAAATGGTGAAATAAATTCTAACCTCGGTTGGGGTAGCTTATTGATCACATGTGCTGCAGTTTTCATTGCTTCAGCCCAAAACCTTCCGGGTACATTCTTTCCATGAAGCATACTCCGATAGACTTCTGCAAGATGGCGATTCTTTCTTTCTGCTACACCATTTTGTTGTGGTGTATTGGCGCAAGTAAATTGACGACGTATTTTGTGTTCCTGCAGATACCGAGCAAACTCACTTGAGGTATATTCTCCCCCATTGTCTGTGCGTAGATAGTGTATCTTCTTTCTTACTTCTGCTTCAACAAGCTCTTTGAACTCTGTAAACTTTGTGAATGCCTCAGATTTATCCTTCATAAAGAAAACCCATACGTACCTTGAGAAATCATCAATAAATGTTACCATATATCGTTTTCCACTAATTGATGGTTGCTTCACAGGTCCGAACACATCTGAATGAACCAACTGCAATGGTTCCTTCGCTTGAAACTTTGATTCCTCATATGGCAATTGATGTGCTTTACCATATTGGCATCCTGCACAGATCGTATCTATTCTCACATTAACCTGAGGAAGACCTTTAAGCGTAGACTTCTTCATCATCATATTTAGCTTGGAGTAGCTAACATGGCCTAACCGCATGTGCCACAAATCAGCTGACTCATTTGATCTTGTCTTTTCCACATATGCAGATTCTGCTGACATCACATAAACTGACTCTAAACGTCGTCCCTCCATTATTTGATTTTGAGATATCATAACATTACGATATACCTTGACATCTTCTGGACTAAATAAAACATAATGACCCGATGATGTCAGTTGTGCCATAGATAGTAAGTTTTTCTTCATACCTGGAACATGGTAGACATCTTTCAATGGTTCTTGGTTAGGACTATATCGAGGTGTAATGACCGTTTGACCAATGTGTGCTATTGGTAACCTTGAATTATTGCCTGTCACCACCACACGGTTTCCTTTGTATTCATTTAGATCATGTAGTTTCTGTTTGTCACCCGTCATATGATTTGAACAACCCGAATCGACAATCCAATCATTCTCATAATCAATTCGTTCAGCTTTTGTGACTATGAAAGCTGACTCTTCTTCTTCTACTGCAAAAAATACTTCAATATCCCACTCGTCTTCATATGTCTCCTTTGTTAAGTCTCTAAAATGTCTGATGTGCATTTCCCTAAGTTTTGATGAGAACTAAACATTGGTTAATGATGTAATTAACCTTCATATTGGTTGCTAACCTATCTATCGAGTGCGCAGATTAAGAAATAGAATCATCCGTCCAAAACTGTAGTGATTGACGCTCACGTCCATCGCAAATTTTTGAAGCGCACGTCCAAAAGTATCAGAAGACCGCGTCCACTAAAAGTATCAGAAGACCGCGTCCACTAAAAGTATCAGAAACCCGCATCCACTAAAAATATCATAAGGCCGCGTCCACTAAAAGTATCAGAAGGCCGCGTCCATCAAAGTATCAGAAAAGCCCATCCAGTGAGGTATCAGAATTATCCGTCTACTAACGTGGCACTTGGAGCGCGTCCATCAAAGTATCAGAAAAGCCCGTCCAGTGAGGTATCAGAATTATCCGTCTACTAACGAGGCACTTGGTGCGCGTCCATCAAAGTATCAGAAAAACCCGTCCAGTGAGGTATCAGAATTATCCGTCCAATGACGTGGCACTTGGAGCGCGTCCATCAAAGTATCAGAAAAACCCGTCCAGTGAGGTATCAGAATTATCCGTCCAATGACGTGGCACTTGGAGCTCGTCCATTAAAGTATCAGAATAGCACGTCCATTAAAGTATCAGAATGGCTCGTCCAATGACGAGGCAAAAGACTCTTGTCCACCAGAGTAACTGAGACTCTCGTCCACTAGAGTAACTGAGACTCTCGTCCACTAGAGTAACTGAGACTCTCGTCCACTAAAGTAACAAAGGCTCTCGTCCACTAAAGGTGACAGAAGCGCTCGTTCACTAGTCTTTGTACTTGCTGAGTCCTTAATATGGAGCTCATCTACTAGCCCGAATGAAAACTCAAATGACTAGATAGACATGATTATTTTCAAGATGGAAGCACTTATCTTATGAACGCAAATTCTCTAAGGATTATCAGAATCTTAGTTCAAGAATCAGAAAGAGACTTGAAGCCTTCTCTCTACTCAGTTTCACGATTATCAAGAAAAGTTAGAAGACTACTCTCTCAAGCAACCTTGGATAATCTAAAAGAATGCTTCCAACATGCTTTACTCCACAAAAAGGGGAGTGTACTCAGCAAAGTACAAAAATCTCTCTGCCCAACTCTGACATGACTGTATCTCAATGCATAAAGCCATGATCATATATGTTAGAGTACAACCAACGTTCCTATTGCATTAATGACTGCTCAGAACGACTCTATTGCATTAATGGGAGCTCAGAACGACTCTATTGCATTTAATGAAGTTCTGCTTGAAGCCAACATTTGAGAATGTCTCTAACGGATCCTAAATGCTTGAAGACTATAAATACAGAAGTCATTGAAGATGAAGAAAAAAAGAGAATACACACTGCACTAAAACGCCATTACTCTGCTCATTAATTCTTTTATTCTTTCATTCTGTATTCTTCAAACATTTGAAGTTATTATGCAGACTTTCCTAGACTTCACATTGAAACCACTCTGAGTGTTAGTGAAAGATCTGCTTGTGAGAAGTTGTATTTTTACAAACCCAATCTCTCAAACAAACCTAAATGAGCCTGAAGAGGCTAGGTGTGAAAACAATACTTGTCTTGAGCCTGAAGAGGCTAGGTGTGAAAATAATACTTGTCTTGAGCCTGAAGAGGCTAGGTGTGCAAATAATACTTGAGTCTGTAACCTTATCAGCTATAGTGGATAAATCTTGGCACTGTCAAGGACTGGACGTAGCTCTTTGATTTGAAGAGTGAACCAGGATAAATCAGAGTGTCAATCTCTCTTCCCTTAAACTATTTAATTGCTTTAGTTTTCTTGCGTCTGTCAAGTGGTGTGTTTGCAATAGTCACCCGTCCATCCTGTATTCTTCCACTCGTCCAAAGCTAGCTTTCTATTTGCGAAAAGATTTCAGCTTTGCTTAAATTCTGATAAACACAATTCAACCCCTTTTCTCGTGTTTATAGTTGTCTATTTCAGTTGGTATCAGAGCTCAGCCTCTAGGTTGAGCATCTAACAGTGTAGAGGTAAAAGGTCCTGAAGAATAGACATGACGGCTGGAGCTAGTTCAAGTGGAAGTCATCAGACTGAAGGAGCTTCCCTAACCAGACCTCCTTACTTCAATGGAGAAAACTACAACTACTGGAAGGATAGATTTCAATGGTTCATTCTATCCACAAACTCTGATATTTGGGATGTCATCACAGATGGTCCATTCATTCCCAAGAATGATGATAACACTGACAAACCAAAAGCTCAGTGGACTGCTGCAGAAAAATCAAAATGGGAGCTAAACTACAAAGCCGGATACAACATCATTTGTGCTCTCAATCCGGAGGAGTTTGAGAAGGTATGTGCCTGTGACTCTGCAAAAGAAATATGGGACATCTTAGCTGTCACACATGAAGGAACAGCAAAAGTCAAAGAGTCAAAGATTGCCATACTTGTTAGAAAGTATGAACTGTTCATCATGGAGGAAGGAGAATCTGTTGCTCAGATGATAGGAAGATTTCAAACTATCATCAACATTTTAAAATCTCTTGGCAAAGTCTACACCGATGCTGAGAATGTTGGTAAGATTCTGAGAAGTCTACCTAAACAGTGGGGACCTTTGGTCACTGCTATCTCCCAAGCCAAGGATCTCACTACCTTGACTATGGATGAACTTCTTGGAACACTCACTGTTCATGAGCAAGAACTTGGAGATGAAGCTGCACCAAAGAAGAGCAAGTCAATTGCTCTGAAAGCTGATCAAAAGTCAGTAAAAGGTTCCAAGGCTCTGAAGGTAGATGAGTCATCCAGTGATGCCGACCTATCAGAACTCGAGGATTCGGAGAGTGATGAAGAATTGTCTCTCCTGACCAGGAAGATAAAGCTTCTCCTACAGAAAAAGAAATTCAAGAAGGATAGGCTATTCAGAAGGTTCAACAAGGACAAGAACTTCAAAGAATCCACCTCAACAGACAAAAGTCCAATTGTTTGCTATGAGTGCAAGAAGCCCGGTAACTTCAAGGCTGAATGTCCTCAACTCTAGAAGGCTCCTTTTAAGAAATTCTTCAAGAAGAAGAAGAAAGGAATGATGGCTACTTGGGAGGATTTGGAGTCAACATCTTTTGATGAAGAAATAGAGGAAGAAGCCAATCTCTGTTTGATGGCCAACACTGACTCAGACTCTGACGATGAGGTACATCCTGACTATGAGGAATTACTTGATGCCTATGAGGAGTTGATGGAGGAAACCAACTGCTTATCTAAAGCCTTCAAATCCCTCAAGAGAGAGTATGTAAAGCTCACCGGTGAGCATAAACAGAAATCTCAAGAGTGCGAGAAGCTGGCTAAAGAAAACAGTGAGCTGAAGACTGAAAAGTCTAATGAAGCTAAGATCTCAAGTGAAACATCACCATCTGAAGAAGTTGAAAAACTTCAACAGAAAGTGGAAGAGCTCACTTCTGATCTTTCCAAATTTGTTAATGGTAGAGACAATCTGACTAAGCTACTTGGTAGTCAGAAGCACTTTCTTAACAAAGAAGGTATTGGATATGTCCATCAGACACATCATAAAGTATCAACTAAAGCTTCTAAAGTATCTCATTAAGTCAATCGTAACCAAATCAACACCTATTTGTAACTTCTGTGGAAAAGCTGGGCATGTTATGTCTAAGTGTATCCATAAGAAGAGAAGGAAGTCCTCACAGACTCCTAGAACTAACAGAAAAGGACCCAGAAAAATATGGGTACCTAAAGATCAAATAATCTTTTTTGCAGATGTCCTCAACAAGACAAAGAAAACACCACTGCTGGTACCTGGACAGTGGCTGCTCGTGACATATGACATGAGAAAGGTCTATGTTCCTAGACCTCCAACTTAAGAAAGGAGTTCACGTTGCCTTCGGAGGGAATCAGAAAGGGAAGGTTATAGGAATTGGTACTATTGGTGGTAAACCGCCTCTTCCCTCTATATCTAATGTTCTCTTGGTTAAAGGATTAAGACACAACCTGCTTAGCATAAGTCAATTATGTGATAGTGGTTTTGATGTTTCCTTTACCAAGGATGTATGCATAGTTAAAGACTATAGTGGAAAAACCTTCTTTTCAGCTAAAAAGCAACAAAATCTTTATAAGATTGAACTGTCTGATCTCTCAGATCAAAGTGTAACCTGTCTGATTTCTAAAGAGGATGAGAGATGATTATGGCATAAGAAACTAGGACATGCTAGTACGAGAATAATCTCGTGAGAGGATTGCCTGATAAGCTTTAAGAAGGATGTCTTGTGTGATGCATGTCAGAGAGGTAAACAGATAAAATCAAGTTTCAAATCTAAAAACCAAGTATCAACCTCTAGACCTCTTCAGTTGTTACACATGGATTTGTTTGGACCAGTTAGTGTTGCTAGCCTGGCTGGAAGAAAATATGGATTTGTCATAGTTGATGACTATTCTAGATACACATGGGTACTCTTCCTAACACACAAGGATGAGTCTTTTAAGGCTTTCTCAGCATTCTGCAAAAGAGTACAAAATGAGAAGGGTTTCTGTATTTCTACCCTTAGAAGTGATCATGGGGGAGAATTTAAAAATGAGCAGTTTAGACAGTTCTGTGAGGAGAATGGAATCTCTCACAATTTTTCTGCACCTAGAACTCCACAGCAAAATGGAGTGGTTGAGAGAAAGAACAGATCTCTGCAAGAGATGGCTAGATCTATGCTCAATGAAAATAATCTCCCTAAGTACTTACGGCGAGAAGTTGTAAACACTGCTTGCTATGTACAAAACATAATACTTATTAGGCCTTTTCTAAAAAGGACTCCTTATGAATTGTGGAAAGGAAAAAGCCCCAACATATCTTATTTTCATGATTTTGGATGTGAATGTTTTATTCTGAATACCAGAGATAATCTTGGAAAGTTTGATTCTAAGGTAGATAAAGGTATTTTCGTAGGTTATTCTGAAAAGTCCAAGGCTTTTAGAGTTTACAATTCAAGAACTTGTATTATTGAAGAATCTGCTCATGTTAAATTCAATGATGGATTAAAGACTGATAAAGAACCATCAGATCTAGAAGATGATCTTGCAGGTCTTGATATAAACAAACCAGAAAGTCAATAACCCGATCTAACCAAAACAGAGCCTGTGCCTGAGGCTGAAAGACAAATGGAACAAACGAGTCAGCAGACAAGTCAAGATCTTCATGATGATCTCAAAAGAGATTGGAAGTTCAACACTCATCATCCTAAGGATCTTATTATTGGAAATCCTTCTGAAGGAGTAAGAACCAGATCCATATTAAGAGAATCAAGCAATGTGATCTTTATTTCAGATTTGGAGCCTAAACGCATTGAAGAAGCTCTTGAGGATGAAAGCTGGATTCTTGCTATGCAAGAAGAACTTAACCAATGCACCAGAAATGATGTCTGGACTCTTGTCTCTAAGCCTAAAAACAAGTCGGTTATTGGAACAAGATGGGTCTTCAGAAACAAATTGGATGAAGATGGTAAAGTTGTCAGAAATAAGGCAAGGTTAGTAGCTCAAGGCTATAACCAACAAGAAGGTATTGATTATACTGAAACCTTTGCACCTGTAGATAGAATAGAAGCCATACGCATTTTAATGTCATATGCTGCACAACACCAAATTACCCTATTTCAAATGGATGTAAAAAGTGCTTTTCTAAATGGTATAATTGAAGAAGAAGTGTATGTTAAACAACCCCCTGGTTTTGAGGATACTGATAAACCAGATCACGTTTTCAAACTTAAAAAGGCATTATATGGTTTGAAAAGCACCTAGAGCATGGTATGATAGACTCAGTTCTTTTCTCTTACATAATGGTTTTACTAGAGGACAAGTAGACACCACTCTGTTCAAAAAATGCTCTAAAGAGAACTTTATTATAGTTCAAATATATGTTGATGATATTATTTTTGGAGCAACTAATGAAAAGCTGTGCAAGGAATTTTCAAGTCTAATGCAAGCTGAATTTGAGATGAGCATGATGGGAGAATTGAAGTTCTTCCTTGGATTACAAATCAAGCAAACAAGTGATGGAATTTACATTCATCAACAAAAATATACCAAGGAGATACTCAAGAAATACAAAATGGAAAATGCAAAGCTCATGAAAACCCCTATGCAACCCAATGCAAAACTAAGCAAATATGATAAAGGTAAAAAGGTAGATCAAACTGTCTACAGAGGTATTATTGGCTCTCTACTGTACTTAACTTCAAGCAGACCTGACATTCAATTTAGTGTCTCAGTATGTGTGCTAGATTCCAATCTGATCCTAGAGAATCTCATCTTAAGGCTGTAAAAAGAATATTTAGATATTTTCTTGGAACTACTAATCTTGGTTTGCTGTATTTAAGATCAAAAGAATACAGATTAGTGGGATATTGTGATGCCAACTTTGCTGGAGACAGAATATAAAGAAAAGCACCAAAGTGGAGGATGTCACTTCATTGGAGCAAGTTTAGTCTCATGGTCAAGCAAGATGCAGACAACCATTGCCTTGTCTACTCTTTGAAGTAGAATACATCTCTTTGCTAGTTCTTTGCTCTCAACTCTTATGGGTAAAACATCAACTTTAGGATTACTCTATTTATGAACATAACATATCTATATGGTGTGATAATTCCAGTGCTATATGCTTAACTAAAAATCCAATTCAGCATTCTATGACTAAGCATATTGAAATCAAACATCATTTCATTAGGGATTATGTTCAAAAAGGCATCTTTGATATTAAGTTTGTTAAAACTGAAAATCAATGGGCTGATATTTTCACTAAACCCCTCGCAGAAGAAATGATTTTATTTATTAGAGATAATCTAAACATGCATTGCATTGTTGAATGACATGTATGAATGTTAACGAGTCTATGCTAAATCTGTCATTACTCCTATATACATTTTATTTCAACTAAGCATTAGTTCAGGGGGAGTAATGATACAATAATTTAAGTGGAATATGTCTAATATGCTTGCTGCATTACTATGATTTTCTTAAACATGTTATCTTGCCTTTAACATATCTCATAAATAAAACTTGATAACCCTTTTTGATGTTGACAAAAGGGGGAGAAATGGAGAAATGAATAGGGAGAATGGTGGGAGAAATGAAAATGGGAGAATATGAGAAATAGAATGGGAGAATGAATATGATATGACCTGTTCACTTAAGAAAATTTCAACCTATCTATATATGCTATTTTCTTTGTTGATATTTTCTGAGGTTCATTAAATCATCTCAATGTTTGTCATCATCAAAAAGGGGGAGATTGTTAAGTCTCTAAAATGTCTGATGTGCATTTCTCTAAGTTTTGATGAGAACTAAACATTGGTTAATGATTTAATTAACCTTCATATTGGTTGCTAACCTATCTATCGAGTGTGCAGATTAAGAAATAGAATCATCCGTCCAACACTGTAGTGATTGAAGCTCACGTTCAAAAGTATCAGAAGGCTGCGTCCACTAAAAGTATCAGAAACCCGCGTCCACTAAAAATATCAGAAGGCCGCGTCTACTAAAAGTATCAGAAGGCCGTGTCCACTAAAAATATCAGAAGGCCGTGTCCACTAAAAGTATCAGAAGGCCGCATCCATCAAAGTATCAGAAAAGTCCGTCCAGTGAGGTATCAGAATTATCCGTCTACTAACGTGGCACTTGGAGAGCGTCCATCAAAGTATCAGAAAAGCCCGTCCAGTGAGGTATCAGAATTATCCGTCCAATGACGTGGCACTTGGAGCTCGTCCACTAAAGTATCAGAATAGCGCGTCCATTAAAGTATCAGAATGGATCGTCCAATGGCGTGGCAAAAGACTCTCGTCCACTAGAGTAACTGAGACTCTCGTCCACCAGAGTAACTGAGACTCTCGTCCACCAGAGTAACTGAGACTCTCGTCCACTAGAGTAACTGAGACTCTCGTCCACTAAAGTAACAAAGGCTCTCGTCCACTAAAGGTGACAGAAGCGCTCGTCCACTAGTCTTTGGGCTTGTTGAGTCCTTGATATGGAGCTCGTCTACTAGCCCGAATGAAAACTCAAATGACTATATAGACGTGATTATTTTCAAGATGGAAGCACTTATCTTATGAACGCAAATTCTCTAAGGATTATCAGAATCTTAGTTCAAGAATCAGAAAGAGACTTGAAGCCTTCTCTATACTCAGTTTCACGATTATCAAGAAAAGTCAGAAGACTACTCTCTCAAGCAACCTTGGATAATCTAAAAGAATGCTTCCAACATGCTTTATTCCACAAAAAGGGGAGTGTACTCAACAAAGTACAAAAAGCTCTCTGCCCAACTCTGACATGGCTGTATCTCGATGCATAAAGCCATGATCCTACATGTTAGAGTACAACCAACGTTCCTATTGCATTAATGGCTGCTCAGAACGACTCTATTACATTAATGGGTGCTCAAAACGACTCTATTGCATTTAATGAAGTTCTGCTTGAAGCCAACATCTGAGAATGTCTTTAACGGATCCTAAATGCTTGAAGACTATAAATACAGAAGTCATTGAAGATGAAGAAAAAAAGAGAATACACACTGCATTAAAACGCCGTTACTCTGCTCATTAATTCTTTTATTCTTTCATTCTGTATTCTTCAAACATTTGAAGTTATTACGCAGACTTTCCTAGACTTCACATTTAAACCACTCTCTGAGTGTTAGTGAAAGATCTGCTTGTGAGAAGTTGTATTTTTACAAACCCAATCTCTCAAACAAACCTAAGTGAGCCTGAAGAGGCTAGGTGTGAAAACAATACTTGTCTTGAGCCTGAAGAGGCTAGGTGTGCAAATAATACTTGAGTCTGTAACCTTATCAGTTATAGTGGATAAATCTTGGTGCTTCCAAGGACTGGACGTAGCTCTTTGATTTGAAGAGTGAACCAGGATAAATCACCGTGTCAATCTCTCTTCCCGTAAACTTTTTAATTGCTTTAGTTTTCTTGCGTCTGTCAAGTGGTGTGTTTGCAATAGTTACCCATCCATCCTGTATTCTTCCACTCGTCCAAAGCTAGCTTTCTGTTTGCGAAAAGATTTCAGGTTTGCTTAAATTCTGATGAACACAATTCAACCCCCCTTCTCGTGTTTATAGTTGTCTATTTCATCCTTAGAACTAGAAGTAACATTATTATTTTCAACAGTGTTTTTCTTGAACCAACAGTCTTGTGCAATATGGCCCATCTTCCCACAGTTATAACATTGACCGTCAAACTTCCTACTATTGTTACGATTCTTTGAAGCTCCCCCTATACGAGAGCCGCCTTCTTTCTGGTAACATTTTGCTTTATCGCCATTTCTCTTATACCCACCTTTATTATACTGCTTGGAGATTCCTTTGCTTTTGTTGGTGTAGAGTGCTTCCTCTTCACCCTTCAACGGGACTCCTCCCATTTGCTTAGCCATTGCTTCTTGGCTAACAAGCAAATTCTCAAACTCAACAAGTGATGGCTGTGTCTGCCAACCTTGTACTGCGGTAACAAAACTTCGATATTCAGGTCTTAAACCATGAATAATAATTCTTTTTATCCTATTATCTCCATTAGCAGATGTCGGATCTAGATTTGAAATCTCACGACATATGGACTTTACTTTGTGAAAATACTGGGCGATCGGCATGTCACGTTGTGTCATCGAAAGCAATTCATTTTCAAGAAATTGCAACTTTGTATCATTCTTCTTTGAGAAAAGTGTAGCAAAAGCATCCCATGCTTCTTTTGGTGTTTTGGCGTTCCGAATGTGCTCCAACATTTCTTCTTCAATTGTTGCCTTCAAAGCAAACATTGCTTTGCCTGCTTTAATTTTCCATTTCCGTAGGGTGCCATTAGCATCTTCTTCTATCGGTGGTGTGACTTCACTACCACCAACAATTTCCCATAAGTCTTGACCTTGTAGGTAAGACTCTATACACGTTACCCACGTGTTGTAGTTTTGATTATTGAGCTTCTTGATTCCTCCGACTACTTGAAGGTCACCCATTCCTTCAACTTTATCAACAAACATATTGTTTAATAAATTTGTTGAGAATCAATCTACTCAAAACTTAAGGAAGCTCACAAAAAATTATGGTCCCAGAGCATCAAGCTTTGATACCAAATGTTGAAACAATTGATGAAGATAAACCCATTACTATGTTATGGAACACCCAGAAGAACCTCAATGGAAAAGTATTAACAAATAACAACTCTCTTATTTATGTAACATGCTTCGATATTACAATACGCTGGGGTGAGGGGGTATTTATACATTACAAAGAAGCAAAACAAACCACACATCTTAAATAGTAAAACAAAATTAAACCATGCAACATATTTAGAAAAACAAAAAAAACTTAACCATACAACGTAAAAAATGCATACTAAAAATAGTTGAGGCAAAAGATGATGTTGACTTTTAACAGTATGTACCAACAATCCTGTTTGTATTCATCGTGGATTCTTAATGCATAAACATTCTTGCCATACCAAAATCAGAGATTTTTGGGTTCATGTTCTCATCAAGAAGTATGTTACTTGCCTTCAAGTCTCTATGAATGATTTTGAGTCTTGAGTACTAGGTAAAGTAGACCTTGAGAAATTCCTTCCATGTTTATGCGCTTCTGCCAGTTTAGCAACTTGCTTTTGGTACCATCTTCCCAATGAAAACATAATATTCAGTGAGAAATAATTATTAAGACAATAATGATTTTCCTTCCTTATTTATGCGATTATTGGTTACTTAACAGCGTGATATATACCAAGTTGACTTTTGGTACTGGTTCAAGTTAGGCAAGCATATGTTCATGTAGTTAATCATCGTCAATAAAAATTAAAATTGAAGTTGCCGAAAGTCCAGTTACTTGGGAGTTATGAAAAGAATAAATTTTGTCATTCAAAACATTAGCTAAATAGACTCCAACATGTTTCTCACCAAAAAGAAAGAAATCAAAGCTTTTATTTGGAATATACTCATAAATCAGCATCCTCTCTTGCCCAAGAATGCAGCAACCAAGTAACTGGACAAGATTCTTGTGTTGAAGTTCACATATGAGCTTTAATTCATTTTTAAATTCAAAAATTCCTTGTCCAGATGTTTTTGAAAGTCTTTTCACAACAACTTCTTATCCTGTTGATAGAATTCCATGTAGTGACAATAAAATATTCATTAATCCTCTAAAAGAAAGAAGTTACTGCAGAATTCCAATAGTTTCAATTCAAGTCGCCTTATAAACTGGCCCAAAGCTTCCTGACCTAACTTGTTTTCTGATGAAAAGTTGTTTGTAGCCTCCATGACTAATGCATGACTAAATACTCTAAAATCATATCCCTTGTTTAAGTCATCTTCTAGATCTTTTATATCAGTTAATTCATCTTGCAACTCAGTCCCATTCTTTTTCCTCTCTTATCTGTTTAGACGAAAGTTTCAAATATAAAGATAGAGAATAAGGGATGGTTTTCAATAAATTACGCAGTGCAATGTTTTTGAAGTATCTAACCACCTTCAAACACTTGTTTTCTTTTGTTTATGGCAAGGCATAGCATGAAAGGGCAGATTATAAGTAGAGCAGTTGCAATTACAGTGCTTGTACCTGCCTAGAGTATTTAGATAAGGAATTTGAATTAGTTGTTACTTACAATGCCTTGAATTTGAATTAGTTGTTACTTACAATGCCTTTTATAGTTTGTTATATTTCAACGGTACGATAAAGTGCTGCAACAAAAATGCTTTCCATATACAGAAAGAAATCTATAAATTAACAGGTGAGATCAATTGTGAACAAGTCTAGTAAAGTTCTTGAAAAAAAATTTAGAAGTGATTTGGTCTTGTCAAGTACTTTATGTGATTCAAGTAGATCATCATAATCGTTTGGTGTACTTTTAAAATTATAGAAGTAAAAAAATGCCGCAAGAATTGCTATTAAATTATAGTAGAAGTAACTTACTTACCTCTGTGCTGGGGTTTCTTCACTAGCACATTAAACTTTTGGCCAACACTGATTAAAGGACTATTTGTCAATGAATTCCCAAAGAAGTAAATACATCCAGTACCATTATCATCATCCATCGACTTGAATCCAATGCAGCTACAGGTTCTCCAGCAACTAGCTTGGCAATTACTTATGCCATAACTTTTATTTCTTTCAAAGCTTGTATCGTTACCAAAAGAAGGGTAACTCTCCTGGACCTCAAATATAACACCAGGGTGCCTGCAAGAGGGTATATGACTATGAAGCACGGACACCTCTTCGAAAGTGCCGTGTCGCGTGTCGGACACGTCTCGGACACCGACACTTTACGGACACGCATCCGACACGTGTCTGACACCTCTCTGCGGTGTCTCAATTAAAAAATATTTTTTTCGGCTCGGACACCTCTCAGATACTTCTCGAGCACAACTTGGACACTTCTCGGACATTCCTATCATAATTTTTTTTTAAAGCCAACTTAGAATTTTGAGATCATGGGTCACAAACCTAAATATTTTTGAAACAAATATTTACTAAAAAGGTCATGGGTCACCAACCCCAAATTAGATCTTTTACTTTTTGAGACATAAAACAAAATGATGCCTCTTAGCATTTTTTGTGAGGCTCATTACCATATGACCTAACTAGTTATTTTATAAAACATGATTCATTTTCTTATCTTGATATTACTTTTGTAAAAATTGCATTGTGAAATGACCCCTTAGTCTTAGTATTCTTTCTGTGAGGATTATTATGAAAATTGTAAAGCTTAAATATATATATATATATATATATATATATATATATATATATATATATATATATATAATGGCCTATGTTTTTGGATATTAGGCGTTTCGCGGTATCCGTGTCGTATCGTGTCACGGTGTCCGTGTCAGAGTCGGTGCTTGACAGGGTATATCCCATTTTTGGCAGCCTCCATCAGTATTATACCCATAACACATATCTGCCCTTGCAATATCTTTTCCTTCCACACCTATGAACTGCCCAGTTTCATATAATGTCCACACTGTAGGCTCTTGATTGAGAGCTGTGAATGTGAAGTAGTCTTCATCCTCATTTGAGACAACGGTGTACTTATATATGTTCTGGGAGTCCTCTGGAATGTGCTCAAACCTATTGTTTCTTAGTTTCCCACTTTTCCAAATGACTTGCCCTTGTCGCCTCATGATCAATTCATGTTCTCTCGGTTCCCATTCAAGCCTGATGGAACTGGGAGCTGGAGATGCTTTACTCAACCATGCAACCAGTGACCAATTATGACCTATTTTGTGATTAACCCCTAACTTCATTCTAGGGAGCAAACTATCAGTGGGATAATCAAAACTTTGCCGTAACACATTTTTTGTGGGGTGAAGTTGTTGCAGCACAAAGTTGCCTGTATCCGGGGCCGACCCAAGTCACTAAAATCCTAGTTTTAGGCTCACCAGAAAAAGAAAAAAAACTTTTAGTTTTAATAAAGCAAAAAGGCTATACTTGCTAGTAAAAAGACTCAACCTGATTCAGGTAGTCTCTCTCACGTAATATAAAAAAGCCCCACTCAAAGTTTGTTTTACGCCTCACTCACTCTTGGGTAGGTCCTGCCTATATCCAATAAGGTGGCTACAGTGTTGTTGTTATTGGTAGCTTGAGAAGGTGAAGAGTAAAGGATTATTGGTTCCCTATCTCGGGATTCAAATTTCAGCACACCAAATTTGTCTAACGATAAAAGGCCAGAATTGTTGACAACATGTTGATTTCTATTAGCAATCTACACTACCCACGTACCTTTTTTAGTGGAATATATGTGCAAGTAAGTTAAATCACTATGTGATTGATTTGGACAAATCCCATGCAATATTTTCTGTTTTGAGAACATAGCTGTTGGGTAGGAATTTTAAGAATTCCTAAATTTTGTCAGATTGACATAGGCAGGTTTATGAAATGATAGAAAATGACTAAGTCTAAAAGTTGACAAGAATTCCATTTAGTCGACAAATGGATTAGTGTCGGAAAGCGGATGTCGAATTGAAGATCTAGAGAAAGGTTTAAGTTAAAAGGTTCGACATTTAATTATCAAAGATGACATGACAGACAACAAGATCGTCGAAGATAATAAAGCTGACACATAACGATTCAAGCAAGTTGGGCAGTTTGAAGAAGTTGTAAAAAATAGTTAGATTTGGAATGTAGAAAACTGTCATATACGTGGCAGATAGCAAAGTAGGAAGTTAAATGTAGGAGTTGTTTTATTTGTCTATAAATAGTAGAATCGACGATGTAATAAAAGTTGGAAACTTGAAACATCCTACACGTCTCGATCACACAGCAGACTGACGGATTAACTCAAGTACTCCTTCTACCCCTTTGTCAAATTTCAATACAATTTCATTACATAATCTTGTTTCTTCATTTCGTTTCAAGTTCTTGTCAATATTTCTCCCAGATTCATAGTTTTCTTACATCTATCTTTTCAAGTTCCACTACATGAAAATAAGTAAATAGTGACGAAAATATAGCGGCGGTTACATAAACCGCCGCCGGTTAATGGATCATCACCTAAATTAGAGGTGGTTTTAATAAATGCCTTAATCAAAGAAATTTTAGCGGCGGTTTGCTTCAAAACCGCCACACTCATCATTAAATTATCGGCGATTTATGATGAACCGCCGCAAAATTAATCTATTTTTATTCTCAATTAGTTCCCGCTACTTTCACAAAATAACCCACCTAATTAAGAACCCTAACCCACACAATTTCTTCTTTAAGCCGTCGTGAACCCAGCCACATTCAGCTTTTTTCCACCATATCCTCCATCCATAACCATCTTCGTCTTCTATCTCAAAGATCAAACACCTATCATTCTCTACCGATTCATAACCACCATTTTACCCCCAAATCAAAAATCAACACAAAACTCAAACACTCAAAAACAAGAAAGAGAAGCATATAGATCTCAAAAAATTGTTGTACCAGTCGCAGCACCGAGGCTCTGCTCCGCTGTCACAGCCCAGACGCACGCCCATCGTCGTTCGTTCGCCTTGCTCAAGCCACTTGCCGTCCGTCGTGTCTTTGCCGCCGAGGTCGGACCTGCCATGCGCGTCGCCGCCTTATCACCGAAACTCTGATGACTCGCCAAAGCACCTCCACCTTCCGTGCGCAAGGCTTCTTCAACGGTTGATTTCACAGTTCCATGATAAGCCTCTGGCCTATCTAGTTTTATAACTAGTAAGACCATGGTTTTTGTGCTAATTATTCGAGTTTAATCTCGTTTTCGCCCAAATTTGGATTTAATTATCCTCAAGCAACATTTTGAGTCTCTTATGTAGTTTTAGGATATTTTAGCTAATTTTGAGTCAAATAAAGCATTTATTGCTATCTTATATTTTCAGGTTAAAAGGGAAGGAAGAGCAAAAAGGGAAGGACAATATAGCAGAAGCCATCACGCCCTAGCCGTGATTGTGATCACGGCCGTGATGAACCAGCCATGAAGATCAGAAAGGATCACGACCCAGCCGTGATGTCCATCACGGGCGTGATAATATAAGAAGGACCCTGAAGATCAGAGAGCATCATGGCCTAGCCGTGATGGAGGTCACGGCCGTGACAGATCAACACCTATGGACCAGAACTGATCACGGCCTAGCCGTGATAAGCATCACGGCCGTGACAGACCAAAATTTGAATACGCGCCCAGGGAAGAACCCGTCACGGCCTGGCCGTGATGGCCATCACGACCGTGACGTGCGCCTGATCTATAAATAGGCACCAGCAGAACAGAAAAAGGGGGGATTTTTACCCTAGGGACTTTCTACCCTAGGAGAGGGGCTGACGGTTGGGGGACTGGAACCCTAAAAGTGATGATCTCTCTCTGCTCTTGGACTGGAAGAAGATTGGAGGATTCTTTATGGAGATTTCTTCATCTCTTCTCTCCTTCTCTTTTGTAGTTTTCTTTTTCATGTATAGCTAAACCCGTTTTTGTTGGGGTTAGATGTTTGCTTTTCTGAACTTGGTTGTCTCACGATTTGGTTGTAATACAAATTCCTATTTCTTTATGAGTATTTGATTCCGTGCTTAATGCTTTTCTTGGCTTGATCACCCTTGGAATGATTTGTTGCTTTGATAGACAATTGAAAAATTGATGTTAAGGCATGCTCATGAATCAAATGCCAAGTAGTTCATGAATCTAGACATAGGTCTTGGGGTGCTTGCAATCTTATAAGTCTTGGCTCTTTATGCAAAATCTCAGGTTAATCCACCTAAGACATTAGGGTTTAATTTGGGGTTTTAGGCTCATTCCACCTAAGACATTAGGGTTTGAGTATTTCAGAAGATTTGATTGTCATAAATGAATTAGGAATTGTGTTACTAACCATTTCATTGCAATCAAGGGAGGATTAGCGTAGTCTAACCCTGACAATTTCATCCATTTATTAACCATCTATTTTTGCAGTCCAAGTGTTTGATAAAAGTTCCCAAAAGACCAAAAATATTTTATTGCTTTTGTTACTTTATTTTATGATTTGATCTCTCTTCTTAGTTTAGTCTAGATAGTTGTTTGACTTGTGAATTGGTAATTGGCAACCGATCCCTGTGGACGATATCCGGTCTCGCCATCGTATTACTTGTACGACTAGGTATACTTGCCTAGATTTCGTCCAACAAGTTTTTGGCGTCGTTGCCGGGGATTGGTTTTGCCAATATCATTAGTAACAAAGTAGACAACTACTTTAGACATTTTTTTTGGTATATATTTGATGTCTTTCTTTTGTTAGTTTTGTTTTAATTAATTTGTTGCGATTTTGAACTTGTGTTTCTTTAATCTTGGGTTTTATTTGTCTGTGAGGTGGATTTTGAGTTGACAGGATCATGGATTACTGGTGTTATTATCCATCTGATGAAGAAATTGAGATGTTTGAGCTACTGCTGCGGGCAGATATGCTACAATTGTCCAAAAACATCCAACAAGTGAGAAATATGTTGTCGAGGGTAAAAGTCTCTCCTCCACCATTGGTAGGCTATTTTGAATGGGAAAATCAATATCCCAACACCTACACTCCATGGCAGGGGAATCCTCCAAACAATGCTTGGATTCATCAAGAGGAACATTGGGAATCTTCCGCACCTTCATATCAACCACAACCTTCTCGATGGTATGATAAGCCATCACCCATGGAAGTTGCTTTGGAGAACTTCACATCCACAACCACAGTCAATATGGAGCAGCCTATTTCGGATGGTTTGTCTCACTTGGAGGTTGTTTTGGAGAACTTCATGGCAACAACAATGGAAAGTTTAAAAAATCGAGAATCTACCATTCGAAGTTTCGGGGTACGTATTGAGAAAATCTCTAACCAACTGTCCGAAGTGTCAAATGGGAACTTGATGGATGATGATGAAGATGATGCAATAATGGATGATGATGAAGATGATGCCATAATGGATGAAAAGGAAGATGAAGAGGTGAGAGCAACCGAATTAAGAAGAGAAGAACATGTTTGTGAGAACATAGTTGCACCATCTCCCATTGAACTCTTGACTAAAGAGATTGAGATGAAGAGGCATTCGGAGGACATCTATTTCACCATGCTAGAGGATGATGAAGAACTTTTGGAATTAGATGATTCTATTGGTTCCTATGCATGTGTTGATTGTGATGGGAGAAATGCTTGTGTGGTTTGTGCTGAGATTTCTGCATATATGGAAGGTGATGGATTTGGTAATGCAGTGAGTAAAGATTGTACAGAAGTCAAAGCAACACCGGTGACCCTCTCGACTTGTTTGTCACCTCCCATTGTGGAGCAACCAACAATGGATTTCAAGCCTCTGCCTTAGAAATTGAATTTTACATCTTTAAATATGAAGGCACTATGGCCAGTCCAAGAGGTTGAAGCCCATTTGTGTTGGGAGGACTTTGTTGATAGAGAGGTCATCTTTGACCCGAGAGGGATTGAAAAGTTCTCACACTTGAAGAAGTCGCCATGACTTTCGAGCACTCACCTTCATATGTATGCTGCAAGTTATGGGACCCTGGAATAAGCTTCCATTCTTTGTCTATCACGTGGCCCTTATGCTACAAGCTATGGGATCCAGGCGGAAGCTTCTCAATGAGTTTTCTTAACCCTTCTCTTTAGTTATTTTCATTTTCTCTTTTTAATTATTTTGCTTACTTGAGTCATTTGTGTGTGAGTCTTGTGTTGGTAAGCTTGAATAGATTCTATTTAATTTAGCATAGATGTATAGCATGATATATGTTGATTTTTGATGATTTCCCCCTAGGTTTTGAAAATCTGAAAATTGATCCCCATGTGAAAAATTGAAAATTGAACTTTGAGAAATTTTATTGTGATTGCATAATTTCTGATAAGTTTGGGGGTGAAGGGATGCACATATTAGGGAGTGTATCTCAGTCAAACAATTTGCGAAAAATGTCCAGGTGAGGAATTTGAGCCTCCAACATTGTTTTTAATTGTGTGAATCACTTTTAAGTTGCATTTTCCCAGATTTGCTTGAATCTCTTCATGGTTTGCATGTTTTTATGTTTGCACCAAATGATTTAGGGAATTTTCTTTGAAATAGCTACTTGGCCTAAAAAGAACCATCCCTAATGCATGTTCCCTGGTTAGCCACATTGAGCCTAATAAGCCTATTGTTTCTTGATGACCTTAAGTTATAAGCCAAAAAATCCGAAAAAACCATGTTAACCCAATCTTAGGATTATGAGAGCATGGATGCTTAGCAAGAGAAGGGTTGTAAGAAACTAAGTTTGGGGTGGCTACAAGGGTTTGATATGTTATTCTGGGTTGAGAAAAAGAAAAATAAAGGTTGAAGCCAAAGGCAAAAAGAAAAAAAAATGCCAAAAGAAAAGTGCAAAATAAAAGGGTGTCAAAGGAAATAGGTTGTAGCCACCTAAAGCATCAAAAAGAAAAATGGAAAAAGGAATTAGAGTGAAAATCAAAGTGTAAAAAGTTTCATGCTCTCTTAATTCCTAGGGATGTAAAGCCTAGTACCTTTGAATATCCTACCTTTAGCCAGGCCCCATTACAACCTTTAAAAGACCTTTTGATGTTGCATGCATGTTTTCGTGGGAACTATTTTGGAGATGAAAATCAAATTCATGGGAAGTGCTCTTGAAATATGAAATTGAGTGAAAGTTGATAACCTAGACACTTGAGTGAATGAGTGAAATACTAAATGCCCTTGTGAGGAAGGCAATTTGTGTGTAACTTGGATCCTTTGCTTAGATTGATTATTGCATGAATGATTAAATTCTCAATTGTTTAAAGTAAATGAATGCGGGGATTACATTGATGTAAAAGGGGGGAAACATTGAAGAAAAAATGTATTGATAAAATTGCATGAAATTTGTGCGAAATTGATTGAATCCTTTAAGCTTGCCAAGTCTTGAGTCTTTTTGAGTTTTAGTTTTCTTGGGGACAAACAAAGTTTAAGTTTGGGGTATTTTGATAAGCCTCTGGCCTATCTAGTTTTATAACTAGTAAGACCATGGTTTTTGTTCTAATTATTCGAGTTTAATCTCGTTTTCTCCCAAATTTGGATTTAATTATCCTCAAGCAACATTTTGAGTCTTTTAAGTAGTTTAGGATATTTTAGCTAATTTTGAGTCAAATAAAGCATTTAATGCTATCTTATATTTTCAGGTTAAAAGGGAAGGAAGAGCAAAAAGGGAAGGACAATATAGCAGAAGCCATCACGCCCTAGCCGTAATAGTGATCACGGCCGTGATGATCCAGCCATGAAGATCAGAAAGGATCACGGCCCAGCCGTGATGTCCATCACGGGCGTGATAAGAAGGACCCTGAAGATCAGAGAGCATCACGGCCGAGCCGTGATGGAGGTCACGGCCGTGACATATCAGCACCTATGGACCAGAACTGATCACAGCCTAGCTGTGATAAGCATCACGGTCGTGACAGACCAAAATTTGAATACGTGCCCAGGGCAGAACCCGTCACGGCCTGGCCGTGATGGCTGATGAGTGTGATTTCACCTCATTTTCCATGTACATTTCTGCATGCATTTGCATATAGTTTAGGCATTTTTAGTTTGTTTTTATTAGTTTTTACCTTGGAATGGGTGAAGGTGGTTTCTGTGTGTTGTTTTGCAGAAATTGAAGGAAAACTGTGCATATTTGGCTATAATGAAGCTTGGATGATTTTGGAGCTTAAAAAGAGAAGAATATGAGCCAAACAGAGCCTATCACGACCTGGCCGTGATGACCATCACGGCCGTGATCAAGCAGAGAAGAAGGCAAAAGTCAGAGACTGTCACGGCCTGGCCGTGACAGACATCACGGCCGTGACCAACCAGAAAATGAGGGCTCGCGTCGCGAACACTTCTCTCGCCTCGCGATAGTTAAAAAACTGGAAGACACGCCTTGGACAGAAAGCGTCACGGCCTGGCCGTGATAGACATCACGGCCTTGACGCGCGACGGATCTATAAATCACAGCACAGCAGACAGAAAAAGAGGACTTTTTGCAGAGGCTTGGAAACCCTAAAGAGGGCTGATGACTGGGGGAAGGCTGGGACCTTAAAGATGACATCTCTCTGCTCTTGGATTGGAAGGAGATTGAAGGATTCGTCATGAAGTTTTCTTTCTCTCTTCCCTCTTTCCCTTTTGTAGACATATTCATGTATAGCTAATTCCCCCATTGTTGGGTTTAGATGTATCTTTTCTGAACTTGATTGTTAATTGATTTGATTTCAATACAAGTTTCTATTTCTTTATGAGTATGTGATTCTGTGTTTAATGCTTTCCTTGGCTTAGCTACCCATAGGAATGATATGTTGCTTTGATAGATAACTGAAAGGTTGGTGTTAAGGCATGCTCATGAATCATATGCCAAGTAGTCCAATAATCTAGACATAGGTGTTGGCTGCTTGCAATCTTATAAGTCTTGACTTAATGCAAAATCTCAGATTAATCCACCTAAGACATTAGGGTTTAATTTGGGGTTTTAGGCTCAATGCACCTAAGACATTAGGCTTGAGTACTTTAGAAAAGGCTTGATTGGCATAATTGAATTAGGACTTGTGTTGTTAGCCATTTCATTGCAATCAAGGGAGGATTAGTGTAGTTTAAACCTGACAATCTCATCCGTTTATAAATTCTGCACTCCAAGTGTTTGTTAAAAGTCCAAAAAGACCAAAAATATTGTATTGTTTTGTTTTCTGTTTTGATATCTCATACCATAGTTTAGTCTAGATAGTTGTTAAGTTTGTGAATTGGTAATTGACAACCAATCCCTGTGGATACGATAACCGGTCTCACCACCGTATTACTTGATTGCGACGAGGTGCACTTGCCTTTATATATCTTAAAAATCACGCAACAATGGCCATCACGGCCGTGACGCGCGCCTGATCTATAAATAGGCACCAGCAGAACAAAAAAAGGGGGGATTTTTACCTTAGGGGACTTTCTACCCTAGGAGAGGGGCTGACGGCTGGGGGACTGGAACCCTAAAAGTGACGATCTCTCTCTGCTCTTGGACTGGAAGAAGATTGGAGGATTCTTTATGGAGTTTTCTTCATCTCTTCTCTCATTCTCTTTTGTAGTTTTCTTTTTCATGTATAGCTAAACCTCTTCTTGTTGGGGTTAGATGTTTGTTTTTCTGAACTTGGTCGTCTCACGATTTGGTTGCAATACAAATTCCTATTTCTTTATGAGTATTTGATTCCATGCTTAATGCTTTTCTTGGCTTGATCACCCTTGGAATGATTTGTTGCTCTGATAGACAATTGAAAAATTGATGTTAAGGCATGCTCATGAATCAAATGCCAAGTAGTTCATGAATCTTGACATAGGTCTTAGGGTGCTTGCAATCTTATAAGTCTTGGCTCTTTATGAAAAATCTCAGGTTAATCCACCTAAGACATTAGGGTTTAATTTGGGGTTTTAGGCTCATTCCACCTAATACATTAGGGTTTGAGTATTTCAGAAGATTTGATTGTCATAAATGAATTAGGAATTGTGTTAGTAACCATTTCATTGCAATCAAGGGAGGATTAGCGTAGTCTAACCCTGACAATTTCATCCATTTGTTAACCATCTCTTTTTGCAGTCCAAGTGTTTGATAAAAGTTCCCAAAAGACCAAAAATATTTTATTGCTTTTGTTACTTTATTTTATGATTTGATCTCTCTTCTTAGTTTAGTATAGATAGTTGTTTGACTTGTGAATTGGTAATTGTCAACCGATCCCTGTGGACGATATCCGGTCTCACCACCGTATTACTTGTACGACTAGGTATACTTGCCTAGATTTCGTCCAACATTCCACCACCAGGTATGCGGTCTCCCTTGATTTCATTGCTTTGATCTTTGGACTCTCAAAATCAAATCCCTTCAATGATCTCAGTGATTCCAGATATCTAATTCAAACTCCAAATATCTCTGGGGTTCCCTATCTTGAGATGCTAGTTTTGAAAGGTTGTAAAAACCTTGTTATGGTTCACCAAAAATCATTGTGTAGCTTCTGGTAGGCAATGCCATTGCGCACTTGCAAGGTTGGAAGGGAAGGGTGTAGCTAAAAATTGCATCATATTTTGAAAAAGAGAAAGTGCACCCCACCTGTTTGATAAAGTGTTTCAACACGTCTGTGCCTTAGTTAAATGCTTGTTATGCTTTAGTTAATGGTCCCATTATCTCATGTGTGTTGGATGAATGCATTTGGACCTAATCTTTATTGTGATCATGAGCTTGTATTTGTTTTGAGACATTTGCACCAATTCTATGCTATGAAGAGACTAGTATTCATTCAAACACTACTTTTTTTTGGACTACAGTTCTATTCACTAACTTCTTCTGTTCTTAACCTGGCACTTCAAAGTGGTAGTGGAAGGCAGGCAATTAAGGGTTTTCCAAAAATTATATTATTTGTATATCAATTTTTAACATTAACACTGTATTCTATGCTTCATCATATTTGTTTATGTTTTTTTCTCTCTCTCATCCCATTACATCACAAGGCAATAAAAATGGGACACCATATGGTGTCAACATTTATGATGTCCAAATAAACTTTTCATTCCAAAAAGTTGAACTCTCATTTACTGTAAGCAAGTTTGTCCATTTAGGATTGCATTATTATGACTCAAGAAATTAAATGTAGGCATGTCAAATTGGATCCATAGACCATAGCAGTCCTGTCATATGTCTTAAGTTGATTGTACAAACTTATTTTAATTTGTTTAACTATGTTCATACTTGCACATACATTATCTTCACAAATTCCTTACAAACTACCATGTAAGTCAGTGGACAATACTTTAATTCCATTGTAATTTTTTCTGAATGATCAAGATGAATTCATCTTAGAGTCTGTATTAGTACACTAGTTCATTAGTGTTTGTTTAAAAGAAACTGACCCCCAACAAGTGTCATCTCATTCAATATTTAAGGCTTTGACAGCAGAGGCTCACAATGCAGGGTTTTGTTAATTATGTTATTGAGTGGACTGTGTTGCCTTAAATTAAATGATTTCCTGTTTAAGAAATTATTCCAAACTGTTAATGAATATATTGTACATATTCTATTCCATTTTTGAAAATGATATTTAATGTCTGATAGACTATGCTATGTTCCATAAGAGCAATAAGGCACCTAACTTTTATGTATCTAAGTCAGGCAAGGTTGGAAAATAAACTATAATTTCAAACATTGAATTTCACTTAAATTTTGTAAAAGCATATTGGAAATCAGAATCCAAGAAAAGAAATAATTGAAGAAAAAGATGTCACTGCACCCACTTCAGAAATTACATACTAAAAAATAAAGCCCCGGTACAATGCTGGGTATTAGCCACTGTTAAATTGGAACTAGAGCTTGTACCTTTGTGTGCAGGGAGGGCTAGAAGGGGTAAAGAGGAGGTTCAGTAATTCAGTTCATGCTCAACATATAGTTAGTTGGAGCTCACTGTTGCAGCAGAGGCATTAAAAGCTAGGGTAGCAGATACAACGAATCTGCACACACCATACATACATACATAGCGTAAAGCACAAGGTTTGCTTCCATTAACTGCTCTAGCCGTTCTATCTGAATTAATCTGACTATACTATACTCTGATCTTATTATAGCTTTTTAATTTTTAACATGTCTTGTAATTTGGTTTACCCACCTCATTCATTCTCTAGTCTCTACCATTCCGTAGTTCCATTTTCCAAAAGTTCATACCACCTAGTAATTAGTAGTGTACACTACTGCTTCTAGTTCTATATATTATTTTTTTTTGGTCGGTCTTCTAGTTCTATATGTATGCAGAAAAATGATTTTTGTACATAAATTGGGGACACCATAAGTTGTCTCCTTTATTTTTAGAGTGTATTATCAAAAGAAAAAAAACAAATTAAAGCAGTTGACAAATAGTTTAATTGTTGTACAGAAGGTTCTTTCTATCTTTGGAGTTTTCCATTACATCCTTCACTTTTGAGGTTAATATGTTATTAATGTTACTAACTTGCTAACTTTTTATTACTTTGTTTAAATTTAGAAGGAAAGTTTACAAGTAATGGATAAATCATGGATTACAAAGCTGCGAAACTCTGTTGAGTATGAGCAAGGGGTTAGGGGTTAGGGGATTTATTGATTTTGATTTTGAACATCATTCAGTTAATGACACATCAATATGCCCTTGTAAACGATGTGGTTTTAAGAAATGACAAAGTAGGGATGTGATGTACGATCACCTAATATGTACACCATTCCCAGAAGGATATACTTTTTGGTACTATCATGGGGAGATCAGGATAGGAGAAACTAGTAATGTCTCAACTAGTAATGCTCCAAATGTAGTTCAAGACAACATGGTTGTTGAAGATCCTATTCAGAACATGATCAATGATGCTTTTGAAGTTGATAGACACCATGCAAACGAAGTACCTGTTGCATCAAATATAGAGGTTGGCGGGGATGGAGTGACACCGAATGTAACTCAAGAAGAGCACAAAGATGAAGATTTTTATGAATTAGCAAGAGATGGAGAACAACCATTGTTTGATGGGTGCACAAAATATTCTAGACTGTATTTTCTGGTGAAGTTGTATCATATCAAATGTTTGTGTAGGATGAGTGATAAAGCAATGACAATGATATTAGAATTATTGCATGATGCATTTGAACATGCAAAGATTCCGGGTTCATTCTACGAGGCGAAAAAAATTATCAACAAGCTTGGTTTGAACTATGAAAAGATACTTGCATGCCCTAATAATTGTATACTGTATTGGGGTAATCGAGAGGATGAAGAAAGGGAAACATGCAAAGTTTGTAACATGCCTAAATGGAAATCAAGAACAAAAGTTGGTAAGACTGAAGTGTCTAATGATGGCAATAATGGGAGTAAGGTACCAGCAAAAGTTCTTCGTTTCTTTCCACTAAAACCTCGATTACAGAGATTATTTTTGTCTTAAAAAACTGCTGAGGATATGAGGTGGCATGCTGTGGATAGTAAAAATGATGGAATAATGGGGCATCCTAGAGATTCAAAAGCTTGGAAGAAGTTTGATTCAACACACACTTCGTTTGCATCAGATCCGCGAAATGTGCGTCTTGCATTGGCTAGTGATGGTTTTAATCCCTTTGGTGTTATGAATGCAAGTTACAGTATCTGGCCAATTATTCTCATCCCATACAATACTCCTCCATGGGTGTGTATGAAGCAGGAATCTTTTATCGTTTCAATGATAATTCCTGGCAAAAGAATGCCAGGAAATGATATAGATGTCTACTTACAACCTTTAATCAAAGAGTTGAAGGAATTATGGAATGAGGGTGTGGATGCCTATGATTCTTTCAGCCGAGAGATGTTCAAATTACATGCAGCTTTGATGTGGACAATTAGTGATTTTCCTGGTCTAGTGTTGGTGAACGCCGGCAAGTGTACCGGGTCGTCGCAAGTAATAAAATAAAACACGGTAAGTAATTACCGAGGTCGAACTCAGGGATTGGGCTACCAATTCGACTAATCCGCGGGAAATCCGATACGTTTGGTCAAGTTACAGAAAGGTGGTTGAGAGAGAGAAGATTAATATCGAAATTCAATTAACAAGTCTAAATAAACTAATTAACTAAAAATCAGAAATTAAAATGTCCAAGGTCACAAATCCACCTACCCAATATGTATTCCCAAGTGATGATGAATTCCTCCCTAAGTTCAATTACAATGTCAACCGGGACCCCTAAATTCTCCTAAATCCACTCTCGTGCTCATTAGGACGTATTCGACGATTGGATTAATTACTTACTAGGTCTCATAATCCTAATCTCAAATTTGGTTAATTCTCGTTCCCTATAAGGTTGCACTAATCTCCTACTCACTCTCATGCAATATTCGATTAGCGATCCCGATTCAAGTTCTGAAACGCGAATCGCCGTTAGGCCTCAAACACGTTTAACTGATTAATCACGCAAAACATATGATCAAACATTCAAATCAGAATCGGAAAACATCAATTAAAATAAGGGGAGAAAGACATACATCATATGAACAATACACTGCCGTGGGTGGCTTCATCGTTCCCTCGGACGAGGGGATTAGTTCCTCATGCTCATAGACAAACAATCGGACGTAATCTCCATAAGAGAAAGGGAGACGCAGCTCCAAAAAGGAAAGAAACTACCCTAAACACTACTCTACAGTGGAAAAACCCTACTAGGTTTCGGATCTCCAAAAGCCCTACAGCCTCCCAGATGTGATAGCTCCCCAATCTGATCTGCAACAGCCTTTAAATAGGATTCCTGATCTGCGCTCGTTCGCGAGGCGAGAATTAAAATTGGCGCGCTTTTAATTTGAACTCTCGCGAGGCGAAAGTGTGTTCGCGGGGTGAGTCTTCAATTCTAGGCTGTGACCTTCATCACGGCTGGGCCGTGATGGTCTCTGACTTCCAGGGTCTTCAAACTCTCGCGGGGCGAGATTCTTCTCGCGGGGCAAGACTTCAAATCTTAAACTGCCACGGACGTGGTCTTCATCACGGCTTGGCCGTAATGGTCTCTGTCTTGCAGGTCTTCATGATCTCGCGAGGCGAGACACCTCTCGCGTGGCGAGACTGAAGTGATGACTTTTGCTGCTTTGTTGACTTTCAGGCTCGCGGGGCGAGCATACACTCGCGAGGCGAGTGTCTCCAGACTTGCAATTTCCACTGCTTTTCGACTTTCCTTGACTCCCGGAGCTTCACTTATTTAACCTGAAACAATAAAAGCACCCACAAGCGTAATTCTATTCAAAATAACCTAAAAACTACACAAAATACGCAAAATGAGTCAAAGTCCAACTTAGGAACAAAACAAGGCAAATTTGGGCGAAAACGAGAGTGAACTCGAATAAATAGGCACATGAACCCTAGTTCATCTAGTCATAAAACTAGATAAGCCAGAGGCTTATCAAAATACCCCAAACTTAAACCTTGCTTGTCCCCAAGCAAACTTAAAACTCAAAAACGACTCAAGACTTGGCAAGCCTAAAGGAATCAATCGATTTCGCACAAATTTAATGCAACTTTACAATACAGTTTTTCTCCAATGATCTCCCCCCTACATCAATGTAATCCCCACATTCATTTACTTTAAACCATTGAGAAGTTATCATTCATGCCATCATTACTCTAAGTTGAGGCTCAAAGATACACACAAAGGAAGATTACCAATTTCAAACAATTGCCTTCCTCACAAGGGTATGTAAAATTTCACTCATTCGCTCAAATTCATCTAGGTTTTCAACTTTTCACTCACTTTCACGTATCAAGATCACTTCCCATGAATTTGATTTTCATCTCAAAAATGGTTCCCACGAAAACATGCATGCAACATCAGAAGGTCTTTTAACGGTTGTAATGGGGGCTGGCTCAGGGTAGGATATACAAGGATAGAGGCTAAGTCCCTAGGATCAATGAGAGCATGAGCATTAAACACATTTTCCACTCAAATTCCTTTTTTCATTTTTTTCTTTTTGTCTCGGGTGACTACATCCTTTTCCTTCCTAATCTTTTTGTTTTGCCCCTTTTCTTTTTGCAATTTTTTGTTTTCTTCTTTTCTTTTCTTTTCTTTTTGCCTTGGGTCAACCTTTATTTTCTTTTTCTCACCCCAATATGGCACATCACCTTGTAGACACCCCAAACTTAGTTTCTCACAACCTTTCTCTTGCTCATTTCCATGCTCTCCTAATCCTAAGATTGGGTTAACATGGTTTTTCAGATTTTGGCTCGTAATGTAGGGTCATCAAGAAACAATAGGTCAATTGGGCTCAATTTGGCTAACTAGGGAACATGCATTAGGGATGGTTCTTTTCAGGCCAAGTAGTTATTCAAAGAAAATTGCCTAAATCATTTGATGCAACACATAAACATGCAAACCATATAGAGATTCAAGCAAATCCGGGAAAGTGAAACTTAACAGTGATTCACACATTCAAAAACAGAGTTGGAGGCTCAAATCCTCACCTGGACATTTTGCAAATTGTTTGACCGAGATACGATTCCTAGTGCGTGCACCCCCTCACCCCATACTTATCATAAATCAAGTAATCACAACAAAGTTCTCAAAGTTCAGTTTTCAATTTTTAAGTGGGGATAAACTTTTCTAATTTCAGAACTTAGGGGAAATCATCAATGGTCAAATAATTCATGCAATCAATCTACGCTCAATCTAATTAAAATCCAACAAGCTTGCCGACACACATTCATACACAAACTCTCGATCTTCTCAAATTATTCAAGAGCGACAAACAAAAGCATAAACAAAAATCAAAAACAGAACAAAAGTCAGGAGAAGAGAGGGATACCTAGCTTGGGTTGCCTCCCAAGAAGCGCTTGTTTAACGTCCCGAGCTTGACTTATTAAGAAGCATCCACCTGGATCCCATAGCCTGTGGTACAACGGCCAAGAGATGCTCATTATGTGAGATTCTCCACCCGGATCAAATGGTAATTGGAGTGGAGATCGTAGCAGCAATATGACTTTATCATCAACTCCACCCAGCCAGTGTGTGAAAACTCCATTGACCTCTTCAATTATGAACTCACTTCCTCTCGGGTCAAGTGGTGTTTTCACGAGGAAGTGTGCCAGACAAGTGGGAGGGTCTATCTTACCGGTGTCCACACATGCATGCAAGCCGACATATTTATTTAACGCATCAAAATCAGGTTGCTTGGCAAGCATGGTGAAATCCTCTGCCACTTTATCTTCATTTTGTTCTCTACCCCCTTGCTCCGGTGCCTTGTCCTTTGCCAACTCTTCTTCCTTAGGTTGCTCTTCCTCAACATGTGGCTGTTCCTGGGCCTTGTCGCTTGTCAATTCCTTTTCCTCCGATTGTTCTTCCTCAACATGTGGTAGTTCTTCCTCAACTCCCTGAGAACTAGTTACATCCCAGTCATATCCCAACACCCCACTGCTTCTAATTGTTGTGGCATTGCATTGGTTCTTAGGGTCGTTCTCGGTATCAACTGGGAAAGTCTCTGAGGGATGCTCATTTATTTGCCTTGCGAGTTGGGCAATCTTCATCTCTAATGCCGCATTCGCCTTCTCAAATGATGTGGCCATCTTGTCAATGACTGCATTTGTATTGATTGACACTTTCTCAAGTGTCGCACTCAACCTCTCAAGAGCCAACTCCCAAGGTTGTGGTTGCCAGTTCTGTTGAGGTTGTGGTTGCCAGGCTAGACCATCGTCAGCATTACTCCAAGCAAAATCCGGATGGTCTCTACTCATATCACCCCAATACTGATTCTGACTCTGATAGTTGTTTTGGGGCACGCTGTCATTATGCCATGGTTCCACATATACTTGAGGGAAGTAGAACGGACAACTCCAAGTGTCATGGTTCCCATCACAATATTCGCAACCCGGAAGCATTCCTTCATGTACCTCGCATACAAAACAAGGCAAGACCAAGTGGAATCAAGGAAGTAGAAAGAATAATAATAGAAATTAAAAATAAAAATAAAAATAAAGATAACTTAACCAAATAATCAAACTACCCTAAAATCAGGAAAATTGGTTGTGCCAATCCCCGGCAACGGCGCCAAAAACTTGTTGGTGAACGCTGGCAAGTGTACCGAGTCGTCGCAAGTAATAAAATAAAACACGGTAAGTAATTACCGAGGTCGAACTCAGGGATTGGGCTACCAATTCGACTAATCCGCGGGAAATCCGATACGTTTGGTCAAGTTACAGAAAGGTGGTTGAGAGAGAGAAGATTAATATCGAAATTCAATTAACAAGTCTAAATAAACTAATTAACTAAAAATCAGAAATTAAAATGTCCAAGGTCACAAATCCACCTACCCAATATGTATTCCCAAGTGATGATGAATTCCTCCCTAAGTTCAATTACAATGTCAACCGGGACCCCTAAATTCTCCTAAATCCACTCTCGTGCTCATTAGGACGTATTCGACGATTGGATTAATTACTTACTAGGTCTCATAATCCTAATCTCAAATTTGGTTAATTCTCGTTCCCTATAAGGTTGCACTAATCTCCTACTCACTCTCATGCAATATTCGATTAGCGATCCCGATTCAAGTTCTGAAACGCGAATCGCCGTTAGGCCTCAAACACGTTTAACTGATTAATCACGCAAAACATATGATCAAACATTCAAATCAGAATCGGAAAACATCAATTAAAAGAAGGGGAGAAAGACATACATCATATGAACAATACACTGCCGTGGGTGGCTTCATCGTTCCCTCGGACGAGGGGATTAGTTCCTCATGCTCATAGACAAACAATCGGACGTAATCTCCATAAGAGAAAGGGAGACGCAACTCCAAAAAGGAAAGAAACTACCCTAAACACTACTCTACAGTGGAAAAACCCTACTAGGATTCGGATCTCCAAAAGCCCTACAGCCTCCCAGATGTGATAGCTCCCCAATCTGATCTGCAACAGCCTTTAAATAGGATTCCTGATCTGTGCTCGTTCGCGAGGCGAGCAGCCTCTCGCGAGGCGAGAATTAAAATTGGCGCGCTTTCAATTTGAACTCTCGCGAGGCGAAAGTGTGTTCGCGGGGCAAGTCTTCAATTCTAGGCTGTGACCTTCATCACGGCTGGGCCGTGATGGTCTCTGACTTCCAGGGTCTTCAAACTCTCGCGGGGCGAGACTTCAAATATTAAACTGCCACGGGCGTGGTCTTCATCACGACTTGGCCGTAATGGTCTCTGTCTTGCAGGTCTTCATGATCTCGTGAGGCGAGACACCTCTCGCGTGGCGAGACTGAAGTGATGACTTTTGCTGCTTTGTTGACTTTCAGGCTCGCGGGGCGAGCATACACTCGCGAGGCGAGTGTCTCCAGACTTGCAATTTCCACTGCTTTTCGACTTTCCTTGACTTCCGGAGCTTCACTTATTTAACCTGAAACAACAAAAGCACCCACAAGCGTAATTCTATTCAAAATAACCTAAAAACTACACAAAATACGCAAAATGAGTCAAAGTCCAACTTAGGATCAAAACAAGGCAAATTTGGGCGAAAACGAGAGTGAACTCGAATAAATAGGCACATGAACCCTAGTTCATCTAGTCATAAAACTAGATAAGCCAGAGGCTTATCATCTAGGAACCCTCTCTGGGTGGAACACATACACAAGACTTGCTTGTCCATCTTGCAACTTTGACTCTATTCCTTGTCGCCTTCCTCATAGTAAGAAATCATGTTTTATGGGTCATCGTTGTTTTCTTGATCAAAGGCATAGATTTAGATTGAACAGGGTTCGTTTTAATGGAGAGCAAGATTTACGTGAACCACCGAAAACATTATCTGGTATTGAAATTTTTGAACAAGTCCGGGATATAAATGTCACATTTAGTCAAAGACCAAAGATAGACAGAAAGGGAAAAAGAACACATGGTGGGCGTGTTCCACAAAGTAGCACCCGACAATGGAAGAAGAAAAGCATATTCTTTGAACTTCCATATTGGAAGCATAATTCTTTGCGTCACAATCTTGATGTGATGCATATTGAGAAGAATGTGTGCGACAATGTCATCTACACTTTGCTTAATGATAGTGCAAAGACCAAAGATCATATCAATGCTCGAAGAGACCTTAAAGATATGGGCTTTAAACCAGATCTTTGGCCTGATGAAATTGGAAAGTATCCTTTAGCTGTCTACACAATGACTAATCTTGGCAAGAAGGCATTTCTAACGACTTTAAGGAACATCACTGTGCCAGATGGTTATTCAAGCAACATATCTAGGTGCATTGATTTAGATAACCTTAAGCTGAATGGGATGTTGAAAAGTCATGATTGTCATATATTGATGGAGCAATCGCTACCATTAGCCATGCGAACAGGGTTGCTAGATGAGGTGTCAGTAGTATTAATTGAGTTGTGCTCATTCTTTAGACAATTATGTGGTAAAGTGTTGAATGTTGAATATTTAGACAAACTGCAACGTCAAATCGTCCTCACTTTATGCCACATGGAAATGTTATTTCCTCCTTCATTCTTCACTGTCATGGTTCACTTGGTTGTTCACCTTGTTGAAGAAGCCAAGCTTGGAGGTCCTGTGCATTATCGTTGGATGTATCCTATAGAAAGGTAGAAGAAGTGTGGTGACATTTCCTTTTGTTTAAAAAAAATTTAGTATTGTATTGTATAAGGTTGCTATTAATAACATTTGTTGTGGTTTAATAGGTATTTAGGACAACTGAAATCCTATGTGCGTAATAAAGCACGACCAAAGGGGTCTATAGCAGAAGGTTTTCTTATGCAAGAGATTTTGACATTTTGTTCAAGGTATTTAGATAATATTGAGACACGAGGGAATCGACCCGGCCGTGTAAATGATCACCCTAATGATATACAACCTCAATCACGAGTTTCTGAATTGTTTCCTAAAGTCGGAAAACCGGTTGGTGGCTATTCATATTTTACCCTTACACCCATTGAAAAGCTACAAGCTCATAGACATGTCTTAACCAACTGCCCTACAGTTGATTGTTACCTTCGGTGAGTAATTCTAGCAATTGTATAACTTAAAAAGTTTTTGTTTTAATAAATCTAACATGATACATCTATATAGGCAATATAGAGATATTGTACGAAGGCAACTAAGGAGTCGTACAAGGAATGCTTTCGAGATAGACAAAAAAGTTCATAGAGAGTTTGTTCCTTGGTTTGCCAATCGTGTGAGTGAAAAAGTTTGTTAAACTTATATATTGCATTTATTTTGGTGATATGCATGCCACTAACAACAGAAATTCTTGTTTCTAGATTGCCAACAATGTTGAGAGTCTTACTGGACCAGTTAAAGATGTTCTTATTAGTCTTGCTCAAGGTCCTTCCAACCAAGCTAGAAGGTTCACTGCATATAATGTTAATGGATTCAAGTTTCGAAAATTGGAATGAGACAAATGCTTAAAAACTCAAAACAGTGGCGTTTTTGGCACATTTGGAACAATAAGTTACTCAAGCAATAGTGATACCCAGATGAGGTTTGGAGGGGTGCCTTATTATGGAAAATTGATAGATATCATTGAGCTTTACTACATTGGCTTCACAATGCCATTGTTTAAATGCAATTGGGCTAATACCACTAATCCTAGATGTATGAAAACAGATAAGTTGGGTTTTTCCTCGATCAACTTTGCAAGATTAATACATACCGGTGAACATGAAGATGATGAGCCATACATTAAAGCTTATGAAGCTTAAATGGTTTATTATGTGGAGGATGAGAAAGAAGACGGTTGGAGCATACCAATTCATTTGAAGCCAAGAGACTTGTACGAAATGGGTGAAGATGATGAAGAATTTATGCCATCCAATGAGGCTTGCCCGTCACAAAACTTAGAACAATTTTTCTATGATGATACTACACATATACAATTGGCAAGAGTGGCTATAGATGATGAACCTCAAACTTCAACCATTAATGAAAATGTTGAGGATGATAACAATGATATGAGTTTATGATTACTACAAGTAAAATTGTTTTAGGTTTTAGTTCTTTTTTATATATTGTAATAAGAATTTTCCATCTTATTCTATTAGTTTAATATGAATATTTGATATGCATATGATGATGTTATTATGTGAATATCTATATCTTGCACTTTCATTTACAATTATATGCTATAGTTTTTGAATTAAAGTTATTGACATCAATGGTATTATAGGTATGCTTCGGAAAAAAGGCGTGTTCCTCCTAGTCTATCAACATCAAATCAACATGTATCATATTCGAGCACTTCCCAACCTGCATCTATTAGTCCACCTTTGAGTGAGTCTGTAGCTCACATAGGTTCATCCACTCAAGATGGGCTACAGACAGTCCCTGCCACTTGATCGGTAACTCAGTTTGGATATGAAAATATTGGACATTGTGAACCCGAAGTGGCTCCAGATTCTTCATCGATAAATCAGAGACTGCCTCGTACATGTTGGATAATGGATGTCATTGGTATGTGATTTACATATTCCTAGTTTCTCTAAATTTTTTTTAATCTTGTTATACTTTTGGATAGCAATAGTTTGGTGTAATTTGTGTTAGATGACGAAGGCATTGTTACACAAACAAGGCTGAGAATTAAGGATGTGTTTGCACTTCGTGACGGGAAACGAGTTGTGACCGAGTGGAATGCAGAATGTCAACCTGTAGGAGACTCTGGTGGTTTATTGAATGGATTTTTGGGGTCGATAGCGAGCAATTTTGACCATTTCCCCATTATATTTGAAATTTGGCGTAAAGTTCCCAATCAATACAAACTAAACATTTATGATGGATCTATAAAGGTATCAATTTTTTCTCTGAGTACTTGTATCGAAGAACCTTCAAGAATTAATGGATTCAATGCAGTAAAGCTTATTGTTATCATTTTGATATCTCTTAGTCTAGCAACATTTAATATGGGAAGAATATTATACATCTACCATATTCTACTTTATTTAGATTCTTAAAGCCATGTTCAATCATCTGTTGTTTCCTTGATCAACTCTTACTTTTCTCTCGTTGATTTTGCTGGTTTGGCAGGGGAAATAATTGTTTGGTTTGGCCATGTTCATGACCTATTTTTTTTGAACATTCTTGTCTTAATTGTTGTTTTAAGAATTGGGCATTGGGTGTGACTTCGATTTCCAAATGTTTGATACAATAACTTTTTAAGTGAGTTTTGATTTCTTGTTTATATTATTTACTAACAATAACTTTTTTTATGTTTGCCTTGAAGACTAAATTTATTGTTGATGATATGGGTCACAAAAGGTATATCTTTGCTAGCTTGGGGAAAAAATGGAAGGACAATAGGTGCAAAATGTTTAATAACTTTTATAACTGGGAGCTTAGTTTCGACCAAAATTGTCAGTTGCACCCACCAAAAATCCCCCCGACCATTGGGTTGTCTATTTGCAATATAGACTAAGTGAAAAATCTCTGGTAATAATCATAAATCTGATTTTTTTTTCTAACTCAATATATCATTTATTGATTGTCATTTTTGTTAAATATGCAGGAAAAAGCTGAAAAAAATGCAGCAAATCGACAAAAGCAAGTGATTCATCATACATTAGGGTCAAAGTCACTTCCAAGAAAGAAAGATGAAATGGTATAATCATATATATTGTTATGATGTTGAATAATTTTTGGAAATGAAGTGATTTTATTATAACATTACTCCTTGTATGGTACAAAAACTTAGGAAAAGCAAGACAAGCGACCCTATAGTAAAGGTGATATGTATCCTGTCGCTCATAAAAGAAAGGATGGATCCTATGTTAGTGAGGAGGCAAGACTCAAAGCAGTAAGTTTGGATGAAAATTGTTTTCTTTGGATTTACTGTTACATATTGTGAACATTGTCTGGTTGCTTATATGTAGGAACAATTACAAAATGAAATTAATAACTCTGCTACTGAGAATGAGGCTTTTGTAAAAGTTTTTGGACCAGAGCATCCTGGACGACTCCGTGGTGTGGGATTCGGGGTTACCAAAACTCAAATATATGGACCCACTTATCGGTCTAGTGACTTGGCAGCAGCTAATGCCAAAATTCAAAAGCTAGAATTAGAAGTTGATGGGTTAAAGACACAAGTAGTTGATATGGATTCATTAAAGGCAAAACTTGTTAACTATGATGACATGAAAGCCCAAGTTGCTTTTCTTATGCAAAATTTTAAGGGAAATCAGGTAATTAGTTATGGTTGCAACTTGCTGAATTTGGATGTCTTTGTTGTGAAATTAGTTATTTGCATCTAATTTGTGATTTTATCTTTCAATTCCAGGTGGCAGACTTACAATCGCCTAGAGAAGTGAGACAACCTTCTGCCTCTAGTCATGACCCTGAAGATCGTGGAGCTTCATCGTCACACATACTTAATTAGATATATTATATGTAAATGGTGTCAAAAACTTGTATTTACATATGTTTTTATGTTAGGATAATTTTGAATAATATTTTGCTTTTTGCAGATTATTAATAATGTTTTTATCATTTTAATGATTAGGTTTTGAAGCATTTTTGTGTATCAATTTAATAAATTTATTAGTTCTTAGTGTAAAGTTTTTATTAAAACAGGGATATTAAAAAAAATTAGACAAATAATGAATTGAATCAGTTTTAAAAAAAACAAATATTTAATATTTTGTGGCAGTTTAAAACCGCCGCTATATTTTTATCTACTATTAATGTAGTAGCTTTGGTGGCGGTTCCAAACCGCCGTTATAATTTCTGTACCTTATAAATTGTGATACTTTGTGGCGGTTTAGAACCGTCGCTACATTTTATAGTTATTTCAAAATACGTTTTTTGTGGCGGTTTCTTACCGCCACTAAATTTGCGACCGTAGTGCCCAGGTTGTGCAAAACCGCCGCAAAACGGCCTTCGCGACGGTCACTCGAGGCAGTTTCTAAACCGCCGTAAAATATTTTAGCGGCTGTTCAAACCACCGCTATTTGACATATAAAACCGCCACAAAACACCATATTTTTTGTAGTGTTCTTTGCCTTTACTGCCATCATTTCAAAATGGCGTATTTGCTTTAAGTTTTCATATTAATGTTTATTTTTTATCCACTCTCACTATTCTTCAAGTTTTTATCTTCGCCTTTGTAAAACTTTTCTTATTTAAACTTTTGTTTATACTATTTATATCAAGTTTTAATGTTCAGTTTATTCTACATTTTAGTTGACAACATATTTACAGTACGTTTTAAACTTAAATTCATATTTCTTTATGCTTTTTATTGTTATTCTATTAGAAAACTCATTTCTTTCAATTTATATTTTATTTGTCAATGTAGTAGTAATTTAATGCTTTCTTATAGTTTTATCTTTAATTTCAATGGTAATTCAAGTTGATTTAGTCAACTTTTCATGTAAGTAGATAAAAGTCCTTGCCATTATACTCATAGTTTGATTCTTGTCAAATTTGTATTGTGGCAGGCACATTTGTTAGAAAACCACTGAAAACGAGATTACCGCATAACTCGTAGAAGTCCCACAATCTCCTGATCTTTTACTTTAATTATTTGATTTCGTCGGATTTGGACACTACCAAAAAACCGAGTTAACAAATTGGCACGCCCGGTGGTGTGACACCCTTCTACCCCGCATGTTAATATAAAACATTTACTTAAAAGATGTAATTGTAAAACATGCATTTATTTGAAAAAAAATAAAAACTTAGATAAAAAGGTTTTACATCTCAACAAAAACAACTCGGAAATAACATAGTTTTAAAACAACAAAACATAAACAAGACAGATAAAGAAAAACCCAACCCCGATGTCACATACAAAGCTGGTATAACCAAAATCCGGATACATCACGGAAACAAACTAAACAACTAACAAAACTAATAACTATAACTCAGCATTCTAACTAGAGTTGCGGCTCCTCAGAGTCACTCCTCCGCTGGCTGCTCACCGTCCTTTGCATAAGGAAATACATGCAACAGCAGAAACAGGAAAATAGGGAGTAAGAAATCGTCTAAACACAACGGCATGGGAATAGGGAATAAGATGAACATACATCATAGCATGGCATAGCAATATAACAACATACAATATTTATACATTATCATATAATACCATAACAACATGTTAATCATCCAATATATGCTATGCGGTACAATGCCACCCTACTCCACTACTCCATCAATGCATGTGGATCCAACTAACTCAGGAAGTCAACTTCGGAGTTACATATCCGTATTGGCCAAAAAGCACCAACACCGACAGTTCCCCAAACCATGGAGGAACCCCTTGGATAGCCGACGTATCATAACTGGATATGCCACCTCTGGGGACGCATGGTTCACCAAACCATGGGTGAACCACTCGAGACTTGGGCCAGATCCTCATAACTAGGACGACCTCCCCTATGTTGAACATCCCCCTCAACATCATCTCCAATGCTCTATGCAAATGGCACAACAACACACAAGGCAACTACCTCCTTTGCTTGGGCCTAAAAGCACCCAAGACTTATCACCAACATCAACATTAACACCTTAGACCCACACCGTGGGGTCATGGACCCCTTGGTCAAAAAGCACCAAGGTCCAACATAACAACATCTTGACCAAAAAGCATCGAGAGCACTTTGGCCAAAAATCACCAAAGCGTGACAACGTGCGGTAACCCATCGGGTACCGACTTAACTAGCTTATTAGTCTTTGTTATCTTAATTAATCTTTAATTAAGTTATCTAAAATTGTTATCATTTGATTACTGTATTATTACATCATCTGGGGATAATTGGGGTAAACACCCCTTTAATTCATTAATCTTAAGTTCTGACTAGTAGGGAGAAGCACGGGCGTACTAAACCCCCAGCACGGTAGTGCTGCCACTTAAGTGGAGCACGATCATGCTCACTATCTTGCACGACCGTGTTCAATGCACGACCTGTTTTCCAGAATTTAACTGGGAGCACGACCGTGCTCCTGGGCAGGGCCATACTGTTCTGGGGTGAATTTAATGTGTTCTTGGAGTTTAGGCTCCCTAATTCTCTCAAATCAGATCCTAGGGTCTTAACTAAAACATTCGGCATGAAACTTCACCCCTTACTAACAAAGTTCATGTCTTATGAAGCTTGGGGAATTAATCCCTTAATTCCTATGTTAACTAAGAGTCCTAATTAAGTCAATTCGAGTCTTATTAACATATTCAACATAGCGGTAACATCATCATCAACAACATATCCAGTCAATGTGATCAACATAACTCATGGCATAAGACAATTCAATAGGCATACCACATCATGAACAACTCAACAATTATAACAAATAAGCATACCAATTAATCCAATTAAGCATGTAAACAATTCAGTCATACAACCAGGTAGATCATGGCATCAATACATTATAACGACTATAAACAGGGCTATGGGAACCCCTCATCTTACGCTACTCCCTAGCCTAGTGTAAATACTATTCTTCTCCCATACCTGGTACGAGGTTCGCGTTTCAAAAGAAGAAAGAAGATCCACTAGGGTCCCGTCTCACTAGCGCTTGTCTACGATCTTAAGGACGCCAAAGAGACACTTTGGTTTAACTCTAAGATCGAGAAATCAAAAGGAAGAGATCAAGAACTTGAAAGAAATAACACAAGGGACAAGGTGCATGAATTTTACCATTTCTAAAGTCCCAAACAGCAAGCACAATGAACCCCTACTCGTAGCGACGTTCTCCTATCAAAAAACAGTGAAGAACGGTGCAAGAACGGGTTTCCTAGAGAGAGTTTTAGGGATTAAAACCATAAGGATTCAAAGAGGAAGGGGGGAGGCAGTTTTCTAAGTGTTGGGTCGTGTAAACTAGGTTTAGGTCGAGTCTAATGGTATATATATGAATTTGGGTCATAACGGGTTCCTATTTCAGCCCAAACTGTATACAGTTCGGTATTTGCACCATAACTTGAGCTACAAGTTTCCGATTGAGGTTTTCTTGGTGTCGTTAGAAAGCTCAGAACTATCTACAACTTAATGTCTAATGATTGAATCCTAAATCAGACTCTAAGATGGTCAAAAGTTCGATGGAAATTTAGCGACAGATTTGATAGTTATTCCTAGATAGGATCCTTAGGAGATTATGATAAGATCTTAAGATATAAACAAAAAGAGGATGATCCTATATTGATAAGGACTCAAATCTGATTGGTTGGGGGACTAAAATCTAAGAATAACACTATCTATATTTAAATACTAAATCACACGATATCTTATCATATCATTCTTAATTGCTTATTATTAATAAAATCACATATCATATATTAACATATAAAATCAAACATTAAGAGACACAATCTCATATTAATGTAAATAATCATATATTAATATACATATTATCATATGCAATAACACACACACACACACACACACATATACATATATATATACCAGAACTAACACATATAAACATAAGGGTGAATCTTGAGGTGTTATAGGTGGGAAGAGTTTAGAGTAACTCGTACAGTGTCACAAACTCTAACATATAAATTTATTGTATACGTTTAAGGAGTGCGAGAGTGTTTCAAACATCATATATTTCCCAAAACTCTGAATATGAGTAGTGCAAGCAATGCAGGCATAGTGAGTACTAACGCCGCTGTGTCAACAGTGGACGCTAACCCTGTAACCACCGTTGCACCAGTTGACAATATTCTTGCAACAGTGAAGAACGGTGCAAGAACGGGTTTCCTAGAGAGAGTTTTAGGGATAAAAACCATAAGGATTCAAAGAGGAAGGAGGGAGGCAGTTTTCTAAGTGTTGGGGTCGTGTAAACTAGGTTTAGGTCGAGTCTAATGGTATATATATGAATTTGGGTCATAACGGGTTCCTATTTCAGCCCAAGCTGTATACAGTTCGGTATTTGCACCATAACTTGAGCTACAAGTTTCTGATTGAGGTTTTCTTGGTGTCGTTAGAAAGCTCAAAGAACTATCTACAACTTAATGTCTAATGATTGAATCCTAAATCAGGCTCTAAGATGGTCAAAAGTTCGATGGAAATTTAGCGACGGATTTGATAGTTATTCCTAGATAGGATCCTTAGGAGATTATGATAAGATCTTAAGATATAAACAAAAAGAGGATGATCCTATATTGATAAGGACTCAAATCTGATTGGTTGAGGGGCTAAAATCTAAGAATAACACTATCTCTATTTAAATACTAAATCACACGATATCTTATCATACCATTCTTAATTGCTTATTATTAATAAAATCACATATCATATATTAACATATAAAATCAAACATTAAGAGACACAATCTCATATTAATGTAAATAATCATATATTAATATACATATTATCATATGCAATAACACACACACACACACACACACACACACACACACACACACACACACACACACACACACACACACACACACACACATATATATATATAAATATCAAACATATATATACCAGAACTAACATATATAAACATAAGGGTGAATCTTGAGGTGTTATAGGTGGGAAGAGTTTAGAGTAACTCGTACAGTGTCACAAACTCTGACATACAAATTTATTGTATGCGTCTAAGGAGTGCGAGAGTGTTTCAAACATCATGTATTTCCCAAAACTCTGAATATGAGTAGTGCAAGCAATGCAGGCATAGTGAGTACTAACGCCGCTGTGTCAACAGTGGACGCTAACCCTGTAACCACCGTTGCACCAGTTGACAATATTCTTGCAACTGTAGTTGACGCTACAAATGCAGGAAATAATAGCATTAATAGTTTAATTGCAGGAAGAGGCGTTTCTTATGCTCAAGTCGTCAATTGATTTGACGAAGTTGGACAGGGAACACTCTCATCACCAACTTGTTCCCCAGTTATACAACAGATAAACCCAAGTACTGACTTGTCTCCACGAAGTGTTGTGAATTCAAACCTAAGGGGTACTACACAACCCCTACAACAACCTTTGTATGGAATGCCTTATGGTTCGGTTTCTGTCAACCCAAATACCCTATTTGCATACATACCATATCCAAATGGAGTAACAACGATTGCCCATACATCTGGACAGGCGGGACCGTCGACTGGGGGGCAGATCCCCAGTCAAGGGAATGGGATAACGGGGTCAATGGTAGTGACCCATACTCTACAGGAGCGTCCAGTAGTGAGGCCACAAGTATCTCCACTTAGATAGTCACCCCCGCGAAATATTGTTGGTCTGTCGGAGTCTACATTGGCCAATGTTCGACATAACTTTGACATGGTGAATACATTTACTCAACAAATGGGTACAGTGATTACGCCTTTAATCGAAAACACAAATAATGCATGATTCACATTGGCAAGTGAGATACGTAGGTTAAACAGAGTCTTGGGCGTGTTAGCCCCAGAGGATAACCAAAATGCCAATAGGAATGCAAATAGAAATGTCAACCGGGGTCAGAATAACTGACCACAGGTTGAGCAACCATAAGTTATCCCACTTGATGGATCAGAACAAGATGACGAGCGGCCATAGTCCCATCGTCGAGTCCCTTTAAGACATGGGAATGTACATGTCTTACAGCCAGAGGAAGACGAAGACTTTGCCATAAGACTGATCAAATTTTCGACATATTGTTAAAAGACAAACAGTTGAAATTGTCGGATGATCATAAACTTTTAAAGACACATGAAATTAAAGACCAAAAATATTGCAAGTTTCATAATAATTTTGGCCATGTGACTAATGATTGCATGCATTTCAGGGACATCATTCAAAGAGGACTGACAGAAGGGAGACTGAAATTTTCTGATAAGAAGCCTGATATGAAGGTTGACATAGAACCTTTCGGTGCTGAAGTATCAAATGTTGACCACAAGACTCATCTACGAGTAGGAATGGTCAATACAAGAGCTGGACAGAAAATCAAGATGGATTTGTCTGACTTGTTTGATATTTATCCAAAACCTGGCGAGCAGTTGACTGAGTTTGCCAGTAGAAAAAAGGGAGATGGGAGACTGAAAGTCTGCCCACACTGTGAAATGTTTTATGATGACTTGGCAGTGCAGAAGGCAAAAACACAGAAAACACCCTCCTACCATCCGATGGAAAGGTGTGAGTCTTTTGACAATCAGAGAAGATTTTCTCAACCCAAGATGCATGCAGGGCCAAGTCACACCAAGCCAAGCAATGTGTACCGTCGGCTTGGGTATTACAATAAGAGAACCAACCAAGGGAATGGAGGATGGTTGAATGAAAATGACCGCAAGCCTGTTGGAAGTAACAAAACTCCAAAAGGACCCGCCTGTTCAAACAAGGACTCGGGTACCGCCATCAAATATGATGGTCGACAAATGGTTGAAGAATTCTGCAATGGCCTTGCTTCTAGGAGAACGTAGACAAGGGTGGGCAAAGTGGAATAGATTTGTTGGTAACCCGCCATTATGGAATGAAAATTATCGGAGGGGTCATCTGACACAAGGTGCTAACTTGACAGGACCAGGATTGTCTGGGTCGTCAAATCGACCAGCAATGACCAAGAGTCATAAAAGGAGATTACATAGGCTTAGGCAAGCCTAGAAGAAGAAAATGACGAGGTCAAAAGGTATCCAGATAAGGGAATTGCCTTCCAATGATAAGGGTTGCTTAATAGCTATAAAAGAGGGTCAAACCAATAAGAAAAGAGATGAAAAACTTCGAAGTGTGGTAGTAGGACAATATAACAATTAAAATGCCAACCAAATGCAAGAGTGTGCTGGACAGAGCAAACTATCAATGGCTTTACCTCAGGTTCATAAAGAGGAAATCAAGACTCGTGAGTTGAGGTCACCTCCAACTGTGTCAACTGGGTATTGGCCGATATGTTTAGTCAACATTGAGAGGGTTACTGGATTGGAAAGAGATATCGAGGCTAGGATTCAGGAAAAAGAAGAGTTAGTGGAATTCAAACTTGAGTGTAGTCTGACAACCAAGGAACTATCATTTGACGAAGTTATAGAAGCATTGAATGATCCTAATGATGAGATTAATGTCAATAATGAATCTAGAATTGACATGGAGGTAGAATAAGAAATTGAAGATTTGTCTGACATAATCGAGGCACTAGATAATTGTGGTGCAGGGATAACCTGTCCTTTGTCAAACAGATCGGGATCAGATGATGAAAGCGATTTTAGGAGACATCATGGTCGAATGGCTGGAGGGCCATTTTTGGATGAAGATCTAGAAAATGAGATCATACTATAACCAGGAATGAGAATGAAGATAGGGTTGATTTTGGTTATTGTGACACCCTAAACTCGGGTCATCACATGGTTACCCGTTTGCGGAAATAAAACTTAATTTGCTGGTTACTTTCGGAAAATAATGTTTTCTCAACGTTCATATTTTCAAAATATAGTGATAAATTTTTTCTTTTAACCTCATAACAACAACAACGTAATCAAATCACACTTAAATACACAATGTATATAAGTCATACAACTATACTGCCTCATATGTTTTCACACCTAAATCATAATCAGTTTTACCCTCAAAACACAATATAACAAAATAGGACCTAAGCTGGTCGTAACTAACCGACACTACAGTCGATAGGAGCAGGACAACATGCCTCGAACTAGACAACCTTCTTCTTCTTGTAGGGATCATACCCCTTGTACGTCTCTGATATGTGTTGTAAGGGTGAAACGCTAATATATGGATTTATCACCATAACTAAATGCACAACACAAAAGAAGGCACATACACATATACATATTTATAACAACGTTCTCATTCATATTATATCACATCGTTTATCAATGGGTTTCACACCCCAAACATCAACGTTGGAAAACTATGCATGAACACTTCAAAACATCATCTAAACATTCATACTTAATCTCATGATATATCTCCAACTTCGTGGTGAGTTGATCAGACTCGATAGTTACCGGCACACAGCCACAGGCACACAGCCAAAACCCATCTCACACTGTCCAACATCAAGGCACATGTGATATCAACGTTGATGGGGCCTCATTGTCCACCCGGCACAATAAGAACATCGTTATGATCTACCCTGACGCCGCAAGGTAATCACTCGTTTGATCATGGCACGTCTGGCAAATGCATGCAAGAAAATACTTTTTCTCAACACTTTTCTTTGTGTTATATCTTTATTTGTCAAAGCTCTCAAAATCTTTCGACCCATCATCATTTTTAAACATCAAAGCTCTCAAAAGCTTTCAACTTATCATCGTTTTAAACATCGAATGCTCTCAAAAGCATCATCGTTTTCAACATCGAATGCTCTCAAAAGCATCATCGTTTACAACTTTTATTAACAACACAGGACCTCAAAGCCTGAGTGCTCAATCACGAAGCCCCTAGACCGTTGCAATCAGTCTTAGGTTCGTGGTAATAGAAAACATCTCAAAACGTTTTAACTTCTTTAAGTAGATACCCAGTCTACAACATAACAAACCTTAATACCCCGACGTCTCGGTTATTAAGTTCCATATCATCGTTTTACATCGTTTTTGTCTGCGAAAAACAAATCCAAAATAAGACAACGTCATAAGAACACTAGTACCCCGACATCTCGGTTACTAAGTTCTATATCGTCATTTACGTCGTTAAGTAAAACTCATTTACAGAAAATCCTTTCTACTTTAAATTTGTTTGTAAAACATTAACTCATCAAAACTCTTTCACTGAAACTTCAATTCTAAAAATTGAATCAATTCGGATTAAATTTCTTCTCAAAATAAGTATTGTTGTTTTTAAACTTTCTCCGTAAATAATTTCAAAACTTGTCGTCGTTTATCATTTTCCAAGAAAGAGTTTTAAAGTCCAACTTTGACTTCTCCTTTTTTTTATAATATTTTTTTATAAGATATTTTCGAATATTAATTTCACAAAATAACGTTTTATAATATTACGTAATTTCTTACGTAAAAATTAGCAGTACTAAAAAAATTTCACGGTTACGCTCTCACCGTGACTCATAAATTTCTTTTACACTAATAAATCATTAAAATAATAATATTTCTCAAAACTCATTATTTTTCCAAAATAATATTTCCCCCCACTATTATATTCCAATATTTCCCATAAAACATTGAATATAATTTTTTTCACAGCTTATTAAAGCTTTTATCTGATTAATCGGTTATGCACTGACCACTGTCAGGCCTCTCAAACAACATTCAACAACATCATCAAAATTATATCACCAGGGAGATCATGCATCATAGCAATATAATATACTACTGCAGATAATTAAAAAATTTAAAAGCAGATAAATCACCGATACACAGATAAACAACACCACGTAAACAACGTAAACAAATAACCACAACCACATATAAATCATATAAACCACAATAAAAGCAATTATTTATTGAGAAAAATCCCTCAGGTAAGCTCCCCTTACCTCTTGAAGATTCGAACTAATGGTTTCAAATAATCTCTTAATTTGATTCGGTTTCCTCTGTCGGCTTTAGGTCAAACCAACCCGATCGGTTCCTTCATAACGAATTGCAACCAAAATAAATTAAAATCAAACAACAACACACTTAAATCAATATGGGTTGGGTTCGACCTCTTCTAAAATTTTAGGTTAGGAAAGTTAAAAATTTTCTAACTTAGGGACTTATGATCCTTAAGCAACTTAAGCATGATTAAGCACTTAATCCAAAATCATGAACTAAGAACTTTGAATGAAACTCATCTAGCTCCAAGAACTAGGGTTTCTGTTTTTCTCAAGATTTTAGGCTAGAGGTTTTAAATTTTTCTCAACTCTTGGATTTAACCAACATACAAAACCTAGAGTTGGATTAAAGTGTTACTAGACAACATTTGAATAAAAAATCCATCAAATATTCATAGCTAGGGTTTCGGCCTTTATGAAACAAATAGGTTAGGGTTTGATTTTTGATCTTCTATGTACTTACATACAAGAACTATCAAGGTACTAGAAGATTGAATCATGAATCAAGACATGAAAATGAAACAAAACCCATGAACATCATTTTTCAATGGATTCGGCCCAGTCCAGAAATTAAGGAAAGAAATTTCTCATGATCATATGCTTCTAGATGATGAAAATAGAGATGATTATGAGATCATATCAATTGGTTTCATGTCAAAAGGATTTTTCTAGAATTAGTGATGAATTTTTGAAGAAAGCTTCAAGAACTTTGAATCATATGAAGAACATGATGATCAAAGGCATAAACTCAAGAATCTTGTGAAGAGAAAAGCTTAGAATAGCAAGATTAAGAGAGACTACCTCTTGATGATCAAATAAAAGGATGATCTTGATGATGTTCTTCACAAATTTCTCATGGTGTTCTTAAGTGTTCTTGAGAAACTTAGAGAGAAAGATGAACATGATGAGGATTTAGAACAGTTTTAGTAATTTGGGCATATCTCTCAACATACTTGTCCATTTTGGATTATATTTATGTCATTGGAAAGAAGAGAGAAAGATGAACAACTTTAATGTTTAAAGTTTTTCGATATTCAGAGCATAAATTGGTCAGAATTTCGTGGCAGTTTCGGGTGATTGATGACAGAATGACTTTGCCTTATAACTCATCCACTTAACATAAATGCTCATTTATGGCTTAGAAAAAGTGATGTCCAAGTGCTTGGAATGGATGAGGAAGCCGTGGGATTTGGGTGGATTTGATCAAAATTCTCAATGGCATGGCTTGTAATTTTCATGAAGAGCCAAGGGTAAAATCGTCATTTCCAGGCAAAATATTCCTTTGTCATAAATGCACCATTATGGCCATTATGACGCGGATAAGCTTGTCATAAATGCCTGTCACATCGGTCAAATCCGTCACCTCAGTCCCATGGCCGACTCCTTGGTTCATCTGACGCAGGTTTTTCCTAGAGATATCTCGACGTATTCGCCCACAGCAAATATAATATTTTAATTTTTACGCTAAAATTTTCAAAACTTCCAGTATCGTAGTAAATATGATAAAAACATTTTTCATCTCGTTCACGAGTTAAAATTATGTTTTCTGAGCAGTAAACTTTTACTGTCAGCGAAAATACAGAAAACGGCAGACCGATTTTCGTCTGAATTTTCAACTAAAAACTTCCCCGTAACCTTATGAAAATAAGTATAACAAGGAAATGACCTTGGTTTATCCAAAATCATTTTCTAAGTCTCGGATAAAAATATATATTTATATATTTATTACCGATATTACAAAGCAGCGAAAATCGGGGTGTTACAGTTATCCTTGCAGAGTATGAGGGCTATTTAGAAGTGGAATATGTTGACAATGAAGATGTCGTCGAAGAACCAGGTGACCAAACAATTTCTGGATGTATGTCCAAGAAAACTTGGTTACAATATTAGACGATGTAGCCCAATCAGAAAAACCGACAGAACAGCAGAAAAGTCATCTTAGGCCATTACATGTTAAGGCCATTATTGATGGTAGAACCACTAATAGAGTCTTAATAGACAGGGGAGCTGCTGTCAACTTAATGCCCAGAGCAATGTTCAAGAAATTGGGCAAGGACGACTCTTACCTCATTCCGACGGATATGGTTGTTACTGACTTCAGTGACAAAACTTCCCCATCCGATGGTGTTGTCATGCTGAATATTCAAGTCGAAATTGTAGAGAGGATGACCTTGTTTGTCATAGTTCCTGCCAAATCAAGCTATAATCTTTTATTGGGCAGAGATTGGATTCACGCAGTTGGAGCCATTTTATGAGTGTGATTTCACCTCACATTTGTTTATCATATTGCATGCATTTTCATATAGTTTAGGCAAATTTAATTTGATTTTGGTTAATTTTTACCTTGGAACAGGTAAGACGGTTTTGTGGTGTTGTTTTGCAGGAATTAAGAATTAAATGCTCAAGATTGACCATGATGGAGCTTGCATGAAGATGGGGCTTGAAAAGTGAAGAAAATGAACCAAACAGAGCCCATCACGGCCTAGCCGTGATGCCCATCACGGCCATGATCTACTAGAGCTAAAAACAAAGAAGGCTAGAGTCAGAATTGGTCACGGCCAGGCCGTGATGCCCATCACGGCCGTGAAATGTCAGCTGAACCAAACCCTCACAGGCAGAACTGATCACGGCCTAGCCGTGATGGTGGTCACGACCGTGACAGACCAATCAGTGAAGCAAGGCCCAAGGCAGAATCCGTCACGGCCTGGCCGTGATGGCCATCACGGCCGTGACGCACAATATTTGGATCTGAAGAAACTGATTTGATCTGAATTTGTGTTTGATTGGGATTCAAACTTCCCTAATCTATAAATATGGCAATCAGGCAGAGACTTTGGGGAGACTTTTGGGCTGCTACCTTCGGTGATTGGGGCTATGCCCAAGATCTGATTTATGTTTTGAATTGATGTTTTACCTTTCTTAATTTCAATTTTGCTTAGATTTGATTTCTATTGTTTTAATTACTCGTAAATTCGGTGGCCACTTATTTGCGTGTCGTAGATATTCTAAGGAGGAACCTAGCGGTGAACTTAGGTGTCGGATTTATAGAATCAGACTTAGGACTTAAATCACGAGAGTTAGAAGCGGTCCTTCGAGGATTCATGAATTGTCACGAAACTTAAAGGGTTCAATCTAAATTCAACTACCACGAGAGTAGGGGTTGGTTTAATTGGGCACGATTTTTGTAACCTGAGAGGGAGCATTAACTATTTGAGGATAAATTCGCCTTCAAAGCAATTTTGATAATTAATAAGGGGTAGTCAATTTAGTAACATAAACGATCTTGTTGGTAACCCAATTCCTAGGGAATCCCTTTTTATCTGAAAAACCACAACTTGATTTACTTTCTGTTTTACTTGATTGCATTCCTTATCTGTTTTTCTAAGTTATCTCTTATTTCAAAAATCAAAACCTTTTCAAAAATCCTTTTTTTATATAGTCCAGTTTTATCGATTTGATAATTAGTTGTGATTTGAGATCACGGTCTCTGTGGGATCGATATCTTTTTATTACTTGGCGACGAATCCGATACACTTGCCGGAATGCACACATCAAGTTTTTGGCGCCGTTGTCGGGGACTGTGCTTTCTTGAATCTCAATTTAATTTTTAAATTGATTTTTCTGGACTTTTTCTTTTTAATTGTTTTTTTTTTGTTATTAAAAAAATGGAAAATTTTCTTGTTTTCATCTATTTCTTTTTCGTCCTAGAGTATCTATCCCTCTGTGTTTTTCTCTTTTATGCAAAGATCCCTAAGTTTTGGAAACCTTATTGAGGTTGACCTCGAAATCGAAAGGACCTTTCATAGACGTAGGAGACTACAAAGATAGAGGGAGAGGTTGATTCCCATTCCACTCATGGCGAATCTACCGGATACCAAACCGTTGAAGGACTACGCAGCCCCAAATACGAGGGGTTTGCGAACTGGGATTGCTAGGTCAGAGATCGAGGCGTTGAACTACACTATACCGCCTATGCTAATTAGCATGATTAGGCAACATCAGTTCGGAGGATTGCCCTCGGAGGACCCGACTGATCACGTGGAGACATTATTGGAGTTCACCGATGCAATTAGGATTCATGGTACCCCGGTCGATGCTATACGCTTGAGGTTATTCCCCTCCTCTCTTACTGGAAAGGAAAAAGCTTGGCTGAAGCAAGTGCCCGCTAATACCTTGTCGACTTGGGGCCAACTGGAGCAGGCATTCTTGGAGAAATTCTTCCCTCCATCCAAGACGACGTACCTACGAACTCATATCACCGGCTTCTTCCAAAAGGACGGAGAATGCTTATTCGAAGCTTGGGATCGCTACAAGGGATTGCTGGAGTCCTGCCCACATCATGGACTCGAGAGTTGGTTGTTAGTGCACACCTTCTACAACGGATTGGATCACTCTTGAAGGTGTCACTTGACTCGCAGATTGGTGGAGCCTTTATGAATAGGCCTCGATCGAGGCATTCATCATCATTGAATACATGGTCACCAACTACCACCAATGGGGTTCATAAAGAGGTAATAACTAGAAAAAGATTTCGGGGGGTAAGTTTGAAATGAATAGCACTGATCTCATTATGTCTAAAATTGACTCACTGAATAAACGCTTTGATCAGCTTGAATGGGCTAACGTGAGTTCAATAGATGCTACTAACATTGTTTGTGAGATTTGTGGAATGTAGGGACATGACATAATGGAGTGCCCACGTGGTATTGCTCATGGATCCGGCGCTTCCGGGGAACAAGTGAACTCTTGTCACAACTTCTATGACACGAACCCGAAGTTGCCAAACTATGTTCCCCCAAATTCTTACAACCAAGGAAGGAAGAAAAACCCTTACCTCTCCTACGGGAACTACAGCAACATGCTGAACCATGAATTCCAAGAAGGCCAAGGTAATAGGAAACCCGCATCGGGGTACCCTCAGGTACAAAAGTCTAAACTTGAGTCTCTTTTGGAAAGTTTTGTTGAAACTCAAACCAAACAAAATGAAGAGTTTAGGCAACAAGGCAGGGCAGTCAACAAGGCAATCAAAGAGCTAGCATCTAAGGTAGATAACTTAGCTGTCCATAATAAGATGTTAGAAACTCAGATTGCCCAACAAGCTAGTACATACTCTAGACCTAAGGGTACGTTTCCGGGACAACCCGAAGTTAATCCCAATGAACATTGTAATGCCATATACTTGAGGGATGATAAGCTTGGGGTGGTTGAAAAGGATGTGGAATGTGAGGAGGACAAGAGCGAAGATGAAGAAGAAGAGCCAAAGTATGTCCCTCCACCACCTTACCAACCCCCAGTACCTTTCCCACAAAGGAGGACAAAGGTTGTACGTTTCTCTTTACAATTTGCGGATGGCTCAACTAAAACTCCTCTAGGCATACTAGAGAATGTTCCCGTAAAGGTAGGGAAATTTTTTATTCCTACCGACTTCATGGTGTTGGATATGAACGAGAATTCTAAATTCCCCATCATTCTTGGAAGGCCATTCTTGGCCACAGCTGGAGCAATAATAGACGTAAAGAATGGCAAACTCTCTCTGAATATAGAGGAAGGTAGGGTAGATTTTGATTTGACTAACTCATATAACAACCCTCCTTTTGAGAGTCATGTGTGCAGGATCGATATAATGTCTCCAGAGGTGAAGGAAAAGCTCAACATGGAAGCAACTCCGAAACTTTGCAAGACGAATGATGCACCCAATGGTGATGAAGTTGGAGTTGCTAATCATGTGGAAATAAAACTTCTGTCGGGAGGGAGTAAGGCCATGAAACTCAGTGAAAAGAGCAAAGTGAAAGCGCAATTGGCCATATGAGCAAAATCAGCCCTTTGAAGGACTCCCATGGAAGAGAAGTGTTCTTGCACTTCTAGGCCCAGCCGACCCCGGTTGATTGAAAGAAGTATGGTTAAGCTTAAGACCGTAAATAAGCGCTTCTTGGGAGGCAACCCAAGTTTTCTTTCCCTTTTCCATTTGTTCTAGAAATTTGTTTTTGAATAATTTGAGAAGATAAGAGAAGAAAGATCACTAATTGATGGATTTACCAAGTATTTTCAGGTTATGAAGGAAGGAAGAGCAAAAAAGGGCAAGGGCAAATAAAGTCAGAAATCATCACGCCCAGGCCGTGACGGTGGTCACGACCATGATGAGCTAACCAAAGAAGACCAGAAAGGATCACGGCCCAGCCGTGACATCCATCACGAGCGTAATGAGAAGGCCCCTGAAGACCAGAGTTGATCACGACCGTGATACATTTTTCAACATCTCTTTGAAAGGCATGTGAGCCGGAACCCGCTACCAACTTGGTGAGTTGTTCCATTTTTCTCCTCTCTCCGACTTGATTATTTACATTGGGGACAATGTAAGTTTTAAGCTTCAGGGTAGAGGTATTTTTGTAATTTTTGCATTTTTGCATTTTTCATGTTGCATTCATATAGGCATAGTTTTGCATGATCACATGATTAGATTGCCCCTTTGCTTAGAGTATGCATCCAATTGTGAGAACTTGGTGCCAAATAAATTGAGATAGTGAATTTTTGAACCCAATTTTTTATTCTTGTGATAAGGCTAAAAATAAAAATGCTTGAGATAATCTTTTGATAGTTGATAATTAGCATGTGGTTCCTTGGATTTGTGTTTCTCATTGATTTTAAACTACTAAATGTGAGATTTTTGAGCCTAAAAGGGGTACTCACTAAATCTACCCCATTCTTTGTGATTGAGTGTTTTATTCCTCTTGGATTGTATTCTCTAGAACATGACTTGAAACCGTTTTGAAACTTACAAATTTTTGAAAACATATTTGAAAATGATTGAGGCACTAGGTATTTTTTTCGGCCTTCTGAGCTTTGATTGATTAAATGCTACCCCTTAGTTGCCCAATTTTGAGCCTAAAAGAATAAAATACTTTTCTTGGTACCTTGAAATATTTTGATGAATAATGCTTGATATGACGCCTTTTAAAGTATTGCAAAAAGGGTAAAAAGGTAGTTTGAAAAATAAATTGTGGGATCGGAAAGTTAGAAAAATATTTCTCTTGAACTAAAAATTTCCCCTTCTCCAAAAAATAAAAATAAAATAAACAAAAAAAATGGAGAAGGGGACGACAAAAAGAAAGTGAGAAATAAAATGAAATAAAATAAAAAAGGAAAGAAAGAAAGGTGGAAAAGTGATTTAAAGCCCAAAAAGGTATTTTAGAAGGTTGTCATGCTATGCAATGTTTGATAATTTGTTTAGCCTTCTTGAATTTTCCTTTTCTTGATTTCCCCACCTAACAATTAATCCCATGGCCCCATTGCAACTAAAATAAATGACCTCTTAATTTTTATGTGTTTTCATTAATAAAGTAGAGATTTGGTTAATAGTCAAGCTTATGGTAGAGTACCTTCCTTGAGGAAATTGAGCGAATTGTCATATACCCTTAAACACTTGAGTGAGGTGAGAAGAGTGCCCAAATAAGTGAGGATATGAATTTAGGAAACCTAAGCTTCTAATTGGACTTGAAATTGATTGTCTCTTGCTTTCTTATATGAAAATGCTTGTCACTTGGATTAGTCACTCGGGTTCTTGGTTCACTATCCATGCTCTGATTGTTTATCTTGACTGGCCTTAGTGATTGCTTGAGGACAAGCAAAGTCTTAAGCTTGGGGTAGTTTGATGAGTGTGATTTCACCTCACATTTGTTTATCATATTGCATGCATTTTCATATAGTTTAGGCAAATTTAATTTTATTTTGGTTAATTTTTACCTTGGAACGGGTAAGGCGGTTTTGTGGTGTTGTTTTGAAGGAATTAAGGATTAAATGCTCAAGATTGACCATGATGGAGCTTGCATGAAGATGGGGCTTGAAAAGTGAAGAAAATGAGCCAAACAGAGCCCATCACCACCTAGTCGTGATGCCCATCACGACCATGATCAAGTAGAGCTAAAAAGAAAGAAGGCTAGAGTCAGAATTAGTTACGGCCAGGCCATGATGCCAATCACGGCCGTGACATGTCAGCTGAACCAAACCCTCACAGGCAGAATTGATCACGGCCTAGCCGTGATGGTGGTCACGGTCGTGGCAGACCAATCAGTGAAGCAACGCCCAAGGCAGAATCCGTCACGGCCTGGCCGTGATGGCCATCACGGCCGTGACACGCAATATTTGGATCTGAAGAAACTAATTTGATATGAATTTGTGTTTGATTGGGATTCAAACTTCCCTAATCTATAAATATGGCAATCAGGCAGAGACTTTGGGGAGACTTTTGGGTTGCTACCTTAGGCAAAAAACTAGGATTTCTCTTCTTCTCCAATTTCTTTTTCTCTCTTAGATTTTCTTTTATGCTTTTGTTAATCAAGCTTGCCATGACCATGACAATGCTTGAGTAGTCTTTTTATTTCTTGAGATTGGGGCTATGCCCAAGATCTGATTTATGTTTTGAATTGATGTTTTACCTTTGTTAATTTCAATTTTGCTTTAGATCTGATTTCTATTGTTTTAATTACTCGTAAATTCAGTGGCCACTTATTTGCGTGTCGTAGATATTCTAAGGAGGAACCTAGCGGTGAACTTAGGTGTCGGATCTATAGAATCAGACTTAGGACTTAAATCACGAGAGTTAGAAGAGGTCCTTCGAGGATTCACGAATTGTCACGAAACTTAAAGGGTTCAATCTAAATTCAACTACCACGAGAGTAGGGGTTGGTTTAATTGGGCACGGTTTTTGTAACCCGAGAGGGAGCATTAACTATTTGAGGATAAATTCGCCTTCAAAGCAATTTTGATAATTAACAAGGGGTAATAAATTTAGTAACATAAACGATCTTGTTGGTAACCCGATTCCTAGGGAATCCCTATAGATATGAAAAACCACAACTTGATTTACTTTCTGTTTTACTTCATTGCATTCCTTATCTGATTTTCTAAGTTATCTCTTATTTCAAAAATCAAAACCTTTTCAAGAATCCTTTTTTTTATATAGTACAGTTTTATCGATTTGATAATTAGTTGTGATTTGAGATCAAGGTCTCTGTGGGATCGATATCTTTTTATTACTTGGCGACGAATCCGGTACACTTGCCAGAACGCACACATCACCATTCCATCCACAGTACACCAGAAAGTTATCTTGTGGAATGCACAAGACCAGGTAGAAATAGTAGAGGCAGATGATAGCACTTGCTATGCCTAACAACTCCATGTGGATTTCAAAATATATGCGCCAAATGTCAAACCTATTACTGCAACAGAGGGAGTGATTGACAAGGATGCTCTAGAAGCTTGTTTGTTAAATCAGTTTGGAATAAAAATAAAAAAGGAGGCCGATGAGGTTCAGTCAAGTGGTGACCATGAGTCTTGAACAACAATTACAGAGGTTGTCGGCTTACTTAGCCGACAAAGAAGTCTGCACTTCTGAAGAGTGTTAGCAGACTGTATTATCGATGACGGCCCATTAGGATTTGAAAGATGGGCCGACGAGAAACAAAGCGTCGAAGTAGAAGATCCTTTGGAAGAAATAAACTTAGGAACTGAGGCTAATAAAAGGCCTATTTTCATAAGTGCAGTTCTGCCAGAAGATTACAAAAAGAAACTTGTCAACTTAATAGCAGAATACAAAGATTGCTTTGCGTGGGATTATGATGAAATGACTGGGCTAAGCAGAGACCTTGTTGAACATAGGTTACCATTGAGGGAGGAATGCAGGCCAGTCAAACAGGCCACCAGGAGGTTCACTCCAGAAGTGGTACTTAAAATTAAAGAAGAGGTCGAACGGTTGCTCAAGGCCAAGTTCATCAGAACCACCAGGTATGTCGAATGGCTTTCTAATGTTGTTCCTGTTTTTAAGAAAAATGGCAAGATGAGGGTATGTATTGATTTTAGAAATTTAAATAATGCTACCCCAAAAGATGAATATCCGATGCCTATAGCCGACATGTTTGTCGACGCAGCATCTGGGAATGAAATCTTAAGTTGTATGGATGGCCATGCAGGTTATAATCAAATTTTCATAGGCGGAGAAGATGTGTCGAAAACTTCCTTCCAGTGCCCAGGCGCAATTAGGACATATGAATGGGTGGTAATGCCTTTCAGTTTAAAGAATACAGGGGCCACATACCAAAGAGCAATGAACACCATTTTTCATGATGTCATTGGAAAATTTGTCGAGGTGTACATAGATGATGTGGTCGTCATGTCGAAAACAAAAGAGGACCACTTAAAGCATCTAAAACAAGGATTTGAGAGGATAAGAAAACAAAACCTCAAGATGAATCCAGAAAAGTGTAGTTTTGGAGTGTTGACTGCTAAGTTCCTAGGCTTTCTAGTTCACAAGAAAGGGATAAAGGTGGACAAGAACAAGGCCAAGGCAGTTTTGGAAGCTGCAGCACCAACAAACAAAAAGGAATTGCTATCTTTCCTGGGAAAAGTAAATTTCCTCAGAAGATTCATATCCAATTTGTCAGGAAGAACAAGCATATTTGCACCATTGGTCAAATTGAAGGCTGAGTAAAACTTCGTATGGGAGTCATGCCACCAAGAAGCTTTCCACCAAATCAAGCAATATCTGACAAATCCACTGGTTATTAAGCCTGCAGTACCTCGCCAACCGTTGAAACTGTACATATCAGCATCAAACGATACTATTGGATGTTTGCTGGCCCAGGATGATGAAACCAATGTCGAACGGGCCGTTTATTATTTGAGTAGACTACTTAATTATGCTGAAAAAAGGTATAGTGCTATGGAGAAATTGTGCTTAGCATTATATTATTCTTGTACGAAGTTAAAATATTATATGATGCCACGTAATGTATTAGTCATTTCAAAACTGATGTAATAAAATACATGCTATCAAAGCCTGTTCTGGATGGACGGATTGGTAAATGGACCATTGCATTGTCTGAGTTTTCTTTACAGTATATGCCAGCTAAAGCTGTAAAAGGTCAGGCAATTGCTGACTTTTTAGTCGAATTCCCAGGATTAGACATACCAGATATTAATTTGGTTAATCTAAAATCTTGGAAGCTTTATTTCGATGGTTCAAGGCATCAAGGTGGGGGTGGAGTAGGAGTACTAATAGTGTCTCCTCAAGAAGCTCCGATGAAGTTTATTTTCGAACTTAAGTATCCATGTTCTAATAATGTGGCTGAATATGAAGCCTTAATAGTTGGACTTGAGATGCTTGTCGAAATGGGAGCACGAAATGTGCATGTGTTCGGTGATTCTCAATTAGTTATTAAACAAATTACTCAAGAATACAAGTGTGTCAATTATAATTTGACGAAGTATTGTATTATAGCAAGCAAGTTAATGAAGAAATTCGACAAAGTCATTGTCGAATATATCCCTAGGGAATTGAATCATGAGGCTAATGAATTGGCACAAATAGCCTCTGGATACAAAATATCTCAAACGGTATTGTCAGATTTGATGGAAATCAGAGAGTTGTTATACCTTTTATAAGAAAGAGATGTTTTGGTAAATGACGTGGTTCTGTCGAATGACTGGAGTGTTGTTTTGGCTTTAACGACTCAAGAGGGAGGGGGTGAGGGGGTGAATTGAGTTTTCTTAAAACTTTTTCACAAAACTTTAGTTTTCAGTTTTGTGGCCTCATAATCTTTTACAAAATCAATGAAGTGTTTATATAAAATCTTGAATTGGAAGATGAAGAAGATAAGAAAGATTAATTCAGAATAGGTTTGGGTTCAATAATAACAAAATACATAAACTGATTTAGCCTTTAAAGATTAAAAACAAGTTATGCAAGTTTCAGATACAAGCATTAACAATCAAGAACGAACTTGCAGGTTTCAGTTTCGGTTTTAGTTCATTTTCAGCAATCAAGAATGGTTTTGATCAACTCAGTTTTGAACGCAGATAACAAAGTTGATTACAATCAGACTCAGGGTTCAATACAGTTTATACAGATCAAGAATAGAAATTATATTGAACTTTAAACATCAAAATCACAGGTTCTTGAACGTAAATAGAAATTAAAAGAGTTTGAGTTTAGAGATACCACACAACTATATTTATCCTGGTTCAGTCACCACCACTGTGACCTACATCTAGTCCCCACTCCACCTGTGGGTTTTCACACACTAACACAACAAGCTTTAGCCAGGTAGCTTGAAAAACCTTTACATCACAGAGCACTCCTTCACCTCGAGATACCACACTCTTGTGAAGAGCCTCAATGTTCTTTCTTAGGGATACCTCACCCTAATCACTCAGAGAGATTCACTCTCTCTTTACAATTAAAATGTAAAACAAAAATTGATTGCTAACTCTCAATAGTCAGATAAACAAATTGAAGCACTTATGAGAAGAAACACTCTAATCACAATAAGCTCAAGAAAGAAGATGAATGATTTTCACAATTGATTTCTCAAAATTGATATCGTGTAATTCTGATATGTTTTTGATATTCTCGATATTGTCAAAGTGTTCCTTTGATCCCTCTTTATATAGAAAATAAGTTATAGTCGTTGGGATCAATCAAAACAGATTTGGTTCTGATAACAGAATCCGTTTTCTTGATTCTTGGTTCTTGAAATAAGATTCTACATCTGTTTTTAGCATTCGCGTCCATCTTAAAAATAAACGCGTCCATCTAGCCATTTTGAATTAAGATTTTACATCGGACGAGCTAGTAGACGAGCTCCATATGCCACGTCGTTGGACTGATCTTTTCATTAAAGTTTTATCAAGTCCAAAGACTTGTGTGGACGAGCGCTTCTGTCACTTGTGTGGACGAGCGCTTCTGTCATTTGTGTGGACGAGCACTTCTGTCACTTTAGTGGACGAGCGCTTCTGTCACTTTTCTTTAGTGTTGGACGAGCACTTCTATTTATTTAGTGTTGGACGAGTGCTTCTATTACTTGTGTTGGACGAGTGCTTATATTTTCAAGAATCATTTTCATTAACGAAAACTTATTCCTTTTAATGCAGGTTATGAAAATTGATTTTCTTCATGCATCTTTTTGATTGAGCTATTTGTGAATAAGAGATTTCATCTCTTACAAATCATCTAAGACTTAAATCTAATTTCTCCTTTAAGCTCTTGTCTTGATGATTCCTTGATCTTTGTCTTTGCTTTTTGATTCCTTGAATATTCTCCTTTAATTGCTCACTGAACTTGTTGATCACTGCTTGATACCTGTCTTTGTAATTTGACACCAAAACACTTGCATACACATTAAATTGTATTTGTCATATATCAAAATCTCTAAGTCATTTAGTCTAACATGGAGATTACCAATAATTGAATATTTGGAAAATCCACGTCATGACGCTGACAGAAAATTGAAGTATCAAGCCCTAAAATATTCTATGAAATGGGGTCTTTTACATAGAAAATATGCTGACAAAACTTTACACATGTTCTTAGGCGAACAAGATGCTTACTCGGCCTTGTCGGAAGTACATGAAGGTATATGTGGAGCCCACCAAGAAGGCGACAAGATGAAATGTGTGCTTCGACGATATTTGTACTATTGGCCGACCATGGTTATAGATTGTATTTAGTTTGCCAAGTCTTGTGAGCAATGTCAAAGACGTGGTCATATAAAAAATGTTCCTGCTAGTGAGTTGCATTCAATTATTAAACCTTGGCCATTCAGAGGACGGGCTTTGGATTTAATAGGCCAAGTACATCCTTCTTCGTCAAAAGGACACCAATTTATCTTAGTGGATGTTGATTATTTTACTAAATGTGTAGAAGCAAAATGCATCACGAAGGTTACCTAACAAGATGTGATTAATTTCATAGAAAATCATATAGTTTGCCGGTTTGGAATATCGCAAACATTGACGACTGATCAAGGGTCACTTTTTACTGGGAGAAAACTAATAGAATATACCGAGTCAAGACATATAAAGATGCTCACGTCAACTCCGTATTATGCGTAGGCAAATGGTCAAGTCGAAGCCACGGATAAGATTATCATTTGTCTTATAAAGAAGAATGTGGACCGGAAACCCAGAAATTGGCATAATACCCTTGATCAAATTTTATGGGCATATAAGACTTCACCCAGGGAATCGACAGGTACTTCACCATATAAATTAGTATATGGGCATGATCCAGTACCACCTATCAAAATTAATCTACAATCACTTAGGATTCAAAGACAAGAAGAGATTCCAGTCGACGAATATTGGAATTTGGTGTTCGATGAATTAAGTGATGACAGACTGATAGCCTTGGAAAATTTAGTTCGCCAAAAAGAAAGAATTGCTAAGTTTTACGATAGTCGAGTTAAATTCAAGGCTTTTAAGCTTAATGACTTGGTTTGGAAGGTAAGATTGCCAATGGATAAAATTTGTCGAGAATTTGGCAAGTGGTCCCCAAAGTGGGAAGGACCATTCAAAATTACCCAAGTTTTCTCTGGAAATGCTTATGTGCTTGTCGACGTAAATACTGGATTGAATATTAAGTCAAATAATGGCAAATATTTGAAACAGTATAGACCGACAATGTTCGAAGTAAAAGTTGACAGAAATTGAAATAGAAGAAAATTTTTATTGATTTGACAAAGTACACTATTTTGTCAAATTACATTTTGTCAACTTTAAACTAAACCGATCCTAAAGGTTATCTAAAGCCATAAAGATAAATCAAGTTTATCAGAGAAGCTCTGACAAACTCGAAGTTCTTCTCCTTTGCGTTCTTCGACAATGCCACAGTTTACCTCAATTTGTTGAGGCTTCATTCCCTCTTGATGAGGCTTCATGTGTTTCATATGTCGAGGATGCACAGAGTGCAAGGGAAGAATCTGGCAAGAGCAGATATCACCATCATTTAGCCCGGAAGGTTGTTGTTGCTTATAGTGTAATAAAGGTAACACCAAGAGAGATAACCACCCTCTGAGAAGAAGATGATGGAACTGGATCTAGGTGCACTCGTTCTGTCTCCAGTATACTCTAGCCAGAAATGTGCAGCGATAGTCAGCTCTATAAGCTATGTTGGTTGCTGATCTCCACTGCGCACACTACGTTGGTTTCTGATCTTCCCTAAGAAGATGACCATCAAGACAGAGACCTTTGTAATGGTCTTGAAACTCCATGGAATTAGGCTTCCATGGAGGAAGCAGAAAACGCAGGGAGAGAACATTGATGATGAATTTAGTCGTGTTTGCATTTGGAAATTTAAAGTGTAAGCAATGGATATTTATAAAAGCCCTGGGGGCAAATATAGTTAATGCGTGGAGTTTCTTAAGTCTTGTAACTGACCATGGCATTAATTTCCATAAATTAGATTTTAAGTTACAAGTAGGTTACTTTGGAAAATGAAGTGTTTTTCTCATAAGTAAAAAAAAACGTGATAAAATATAGATGGTTGGCATGTAAGAAATATGCGTTAAAGTTGGAATATTGTAAAACAAAATGTTCAAACCACCGTCTATTACAAAAAAAAAAAAAAGGTGTCAGCTAATCTAAAATTGGGAATTCTTGATATCTTCCCAAGTTTTCTCCAGAGATTCTTTGTAAGCTTTGACCACCAAGTACTCGGGCTCCAAGGTTGATAACTTGGTAGCAATGGTTCTAGCAGATACCGCCAGCTTCTTTGAATCATCATCAATTTGTTGAATCCTAGTTCTACTGGCTGACAACTCCTTGTCAATTTGAAGTTTCTCTTCTTCTGCTGAGATAAGAGCGGCTTTTAAGTCAGCAATTCGGTTGTCAACTTCCGTTTTGATTTTGATTTTGTCGGAAATGACATGAATTTCCTTATCTCTGTTAGTTTTCATGGTACGCAAGGTACCCAACAACTCATCCCTTTTGGTTTCTTCAGTCTCGAAAGGAATCATGATAGCATGGATGGTTGGCAGCTTGATTGCCAGGACATTAAAAAAGTCCTGAATAGAAACCAGTATACCCCAACTTGAAGCTGGCAGATTATGTTTGATGGGATCAAGTTGTTGAAGAAGTTCAGCTATTTTGGAACACAGATCTGTGTTTGAAAATAAATCTTGAATGGAGTGTTGAAGAAGAGATTTAAGATCTTGCATAAGCTTGACAGCTTGAGAGTCGCTGGAATCTTCCCCTTGAAAGTTGGTTGATTTGGAAGATGTTGACGAACTCTTACTACCATCTTCTGATAATAAATCAATGAGATTTTCATGCTCAGGTTCAGCAATTTTTTCTATTTCGACAATAGATGGTTGATTTTTTGTCGAAACGGAAGGGATGGAAAGATTGGCCGAAGTCTCGCCTAAGAGAATTCAAACATCATAAGCAGAAGCAGGGATCTCAAGCATGGTAGTAACAGATTGGTTGATAGGCATTTCAGCTACATCTTGCCCTCGCAAAGGTAAAATGCCTTCAGGATTTTGACATTGATCAGCCTGGTCACTGGGATTTGTAACAGCAGTATCAATCACAATTGCATTCGATTCCTGCAAACATGTGTTGACTCTATTAAATTCTGTTGTAAACAAAGGGTGACAAGATTATGATGGAATTTAAATGAAACTTCAAATACCTTGGGGGATTCAACTTGTTCTTTGGAAGGCCGAAAAGAAACATCAGCAGATTGAACCTTAGTGTCATATTAGTTTGGCTCGATGCGTGGTGTCGAAGCAGTTAGGTTCCGACCAGAAACTGCGAGTTCCTGTTAGTAGAGAGAAAGTTAGCCATATGTCGAAATGATTAAAATAAACAAAGCCAAACAAAGGTAACCTGATCAGAGCCTGGTGAAATTGAGTCAGGATCTCTGGAGATTTTTGACACAGAGGCTGGGGAAGATGTGATCCGACATGACGAACATAGAGCGATTAGAATAACTTGTTCCACGTTGGTGTTATGAAAGATAAGCTATAGTTGTAGCATACATACCTTGGAAACAGGAGCTTGAGAGGCATTGGAAGAAACAGATTCTAAGCCAATGACTTTTGATGGAGAAATCTGATTTTTAAAAAATTGATTAGAAATAAAACAAGTATAAAAAAAACGGGTATGAGAGTGTTACACACTGCAACTTTGGTCGGACGACCAGAAGGTGTCTATTTGCTTTGCTTAGCCTTTTTTGAAGAAGTTTTAGAAGGAGATGAAACTTCCTTCTTTTTGCCAGTTGTCTTTGTCGGTTGTTTTGTTTTGGTTTGAGGCTTGGGAGGCTTTGACGAACTGACAGTTTTGGCTTTTGAAGTCTTTTTCTTTTTAGGTTGGACTTCTTCTTCTTCTTCAATCTCCTCGACCTCGGTAACATCAATTTCCTTGCCGCATGGTTTACGAGCTAGAGGAGGATCTGCAGGTTGAGCTGAAAAAGAAAAGATACCTCAATAAGATCAGATGAAATTGAACATGTCGAGTATGACATGTAAAAAGAGAAAGAATCAAGAAAGATACTTCGAGATGAGATGACAAAGCAATAGTATCTTTTGGAAATCATTGGCCAACTTGGGCAACCCGCGAGCGAAGATAACCCCAGTAGGTTTCTCGAAAGGTTCATAAGGTTTAAACACGCTATCAAGAACCTTGAAGTTGACTTTTCTCGTCGGCTTGCCAGGAAATACATCAGCCAAACCATGACGAGTACATGGGAATGAGACAAGCCTTAGAAAAGGGATCTTTTTAGTCTCTAAATATTCGGCAGTAGTGGTCGGATTGAGCCAATACCGCATAAGTCTATTTGACTCATTCTCGTCATGTTTTCGTTTGAGTTCAGTGATGATTTCGTTGGCATGTCGAATCATATCACGAGGGCATAATGGATGCCACTTGATTTTGTAGAACTTTTCAAAAGTACGAATTTCTCTAGCGTGCTCACCTAAAGTTTTCGTTGCTGGGTTAATTTCCTGCAAAGAAGCATTACTGTCATCAGCGTTATCATCATCATCACCATCACCATCATCATCGTCATCAGCTAGGAAACGAGAATCATCAATCTTGTCTAAGCATGTCCGAAGATTTGGCAGAACTTCTTGGTAGTAGTCTAACCACCAAGTCAAGAAACTTTTAGTGACACCTTGAAAAGGAGAGTAGTCGACAAGCTTGAAATGGGTTTTCCTCTCTTTATTTGAGTTTCAAAGAGTTTTGAAACCTTCAAGATCTGGGACATAAGCATCAATGATATGGTCCTTGGGGTCACTGGAATATGGAGCAGGAATAGACTGACAGAAACCCATTTGACGAGCAACTGCGTTGGGAAGATGAAGATATATGTACCTATTCTTTTACCCAGGAATGTCCATAAAAAGGATCCGACGGTATAAGAAAGCTTCCCAGATACAGTGGTTCTCTTGAGCGACAGCTCCTTCCGTTTGAATTATTGGACGAGTAAACCACTCGGGGCCGAATCGTCTTTCCACAAAAGGGGCAAATTTGATGCGCTCAGAAGTTGAGGAAATGGAACGAAAGATTTTAAACCAATAATTAAAATTGGTTGTTTCATATCTTGATGAAGATTCTGATGACAGATAACAATGACGGGTACCATATGTAAGGTCTTCCAGATCAGAAGGGGGATTGAAAGCCAAATACTTGTCTAAGACAGCATTTAGCCACAATTGAAGTAGCCAAATAGGGCCACTGGTATTTTTTTTTCTCGTGCTTTTTTATATCTTTCACCATGACATCCATGCTGTTGTAAAGGTTAGCTAATAGACATTGGTTTAAGGGCAGCCGGGTACCTTCATGAAGGAGGTTATCAAGCTTTTCAAGAGCTTTGTTAATGGAGACAGATTTGACTCCAAAAATATAGGCTGACAACCATAAGGTCGACAACTAGAGAAGTTAAAAAATTCCAGCTTGTTTCCATATGTGTTCTTTATGGGGTTTTAGCCAAGAGTACGAAGATTGTCTAGAAAATTTTCTAGAGTGAGAATTGGCCCTAGAAATGCAGGTGGGGGATTAAGAGGCAATGGAGGATTAGGGATTGAATGGATTACCTGGGATTCGTTCCATAAAATGGTGCTGTCGAGAATGGGCTCAGGGATAGAATGTTGAACTTGTGCTTTCCCTTTCGCTGAATTCTTCTTTGTTGAAGTCGCTAATAAAGGTTGAAGTTGCAGACTTGTGCATGGGAAGCTCAGAGAATAGGAAGATGAACAGTGAAAGAGTTTTAACAAGTGGGAGTAAAAAATGAATTTTTACTCAGAAGACTTGTTAAGTAAGGAGCACGATTCCAGAAAAGTAACTGTTGAGAGACACTAACTCATGATGGATATCTTTTAGGGAATGGTAACCGTGTCAGAAGGGAGTGCCCTATTAATGAAACGGTTTAAAAAGAAATTAAAGGATGGAGTTGAAAGTTTTTTATAAGTTTTGATTTTCTCCTCATAATGTTGAAAGACAAAACTTGGGGGCCATTTGTTGGATAGGAATTTTAAGAATTCCTAAATTTTGTCAGATTGACAGAGGCAGGTTTATGAAATGATAGAAAATGACTAAGTCCAAAAGTTGACAAGAATCCCATTCAGTCGACAAATGGATTAGTGTCGGAAAGCGGATGTCGAATTGAAGATCTAGAGCTTAAGTTAAAGGGTTCGACATTTAATTATCAAAGATGACATGGCAGACAACAAGACCGTTGAAGACAATAAAGTTGACACGGAAACGATTCAAGCAAGTTAGGCAGTTTGAAGAAGTTGTTGTAAAAAATAGTTAGATTTTGAATGTAGAAAACTGTTATGTACGTGGCAGATAGCAAAGTAGGAAGTTAAGTGTAGGAGGTATTTTCTTTGTCTATAAATAGTAGAATCGAAGATGTAATAAAGGTTGGAAACTTGAAACATCCTACACGTCTCGATCACACAGCAGACTGACGGATTAACTCAAGTACTCCTTCCACCCCTTTGTCAAATTTCAATACAATTTCATTACAGAATCTTGTTTCTTCATTTCGATTCAAGTTCTTGTCAATATTTCTCCCAGATTCATAGTTTTCTTACATCTATCTTTTCAAGTTCTTTGTGTAACACCCCAACTTGGGTATCACATGGTTACCCGTTGCGGAAAATAAAACTTATTAAATTGCTGGTTACTCTCAGAAAATAATATTTTCTTAGTAAATAAATATTCTCAAAAACAGTGATAAAAAATTTCTTTTCTTAAGATGAACACTTAGAACATGAATGACATAAACATATATATATATATATATATATATATATATATATATATATATATATATATATATATATATATATCAGCATCATCAGTTGTAGCATCAAGTCTTAAGTAGAAAATACTTAGGGCCTTTATAAGTGCCGGCCATTGTCATAAGTTAAGAAGATAGAAAAGAAATACATAAACACCAAAAAAGTAAAAGGTCTGGAACCACATCTCAAAAACATCGTGGCTCTCAGAAGCCAAAAATATGCCGGACAAGGATACACTACCCACAAAAAACACCTATAGCTGGTCTATCTAAAGGTGGCCATTAGGAAGGCCAGGATAAATGCTCCCACTCCCTGATGAGCTCTCAGGTGAAGCGTCCGACACTTCCCCTCCTTCATCAGGAGAGTCATCGTCGTTGTCGTCATCAAGCAAACAGTACTCAGGCTCCTCATCGAAGAACTCTTCCGGATCTTCCTCCGGCGGTGAGTCAGGTACAACTCCTGGAAGTGGCTCTCCGAGCGGTGGGTGAACGTGTAACCGCCCCTGGTCGGCCAAGTGCTGAAGATAGAGCCAGGTTGGTGGCAGAGATATCCTCACTGTGTAACACCCTTTCCTGAGTATTACATTAATTAACCCTTTTTACTAATATTAACATTATTAGAAGACATGTCGATTTCTTTCGGAAGTTAATATTTAATTAGTAATTCATTTTCAATAAAACTCACAACATAAGACATGGAATTAAAAGACCAACTTACATACATAATATTCATATTGATAACAAACACCTTCTTAGTGACAGGTCCATTGACATAAGTTTCATTGAGTGTACATCCGAGTTACTTAATCAAAATACTAAATTAAACTTGAGGTTAAGAGATAAAATAAAACATATTCTAGAAAAGATTCATCCAACACCACTACCCCAAAATAAATCTAGACTTCCTAAGCTGGTCAAGACAGATACTAGTGATACCCATTAGGGAGACCACGGAAGTCTCCCCCATTTCCAGAGGAAGTATCAGAAGAGGATACTTCCACCCTGGCTCCCCCGTCAGGTGGATCATCATCATCATCATCATCACTGCTCATAGGATGATACCGGGGTTCTTCCTCCATGAATTCCTCGGGGTCCTCCTCTATAGGTGATGCAGGAGCCACATTCAGAGGTGGTGGATTTAACACTAGTTGTCCTAGGTCTTCTAGGTGATGTACATACAACCAAGCTGGTGGAAGTGATATATGGATGGTCTCCATGGTGAGAATCCTCCTCTCTAGACCTCCCTCCAGTGTTCCTTATACAGTGCAAAGCGGGCCAGTGTACTCTTCCGTGTGATTCCCCGAATGAATCACCCAAGTCTCCGGATTGTTGGCATCTTCAAACATTATCACCCACACCTGGGAGTGCACAAGAGATAGTGCTAGGTGGTCGCGCTGTCGCGCACGCGCCAAAAAGCGAGCGGTTTTATAAAAATGTAGTTATAGGGAGCGACAACTCGAGTATCGTCTCACAAGGACTCTTGGGTTGTTGTTATTAACACAAAATCAGTTCTTGGGGGGTTGGATATGAAATTCAATAAAGGAAACAAAACAAAACAGAGCAGTAAAACAGATTAACAAATAAACTAAAGTGATTAGCCTACTGTTCTCGGTTTCCCACTATCATTGGTTCATGCAAATTCCAAGCCCTAAGCAGATTCTAATCCCCTTTCGGTTGTAGCAACAATTAACAAGCGAAATCACTACTACAGATATATGTTCCTATTCCCGAATTAAGCAAACAGGGTTAAGCCCTTCGTGAACTAAGCGAACACGAATTGAACACACGCGAATTAAGCAAACGCGATTATATATAGGAACATAACATCACCGAAACAAATCAACACAACACTATACACTCCTGAATTAAGCAAACAGAAATATATAGCATGGCATTGAAAAGGGAAAAGCATACAAAACAGGAATTACAAGACCTCAAATGTAAATGGAAACCAATCACAGTAGATTAACCAAGGAGACTAGTTCTCCATTACAAAAGAAAAACAAGCAGCTATCTAAACTAAGAGAAAACAAAAGAAAAGATGATCTCAGTTCTGCCTTCAAACAGGCTTATATACAACTTCTGGTTTCCGCAGACTCGCGAGGCGAACACTGTCTCGCGACGCGAATCTTCTGCAACGTTTGGTCTTCTCGCGAGGCGAAGTACGGATCGCGTGGCGAGGAATGGAAAAGTCATGGCTTCTGGTCTTCAGTCTCGCGAGGTGAGTAATGGATTCGCGGGGCGAGACAGAAAGGATTGTAAATTTTGGAAGAGTCACGCTTCAGGTTCACGAGGCGAATGCCTTCTTGCGGGGCGAAAGATCCAGAATTATTTCACTTTATTAACCTGAAAACAAGAAATAGCATAAGTACTTTATTTGACTCTAAATCAACTAAATTAACATAAAAATACTTTACAGACTCAAAATGCTGCTTAAAGACAATCAAGTCTAATTTGGGCGAAAATGATATATAATTAGCACAAAGCCAAGGTTTTTCTAGTTATAAAACTAGACTAGCCAGAGGCTGATCAAAATACCCCAAACTTAAACTTTGCTTGTCCCCAAGAAAACTAAAACTCAAAAACTTAAAAAGACTCGAGACATGGCAAGCTTAAGAGATTCAATAAACTTTGCACAGATTCAAGCAATTTTATCAAAACAGTTTTCTTCAATGTTCCCCCCTTTCAAACAAAGCAATCCCCACATGCATTCACTCTAAACAATTGAGAATTTCATCATTCAAGAAATCATTAATCTAAGCAGGGGATCCAAGTTACACACAAAAGAGAGATCACCAAATTCAAACAATTGCCTTCCTCACAAGGGCGTTTAGTGTTTTACTCAATCCGCTCATTTTTTTTTTGTCAGGATAACAACATTTCACTCAATTTCACCTTTCAAGAACACTTCCCGTAAATTTGAATTTCATCTCAAAATGATTCCCACAGAAAACATGCATGCAACATCAAAAGGTCTTTTATGGTTGTAATGGGGCCTGGCTAAGGGTAGGATATACAAAGTCTTGGTGAAGTCCATAGGAACTAAGAGAGCATGAGCTTTTTACACTTTTGAATTTCCACTCAAGTTCCTTCCTTCATTTTTCTTTATGCTTTGGGTGACTACAGCCATTTCTTCTAATACTTTTATTTTTATCATTTTCATTTTTTTTTTCATTTTTACACTTTTCTTTTTTTCTTCTTTTTTTCTTTTTTTTTTTCAACCCCAAACAACACATTACATCTTGTAGCCACCCCAAACTTAGTTTCTTGCAACCATTCTCTTGTTAAGATTCCATGCTCTCCTAATCCTAAGATCGGGTTAACATGGTTTTTCCAGATTTTGCAGCTTGTAACATAAGGTTATCAAGAATTAACAGGCTAATTAGACTCAAAGGGGCTAACTAGGAAACATGCATTAGGGATGGTTATTTTAGGCTAAGTAGTTATTTACAAAGAAAATGCCTAAATCATCTGATGCAAACACATAAACATTCAAACCATAAAGAGATTCAAGCAAATTCGGGAAAGTGCAACTTAAAAAGTGATTTCACACAGTTTAAAACATGTTGGAGGCTCAAATCCTCACCTGGACATTTTTCCAAATTGTTTGACAGAGATTCTATCCCTATTGTGTGCTTCCCTTCACCCCAAACTTATCATAAATCATGCCATCACAACAAAATATCCCAAAGTTCAGTTTTCAATCACATGGGGATCAAATTTTAAAAAACAAATTTTTTTTTCAACCTAGGGGGAAAACAGTCAACACATAACATGCAATCATCTATGCAAATTCAACCAAATCCATCAAACTTGCCGACACAGGATTCAACACAACTCCTGAGCTTCTCAAATTATTCAGGAGCTAAAAGAAAACAAAAACAAAAATAAAGCAAGCATAATTAAAAGGAAAAGGTTTAGAGAAAACTCATTGGGGGCGGTTCCACTAGGATCCCACTGTCTGTGATACAGTGGCCACGGAATGCTCAAATTGCAGTACGATCCTCCCGGATCCCATGGCCTACAGCATAAGTATGAGAGCGGGCAACTGATAATCATGGTACCTCCGCCAAGTGCGGCGGACTTCTCACTCCCTCTCAGGTCACAGTTGACTTCCTTCTCAACTTTGTCCATAAAGTCCTCCCAATAAAAGCGGGGTTCAACCTCTTGGACTGGCCATGGTTCAAAATCCAGAGGCTTGAACTTCATCACCAGTTGTTCCACAGTGGGAGGTGGCAAACAGGTAGCTGGGGTCTCCGGTGTTGCTTCAACTTCTGCACGTTCTTCATTCACTGCACTGACAAGTCCATCACCTGTTAAACCTGCAGAAATCACAGCACACACCACAGAAAGGTTAGAGCTAGCACAGTTAGTAGATATGTTACAATAAACTAAATCAGAAAATGTCTAAATGTCTGGAAGTGGCTTGAGCTCTAAGGAGGCTGGCTGCTCAATGGATGGTGTATTTGGAGTAGCCATGATGTCAAGAACTTCGGCTGAATAGGCAGCTTCACTCACACTATCACCCTGCAAAATAGAATCAAGAAACTCAGCACAAACAGCACACGGGTTAGTGTCAGTACAGTCAGTACATGTAGTACAAGAAACTGAATTAGTAAAGGTCTGATTGTCTGGACTTTCAGCACACAGTTCATCCATCCCATCACTTTCAACACATGCATCTAAGACCAAAGGTTCTTCATTATCCTCAAGCTTATTGCCTTGATTGTAAGGATGGATTGCATAGCATCGAGGCAAATAAGTATCTTCTGTCAGAATGGGGCATGACTCAAACAGGTGCTCAGGCGAGCCGCACATGCCACAAAACCTTGTCTGCTGAAACAATTGCTTCAAATAAATGAGCCTATCAGTAAGATCCATAACCAGACAAATTCAGCAAAAATGTTTTTTTTTCTTTTCTATTAATAACAAACAAGAGTCCCCGGCAACGGCGCCAATTTTTGGTCGTACTGTCGCGCACGCGCCAAAAAGCGAGCGGTTTTATAAAAATGTAGTTATAGGGAGCGACAACTCGAGTATCGTCTCACAAGGACTCTTGGGTTGTTGTTATTAACACAAAATCAGTTCTTGGGGGGTTGGATATGAAATTCAATAAAGGAGACAAAACAAAGCAGAGCAGTAAAACAGATTAACAAATAAACTAAAGCGATTAGCCTACTGTTCTCGGTTTCCCACTATCATTGGTTCATGCAAATTCCAAGCCCTAAGCAGATTCTAATCCCCTTTCGGTTGTAGCAACAATTAACAAGCGAAATCACTACTACAGATATATGTTCCTATTCCCGAATTAAGCAAACGGGGTTAAGCCCTTCGTGAACTAAGCGAACACGAATTGAACACACGCGAATTAAGCAAACGCGATTATATATAGGAACATAACATCACCGAAACAAATCAACACAACACTATACACTCCTGAATTAAGAAAATAGAAATATATAGCATGGCATTGAAAAGGGAAAAGCATACAAAACAAGAATTACAAGACCTCAAATGTAAATGGAAACCAATCACAGTAGATTAACCAAGGAGACTAATTCTCCATTACAAAAGAAAAACAAGCAGCTATCTAAACTAAGAGAAAACAAAAGATAAGATGATCTCAGTTCTGCCTTCAAACAGGCTTATATACAACTTCTGGTTTCTGCGTACTCGCGAGGCGAACACTGTCTCGCGACGCGAATCTTCTGCAACGTTTGGTCTTCTCGCGAGGCGAAGTACGGATCGTGTGGCGAGGAATGGAAAAGTCATGGCTTCTGGTCTTCAGTCTCGCGAGGCGAGTAATGGATTCGCGGGGCGAGACAGAAAGGATTGCAAATTCTGGAACAGTCACGCTTCAGGTTCGCGAGGCGAATGCCTTCTCACGGGGTGAAAGATCCAGAATTATTTCACTTTATTAACCTGAAAACAAGAAATAGCATAAGTGCTTTATTTGACTCTAAATCAACTAAATTAACCTAAAAATACTTTACAGACTCAAATTGCTGCTTAAAGACAATCAAGTCTAATTTGGGCGAAAATGATATATAATTAGCACAAAGCCATGGTTTTTCTAGTTATAAAACTAGACTAGCCAGAGGCTGATCACTGGGTCCATCTAATCTCAACGTAACAAGATACACATATATGTATAGAAGAAAATGCAAGGGTAAGATATCGATATATGGATAATTCTTACAACTATATGCACCCAAAACACACAAAAAACAGCATATACAAATAACAAGATATCATTTTAAGCAGTACATAGCAAGAGATAATCATCACTTTTTGAAAATCATGGCACTTATATAATTCAACTTCTATCCTAATCCCCGGAGACCCCAACTTCAATTTGTTTAAAATGAGCTGATCAGGTCCGAAATTTACCATAAAAGGCACAACGTTTTATTCCACTACACTGCCCGAAACTCCTGGCACAGCGTGCAACATGCGTGGATATCCATAGCATACTATCTAACTCAAGGCATAGTAATCAAGGCATATGGATTTCATTGTCCGTCAAGGCACAATGATACAACGTAGCTTGATATACCCTGCCCTTCAAGGTATTCACACAAAACAACTTTGGATACGCCTGCCAAATGGATGAAAAACATTTTATTATCGCAGCTTTTCTTTGTGTATAATTCTTCCCTTGTCGAAGCTCAAAGGCTCACGACCTCCATGATTTTTCAATGTATTAAAATTTGTAAACATAGGACATTTGAGTCCGAGTGTCCAATCACAAGAGTCTTAAACCGATGCACCAGTCTCAGACTTTGTGATCATAGAAAAATCAACTTTTTGCCTTTACTTATTTCACCACGTTTGTATAATGTATATAGGGTACACAGTCCATACCAACCTATATAGGACACACAGTCCAAAACAACGTGACACGGATCATAGATCAACGTGTTTATTAACATTATTAGCCCAATGTCTCGGTTACTAGGTCCACTTTTCAACGTTATTTTTCGTTCAGTGAAAAACAAAACAAAACTAAAACTCCATAACTTATCCAAGTTATTGGAATATTGTTTTGAGTAAAGTCTTTAGTAAAACTTTTTATTTGAAAGTCATTTTCAAAAATCATCATCATTTTAAAAATTCACTCTTTTTCAAAAAAAAATTTAATTAATCTTTCTTTTAAATAATTTCTTCTAACTCAAGAAATTAATTTGGAAATCCTTTTTCATTTGTTTAAAATATTTCCAAAATTCTACTTCTTTTCTTCCTTCAAAATGATGTGAATTTATCCAAAAATATGCCTTTCCATAAAATCATTGTTGTTGCAAAAAAAAAAATTAATGAAAAACATAGTTCTATTTTTCTTCTCTCTCTCTTTTTTCTTTTCCAAAATTTCTTTCAAAAAGATTATTTATTTGTAAACTTCTTTCACAATTTTTTAAGACTTTTATCTTAACTTATTAATTTGAGCTCTAACCCAAGGTTAGGCTTTCCATGCAACAACTAAACAATTATATCATTCATCAACACATTCATATAATTATAAGCACTTCATAAATCAAATAAACATATAATTCATGTGAATCAAATAAAACTCAACATATTAATTCAAACTAAAATCAATCATTAAACCAATCACTAACACAAATATTCAATCAATCATCATCAAGCAAACATAGGTAACACATAGTTATCATAATTTTAATATCCCTCAGACTGTCTTCCCTTACCTCAGATTAAAACGGTAAAGGATTCGATCGCGGGTTCAAAGCAACGAACTCGAGTTCTCGTTACGATTGCAATTCTAATCAAAACAAATGTTTAACATAAGTTAAAAAATTTATAAATTTCCCTTATTCTTCATGCATGCTTTCGGTCATGCTCTATCAAATAGGTTAGAAAATTCTAATTTTCACAAGATTTTGGATTTAAACTTTTTAAGTATCAAATAGGTAAAGTAAATTTTAAAACTTGAAATTAAAATTTTAAAATCTAAGCCTCATGAATCATAGGTTTCGGCCTTCACAAGAAATGGTGGAAAAATATTATTTTTCAGCAATCTGATTTCATGCATGTAAACATTATAGTCTTCTAAGCATCATTTAACTTTAAAAAAAATTGAACAAGCTGTTGGACTTTATTTTTAATTTTTAAAAATTAAGATAAAGTGGCCCTAATATCTCTCACACATTCCACCACTAACTGACGAAGTCTTAGTTACGTTACCCTTTTTCAGTTTTTAAGAGATAATGGTTGGTTAAGTTGTTAAGGTGATAGTGGGATAGTGGGATAGTGGGATATCTGTTTCCTGACAAGAAGGGATCAGTTTCTTGATGGACAAAATCTGATCTCTATAAATAACAACATAGAGTCCCTAGTTTAAACACAGTCAATAATATTCAATACCCGTTTCCATCATCTGGGATAATATTTATAGACTAGAAATACTTTGTGCTTGCTGCAATATTAGAAACGCAAGAGATCATCTTGTGTGTGACGAGGTGCTCTAGTCTGGAAATATAGGAAGCTACTCGTTGCTTGACGTGATCAAGAGGAAGGAGCTACAACATTTGTTCGTTAAGAAGTTTTCCTACTGTGGTATAACAATGCTATGGCTGGAGGTTAGTGATCCTAATCTAATATGTGTTCATGAGTAAATGAGAATACATGAACTATATTTCCAGAAAAACTTACATTTGGTATCAGAGCCTTTCTTAACCTCTGCCTTGCTTGCTCTTATCTGTTGTTTGAATATGTCATGGAGTTTGGATTTTTCAGAAAAATGGGTATTGTGTTTTGACCCTTTAAATCCAACTAAAATTTGAAATATGAATGAAATCAAGTTTCTGACTTTTCTATGATTTTAAATGGTAATTTTGGTGCTGAAATAGGATGGAAACAATCGGGTTTCCACTCGGGTCCGCAGGTTCGCAACCGGGTCAAAATGACCCGGCTCAAGGTTGAAGACGATACCTCTCGGGAAGGACAATTTGTTGCCTTATTCACATTTATAATTTATTTGACCAAAAGTTAAAACTCAACACCGCTACAGTGTCTACACGGTTTCATTTCTTCATTTTTATGTGTTGTTATTATCATTAACTGTACTTGACATTTCAATTGTTCAGTGAATTGTTTTGAATATTATATTATATTCTTTCTTTACTTGAAAGGAACATGTTTTCAATATATCAGACCCTACACATGCTAGGTTTTTTCTTTTCAATTAACAATGTTTTATTAATTGAATAAGAAAAAATGATGAAGGTTGTTTGCTTCACCTTTCCTGTATGCAAATTGCAAAGTTACTTATTTTTTTTTTAATGTGAATAAAGACAAACATGTTTGATCCTTTGACCTCACATGACCATACATGAACCATAACGTTGCAGCATGTTTCTAGTTACTGCTCGTGAATCATTTGTTTATTCACTGTACATGCAAAATTTTTATGAAGGAGCATTGTTTTCGTTTTGTACATACAAGTTATATTGAATTATATGATGCTGATTTGTTGAAGCATGTTTAATATTGTATGTGATTTTATTATTATGCTGCGTATCATATTTGTGATGATGTATTAAATTTTATGGAGTAGCCACAGCATCCATATTCAAGATAATACTTAAGGAAATCACAAAATAGTTAAGAATATTAACTTGTAATTAATTGTGATTGATATAATAAATCTTCCCACAGGGGTTTATTATATTTGTCATAATTGATTAGGATGAAATAATTAAATTATAATCTCTTAAGTAGCCTACAGGTATTAGGAGATGATGATAGTTTATTATTTTCATCATAAAGCAATTAAAGTGGATCTAATTTGTGTTAAAATCTTAGCCCACGGGTAGATTTTGATGACATACTGATTTCATATGTGCCTCGAATTTTAATATAAGCATTTATTTAATTTGTCTGTTTCTTTGCTACAGTTCAATCTTTGATTATCTCTAATGACAAAAATGAAGTTCCCATGCTGACTGGTGACAACTATAAGGAATGAAAGGAGAGAGTTCTCATTCATTTGGGGGTGACGGACCTGGATTATGCTCTCCATAGGGATAAGCCAGCTGAGCTCACTGCTGCTAGTACTCCGGATGAGATTGCATTGTATGAGCGATGGGAAAGATCAAATCGTCTTTCCATTATGTTCATTAAGACACGTATCTCTGCTAGTATCCTTGCTCAATTCCTGAATGTCAGAAAATCCAAGACCTTTTAAAGGCCATTGGTGAACAGTATGAAACTTCTGATAAGGCATTGGCTAGCACCCTAATGGTAAAGTTGTCATCCATGAAACTCATTGGAGTCAAGGGTGTGAGGAAACACATTATGGAAATGAGGGATCTAGCGGCTCAACTTAAGTCGCTTGAAGTTGAAAATTCAGACTCTTTCCTCGTGCACTTAATTCTGAACTCGCTCCCATCACAATATGGTCATTTCAAGATATCCTACAATACACATAAGGAAAAATTGTCTATCAATGAACTCTTGACCATGTGTGTTCAAGAGGAAGGGAAACTTGCTCAATAAATTTTTGAAGGTACACCTACAGTGACTCATGATAAAGGGAAAAAGGACAAGGAAAGGAAATGCATACCTCCTATTACCAAAATTAAGAAGGAGTCCAGGTGCTTTTTCTGTAAAAAGAAGGGGCACATGAAGAAGGACTGCTATAAGCATAAGGCTTGGCTGGGAAAGAAGGGTAATGGTTTTTACTTTGTATGTTTTGAATCTAATATGATTGATATTTGTCATGATTCATGGTGGATTGACTCGGGTTCTACTATCCATGTTGCTAATACCATGCAGGGCTTCTCAAGCCAGAGGGAGCCAAATGAAGGTGAACGATTCATCTATTCCGGAAACCGGATGCGTTCGCATGTGGAAGCTATTGGCTTATGTAGACTTAATTTAGAATCTGGATTTGTTTTTGAATTGAATAATGTCTTTTATATTCCTAGGTTTTCTAGGAATTTAATTTCGGTTTCAAGACTTATTCCTTTGGGTTATTCAATAAATTTTAACGCATCCTGATTTGATTTACTGTTTAAGTCTACCATTGTTGGAAATTATGTGTTGAATGACGGTTTGTTCGAAATTAATTTATCCAACACGATTCCATATAGTTTAATGGCTACACAAGAAAAGACTGGTATTAAACGTTGTATCATGAATGAAAAATCCTCAATGTTATGGCATAGGACACTAGGACATATCTCCATAGAAAGAATTAAAAGGTTGGTGAATGATGGAGTACTTGAGACTCTTGACTTGACTGATGTTGACACTTGTGTAGACTGCATAAAGGGAAAGCAGACTAACAAGACAAAGAAAAATGCCAAGAGGAGTTCAGAAATATTAAAATCATACATACTGATATATGTTGTCCTGATATGGACTCACATGGTCGAAAATACTTCATATCTTTCATAGATGATTACTCACGATACATGTATCTTTACTTACTTCATAACAAATATGAAGCATTAGATGCTTTTAAAGTTTTCAAAGCATAAGTAGAGAAACAATGCGGAAATAAAATAAAGATTGTGAGATCAGATAGAGGTGGATAATTTTATGGAAAATACACTGAGAGTGGACAATTGCCTGGTCCATTTGCAAAGTTTCTTCAAGAGCATGGTATTATGGCCCAATACACCATGCCTGGCTCGCCGGATCAAAACAGTGTGGCTGAAAGAAGGAATGTGAGGAGTATGCTTAGAAACTCCAAACTTCCTCGCTCACTATGGAGTGAAGCCCTTAAGACAGCATCGTACATATTGAATCGGGTTCCAACAAAAGCGGTTCCTAAAACCCCTTTTGAATTGTTCAAAGGTTGGAAACCAAGTTTAAAGCATGTGCGCGTTTGGGGTTGTCCAGCTGAAGTTAGGATTTACAATCCAAATGAAAGGAAGTTAGACCCAAGGACCATTAGTGCATATTTCATTGGTTATGCTGAAGGTCCAAAGGGTACATGTTTTATTGTCCAACTCATAGCACCAGAATTGTTGAATAAAGAAATGCAAAGTTCCTTGAGAATGTCGTGGCTAGTGGGAGTGATCTAACTCAAAACATTGGATTTGAGAAAGATCAATGTGATAACACGATTCCCACATCAAGTTATAAACTAGTAGTTTTTGGTGATGCACACCAAAATCAAGTGACTCAAGCTCCACGTCAAGTTGAACCTATTCTAGAAGATCAAATTGTTCAAGAACAAATACAAGAAGTTGAGCAAATTGTTGAACAACAGCCTCCTCAAGAGGTTGTGGATGCAGCATTAAGAAGCTCGACTAGAATGAGGAAATCAGCGATTCCTGGTGATTTTCAAGTGTATTTACAAGAGTCTGAATATGACTTTGGAGCTGAAAATGATTCTGAAACATTTTCACAACCAATTAACTGTAGTGATTCTAAGTTGTGGTATGATGCTATGAAGGAAGAAATGGATTTTATGGCAAATAATGGAGTGTGGGATCTTGTTGAGTTGCCTAATGGGGTAAAACCCGTTGGATGTAAATGGGTCTTTAAAACCAAGAAGGACTCATTGGGCAACATTGAGCGATACAAGGCCCGATTGGTTGCCAAAGGATTCACTCAAAAGGAAGGAGTTGATTATAGAGAAACTTTTTCTCCTGTGTTCACCAAAGACTCCTTACGCATTATAATGGCATTGGTTGCTCATTTTGACTTAGAATTACATCAAATGGATGTGAAGACGGCTTTCCTTAATGGTGACCTAGAGGAAGAGGTTTAAATGACACAACCTAAAGGTTTTTCCTCTAGTGATAAGGCTCACTTGGTTTGCAAGCTCAAGAAATCTATATATGGACTAAAACAGGCATCCCGTCAATGGTATTTGAAATTCCATAGTGTCATTTCAACATTTGGTTTTGTTGAGAACAATATGGATCAATGCATATACCACAAGGTTAGTGGGAGCAAAATAATCTTTTTGGTCTTATATATGGATGATATACTTCTTGCAACTAATGGCTTTGGGATGTTACATGAGGTGAAACAATTTCTTTCTAAGAATTTTGACATGAAAGATATGGGTGAGGCATCATATGTCATTGGAATTGAGATCCATAGAATCCGATCTCAAGAAATTCTTGGTTTGTCTCAAAAGACCTATATTAACAAAATTTTAGAAAGATTTAGAATGAAAGATTGTTCACCAAGTGTGGCACCTATTGTGAAGGGTGATAGATTCAATTTGAATCAATGCCCTAAAAATGAGCTTGAAAGGGAACAAATGAAAAACATTCCATATGCTTCTGTTGTCGGAAGCCTTATGTATGCTCAGGTTTGTACGAGACCTGACATTGCTTTTGCGGTTGGAATGCTTGGGAGATATCAAAGTAATCCAGGAATGGAACATTCGAAAGGTGCAAAGAAAGTGTTAAGGTATCTTCAAGGAACCAAGGACTACATGCTTATGTACCGAAGATCTGACATTTTGGAAGTATTTGGTTTCTCAGACTCAGATTTTGCTGGTTGTGTTGACTCTCGTAAGTCAACATCTGGATACATCTTCATAATGGCTAACGGAGCAATATCTTGGAGAAGTGCAAAACAGACAATAGTTGCTACTTCTACCATGGAAGCCGGGTTTGTTTCTTTATTCGAGGCAACATCACAGGATATTTGCTTGAAAAGTTTCATTGCTGGTCTACAAGTGGTTAATTCCATTTCAAGACCATTGAAGATATATTGTGATAATTCAGCTGCTGTTTTTATGGCTAAAAACAATAAAAGTGGAAGTCGAAGCAATCATATCGACATAAAGTATTTAGCCATGAAGGAATGTGTCAAATCAAATGAAATTGTTGTTGAACACATTAGCACTGAATTAATGGTTGCAGATCCGTTGACAAAAGGCATGCCAACTAAGTTGTTCACGAATCATGTAATGTCTATGGGACTCAATTCAGTTATGAGCTCTATTTAGATTGTAATGAAACTTTTGTTATTTTTTTGTCTTCTCTTTTGATGTATACATTTGGTTGAGAAAGACATGTATTTTGGACTCAAGAATAAATTTTGAATATGTTCATTCAGTTATTCATTCAGTTGAAGTTGTTGCTTTTGCTAAGGGTGATTACATTGTGATACATGGAAGGTAATAATCATTTTACTTAGAGAACCTACCGCCATGATTCATGTGATTAACTTTTGGATGTGAGCATTATAGATATCAGAAAGTGTGAGAAATATTGGACCAAGTTGGAGAATGTTGGACTTTATTTTTAATTTTTTAAAATAAAGATAAAATGGCCCTAATATCTCTCACACATTCCCCCACTAACCGACCAAGTCTTAGTTACGTTACTCTTTTTCAGTTTTTAAGAGATAATGGTTGGTTAAGTTGTTAAGGTGATAGTGGGATAGTGGGATATCTGTTTCCTGAAAAGAAGGGAACAGTTTCTTGATGGACAAAATCTGATCTCTATAAATAACAGCATAGAGTCCCTAGTCTAAACACAGTCAATAATATTCAATACCCGTTTCCATCATCTGGGATAGTGTTTATAGACTAGAAGTACTTTGTGCTTGATGTAATATCAGAAATGCAGGAGATCATCTTGTGCGTGACGAGGTGCTCTAGTCAAGAAATATAGGAAGCTACTCGTTGCTTGACGTGATCAAGAGGAAGGAGCTGCAACTTGTGTTCGTTAAGAAGTTTTCCTAGTGTGGTATAACAAAGCTATGGCTGGAGGTTAGTGATCCTAATCTAATATGTGTTCATGAGTAAATGAGAATACATGAAATCTATTTTCGAAAAAACTTACACAAGCCTCATCAACTCATCAAGTGAGTTTTGGCCATTCCAAGAAAACAAAGCTAGGAACTTAAAAAAAAATTTCAAACACCATATAAAATTAATCATGCAAAGGATATAGTTTGTTTAACATGCATCCTTCCAATGATCAAAAGTTAGGCTTCACTAACTCAAAAATTTTAGAGTTTTAGCCATAGAATCACAACAAGGAAGGATTACTTATTTTCAACAAAATACATTAGTTAAAAAAAAGAACAAATGGAAGATCCAAAGTCATGCATGTGTGATTTGTAACAAAAGTTCATCCTTTTTCTCTCTTGGTGTTTTTCGGCCACACCATGAGTAGGAGTTGATAGAAACCATTTTCATGTAAAAAGGATTTTTCTTTTAAGACCATGAGTTGGAACCATGAACATATAGCATAAATAATCAACATGCATGTTAGAATTTTTGCAAAACCATCAACCTTACCTCCCTTAGGGTTTCGGCCACCCTTCAAAATAGGTCATGGGAAAGCCTTTTTCAACATGCAAGTGTTGATGATGGTGATGAAGATGGGTAGAAGTTGAAAGAAAATGTTTTTTTTTTTAAAAAGGAACAAGCTTGGATATGATCAAACTCAACATGCATGCATTAAGAAATGAAAATGGCAAGAATTATGAAGTGTAATAATTGAGTATTTTACCTAGTAGCTACAGAAATTTGAAGTCTTGAGAGCAAGACTTGAGTCTTCCTTAAGAACAAGAGAAATAAAACAAAGTGTTGTAAAATGGCTTTTATGTGGATGAAAGGAAAAGTGATGAAGTGAGAAGATGATGTGCTTATATAGAGGAGGGGGAGGGCGTTGGTTTCAGCAGAAAAAGGAGAGGGAAAATAAAAAAAAATTAAAGTATTTTTAATATAAATTTTGAAATATAATTATTTAATATAAAGGAAATGATTTCATGTAATAATGGTTCACTATTCATCTTAAAAAAATCAGATTTTCCTCACCCGACATTCCAAAACCTGATACAAGTTATTTTGTTTGACTTTTTGTTTCGTTCCGATTAAATATCTGTACCGAAACGATCGTTTTTCTAATGAAAATCAAACCCGAAAAATCAATATAATAAAATTTTTACACGAAAATTTTTAAAACTGTGGAAACATTAGCAATCGTAATTAGAAGCCCAAACGTTTCGTTCTCGAATAAAATTTTCACTTTCTGATTAGTAAACTTGTATCGATAGAGAAAACGCAGACCGGGATTCGTCTGAATTGCTGAAGCTTCCTAAGATAAACTAAGTTATGAAAATGATTTTAGTTAATCAAACTAATCTCTTAAATTTTGAAATTAATTATTGGCAAGCACACACTTTAGCACATATTAACAATAAGCAGAAAATCGGGGCGTTACACACTGCCTCGATTGTCTGAATCCTGCGTTGTGGTCCTGCCTCTGCGTTGCTCTCCAAAAAACTTACCGGTCCGGTATAGGTGGCATTGTGAGATCCCGGATATACAACCCACGTCGCGGGGTCGTTAGCGTTCTCAAAGGTGAGGGTCCTCATCCCCACTGGTGCCAAAGGGGCACTGGGATCCATCTAAGCCCATATATATATAACAATTCCATATAGGAAAACGAAACAACAAGAAAATATGCAAGAGTGAGATACCAATGAATGGATTAATCACAATAAACGTACACAATACAAAACATCAGATAACCATATAGGACATATAATATAAAATTCTTGAGAATAAACAAGTATAATATCAAGGGGGCTCATACCCGATCAGTCATAGTCATTTATAAAAATATGCATGACACTTCAATATTCAGGCTCTAACTTAATCTCATGAGATCCCATCATCTTTCTATGAGTTGATCAAACTCAATTGTCATAATAAGGCATATGTGGTTAATTTTCCATAGCACATTGTCCAGTACATGATGCAGTGATCAATCTTATGATTCCATAACACACTGTCCAATTTAGGATGCAGTGATCAATCTTATGGATTTTCATAGCACATAGTCCAATTTAGGATGAAGTGATCAATCTTATGAATTCATTGTCCTTCAAGGCACAATGCTACCACGTGATGTGAGTACCCTGTCCATCAAGGCATCACTCCTAACAATGATTGGCACGTCTGCCAAAAATGTATGATAAACAATTGTTCTCAACATTTTCTTTGTGTTCAATCTTTTCTTGTCGAAGCTCAAAGGCTAATGACTATTCATAAACTTCAACGTTTTAAGATTATTCAACATCAACACGGGACACGAAGTCCGAGTGCTCAATCACAACGCCCTAAACTGATGCACCAGTCTTGGGCTTGTGGTCATAGAAAACAACTTTCACCTTTTTCAACGTTTATCACAACGTGATTAGGACTCACAGTCCACAATAAAGTGATTAGGACACACAGTCCATAATGACGTGATTAGGACGTACAGTCCACAATAACGTGACACGGATCAAAGATCTACGTGTAAATTACAGAACTCCAGTATTCTAACGTCTCGCATACTAGATTCACTTTCCAACGTATTTATTCTTTTTCGTTCAGTGAAACACAAATACAAAATGAAACTTCAACAACTTATCCAAGCTTGCCGGAATATTTTCAAAAGTATTTTTCTAGAAATCTTTTCTCATTGGAAATCCATTTGTAAAATGCTAAGTTATAAAGAAATCCATTTTCTTTTGAAATTCTTCTTTTTCTTCCAAACCATCTTTAGAACGTTGTCAAATCCTTTCAAACTCTTTTCTAAAATATTGCCAATCATTTCCAAAGGTTTTCCTTCATAAAACATACTTTAAAAATTATTTTCATTTATACTAAGATTATTTTAAGAAAATGATTTTCCTCTAGGTTTAAAATATTTCACACTTAGTTCTCAAAATATTTTGTCTCGTTCTTCAAAAATGATGACATACTAAAATATTCTGTTTACACTTCCATCTTTATATTCATTCTTTTATCAAGAAATCATCAAATAAATATTTTTGTTACAAAATTCTCATAAGGCTTTTTAAGACTTTTACCATTATAATTAATTGAGAAACGACGAGTGTCAAGCTTCTCAGACATCAATCAATCAACAGTAATAATTCCACATCAATATCATGACAGTTAATACAGTTCATGCCATACATCAAATTCTCAGTGCATAGCAAATCATCAAGCTCAGACATTTTAGCACGGACAGTTCAATCATATAATCATTTTAGATAATCACAACAGGACTTAAGACAACTTCACAATCCATAAACAATTGCATATAGTTATTGAAACATTCCTCAGGCAGTCCCCTCTTACCTGAGTTCCAAGTAGAGATGTTTCTTGTCCTTCGTCTGGTACCATGATCTTCCTCGCTTGCTTCACAATGGAAGTCTAAAGATTCCAACACATAATCACAAGTAAAAAACAACCAAAACATTCAATCTACCCTAGGCATAGGTTCGACCACAACATGAAAATAATGTTAGGGATTTCAAAATTTCTTAAACTCATGGATTAATGATCCTTAAATGTTAGAGATTCATAATCAATGATCATTTAACAAAGATAGAACAAAAACTTCTCTAAGCACAAGCTTAGGGTTTCGGCCATGACACATAAAATAGGAGCGCGGATCCTCTGACTTTGGAAAACCAAAGTCAGGGTAACTTTAGGCAAAAATAGGAGAGAGAGTATTAAGAAAAATGGAGAGAAAATTTGAGAGAGAAAATAATAGATGAGAGAGATAGGGAGAAAGGTAGGTGACTTTGAAAAACCAAAGTCGGAGAATCCATTTTCATAAAATAGGCTAGGGATTTTCAAACTTTTCAAGCTTTTAGATTTAACGACAGAAGGTACAAAAGAGTTCAAATCAATGATCATTCTTCAAAAGTTGAAACAAAACTTCCTTGCTCAACAACAACATAGGTTCGGCCTTCTAAGGAAAATAGGGAAGCAAAATTTTACTTGATGCATGCTCTTAGATAAACAATATAGAGGTCATTATGAGTTCATAGTAATTGGTTTCAACTCAAACGGATTTTTCTACTAATTTCTAGAGATTTTAGATGTTTAGAAGTTTAGGGACAACAACTAGAAAAACAAAGCATAGCTCATCAAGTAAATGAAATGGAAGATGTAACACCATGTTTTTCACTGTTTTAAATAACAGTAATACATATGAATAAGTTTATATGATTATTTGAGTTTTAGAAAATTATTTTAAATAAACGGAGTTTACCACTCAATTCTACTTGAAGGCAGAAAGCTACGATTAAAATTTAGATTGGAAAGTCAGGCGAAACCCAGCCCGCGAATTTCACTGACAATATATTTATACTGATCAGAAGACCTAATTTTAATTCGTGAATGAAAAACTTAAGGTTTTTATTTTATTTCCTACGATTGTGTGTTTTTAGAATTATTTCATTAAAAGTGAAATAGTATACGTTTTACGGACGTTATACTCAATCGGGCGAACGACGGAGCTTATTACGGGAGTTTCGGGATTCGATAAGTGGATAAACCCTATATTCTATTAGGACTAAGTCATCCATGTGAGAGGTTTAATGTGGTTTAAGGTTATGTTAGCAATTTTTGATAATTTCATTTTGACCCCTAAACTTTCTATTAATTGCATTTTGGTCCCTAAACTAGTTTCCATGATACACTAAGTGAAGTGGATCAATTTTTGGTTCTTCCAAACCAAGAGTGGGCTGCAGTTTTTGAGCCCAATATCATGATCATGAATTCATTTTGCATGAGGCAAATTTCTACTCTTAACTTTCCTATGCCTTTCTTATGTCTTAAACATTTTTATGTTGTAAATTAAATGTATGGATTGGACTTTCCCCAAGCCCATTTGCGCAAGGACCAAGGCCTCTTTGCCATGCTCATAAATTTCATGAGGCAACTAGAGTCTTCCATAAGTTTTTTGCACTTTCCTTCATCTTCTCCATTTCTCACCATTCTTCTTTTCTCTCTTAAGCTTCCATTGTTGGTTAGTGAAGGAACTTGGTGATTCTTGCACATTTATTCATTTCTAAGAGGTAAACCGTGATTCTTATCTCCATTAAGCTTCATGTTCTTCATAAAGTTTTTCATTTCAATGCCTTTTTCATTATGTTCATCTTAGTTGTTCTTAACTTTGAAAAGTCATAGAAAATCATAGAAAAATCCTAAAAATGTGAATCAAATTTCTATGTTCCTATTATCATCACTTCTATCATAATCCAATATTATTTTGAAAACCAAAATTTCCTCCCCCAATTTCACTTCAAGGACGAACCTAGGGAAAAAATGGGTGGAGGAGTTTTTGTTCAAATGTTAGAAATGATCTTGTATTTCATCCTTCTAGCATGTATTCATGTTGAATTCAAGATATGTTATCAAATCAAAATCTCTTGCTATATTTTTGTCTCATGGCCGAATCTAAGTTTTTAGAAGTTTGGAAGTTTTTAATTCAAAATTTGTTGATTTATCACTAATCCATTGTCTTAAGTACTTAGGATCATTAATCCAATGACTTAAACAAATTTAGAAATTTTAGCCACTAAACCTTATGGAGGCCGTGACCTATCATAGAGGATTAGGTGATTTAGTTGCTTGATTTTGATTAGTTGATTTGTGATTTATTGAAGGATAGTGATTTGTGACTTGTACGTGTGTCGCCACTTTCTGGAATCGTGTCAACATTAGTAATCGGAGGTTTACATTCTTCAAGAGGTAAGAGGGGATTACCTGAGGGATTTATTCGATGGCTATGTGCTATCAAGTGTTTGTCTGTACTTATTTATCTGTTGGTATTTGTTTAAGTTATGTTATTTTTATCTGTGCTGATTTAATTGCATTTAAATTGTTTATCTGCAATTATATTATACTGTTGTGATGCATGATCTGTCTGGTAATATTTGTATTATTGTTGTTGAGTGTTGTTTGAGAAGCCTGATAGTGGTCAGTGCCCAATTCAATTAATCAGATAAAAGCTTTAAGAAGTTTTATAAATTATATTCAATGTTTTAACGGTAAAATATTGGAATATAATATTAATGGAAATTTTTATTTGGGAAAATAAGGAATTTTGGAAAATATCACCATTTTAATGATTTATCGGTATAAAAGTGATCTATGGGTCACAGTGAGGGCGAAGCCGTGAAATTATTTTTGTACTGCAAAGTTTTACGTAAGAAATTCCGTAATATTATAAAAAGTTATTTTATGAAATTAATTGTTGAAAATAATTTAATTATGATTTTAGAAAATTGTTTAAGTGGAAAAAGGTAAGTTCTAAATTATTTTTGTACTGCAAAGTTTTACGTAAGAAATTCCGTAATATTATAAAAAGTTATTTTATGAAATTAATTGTTGAAAATAATTTAATTATGATTTTAGAAAATTGTTTAAGTGGAAAAAGCTAAGTTTTGGCTTAAATGGCTTTAAAAATTATATTTGACAGCAATTTGGAAAAGTATCGACGACAAGTGTTTTGAAACGGCAGTACGTATTTTAAGTAAGTTTAAACCTCAAGTGACTCATCTTTGTGAAAACTAAGTTTTGGTATTTAAAGATTTTATTGAAGAATTTCTCATTTGAAAAGATTTTCCGAAATCAAGTGTAACTCAACTGTGTTAAAAGTGGTGTTGAATTTAGTAACCGAGACGTCGGGGTACTAAGGTTCGTTGTGTTATGGACTTGGGGTCCTTTGGACTTTGAAGTACTGCAGAGTTGGTGTCTACTGTATACGTGGTGTATACTGTGTTTAAACATTTAAGATGTTTTCTATTACCACGAACCAATGACTGGTGCATCGGTCTAGAGGTGTTGTGATTGAGCACTCGGACTTTGAGGTCCTGTGTTATTAATGAAAGTTTTAAAGATGTTTAAAACTATGTTAGTCGTAAGCCATTTTGAGCTTCGGCAAGGAAAGATTGAACACAAAGAAAAGTGTTAAGAGCAAAGTGTTTTGCATGCATTTGGCAGACGTGCTCACGGTTCTATGTGTGATTACCTTGCGGCGTCAGATATTTCATGCTACGATTTTATCGTGCCACGGTTTGGACAATGAAACCGCATTTATGTTTTTATGACTGTGCCCCGGTGTTGGACAGTGTGCAATGAGTTTTGGCTGCGTGCCTTTTTGCCTTGTATGGCAATCGAGCCTGATCAACTCACCATGTGTTGGGATATCTCATGAGATTAAGTGCGAATTTAGATGATGTATATGAAGTGTTCATGCATAGTTTTTCAGATGTTGATGTTTGGGGTGTGAAACCCATTGATAAACTACTTGCTTGAATATGAATGCTTATGTTGGTATACATGTATATTGTATGTATTTTCTGTGATGTCGAGCATGTAGTTGTCGAGTAAAATCCATATATTGGTTTCTCACTCTTGCATATTTTATTTGTGATTTCTCTACTTGTGCATATATTTTTACGTCTGAGATTAGATGGACCCGGATATGCCTCTGGCACATTGGAGGCTTCGACCGATCATGTTTGATCGCGCTCATTACAGTGGTGCCTGGGAGATAAACCCTGGGGCACTCAGTGCCACCTACTATGGCTCTAGTAGAGAGGTTGTTGGCACAGTAGAGGCAGGACCACAGCGGAGGACGCATGTTGTGGAGACTGTTGAGGTATCTTTACCTCCAGTATGGCTATACGTACAATACTTGGCTGAGCATGGGTTACTTGATATGCCACTTCAGTCGATTCCGCTTCAGATAGCAGGACCGGCAGTGCCTTCTATTGAGGTAGTTTTGGATGAGTTCGAGGAGGACCCAGATGAGTACTTTGAGGATGATCTTGAGTTCCACCCTCTTGCTGTTGATGATGATGATTCTTCCGACGAGGGAGCGAAAGCAGTGGTATCTTCAAAAGATACATCTGCTGTAGGTGGGGTTGATCATCATGATCTCCCCAATGGTTTTCATTAGCTTGACCAACTATAGGTATAGTTTTTGGGGTAGCGAGTCTTGTCAGTTTTTGATCTGGCTACTGAGAGCCATGAGTTTTTGTGTTGTTCTAGACTGCTCGTTACTTTATATGTATATGTCTTTATTTTCTTTACTTAGTTTGATGGAGAATGGACTATACTTATTAGGGCTCTTTTGTGATCTCCTATTTGTTATTTAGTGTGTAATTAACTTATGATACATATATATAGACATATATACGTTTGTTTACGTTTACGATGGTTAGATGTTTTAAAAAAAAAATCAGCACTATTTTCGTGATAAGATGTTTAATTTAACGTTTATTTTCTGAAAGTAACCATCAATTAATAATTTAATTTTCCGTATTTATGTAACTATGTGATGACCCTAGAAAGGGTTTCGCAGAAGAACTTAGATGAGTAGAGGAAGAAAATGTTACCCTTGAAGCTTGAAGAAAATTGATAGAAATGATAAACTCTTTGAAGTTGAAGAAGAAACCAAATGAAACTTTGTAAGTGTTTTGCTTAGTTTTGAGTGTGTAAAATGGAGAATGAAAAAAATGAGTGTATTTATAGGAAAGAAGGGTGTGAGGCCGTGGAGAGGAGAGAGGGAAAATGAGCTTGGACTCCAAGTTTTCCTTAGGGAGTGTTTGGCTGAAAAAGAAAAGGGTTAAGGAGTTTTGGATTAAAATATAGTAAATTTAAAAAAGTGTAATGATGATTTCTCTGCGATGTGACATTAGCCATCACCAATCAAGTCACTTAATCTCCAACAAGTCTCCTCCACCTTCTCAGCTCTCTATTCGGCTTCGTTGCTTATCCGGTTACAGTTTCCGATCGTATTTTTCGAAGATTTCACCCGGATAAAATATTATATTTTATTCCCGAACGAAACTTTTCAAAAATAAACAAGATCATTGGAAACACGACAAAAACACTAACCGTTTTGTTCACAGGTCAAAATTAGGTTTTCTGCTCAGTAAATTCTTACTGTCAGTGAAAATGCAGACCAACTTTCGTCTGAATTTTCAACTGAAAATTTTACTGTGACTTTCTACGGTAAGGTAGAGCAAGACAATGATTTTAGTTTATACAAAATCATTCTCTGGGTTTTATAAAAAATAAACACACATATACATGTATTTACTGTTATAGAAAGACAGATAAATCGGGGCGTTACACTTTGCCTTTACTGCCATCATTTCAAGATGGAGGATTTGCTTTAAGTTTCCATATTAACGTTTTTTTTTAATCCACTCTCACTATTCTTCAAGTTTTTATCTTCGCCTTTGTAAAACTTTTCTTATTTAAACTTTTGTTTATACTATTTTTATCAAGTTTTACTTTTCAGTTTATTCTGCATTTTAGTTGACAGTATATTTACAGTACGTTGACCTTTCCTGGTTGATGGCTCTGCTAGGGTTTTGCCTCACGTGATCCCCTAGGGTTGGCATGCTCCTCATGGCATCCTCAACTGTGATCTTCCCATGGAGGTTTCTAGCTCCTTCTTCCCCTTATTTTCCTTTTATTCCTTCTTCTCCTCAACGTACATCTTTTGCGGAAGGCCTAAGCAACTCGTGTGATGTCTCTGTCAGTCAATTGCCTCGTCCTTGTGTCAAAGGTGATGCGCTTGTTATTAAGATTCCTGAAGAAGATTATAAGGCATGCTTATTGAGATGCAAGAATAATTTACATGGCCGACTGATCCTTTCTAAGGGTGATGCACCTATTAAGTTTGCAGAACTACGTGCAAAGTTATCCTCTCTTTGGAAACCCATTGGTCAATGGAACATGATTTCCTTAGGCAAAGGGTATTATGAATTTTCATTTTCTTCCACTGAGGATCTTAGGAGCGTGTATGCAGTCAGATCATGGAGTTTAAAACCTGGTTTCCTGCGTATGTCTCTTTGGACTCCTGATTTTAATCCAAGTTTACAAAGGCAAACTCATGTGCAATGTTGGGTGAGAATTCATGGTCTTCCACAAGAATATTGGGGTGCAAGGATAATTTTTACAATCGCGGGAGGTATTGGAACCCCTATTACTTTGGATGATGCAACAAATAGGAGAACCTTTGGCCACTTTGCAAGGGTTCTTGTAGATCTTGAGCTTAGAAGTGAATTAAGAGAGAAAATCATGGTGGAACATGAAGGTTTCACTTTTTTTTGTGTATTTGGAATTTGAAAACTTACCAGCTTTCTGTTATAGCTGTCAGTCAATTGGACACTCTGATGCCAACTGTAGAAAGAGTACTAAGATGATGAGTGATGCTAATGGAAAGGATGGAAATCCAGAAAAATTACCTATCTCAGTCCCTAAGACTGTTATGAAATATGTTCCTAAAGCCATTGGGAGGGATAATAATAAGGAAAGTGATTATACTGATAAACAAGTTTCCAATCAGGGAAAGAAGGTTGATCAGCAGCAACCATTGGTGGTGAAGGAATCAAATGCTCTTCAACGGTATTTGGTGGCAGATCATCAACAACCTTTGGTGGAAGTTGAAATTATGTCTTCAGTGGTAAAGACTCCCCAACAAATTCTGCAATTGCAGGAAGAGATGTTAGTTGATCCAAATCCCTTGCTTGATTTTATTGGTCAGAATGCAGTGGAAGGATGTAGCATAGATAATCAGAATATCAATTCTCTTGCGGCCTAGGATAATATTTCTCCAAAAGATTTAAATGGTCAAACTAATAAGAACGTTGATTCTGATAGTGAAACTGTGGTGGAAGACTCTTTATGTCCTCCTATTAATGGTTCCATGTCCAGTGATTCTATAGAGTAATCTGAAGGAAACACCTCCTCTAATCCTGCTTCAGATCAGGATGTTGTTGTTTCTAAAGTAGCCTCTGGTTTAAATCTAGCTGATATTGTTGTGACTCCAGTTTCTCAATTCACTAATCATGTTGTAGCCAAGGATCTGAGGATTGTAGGTGCTCTTTGGAGTGATAATGTGGATAATTATATTGAGGAAGAAAGCTCAATTCCTCAACCGAATGTTGACCCCAGTAAGTATCTACAGTGTAACAGCCCGTTTTTAGTTACGCTGTTTAACCGGTTAAAATATAATTAAACATATGATTAATTATTTTATTTGGATGTTTATGTTAATTTTCTTATGTGGTTTAGTTTGAGTAATTAAATTACTCTCTTCAAATTATTTTATTGGGTGCGTTAGCACTGACTTATTTCAGTGAATGCACGCTTACTAGACAATAAGTTACATTATTGTCACTATTACTACCAGTACAGAAAAATATTTTAAATAATATGTTTAAGAGAAAAGCATTTTCACATTTTCATTCAATTTAATTTTAGAGTTGAAAATAAACTGGTTTGACCTTAATCGGAGATTAAATTATGGACCGAGTATTTTCTTAGTTGATCAGTTCAATTATTAATCTTCACTCTAATTTGAATTTCGAAAACATATATCTATCAATCTTTATTTTTAGATTCCAAAAAGTAAAAACATGTTTATTTTAGGCTTAATATTTTATCACTCATTTTGTACCTATTACTAATTAATTAACTTAAAAACCTAAACTTTCTCTTTTCTCTCTCTCTTTCTCGACGTCCTTTCCCCCCTTTCTTTTCTTCTCTGCTTTCTCTTTTTCTCTTTCTTTCTTTTTCTTTCTTTTTCTCTTTCTTTCTTTTCTTCTTTTTCTCTTCCTTTCTTCTTTTTCTTTCTTTCTCGGCTGCTGCTGCTTTCTTCTTCTCTTCTTTCTTTTTCTTTTTCTTCTTCTTTCTCTTCTTCCTCCTGACCTCATCTCTCTCTTCCTTTTCCTATACTACCCGTGTTCTGTCTCTTCTTCAACATAACATCATATTTTCATTTCTCTTCTTCATACAACATAACACAAACCTCATCTTCTTCCTCCCATCTAAACTAGATCGCGCCACCACCTCAGTCCAGCTGCGACCGCGCCGTAACCACCGCCCGCCGGAGCTCCGACGTCACGACACCACGCTTGGTTCGTGTCTTTGTCCAGATCGTGTCTCGGTTGTTCCTATAGCGCGAAATCGCGCTAGCCACCGCGGTAGGAGCTGTCCGCCGCCGTTCTCCACCGTGGTTGCTGCCGCAGCCGCCATGCCGGAGGTCCTGGTAGCCACCACAACTTCATCTTCTTCCTTAGGTAAGTGGTTTTCTCACTTCCTTTGCTCAGATTCAAAACCCTCAAATTGATTTTGAAACCCTAACCCTAGGTTTTGATTTTAATTCTCAAAATCTGAAATTAATTGGTGTTTTCTGAAATTGGGAGCATGATTAAGTGTCTCCCTAAATCAATTTTGTCAATCTCTTGTTTAACTGGTTTTTCTCAATTTTCATCTTAAGCCTAAAAACCTCAAATCTGTTTTAATTTTAAATGATTGATGTTTTTGGGAAATTAAATATATTATTGAATTATATTTATATTTTGATTGTTGAGAAATTAATTTAGTGTTTTTGTCTGGTTGTTTCAATGCTTGGATCGTCTCTCTGGGATGTTTTTCATGTTCTTGCTTGCTTTGGAGAAGTATGAATTCCCTTTTTGGGAACTCATTGGAGCTGATTGCATGGCTGTGAAGTTCCAGAAAAACCTCCGAACGCATTAAAAGGTGGGGGAAAGAACCATTCCATCGTCGGAACTGATAAGTAGTATATAATTTATAATAATGGTGTAGGGTGACCTAAACCCTACTAGTGGTCGAGTAATCGACAATACCAAAATCGTATTGGAAACTTTTTCCGTAATACCAATGACGATTTGGGAATTGTGGGTTTATCGCCTTAGGTTAATTATTCATATTTGAGGATGTTTGAATGATTTACTTTTGACTATTGTGATACGCTGGTTGAGGTATTCCATCTGCATGTGCCGTATTGTTTCGGTGTTTGAATATTATGATATTGAGGATGTTTATTGTCTGTCACGGCCGTGATGGTTGTCATGGCCAGGCCTTGACAGGTTATGTGTTGTAGGATTCTTGTCTTTGTTGTTTGTCACGTCCGTGATGGCTATCACGGCCAGGCCGTGATAGAATCTGACTTTGTTATTTATTTGGTTGAACTATTATGATTTGGTTGTGATAAATTGACTTATATGATATTGAGATGTTTGAATATTCTGTTGATTAATGTGTTATGCATGATCTGCCTGGGTTTAATTCTATGCTTAGATAATTTTAAGGAAAGATATATATTGCTCGGAGGTATTTTGTTTGGGTGAGAGTTTAGAATATGAATTAGAAGTGCCTCGCTATTATTTTATAGAAATGATGTGATATAAAGTGTAAGTGGAGGTTATGAGGAAACGCTTGAGGTACTAGGTTGTTATTGATAAAAGTTAGTGAGAATCATGTGTTACATTGTTGTTCATAACCGTGTATTTGAGATACACGAGGTCCGAATTTCTTGTAGACCGTTCCAAATTAGAATTTAAGTTGTGCAACTATAGTGTCATTGCTTTGCATGAGCACCCTTGATAGAGTTGAGAGAGAGAACCAGGGTGTGCACCGACGGTACTGTGCAGCTATAGTGTCATTGCTTTGCATGGGCATTCCTACCATGGATGAGAATGTGCACCGACGTGGGGAACGTGTCACTTGGACGACTGACTGGCATCCCTAACGAGGGATGTGTGACAGGAGTAGTAGTGGCTACGTCATCATAAAGGTGTAGTTGCATGAGTTGAAGGGTAGAGGATGATGTTATAAAGTATGGATGATTGTAAATTGTGAGTGATGCATGTCTGTGATTGTTATTGTATTATATGCTATGAATCTTTTCCGCTTTTGATGATAGAACTGTTTCTTATCCCCTGCATCTCTCTGCATGTTGTATTTGTTTTATTATGAAATCGTACCAGAAGACTTGGTGGACAAACTTAATGATGAGGGATTGGACGGGATTCCCTATGAGCCGGATGTCGGAGCTCGAGTCTTGAGCCATGGTGATTAGGGTCCAGGTAGTATATGGCCAGTGCGTCTTGTGAGACGTTTTAGATGTTTTCAGTGGTTTAGTATTTTTGTCTAAGTCTATGCCTGTGAGGGCTCCTACCGAGAGGATACCCTCAACAATGTTTTGGTAATGTAATAGATAAACTTGGGGTATTTATATATTATAATCTTGCGAATATTTTATGTTATTAATGAAAACTGTTTATGTGCATGAAAACCAATTTGGGATTACTATATCTATTTATCTCCTAAGTCTTTATCACGACTGGAGTTTGTGTATTTATTCTTCCGCTCCTGGCAGTTGATGTAAGACCAGAGACCATTTATGGTTGGATTAAATTTTGAAGTTATAAAACTGTCTATCAGGTGTTTTTTCGACGTCATACAAATCTCCGATTTTTAAAGGGGACATTTCGAAAATGATTTGTGAAAATCTCTAACGCTAAACACGCGCTTAAGGAACTAATAATTGTGGTTTTAAACTAAATGTCACAAAGGGGCACAGCGGGGTGTCTCATACAGGATGTTGAGAAGCAAAGACCTAATGAAGACTTCACTGTTGTATTGACCAAGTGTCAGAAAAAGAAAATGAGAAAGAAAGCTATTCAGAAACAGCAGGCTGCAAGGAACCGTGCCCTGTCCTGGGGTGGAATTCGAAATTTTGGTTAATGAAGGTGGTTTTTTGGAATTGTAGAGGGTTTGGTAACCCTGCTATCAGGTTAGTATTGAAAATTTTTTGCCTTCTTCATAAGCCTGATATGGTTTTTATTGCTGAACCATGGATTCCTATTGATGATGTTCCTTTATCTTTCTGGAGGGAATTGAATTTAAGTCCTTTTATTGCTAATGATAGAAATGGCCTTTTGTCAAATCTTTGGGGAGTATGTAAAGAAAATTATACTCCTACTGTCATTTCTAACACTGCTCAACAGGTTTCATTTTCTGTTTCCATTGAGGGGAAGTCTGTTTTTGTTAGTGTACTGTATGCTAGTTCCAACTATTTGGTAGAAGACAACTTTGGACAGACCTGCATGATCTTCAAGCATCTAATCCTGGTCCTTGGTGTCTCTTAGGAGACTTTAATGCTGTTCTTGGTTCTCATGAAGTGAGAGGTTCATACTTGCCTCTTAGAAGTTCTTCTGATGATTTTCAATCTTTTACTGATAAGGATAAGCTAACTCATATGATTACTCGGGGAGATGAGTTTACTTGGAGTAATGGGAGAAGAGGATTTGCTCTTACTGAAAATAGGCTAGATAGAAGTATTTGTAATGACAGTTGGCTGAACTTTTGGAGTTCCTCAGCTTGCTGTACTTTAGTCAGGGCCAAGTTAGATCACTTTCCCTTGATGCTGGTTTCTAATAATGGAAGTCAATCATTTCCTTCCTCTTTCAAATTCCATAAGATGTGGTTGATGCATCATGATTGTAAAAGGCTAATTTCTGATGTTTGGCAGAGAGCAGTCCAAGGTTGTCCTATGTACATTCTCTCTCAAAAATTGAAGGCTGTTAAAGTTGAGTTGAAAAACTGGAATAAGCTGGTGTTTGGCAATGTTCACTTAAGAGTTGAAAATGCTTTTACTGCTATTGACAATATTCAAAAACAAATTGATGTTGCGGGTGCTTCTGATGATTTGCTAATGCAGGAAGCTGCTGCTCAGTTGGAGTTGCAGCAGGCTTTGTCCTTTGAAGAAGACTTTTGGAAGGAAAAGTCTAGAGGTAGTTGACATTGCCAAGGAGACAGAAATACAGGTTTTTTTATCGAGTTACAAAAATTAGACAGGTTACTAAATCTATGTTAGTGCTAAAGAATGGTGATTTGATCTTGGATGACAATGATGCTATAGCTAATCATGTTTTGAGTTACTATTCCTCTCTTTATACCTCTAGCAATGATTGTATCCCTAATGATTTGATCAGCTCAGTGGTTCCTTCCTTAGTTTCTTCTGATGATAATAATATGTTAAGCAAGATGCCTACTCATGAGGAAATTAAGGATGTTGTTTTTTCCATAAATGGGGATGGTGCCCCGGGTCCTGATGCTTTTGGCGGATGTTTCTATCAAGATTTTTGGGATATTTTGGGGACTGATGTCTGCAGATCTGTGCTCCAATTTTTCTCTCAAGGTTGGATGCTTCCAAATCTGAACTCTAATCTTGTTGTTTTGATTCCTAAGATAGTTGGAGCAGATAAAATAGAAGATTTTAGGCCTATTACCTTGGGCTATTTCCAATTTAAAATTATAACAAAGGTTTTGGCTGATAGGCTAGCTTCCATTGCCCCTAAAATAATTTCTAAACAGCAAAGGGGTTTCATTAGAGAGAGGCATATCCAGGATTGCATTTGCACTGCAACAGAAGCTATAAATTTGTTAGATTATAAGACTTTTGGAGGTAATCTTGCTCTTAAGTTGGACATTAAAAAAACCTTTGACATTCTGGACTGAGATTTCTTGCTTAATGTTTTAGTGGCCTTTGGTTTCAGTGACGAATTTTGTAGCTGGTTAAGGACAATCTTGCAGTCGGCCAAGCTGTCTTTCTTGGTAAATGGCAGACTTATGGGTTTTTTTAACTGTAAGAGGGGGGGAGACCCCTTATCTCCTCTTCTCTTTTGCATTGCAAAAGATGTTCTTAGCAGGGGAATCACTTTTTTGGTTGAATCTGGTCTTTTAAATACTATCACAGGTCCTAAGGACTTTTCTACTCCAAGTCATGTTTTATATGCGGATGACGTGTTGGTTTTTTGCAAAGGGACCAAAAGGAATCTTGAAGCCTTAAAGAATTTGTTTAAAGATTACAACCAAGCTTCTGGTCAGGATCTTAGTCCGAGTAAGTGCAACTTCTACTCTGGAAGTATTTCAGCTAGGAAAATAGCATTTTTGGCTAATTTGCTTGGTTTCTCAGCTGGCTCTCTTCCATTTAATTATTTGGGAGTTCCTCTTTTTAAAGGTAAGCCTAGGAAGATTCATTTGCAACCTATTGCTGGTAAGATCACTTCTAAAGTAGCTTCTTGGAAGGGTTCTCTCCTTTCTATAATGGGCAGAGTGGAGCTTGTCAAATCTGTCATCCAAGGCATGCTCCTCCGTAGTTTCCATGTCTATGTTTGGCCTCTTTCTCTTCTTAAGCACCTTGATAAGTGCATAAGGAATTTTATTTGGGCTGGTGATATCAACAAAAGGAAAGTGGATACTGTTGCTTGGAAAAATTTATGCTTACCTACTAAGGAAGGTGGTCTTGGAATCAAGTCTATTAGGACTTTAAATGATGCAACCCTTTTGAAGCTCTCTTGGGAAATGTTTGCCTCTAATGAGGAGTGGGCAGTTTTCTTTAGAGCAAGATTTACTCTCTTTAATAAGCCAATTATTAAGTATATCAAGTCTTCAATTTGGTCAAGAATCAAGGTGAATCTAAATTATGCTATGTCCAATTCTGTTTGGCAGCTTAGGGATGGCAGAAATATCAACTTTTGGCTGGACAATTGGTTAGGTAGAACTTTGGTTGATTCTATGCATATTCCCATTCATCTGCATAAGTTCCTTAAAGCCTCTGTGGCAGACTTTATACATGATAACAAATGGATGATTCCAACTCCTTTGTTGTCTCGCTTTCCAGAATTTGCGAATGATATTAGGCAAATCATTATTCCAAAATTTTGTACAGCTGATCAATTTGTTTGGAAGCATTCCATCATTGGCAGCCTTGCTTTAAAAGATGATTTTTTGCATTTTAAGCCTTCCAAGCCGGCTGTTCCTTGGTGTAACTTGATTTGGAATTCTCTTATTCCCTTTCCAAGTCTTTTATAGCTTGGAGATTGATTTGTAATAGAATGCCAACGGATGGGAATCTTCATAAGAGAGGTTGTGTGACTGTGTCTATTTGCAGTTTATGCTATAAAGATGCTGAAAGTTCGGAGCACCTTTTCCTTAATTGTCAATTTGCTAGGTCCCTTTGGCTCTGGCTTGGTTCGTCCCTGCAAATGTCTATTGATACCTCCTCTTTGGAAGCCATTTTTTCTACTTGCAACAAAGGCTGGAGTATGCAAATGAAAGATGTCACATGTGCAGCATTTATTAACATTCTTTGGATCATTTGGTTTTGTAGAAACAAGTTGAGGTTTGACAATAAACTTGTTTCTTTCAAAATCGTTACTAGCATGGTGGTTGCTTCAATCTCTCTCACAGGGAATCTGTCCAAGAATAGTATAGGCGTTTTTGTGCAAGAGCACTCCTTTTTAAATTGCTTTGGGATTTCAGGTCATCCAGGGGCAGGTCCAAAAATTTTACAAGTTGATTGGATTCCTCCTTGTTGTGGTTGGATCAAGGTTAATTTAGATGGTGCAGCCAAAGGTTCTCCTGGTCATGCTGGAGGTGGAGCTATTTTTAGAGATAAAAGTGGTGCGGTTCTTGGTTGTTTTGCGAACTATTTTGGCATCACTGGTTCTCTTCATGCAGAGTTATTAGCAGCCATGTCTGCTATTGAAGTGGCTTATGAGAGGGGTTGGCACAGACTTTGGATGGAAAGTGATTCTTCTTTAGTAATTCAAGCTTTTTCAAATCCTCAGATCGTTGCTTGGAGATTGAGGAATAAATGGAAGAATTGTCTCATTATTACTTCTACTATGCAGTTTAAAGTCTCTCACATTTATAGGGAAGGAAATAGTTGTGCTGACAAATTAGCTTCCCACGGTGTGTTGTCTAAATGTTTCTCGTGGTGGGACTTGGTCCCTGATTTCATTAGGATAGACTTTTACCGTAATAGGTTGGGTCTACCCAATTTTAGATTCAAATAATGTTTCCTTTCGCATGGGTTTGGTTGATGTCCCCCCATATTTTTGTATTCCTTATTTTTTATTTGATCTATGAATTTATGGTTTGCTGCAGATGATTGATAGAGCCTGGGGTGCCAACCTAGTTGGGATGTCTTGCTCTATTGTGATGACTTAACAATCCATTTTTTGTTAAAAAATATATATATATTTATAGTACATTTTAATCTTAAATTCATATTCCTTTATGCTTTTTATTGTTATTCTATTAGCAAACTCATTTCTTTCAATTTATATTTTATTTGTCAATGTAGTAGTAATTTAATGCTTTCTTATAGTTTTATCTTTAATTTCAATGGTAATTCAAGTTGATTTTTGTCAACTTTTCATGTAAGCAGATAAAAGTCCTTGCCATTATACTCATAGTTTGATTCTTGTCAAATTTGTGTTGTAGCAGACACATTTGTTAGAAAACCACTGAAAACAAGATTACCGCATAACTCGTAGAAATCACATAATCTCCTGATCTTTTACATTATTTGATTTCGTCGGATTTGGACACACCAAAAAACCGAGTTAACAATAGCTCAGCTGAGTCATTCAGTGTATCACCTGGCTTCAAAGTGTCATTTGCAGCTTGAAAATGGATACAACTGGTCCACCACCACAACCACATCAAGTATGTGAAAACAGGCAAGATATAAGGTTTCCCTACTTTGCAGCAACCCATGATGGATGTTAACAGAATGCTTCAGATATGCAAATGACTAAACTGCATTATGTTCTGTACATATTTAAGATAACTACCAATATTTCATTGGATACTAAGTATCCTAAAGTGATTATTATGTAATGAAACAAATTTTAAAAATTTATTTGATTACGCTTAGCATGGAGATTTTTGCCAACCCCACACTAAAGTTTAAAGGCAAAAAAGGGCAGCGCAACAACCATAAAGATCAATTGCAACTTTAATAATTTAATCTTTCTTTAGATAGATAGGGACCACAGGGTCAGGGTCCAGAAATGTTATGTTTTGTTTGGATGAGATAAATAAGGAGTAAAGTAAAGAAGGCTGTAAAGAAAATGCGAAAAAAGTAAACCTATTGGGATTTTTTAGTTTTCTAATTTCTGCCGTTTGGTTGAAGAGACAAAAAGAGGTGAGAGGAGTACCTCCACTAGGAGTCGTCGATTCCGCCTCCCACTACTCTGTGGCGACAGTAGGAAGGTCCCCACTTGTTCCTTATTACCGACAAATTACCAAACGAGAAAAACTAGGGGACAAAATAGTTTGGGATATATAAATAGGTAATATTCCATTGAACATTCCACTTTTAAGGTGATGTGTGAAAGTAACGATAGTTGTTTTATGGATAAACATCTAATTTGGTTTCTAAAATTGTGAAGTAGTATTAACTTGATCCTTGAAATTATCAAAATTTCAAAAACGTTCTTGAATGATAAGTTGGTTTCAATTTGGTCCCTCATTTTATTTACTTAATATTAATTAAGTCCCTGACATTGCTAACTTAAAATCAACTTAGTTCATATGATTTTCAACGGATGGACTAAGTTGATTATCGTTTTACAATTTCAGGGACTAATTAGGAATTTCGATAATTTCAGAGACCAGATTGATACTACTTCATAATTTTAGATACCAAATAAGATGTTTACTTGTTTATGTTTCAATTCTTTATCAAATACTAGAAAAAATGTTATTATCTGGTGGGACTGGGATAGGAGGAAATCTCAAAAGTGACCAGTTGAGGTCATGTGGAAATGTATATAATAATAATAATAATAATAATAATAATAATAATAATAATAGTATAAAGGAGAAAAAAATATTAATTATAAGTTTCTGCAGTTGACTTGACAATGTATAGCTTTGTATTAAATATTTTTTTATATACATTTATTTATAATATATATATATATATATATATTATTTATTTATTAGTCATCCGAATTAACTTATTGGTTGAACCAATTGAAACTATTGAACCATGACCAGAAAGTTTTGTCGGTTTGATGCCCGGTTAGTTTCTTAAAACATTGGTATTTCCTGTGTTTGTCTTTCCCTTTGTATATTTGTAGGTAGATGCCTATATATTGAAACCTATGAAAATTTTAATCATCTTGAAATTTCTTAATGTTGGCGTGATATATATCTTGAAGAGAAATGGCTTTTCCTAGGTTGCAAGATTCATTGCTTGGAAAATTACATGCTGCTAATGTTCTTGAAGGCTTGAGTTTGAAAATTACGTTGTCCCTGTAAATTTGGAATGTAGTAAGGATGTGTGTAGTGGTCATTTCTGCTTGAACTTGAAAAGTTGCTTTAAGCTGCCTGTTGCTCCAATGATGCAAGCAGTATGTTCAAAGAATCTGATTTTCTTCTGTTTAGTCGTTAGTTGCTTGGAATTCTAGCTGACCGTCAGAGCCTTTGGCGCTGCAGTGCTGACAAATATCATTCTTAACAAATATGGTCTTAATTTTAGGCTGACATCTTTTTTGATTAGTTGATTTACTAGGATTTTTTCCTTTCTAACTTAATTTAATAGTATTTTCATTGCTAGCAAATTGGACCTCACATATGGATGGACTCTTATTTTGCTGACTTGCTACTAAGTTTAAAGTTAATAAAACTGAGTCATGCTGATATTCTTATCAATCATGTAAGTGCATACATGGGCTAGGTTGGAATTTTTTCTTCAACCAAACTCAACTCTTGGGTGGAGTTGAACTTGTGAGCCTGATGTATATCCAAAAAATCCATCTCAAAATAAATGTCAATATAAGAAATTAAAAATTCATTTTTACAACAAGTCTTAATTAAAATAAACATAAATTCCAAAAAAAATAACATAACAAGTTCCAAATAAACATAAACATAAATTATAAATGAACTACTGTTACAGATAGAGTCTAAAAGGCCATAAACAGTAAGTTATATAGAAAATCCTTTCAACTCAACTCTAATCATAAAATCTTATACTGTTGGAACGTTCAGAGTTCGGAGAACATGATACGTTTAACATGAAGTATTTCTTACAAGTTAACATTCGAGAAATACATTTATGACATGAACAATGATCCAGTAAAGACCATAATTACCTTGATTCTACTTCAGTGGAAGCAGAAGTTCCTTTTGTAGAATCAGGAATGGAAATGCTAGTTTTCTAGGCAAGGTAATTGCTGCACTTTTGTTTGTTAACATTGATTATGAGTGTGTTTGGGAAAACTGGAAAAAAAAGATTATGCTGATAATCTGTTTTCAAATAATCGATTATTATGATAATCGATTATAATCATAATCTATTTTCGTTTGGGTATGTTTACTGAAAAGCTATTTTAAGATAATCTATTTTGTTTGGGTGATGTAAAAATAATCACTTGTTGATAGTAAATTACCAAAAAGGGTATGAAGCCAAACATGCTCTAAATGCAAACTAGCGAGATAAACGAGGGACAAAGGCTGTTACGGGAAACTAGCGAATAATCAAAAAAAAAATATCAGCAAACAGTTCAAAGTCCTAGCTGAAACAAAAACAGCTGAAATAGAAGGAAATAAGCTTTTTTGAAAAATAATTAGTGTACCCAAACATCATAATTTTTTTCCAAAACAGCTTAAATAACAAAAAACAGCTGAAATGTCTCAATTTTAGCTGTTCCCAAACATGCTCTAATGTCAGACATATTGGACCGATATTTTGTTGAGAAAATGACAGCAAGAAGTTAAGAAAATTCTCTCACACACACCCAAAACAAGGAAGTGAGGAAGCAAGAATGATTGAATTGCTTTTTAATTCATTCTACACCACTCCAAATGTACAACATATATGCCTTATATAGGCTTACAAAATAATAAAATAAGCAGAGACTTGTCAACTAAGCAGCTTATCGACTAAGTAACTTATCAACTAAGTAAACTTAGGAAATAAGATATTAAGAGATTTAACGATTAAGTAATCCGAGTCAAACTTTGCAACTCAAGTCAAAGTTTGCAACTCAATTCTAATTTGAATTTGCTAACTTGAAAGATCAAAGTTTGCAACTCAATTTGCAGTTTAATTTGCAACTCAAAGTTGTAGTAGGCTAGGCAACCTTTTCTTGATAATAATTATTTATTTTCTCAGTACTCCCTCTCAATAATTATTTTCTCTTATCTTGGACTTTGTTGTCATGCCAAGTTGTCTTTTAAATTCTTCAAACTTCGTACCATTGAGTCCTTTTGTGAAAATATATGCTACTTGATTATTAGTGTTGACAAACTCCATTCTTATATCTCGAAGCAATACTTTTTCACAAACAAAGTGGTATTAAATTTCTACATGCTTTGTACAAGCGTGAAACATATATCGGGTTCTCCGCCAAGCATATTGCAGATTGATTATCACTATACAGAGGTATAGCATAATCAATTGGTTGGTGCAAATTCTTCAAAAGTTCTTGTAGCCACGAACTTTTTTGAGCCGCCATAGCTGCTACTCTATATTCTGCTTTAGTGGTTGACAAAGACATTGTTGGTTGTCTTTTACTGCACCATGATATAGAACCCGAACCTAGACTAAACACATACCCAGTTGTGGATCGACGCGTGTCATGATCACCAGCATAATCAACGTCACAATTTCCAATCAACTTGCAGTTTCCATTTCTCGAATAGAAGATAGCATAGTCAAATGTACCTTTAATGTATCTCAAAATACGTCGAACCATATCCAAATGAGGCTTCTTTGGATTTCGCATAAATCGGCTTGCTACACCAACTGCAAAAGAGATATCGGGGCGTGTCAGTGTCAGATAAATCAGGCTTCTAACTATCTGCCTGTACATAGAGGAATCCTCTAGATCTTTGCCTTCAACTGCACAAAGTCTGGCATTAGCTTCTATCGGGGTTGCTATGGGCTTGCAATCCAGCATTCCAAATCTTTCTAGAAGATCTCTTGCATATTTATGCTGACATAGGAACAATCCTTGGCTTGTATAGTCTATTTCTAGCCCAAGAAAATGTTTGAGCTGCCCAAGCTCTTTCATCTGAAAACGCACAGACAAATTCCTTTTGATCTGATCAATTTCTTCTGTGTCAACTCCTGTAATGATGAGATCATCAACATAAACCAGCACAATTACTAGTTTTTCATTTCGAATTTTAATAAACAAACTCGAATCAGTTGGTGCCATTGCAAAATCATTGCTAAGTAAGAACTCAACAATTTTCCCGTACCATGCTCTCGGAGCTTGCTTCAAGCCATATAGAGCTTTCTTTAGCTTGCACACGTACATTGGATGAGATTTGCACTCAAACCCTTGCGGCTGCTCCATATATATTTCTCAATCCAACTCACCATATAGAAATACATTTTTAACATCCATCTGCCAGAGATTCCATGATTTACTAGCTGCAATTGCTAATAAAACAGGAACGGTGGTGATTTTTGCAACTGGACTAAACGTCTCATCATAGTCCAGTCCATACTCCTGAGAAAATCCACGAGCTACCAAGCGAGCTTTGTATCTGTCAATGGTTCCATCAGGGCGTACCTTCAACTTGTAAACCCATTTGCATGAAATAGGTTTCACATCTTTAGGCTTTGGCACCAGCTCCCATGTCTGATTTTGCTTTAATGCAAGAATCTCTTCTTCCATGGCCTTCTTCCATTCTTGCTTTGTTGATGCCTCATCATGAGTGGATGGTTCTTTAACCATATCCAATTCTGCTAAAGCCATATTAGCATATTTTGGATTTGGTTTCCGTTGCCTCTGTGATCTTCGAGGTTGTGATTGTGAGGAAAGCTTCTTCTGGTTCATCAAAGTGCTCTTCTTCAGGATTTTGATGATGTACTCCGGTTTGCCATGGACTCCTCTCAACTTCAGTTTCATCTTCAATTTTGGGTGTTGATTATATAGTGTTTTCAAGATTTGAAGATGATTCTTCTGGCTTCATATCAAGCTTCTCTTGCAACTTGTCTTCTATTTCTTTTGTATCCAGTAGAGCAACTTGTTCTGGTGACCACCAAGATCTCATCAAATACAACATTCCTTGACACATGTATCCAGTTTGTTGTTGGATCTATGCATCTCCACCCCTTTCTTTGATCATCATAGCCAACAAAAATGCATTGAACTGCCTTTTTATCAAACTTGCTTCGAAGGTGATCAGGAAATACATAACAAACACTTCCGAAGACTCGAAAGTGACTCACCACTGGTTTAAGACTCCATAGCTTTTCAAATGGAGAAACAAAACCCAATCGTGCTTGAGGTAATCTATTGATTACATGGGTTGCAGTCTTCATGCACTCGGCCCAAAATCCGGATGGCACATTTTTGGCGCGCAACATACTTCGACAAATTTCTGCCAAATGTTGATTCTTTCTTTCAGCTACTCCATTCTGTTGTGGAGTATTAGGACAGGAGAATTGTCTTCTGGCCTTATGCTCTCGAAGGTATGTATTGAACTCATCAGATGTGTACTCCCCACCATTATCTGAGCACAAACATTATATCCTTCGACCAACTTCACTTTCTGCCTTTTCTTTGAATTCTTTGAACTTAGTCAACGTTTCAGATTTTTCTTTCATAAAGAAAACCTAAACATACCTTGAAAAATCATCAATGAAAGTCACCATATATTTTAATCCACTTACAAATAGTTGTTTGATAGGCCCGAACACATCTGAGTGAACTAACTCCAGTGGTTGTTTGGTTCTAAAAGTTGACTCAAATGGAAGTTTATGAGCCTTTCCATATTGACATCCAGTACAGATTGTGTCTGCTCTAATGTCCAACTCCGGAAGGCCTTTTAGCATAGACTTCATCATCATCACTTTTAGCTTGTGATAGCTAACGTGTCCCAATCGAGCATGCCAAAGATCTGCCGTCTCGTTCTTTCTTATCTTATCTACGTATGCTGACTCGACTGACATCACGTAGACAGATTCATGTTTATTCCCTTCTATAAATGGCGTACCAATAATTTCCACCTTCTGATAGACTTTCACATCATCAGGACCAAACACAACATAGTTACCTGGAGCCGTCAGCTAAGAAACTGACAATAAATTCTTTTTCATTCCAGGTACATGGTAAACACCTTGGAGTTGCACCTGCATTGAACTGAACTGAGGTACAACCATAGTTTTACCAATATGACTTATTGGTAATCTTGAATTATTTGTTGTCACGACCACCCGGTCACCTTTATATTCTGATAAGTTGAGAAGCTTCTCTTTATCACCTGTCATATGATTAGAGCATCCTGAGTCAACAATCCAACTCTTAGTATAATCAATTTTACTAGGAGTGGATATTGCTAACGCTAGCTCCTCCTTCTCTATCACATCAACTCCAGTTGCAACTGCATCACCAATATCTTCAATCACTGCATAAGAGTCCTCCATATCCCACTCATCTTCGTTGTTCTTTTGATTACTTGATGTAGCTGTGTTGCCTTCAGATGTCCGCCTTTTAAAGCGACAATCACGAGCAAAATTATAACATTCAAAATTGTGGATTTACCCATCTTTTTATTAAAGCTTTGATTCTTGTCTACTCCCCCTGCTTGGTTGCTTCTGTTTTGGCCTTTCTTTGAGCTGTCATGCTTATCTGCATGTTGATTTCTCAATCTATTTTGCCTTTTGTTGCTGAAAAGTGCTTCTTCTTCATTCTTCAAAGAAACACCAGCTACTTGCTTTACAAGAGTCTCCTGGTTAGCTAGAAAATTTTCTAACTCTTCTAGTGATGGTTGAACTGGCCATCCTTGGATTGCAGTGATGAAACTTCTATATTCAGGCTGTAAGCCGTGAATAATAATTCTTATTTTTCGATCATCGTTGATATTTGATGTAGTATCTAATTCATAGATCTCCCGACATAAAGACTTTACTTTTGTAAAATAATGATTTATCATCAAATCACATTGTATGAGAGACATCAGTTCATTTTCCAAAAGTTGTAGTCTCATGTCATTCTTCTTAGAGGATCGTGAGACAAAAACATCCCAAGCCTCCTTTGGAGTTGTAGTATGCCGAATGTGTTCCAGCATCTCCTCCTCAATGGTCGTCTTTATCACGAACATTGATTTCCAGTTTTGATGTGCCACTTTCTCAAAGATTCTGTATCTGTTGGTGGTGTGGTATCGCTCCCGTTGACAACTTCCCATAAATCTTGACCTTGCAAATACGATTCTATGCATGTCTTCCATGTGCTATAATTTTGATTGTTGTGTTTCTTGATGCAACCAACAGAGATAAAATCTGCCATCGTGATAACTTGTTATAACTTCCTTGGTAATAGGAAAGTATGGTCCCAGACCAATAAGCTTTATAGTCCCAGACTGTACACGAGCAGAGTCACCACTAATGGTACCTCCGATTTGGCACCACCACTAATAGTCCCTGACTATTAGACTTTCTTGGGCAACACCTCAACTCTCTAGCACCTCACCTGGTCCTAGACCGTATGGCTCTGATACCAAATGTTGAGAAAATTGCAGCAAGAAGCTAAGAAATTTCTCTCACACACACACATAACAAGGAAGTAAGGAAGCAAGAATGATTGAATTGCTTTTTAATTCATTCTACACACACTCCAAATGTACAACATATATGCCTTATATAGGCTTACAAAATAATAAAATAAGAAGAGACTTATCAACTAAGTAGCTTATCAACTAAGTAACTTATCAACTAAGTAAACTTAGGAACTTGAATTAAGTAAACTTAGGAAATACGATATTAAGAGACTTAACGATTAAGTAATCCGAGTCAAACTTTGCAACTCAAGTCAAAGTTTGAAACTCAATTCTAATTTGAATTTTCTAACTTGAAAGGTCAAAGTTTACTCAATTTGCAATTAAATTTGCAACTCAAAGTTGCAGTAAGGCTAGGCAACCTTTTCTTGATAATAATTATTGATTTTATCAATATCTTTCGCATAATGTTCTACACATAAGAGACCAACATGAATGCATCATTTTACTTCCTCAGAAACAAAAGTGTCATTTAGTGATGGATCCATTAACTGTAAACATACATCATCATTCCATAACTCTCAAGCCTGTTAGTATTTATTTCAGTCCGATTACACAAGCAAAAATATAGAACTCAGTGAGGCTAATTTAACATACATGTCACCCAAAATCGGCTTATAAAAAAATGCACCAATTACAGGGCACCCAAAATCCGAGTCACCAAAAGTCTTGCACCAAATCTAAACCCACCGTTGAAATAAATTGATCTGACTGATCAAAAAAATTTAATAAGAAAAAAAAAGTCACGCCCCCACCCCTCGTTTCTTTCGGTTAAATCAGTGTCCAACATTAAATCAACCCTTCCAGAAATTACATGTTTTCATGCTAGAACGAAAAAGGAAAGAATGGAAGCAGAGGTTAAAGTCTGTTGTGACCGTCCCATTCGGGTGCCGCGAAAAGAGGTAAAAAACGGAGGAGTCGCCATCAATATTTTATTTGGGAAAAACATTGGAAAAACCATTTATTTAAGGTAAACTGGTCTTAACAAAAAGATAGAGATCTGAACTCGGGAGTAGGTTACAAGTAAGGAAGGTGTTAGCATCCTACATCGCTCGTTTAAAAAACGGTGCTTCAAGTTAAATGTGCAAAATTTTTAATAACTTTATAAATATTTATTTTACCCAATTTTGAAACTAAAATAAAAATAAAATGAACACAATAAATGGAAAATAAAATTTTGGCTTGACAAAATGATTGATTCTGCTCCTACGTATTCCCAGGTACGATAGGAAACTCAAAGCCACGTAGTTCTTATAGAAAATGTTTGGTTGGTTGGTTGATTTTAATTTTTGAAAAGAATTTTTCGATCTTGAAAATGGATTTTATTTTAAAATTAATTTGCTCATGCACAGGGTCCAAGATAGCGGTGCTATACGATAAACCCTTACAATTCATACAACATTTGAGGATGAAAAATCATACATCAACGTTGTAGATTGTTGTGTGAACTCAAAAGAGATTTTTATTTCAAAATATTTTAGGAGAAAAAATAATATATTTTTTTAAAAGATTTTCAACCTTTTAAATTTTTTTTAAAAGTTTTTTAGAAACAAAGTGAGACATAATACACACTTTAAGCCCAAAATTGAAGCCCAATTACATGTCAAAAAACATATCAGTTAGTAAAAGGGAAAAGTGGAAAACACATGCTTCTGGTGCTTCCATCATTACCAAGTGCAGAGTCCAAGAGGAGGTGGATGAACGTGTGCAGCGGGGACAGCACAGAGGAATCCGATCGGTGACGGCGTTAGAGTGGGAAGCAGTGGTCGATCAGAGGTGGGGGCGTGATGTATGGCGTCTGGTCGGAAGGTGATGGCGGTGACGCCGGTTCGTGATAAAGCGGCGGAGAAGGGCGACCGTACGGGGAGGCTGGATGGGTTGCAGTGGTGGTCGTCTGAGCGGCACCGTAGCGGTGGAGGGGCAGAGGTCGCGGTGCTGGGTGACGCTGATCCGCGTGGGTTGTGGAGGAGCTGGGCGGAGGGGAGAGCATTGATGGAAGAGAAGAAAGCAGTGATGGCGGAAGATCTTGTAACAAGGGTGTGTTCTGTTTTTGTTATTTTTTGGTATTTTATGGGTCAAAATGGTTGAAGGGATATGTTGATGAATTGAGTTTTCATGGTACATGATTCATGCATGAGTGTGTGAGGACACTGATAATGGGTAGGGGGAGGTGAAAAAATGCTTCTAATTTATTTACTTGAGCTGCTTGGTAAAGATCAGGGAAATGGTGGAAAGAAGATGGTGATGGAAGTGGAGAGGGAGAGGTTTTTTCATGACTCTCATTAGATCATTTTTCTTTGTTTTACGCCCCCTCCCCTTTGCTTCTGTTGAATGCTTCATTTTTATACCAAAGCCATGAGAAGATAATGTCAAATGGAGAGGACAAAAGAGCAGAAGAAGGGTGCCATGGTGGGGGAACAAACCAGCCTTTGTCTCCACCTCCTTGCAGTGAAGCAATGGTGCATGATAGTACACTACTATTTTTTTTGGGGAAAAAGTAGACCAAACTAAAAGACAAAAGAAAGAAAGCAAAATTGGCCTGTACTCAAAATATGAGTAAGAGAGCAACGGGTAGGATAAGGAGGACCATTTCAAAAATATTTTGTGTTTTATTTTATTTCAATAACAAACCTGAAAGCCTTATGTTTTTTTTTTAACTTTTTCATTTGGGTTTGGGTCATGGACCCAAAAACATAACTTGCAACAATAAAATGAAATTGGGCCCATCAAGTCCTACAACTGACCAAGAATAATTTTTTGTTTTGTCTTTTCAAAAATATATTAATTAAAAAGAAAATATCCGGATAAAATTAGATGTTCACAATGTCTGAAACAATATAAGTGAACAAAAGTAGGGGCATACATGGGTTAAGTTGGAATTTTATTTTTTCTTCAAACTGACTCAACGGTTGAACTTGTGAGTCTGATATATATTAAAAAGAAACATGTCAAAATGAATGTCAATATAAGAAATAAAAAATTCATTTTTATAACAACTAACAAGTCTCCATTAAAATAAACATAAATTTCATTAAAACTTCAAATTAACATAACATGACCCAACTGAACTACTGATAAGAAATCCCAAAGGCCATAAATAATAGTTATATTGAAAATTCATTCAAGTCAACTATAATCATAGAATCATACATTGTTGGACACTCAAGGTTCAGAGAACATAATAAGTTTAACATGAATTATTTCTTACAAGTTAACATTCAAGAAATCCATTAAATGATTATAGATTAGATTTGTGACGTGAACAATCTTCAGTAAATATCAAATTACCTTGATTCTGCTTCAATGAAGGCAGAATTTCCTTTTGAAGATTCGGGATTGGACTCTATAGATCTAGATGTTTCTCCCTCAAAGATCATTCTTCCAAAGTAGAATGCTGGTCTTCTAGCCAAGGTAATTGCTGCACTTTTGATTGTTAACATTGATATTATGTTAGACATATTGGGTTGATCTTTTGCATAATGTTCCAAATATAAGAGATCAACATGAATACATCTTATCACTTCTTCAAGAACAAAAGTGTCATTTAGTGATGGATCCATTAGCTGAAGACATTCACCATCATTCCATAACTCACATGCCTGTTAAAATTTATTTCAATCAAATTACCCAACCAAAAATATATAAATAAAGAACTCAGTGTAGCTAATTTTACATACGTGTCCTACAAGATTGAGAAGGTTGTAAGCATCATAGAAGCTCTTGTTTCTTCTTGCACTGACAATTTCAAGCAACAACACTCCAAAGCTATAGACACCAGACTTTGTGGAGAAAAATCCTTCCATGACATATTCTAGAGACATGTAACCACTACAAGAAATAATCATTCTTCATGACCTCACACAATAAATTTGCTTAACATTAATCAAGAACATTAACGAGTTCTGAAGACTTACTATGTACGAACAATCATGTTTGTATTTGTTGTAGATTCTTGCTGTGTAAACATTCTTGGCATATCAAAATCAAGGATCTTTGGATTCATGTTCTCGTCAAGAAGTATGTTACTAGCCTTCAAGTCTCTATGAATGATTTTGGCGCTTGAGTACATATGAAGGTAAAGTAATCCTTCATAAATTCCTTCTATTATGTTGAAGCACTTCTGACCATTCACGTAGTCAAAGACCTTCCCAATCATCATGTATACACATACTCATTCTCATACGCAAATCATAATGAAACTAACATGGAGCTAGCATATCCTTGTGTTGATATCATCATCAAGTCTATTGTTACCATAACAATCATCATGATAAATTAATATAAGTCATTTCTATATGTATTGACATCATGTAAAAACCCTATTTCATTTCCTTCATATTTAGGTAACATCTCTCATAATCTTATCAATCATATCCTCATCAAACAGATGTAGGTAACATCATGAACATTACACCAACATGATACATTGTGTAACCATCACACACAGAGACTTAACTATATCGTATATCATAACTCTATTAACCATACTTTCATTATCAGTTCATCCTAATCCATTGTCATAATATCATACATATTCATTTCTTCAATTTCCAGTACCCTACCTAATTGGGGCGGGTAACAATTTGTGACATGAACAATAATTTAGTGAAGAAAGTATTTACCTTGATTCTACTTCCGTGGAAACAGTTCCTTCTGTAGAATCAAGATTGGACCCTACAGATCTAGATGTTTCCCGGTCAAAGATTAGTCTTCCAACATAGAATGCCGGTCTTCTAGGCAAGGTAATTGCTGTACTTTTGTTTGTTAACATTGATATAATGTCAGACATATTGGGTCGATCTTTTGCATAATGTTCTACACACAAGAGACCAACTTGAATACATCTTATCACTTCCTCAGGAACAAAAGTGTCATTTAGTGATGGATCCATTAACTGCAGACATTCACCATCATTCCATAGCTCCCATGCCTGTTAATAATAATATGAGTCAAATTGCACAAGGTATAATATTTGGGGGGGAAAATTTCGGTGAGAATAATTTAACATACATGTCCTACTAGATTGAGAGGGTTGTCAATATCATAGAAGCTATTGTTTCTTCTTCCACTGACAATTTCAAGCAACAACACTCCAAAGCTATAGACATCAGACTTTGTGGAGAAAACTCCTTCCATGGCATATTCAGGAGACATGTAACCACTACAAGAAATAATCATTCATGACCTCACAGAATGAATTTACTTAAACATTCATCAACAACATTATTAACAAGTAATGAGTTCAGCATACTCACTATGTACCAACAATCCTGTTTGTATTCGCTGTGGATTCCTGTTGCGTAAACATTCTTGCCATACCAAAATCAGAGATTTTTGGGTTCATGTTCTCATCAAGAAGTATGTTACTAGCCTTCAAGTCTCTATGAATGATTTTGAGTCTTGAGTACTTATGAAGGTAAAGTAATCCTTGAGAAATTCCTTCTATTATGTCAAAACGCTTCTGCCAATTTAGCAACTTGCTTCTAGTACCATCTTCCCAATGAAAACATAATATTCAGTAATAAATAATTAATAAGACAAAAATGATTTTCCTTCCTTGTTTATGCGCTTATTGGTTACTTAACAACGATACATACCAAGTTGACTTATAGTACTAGTTCAAGTTAGGCAAACACATGTTCATGCAGTTAATCATCAAATTAAAATTGAATTTACCTAAAGTCCAAGTACTTGGGAGTTAAGAAAAGAATAAATTTTGTCATCCAAAACATTAGCTAAATAGACTCCAATGTGTTTCTCACCGAAAAGAAAGAAATCCAAGCTTTTATTCAGCATATACTCATAAATCAACATCCTCTCTTGTTCATGAATGCAGCAACCAAGTAATTGTACGAGATTCTTGTGTTGAAGTTCACATATGAGCTTTAATTCATTTTTAAATTCAACAATTCCTTGTCCAGAAGTTTTTGAAAGTCTTTTCACAGCAACTTCTTGTCCTGTTGATAGAATTCCCTAAAGCGACAATAAAATATTCATTAATCCTTTGAAAGAAAAATGCTATTGCAGATTTTCAGTAATTTCTATTCAAGTCACCTTATAAACTGGCCCAAAACCTCCTTTTCCTAACTTGTTTTCAGATGAAAAGTTGCTTGTAGCCTCCATGACTGATGCATAGCTAAATACTCTGAAATCATGTCCCTTGTTTAAGTTATCTTCTAGATCTTTTATATTAGTAAATTCATCTTGCATCTCAGCCTCCATTCTTTTTCTTCTCTTATCTGTTTAGATGAAAATGTGAAAGCTATAAAGATTGAGAATCAGGGATGGTTTTCAATAAAGTATATGCATTGCAATGTTTTTGAAGTATCTAACTACCTTCAAGCACATGTTTCCTTTTGTTTATGGCAAGGCATACAATGACCGGGCATATTATAAGTAGAGCTGTTGCAATTACGACGCTTATCCATATCCACTTTTTTGTACCTGCAAAGAGTATTTACATAAGGAATTTGAATTAGTTGTACCTACGTATCTTTTAATGTTATTTGTTTATAATATTTGTTGTTTTCAACATTAGAATTTTTTATATCTCTTTATCAAAAAAAAAATTATAATCGAAATTTTTTCAGTATGGTGTATCTTTTCAAGGATGATCGAAATTTTTTCGAGCAGACAACTCTTGAAAAAAGATGGTTACAAAACATCTTATTTTGATTAAAAAAAAACTTTTTAAAAAAATAAGTTCCTTATCCAAACATAACATGTTTATTCACACAAAACAACTTATAGCAGAGTAGTAGACTAACTTACCTCTGTGCTGGGGTTTCTTCACTAGCGTGTAAAATTTTTTACCAACACTGACCAAAGGAGTATTTGCCAATGAATTCCCAAAGAAGTAAATACATCCAGTACGATCGTCATCATTCATCGACTTGAATCCAATGCAGCTACAGTTGCTCCAGCAACTAGCTTTGCAATCAATTAAGCCATAACTTGTATTTGCTTCAATGCTTGCATCGTTACCTACTGTAGGGAAACCTTCCCGAACCTCAAATACATCACCAGGGTGCCTGCAAGAGGGTATATCCCATTTTTGGCACCCTCCATCTGTATTATACCCATAACACATATCTGCCTTTGCAATATCTTTTCCTTCCAAACCTGTCAACTGCCCAGTTTCATATAACACCCACGCTGCAGGCTCTTGATTGAGAGATGTGAATGTGAAGTAGTCTTCATCCTGATTTGAGACAACGTTGTACTTATATATGTTCTGGGATTCCTCTGGAATGTGCTCAAACTTGTTGTTTCCTAGTTTCCCACTTTTCCAAATGACTTGCCCTTGTCGCCTCATGATCAATTCATGTTCTCTCGGTTCCCATTCAAGCCTGATGGAACTGGGAGCTGGAGATGCTTCACTCAACCATGCAACCAGTGACCAATTATGACCTGTTTTGCGATTAACACCTAATTTCATTCCAGGGAGCAAACTATCAGCGGGATAATCAAAACTTTGCCACAACACACTCTTTGATCCATTGGGGTGAAGTTGTTGCAGCACAAAGTTGCCTGTATCCAATAAGGTGGCTACAGTGTTGTTGTTGTTGTTATTGGTAGCTTGAGAAGGTGAAGAGTAAAGGATTATCGGTTCCCTACCCTGGGATTCAATTTTCAGCACCCCAGATTTGTCCAACGATAAAAGGCCAGAATTGTTGACAATAGGTTGATTTCTATCAGCAACCCACACTGTAAACGCATCAGCAGATAAGGTCAAGTAAGTGAAATCATTATTGAATTGCTCAAATCCAATGCAATATTTTCCGTTTTTAGAACATAGCTCGGTTGGGGCATTTAGTGTATCACCAGGCTTCAAAGTGTCATATGCAGCTTGAACATGGATACAAGTAGTACACCACCACAACCACATCAAGTATGTGAAATAATGTTTCCCTACTTTGCAGCAAACCATGATGAATGCTAGCGGAACGCTTCAAATATGCAAAAGATCACTAAACTGCATTCTGTTCTGTACATATTTAAGATAAATACCAAAGACTTCGTTGGATATAAATTATTTTAAAATAATTATTGCGAAATGAAACAAATTTTAAAAAACTCGTAATCCATTTTATTTGATTATGCTTAGCATGGAGATTTTTGCCAACCCCACACTACAGTTTAAAGATATAAAGGGCAGCGCAACAACCATAAAGAGCATTTGCTACTTTAATAATTCAATCTTTCTTAAAATAGATAGGGACCAGGCCATAGCGTCCACTTATGTTTTGTCTGCCATAGCGTCCACTTATGTTTTAGGCTGCCATCTTTTTTTATTATTTGAAGTTAGGGGTGAAATTTCTTATTATTGACGGATACATTTCGACAGGCTGACGAAGGAATCAGAGTAATGACTAATATTTTCTAAGTGTTGAAAATATTTAGTTGATAAGAAAATATTGGTCGACAGAAAAGATAAATTGGCAACCAAGCTTTTTGGCAAAGTATTAAGAAGAGTTGTCAAACGTACAGAGAAGTGTGAAAATGGCTAAGTCCTCAAAATTGACAACGCATTAGCAAGACAAGCTGTCAAGCAACCAGGTCGTCGAAGACAATCAAGTTGACGCGGAGCGGTTCAAGAAATTGAACAGTTATCAGAGTTGTTTGACAAGCAGTTTAAATTTGAAGTATAGAAAACTGCCAAGATACGTGGCATCCATTAAGATAGGAAGTTAGTAATAGGTAGTTACTTTATTTGCCTATAAATACTAGTAAGCACAATAATGTAAATGGGGTTGGAAACTTGAAACATCCTACATGTCTTGATCACACAGCAGACTGATGGATTAACTCAAGTATTCCTTCCACCTTGTTATCATCATTACAATGTTCAATTTCAATACAATATTGATTCATTTCCTTCAAGTTCTTCATACACTTTCCAGTTAATTAATCATGTTCTTCATATTCTTTCTGTAACTTTCGTTACTTTTATGCACTTCACACTTGTTTAATCAAGTTTTCATTTACTCTAATATTATAAGTAATTCTTAGTTTTTGACATCTTTTACTTAAATTAACATTTTCATTCGTTTCTATTCAATTTCCCAGAAATTGTTTTTCATCAACTTAAATAAATAACTATCTTTTCTATATTAATTCATTTGTAGTGTTCTTACATTTCAAATATAAATTTTACTTCCTGTCAAGTATTCATACTTAATTACTTAGTATTTCAGAAACTATTTCCATTATCTAGGTCGGTTACTTGATACACATCCTACACATCGCGATCACACAGCAGATTGATGGATAACATTCAAGTACTCCCTCCATCTTTCTTATTTCAATTCAATATGAAAACCCAGTACAATACTGGTTATGTCCTTCAAGTTCTTTACTTGTTCTTCATTATTTACAGTATTTATTTCAAGTTATTCTTTTAAGTTCTTTCACTTTTCGCAAATAGTATCATTTAGATCTTTATTTACTTAATTTCCCTTTCAAACTTATGTTTCTTTGCATTATCAAGTTATTCAGGAAGTTATTTTTTTTATAAAGTAACTACTTTCTTCTTTTAAATATTCAAATTTACATTTTTAAACATAAGAAGTTATTATCAAGTTTCATTATTGACAATACTTTGTACCTCTCTGTCAAACTTACATATTTATTTCGATACTAAGTCATTGCCAGTAATTCCTATTTTGGCTACTTTGTCAAATTCATACTTGGCAGACAATTCACATGCATATTATTGACGAGATTACCGTATAACTCGTAGGTCCCATATTCGTTTGATCTTCAATTATTTGTAACGAAGGAATTTTGGTCAGAAACCAAAAAACAACGTTAACAAATTAGCACGCCCGGTGGGATGAGTTTAGAGTAACTCATACAGTGTCACAACTCTGACATACAAATTTATTGTATGCGCCTACGGAGTGGGAGAGTGATTCAAACATCATCTAATTCCCAAAACTCTCTAAATATGAGTAGCGCAAGTAATGCAGGCGTAGTCAGCACTAACGCCGCTGTGTCAATGATGGATGCTAATCCTGTAACCACTGTTGCGCCAGTTGACAATATTCCTGCAATCATGGCTAACGTTGCTAATGCAGGAAATAATAGCACTAATAGTTTAGTTGCGAGAAGAGGCGTTTCCTACGCCCAAGTTGTCAATAGATTTGACGAAGTTGGCCAAGGAACACTCCCGTCACCAACTTCCCTAGTTTTACAACAAATAACTCCACCAACTATCGGATTGTCTCCACGGAGTGTTGTGAATCCAAACCCAAGAGGGACTACAGAACCTCTGCCACAACCTTTGTATGGAATGCCTTATGGTTCGACCATTGTCAACCCAAATACTCCATTTGTATATATACCATATCCAAATGGAATGACGACAACCACCCACACATCTGGACAGGCAGGACCGTCGACTGGGGGACAAATCCCCAGTCAAGGGAATGGGATAACAGGGTCAATGGTTGTGACCCATACTCAACAGGAGCATCCAGTAGTGAGGCCACAAGTATCCCCATTTAGACAGCCACCTCGCAAAACATTGTTGGTCTGTCGGAGGCTACATTGGCCAATGTTCGACAACAAATAGATTCCAGTAACTTTGACATGGTGAATACATTTACTCAACAGTTGGGTATAGTGATTACGCCATTAACAGAAAACACAAATAATGCATGTTTCACATGGCAAGTGAGATACGTAAGTTAAATAGAGCCTTGGGCGTGTTAGCCCCATAAGATAATCAAAATGCCAATAGGAATCCGAATAGAAATGTCAATTCCAGGGTCAGAATAACCAACCACAAGTTGAATGACCACAAGTTATCCCACTTGAAGGATCAAAACAAGATGACGAGCGGCCACAACCCCATCGTCGAGTCCCTTTGAGACATTGGAATGTACATGTCTTGCAACCAGGGGAGGACAGAGACTTTGCCATAAACCAGAGTGCTCTTGGAGCGCTTCGTCAAAATATTCTAAACCAAAATGTCAACCAAGTAGTCGAGTAAGCATTGAATCAGTTTGGATTCAACATTGGCTATGCCAATCAGCCTTACTTCGCTTCTGCGTTCCCAGATTGGGTACAACAGGCATAAATGCCTAAAGGCGTGAAAATGCCAAAGTTGTCAAAATTTTCAGGAGAAAGCGGTGAGTTGACGATCGAACATATTGCTTGATACACTACCGAAATAGGAGATTTGGCATTGGAAAAAGGCCTCAAGATGAGATTCTTCCCAAGTTCCTTGACGAAAAATGCTTTCTCTTGGTTTTCAACCTTGAGACCTAATTCCATACATTCCTGGAATCAATTAGTGATGAGTTTTCATGATAAATTCTTTAGGGGTGACTTAAAGGTTCGGTTGACAGATTTATTTGGCATTAGGAGAATGAATAATGAGTTTGTCGACGATTACCTTTCCTGATTCCGTCAAATGAGGAGTCGTTGCTTCACCCCCATCCCTAAGGAAGAAATAGTAAAGATTGTTGACGGAGGTTTAGATTATTATACTAGAAAGAAATTCGTCAACCAACATCTAATTGATCTCACCCAGTTGGGTGACAAAGTTCGAAAAATTGAGCAGCGGAATGCCGAAAAGGTTTCCAAGCAAAAGAAATTCCTCAAAAGGGAAAAGATTAATTTTGTCGGATACGATGGTTCCGACGAAGAAGATAACAATTCTGAGGAATATGAGGTAGATTATGCCGAATTGAAAAACGGTCCACCCTATACAGGCCAAGCCTTGAGACCCGCAAGGGCCAGAGAGAGGATTCCTTTCGTCAATAAGAAAGTGTATACGTTTGACGTGACCAAAGCCGACCAAATATTTGACATATTGGTTAAGGATAAGCAGTTAAAGTTGTCAGACGATCATAGGCTGTTGAAAGCCCATGAAATAAAGGATCAGAAGTACTGAAAATTTCATAATACTTTTGGTCATGTAACTAACGACTATATGCATTTTAGGGACATCATTCAGAAAGGTTTAGCAGAAGGGAGACTAAAATTTTCAGACAAGAAACCAGACATGAAGATTGACACAACCATTTGGTCCTGAAGTTAATGAAGCTGACCGCCAAGTCCCTATGGGAATAGGCATGGTCAATATTAGGGCTGGGCATAATATCCAGATGGACTTGACGGATTCATTTTATATCTATCCAAAGCTAGGAGACCGCTTGTCTATTTCATGACACGGAAAAAATCCGGTGGCATATTTAAAGTCTTCCCAAGATGTGAAGAATTTTACGACAACACTGTTGCCAAGAAAGCTAGTGGGCAGAGAACGCCATCATATTACCCACTGGACAGAACTGAGTCTCGTGATGGTAATAGTCAAGGCAAGTTTTCGCACCCGAGCAGTCATACTGGGTCTAACAGTGTGCGTAGGAGTGCTGCACATGTTGTCAACCGACAGATAGATAGTCATCAGAAACATATATATCAGACAAGACCTAGACAACATAACACTGGAGGTTGGCTCGAAGTGACAATCAGAGAATCGGTGGGAAGTAATAGGTCTGTCGGCGGAGGATTCAATTCCGTCAAGACCAGGAAGCCCCCGTCCAACATAATGGTGGATCGATGGGTAAGGAATTTTTCCACGGCCCGTTATCCAGAACTGTGAAAGCAGAAATGGGCCAAAAGGAATAAGTTCAATGATCGGAATCCACCCTTCTGGAATGAGGATTACCGAAAGGGGCAATTGGCTCAGAATACTCAGATAACAGGACCTGGTTTGTCAGGACCGTCAAGTCAGCCAGCCATATCTAAGAGTCAGAAGAGGAGGCTGCAGAGGCTCCGACAGGTTCAAAAGAAGAAGCTTTCCAAGCAATGGGGCATCACCATAAAGGAATTGCCTTTACAGGATACTGGTTGTTTGGTTGTAGTGGCTGACAACATAGCTGACAAGAGTGGAGATGTCAAAATGAAAAGCGTGATAGAGGCTCACCCAATGGAAGTTGACACGAGGGTGCCTATTAATCAAGTCAGGCAGAGTAAGCCTATGTCGTAGGTTTATGTAGAGAAGAAGAAAGTCTTAGAGATGACATCACCACCAACAAAATCCACAGGCATATGACCTGTCGGTTTGATAGACATAGAAAGGGTTGCAAGACTCGAGAAGGAGTTAGAGGCAAGAATGGAAGAACAACAGTTGGTAACATTCAATCCTGAATGCAACCTAACCAATGAAGACTTGTCTTTCGACGCTATCATTGAAGCAATGAATGATCCAAATGTTGACATAAACGTCAGTAAAGACATGGACATGGATAGTCAAAATGAAGATCTAGCTGATATTATCGAGGATTAGATAACTGTGGCACAGGAATAGCCCGACCTCTGTCAGATAGGTCAGGATCAGATGATGAAAGTGATTTAAAAATAAATCATGGCAGAATGGTTGGAGGTGCATTCTTGGATTAGGATCCAGAGAATGAAGTCATACTGGAACCAGGTATGAGAATGAAGATAGGATTGATTTCGTTTATCCCGGCAGAATATGAGGGATATCTCGAAGTTGATTTCTCCGACGATGATGATGTTGTCAACAATGATAGAGATCCAGGTTATTTTTGGATGTATGTTCAAGAGAACTTGGTTACCATGTTCGAAAACGTAGCCTAGATAGAGAAGCCCACATATGAGCAATGAAACCATTTGAGGTCTTTGTATGTAAAGGCCATAATAGATGGAAGACCTACCAATAGGGTTTTAGTTGACGGAGGAGCTGCTGTGAATCTGATGCCAAGAGTAATGTTCAAAAAGTTAGGGAAGGATCAGTCAGATTAAATCCCGACAGACATGGTCACTGATTTCAGTGGCAAGACTTCTCCATCAGATGGTGTTGTCCTTTTAAATATTCAGGTTGGCACTGTCGAGAGGATGACATTATTTGTCATAATTCCAGCCAAGTCAAGCTACAACTTATTACTTGGCAGGGATTGGATTCATGCTATAGGAACAATTCCGTCAACAATGCATCAAAAAGTAATCTTGTGGAATGCACAAGATCAGGTGGAGATAGTTGAAGCAGATGACAGCGCTAGTTATGCTCAGTAATTACGTGTAGATTTCAAGGTATACTCACCAAATGTCAGACCTATAACTGCCAACGAAGGGGTCATTGACAAGGATGCATTGGAAGCGAGCCTTCTCAATCAATTCGGTGTTAAGATAAAGGAAGAGGCCGACAAATCTTGGCCAAGCTCCGACGATGAGTCTTGAAATACAACTGAGGAGGTTGTCGGCTTATCTGACCGACAAAGAAGTACACACTTCAGATAGTGTGTTAGCGGATAATATCATTGACGACGACCCTTTGGGTTTTGCAAAGGGAGCCGAAGTTAAGCATAATGTGGAGGTGGAAGATCCCCGGGAAGAAATAAACTTAGGTACAAAATAAAATAAAAGGCCTATCTTTGTGAGTGCTTTTCTGCCAGAGGATTACAAACAAAAACTTGTCAAACTAATTGCGGAGTATAAAGATTGCTTCACATAGGACTACGATGAAATGCCTGGTTTAAGCAGGGTTCTTGTCAAACACCGGTTACCACTCAGGGAAGATTGCAAACCTGTCAAACAAGTGAGCAGGAGATTTGCTCCGGAAGTGGTACATAAAATTAAAGAGGAAGTAGAGAGACTACTCAAAGTAAAGTTCATTCGAACAACCAGGTATGTTGACTGGCTTTCTAATGTAGTTCCTGTCATTAAAAAGAATGGCAAAATGAGGGTATGCATAGATTTTAGAAATCTAAATACCGCTACCCCTAAAGATGAATATCTGATTCCAATAGCCGACATGCTTGTCGACTCAGCATCAGGAAATGAAATTCTAAGTTGTATGGATGGCCATGCAGGTTATAATCAAATCTTTATAGCCGAAGAAGACGTGTCAAAGACTGCCTTCAAGTGTCCACGAGCAATTGGGACATATGAATGGGTTGTCATGCCCTTCGGTTTAAAGAATAAAGGAGCCACCTATCAACGAGCAATGAATACTATTTTCCATGATGTGGGGAAATTTATAGAAGTATACATTTGATGATATGGTTGTCAAATCCAAAACTAAAGATGACCACTTAGAGCACCTGAAGCAACGGTTTGAAAGGATGAGAAGACACAACCTCAAAATGAACCCAGAGAAATGCAGCTTCGGAATGTCGACTGCCAAATTCTTGGGCTTTTTAGTTCATAAGAAAGGAATTGAGGTGGACAAAAATAAAGCTAAATCAGTTATGGAAGCCGTAGTACCGACAAATAAGAAGGAATTACAGTCCTTCCTAGGAAAGGTTAACTTTTTGCGGAGGTGCATATCAAATTTGTCGGGAAGAACAAGAGTATTTGCACCATTGGTCAAGTTGAAAGCAGAACAAAGCTTCATATGGGAACCTTGTCACCAAGAAGCTTTTGACCAGATCAAGCAGTATTTAGTCAATCCATCGGTCATGATGCCAGCTATGCCCGTCGACCGTTGAAATTGTACATATCAACATCTGAAGACACTATAGGGTCTCTTAGCCCAGGATGACAATGACAATGTCGAAAGGGCTGTGTATTATCTGAGCAGAGTCCTTAATGACGTTGAAAGAAGATACAGTGCTATAGAAAAATTATGTTTAGCACTGTATTTTTCATGTACCAAACTCAAATATTATATGATGCCTTGTAATGTATTAGTGTTCTAAGACTGATGTAATAAAGTATATGTTGTCAAAACCAATCCTTAACGGGGGTATTGGTAAATGGACCATTGCTTTGTGGAGTATTATTTACAATACATGCCAGCCAAAGCTGTCAAAGGTCAGGCAATTGCCGACTTCTTGGCAGAAATCTAGGATTGGATGTGCCAGAAATAAACTTTGTCAGTTTACAACCCTGGAAACTTTAATTTGATGGGTCAAGGCATCAAGGAGATAGTGGAGTAGGAGTCTTAATCGTGACTCCTCAAGGAACTCCTACGAAGTTCATGTTTGAACTTCAGTATCCATGTTCTAACAATGAAGCTGAGTATGAAGCTTTGATTGTCGGATTAGAGATACTAGTGTTAAGTCTCTAAAATGTCTGATGTGCATTTCCCTAAGTTTTGATGAAACTAAACATTGGTTAATGATTTAATTAACCTTCATATTGGTTGCTAACCTATCTATCGAGTGTGCAGATTAAATAAGAGAATCATCCGTCCAACACTGTAGTGATTGAAGCTCACGTACATCGCAAGTGATTGAAACGCACGTCCAACACTGTAGTGATTGAAGCTCACGTCCATCGCAAATGTTTGAAGCGCCGTCCAAAACGCAAGAGAAAGAAGGCCGCGTCCACTAAAAGTAACAGAAGGCCGTGTCTACTAAAAGTATCAGAAGGCCGCGTCTACTTAAGGCATCAGAATTATCCGTCCAATGACATGGCACTTGGAGCGCGTCCATCAAAGTATCAGAAAAGTCCGTCCAGTGAGGTATCAGAATTATCCGTCCAATGACGTGGCACTTGGAGTGCATCCATTAAAGTATCAGAATAGCGCGTCCACTAAGGTATCAGAATGGCTAGTCCAATGACGTGACAAAAGACTCTCGTCCACTAGAGTAACTAAGACTCTCGTCCACTAGAGTAACTGAGACTCTCGTCCACTAGAGTAATTGAGACTCTCGTCCAGTAAAGTAACTGAGGCTCTCGTTCACTAAAGTAACGAAGGCTCTCGTCCACTAAAGGTGACAGAAGCTCTCATCCACTAGAGTAACAGAAGTGCTCGTCCACTAAAGGTCACAGAAGCGCTCGTCCACTAGTCTTTGGATTTGCTGAGTCCTTAATATAGAGCTCATCTACTAGCCCGAATGAAAACTCAAATGAATAGATAGACGTGATTATTTTCAAAATGGAAGCACTTATCTTATGAACGCAAATTTTATAAGGATTATCAGAATCTTAGTTCAAGAATCAGAAAGAGACTTGAAGCCTTCTCTCCTACTCAGTTTCACGATTATCAAGAAAAGTCAGAAGACTACTCTCTCAAGCAACCTTGGATAATCTAAAAGAATGCTTCCAACATGCTTTATTCCACAAAAAGGGGAGTGTACTCAGCAAAGTACAAAAAGCTCTCTGCCCAACTCTGACATGGCTGTATCTCGATGCATAAAGCCACGATCCTACATGTTAGAGTACAACCAACGTTCCTATTGCATTAATGGGTGCTCAGAACGACTCTATTGCATTAATGGGTGCTCAGAACAACTCTATTGCATTTAATGAATTTCTGCTTGAAGCCAACATCTGAGAGAATGTCTCTAACGGATCCTAAATGCTTGAAGACTATAAATACAGAAGTCATTGAAGATGAAGAAAAAGAGAATACACACTGCCTTAAAACGCCATTACTCTGCTCATTAATTCTTTTATTCTTTCATTCTGTATTCTTCAAACATTTGAAGTTATTACGCAGACTTTCCTAGACTTCACATTTAAACCACTCTCTGAGTGTTAGTGAAAGATCTACTTGTTAGAAGTTGTATTTTTACAAACCCAATCTCTCAAACAAACCTAAGTGAGCCTGAAGAGGCTAGGTGTGAAAACAATACTTGTCTTGAGCCTGAAGAGGCTAGGTGTGAAAACAATACTTGTCTTGAGCATGAAGAGGCTAGGCGTGCAAATAATACTTGAGTCTATAACCTTATCAGTTATAGTGGGTAAATCTTGGTGCTGCCAAGGACTGGACGTAGCTCTTTGATTTGAAGAGTGAACCTGGATAAATCACCGTGTCAATCTCTCTTCCCTTAAACTCTTTAATTGCTTTAGTTTTCTTGCGTCTGTCAAGTGGTGTGTTTGCAATAGTCACTCGTCCATCCTGTATTCTTCCACTCGTCCAAAGCTATATTTCTGTTTGAGAAAAGATTTCAGCTTTGCTTAAATTCTGATAAACACAATTCAACCCCCCCCCCCCCTCTCGTGTTTATAGTTGTCTATTTCAACTAGTGGAGATGAAAGCACGAAATGTGCAGATCTCTGGGGACTCTCAGTTGGTTATTAGACAACTTACCCAAGAATACAAGTGTGTCGGTTACAACTTGACAAAATATAGTATTATAGCAAGTAAGTTAATGAGAAAATTCGATGGCGTAGTTGTCAAGAATATCCCTAGAGAATTAAATCGAGAGGCCAAACAGTTATCTCAAATAGCTTCGGGATATAGGATATCTCCAAAGACTTTGTCAGGTCTAATGGAAATCAGAGAGTTATTATATCCATTGGAAGAAAGAGATGTCTTGGTCAATGTTGTAATCCTGCCAAATGACTGGAGGTTGCCAATAATTGAGTATTTGGAAAATCCAAGTCAAAATGCAAATAGAAGGATAAAATATAAAGTATTGAATTATACAATCCAGGGTGGACTGTTACATAGAAGATATATTGACGGAACTTTACACAAGTGCTTAAGTGAGCAAGATGCTTATTTAGCTTTGTCGGAAGTCCATGAGGGCATATGTGGAACCCACCAAGCAGGAGATATAATGAAATGGGTGCTTTGACGTAGTTTTTATTATTGACCAACTATGGTAAAGGATTGCATTTTGTTTGCCAAGTCTTGTGAGCAATGTCAGAAACATGGCCACATACAAAATGTTCTAGCCAGAGAGTTACATTCTATCGTCAGACATTGGCCATTCGAAGGATGGGCCTGGGATTTAATTGGCCAAATACATCATTCTTCATCGAAAGGGCATCAATTCATTTTAGTTGGAGTTGATAATTTTACCAAGTGGGTAGAAGCAGTTTGCTTTAAAGCGGTCACCTAACAAGATGTAATTGACTTCTTTGAAAATCACATTGTTTGTCGGTTTGGCATACACAAACCCTGACAAAGAATCAAGGGTTAGTGTTTAATGGTAAGAAAATCGTAGAATATGCTAATTCTAGGCATATAAAGATGCTTACGTCTACTTCATATTACGCGCAGGTCAATGGCCAAGTCGAGGCTATCCATAAAATTATTATTGGCCTTATAAAAAGCATGTTGGTAGACAGCCTAGAAATTGGCATAACACTTTTGATCAAATACTATGGGCATATAGAAATTCTCCCAGATAGTCGCCGGGGACGTCACCATATAGGTCAGTATATGGACATGATCTTGTATTACCTGTTGAAATCAATCTTCAATAAACTCATATTCAAAGGCAAGATGACTTTCCTGTCGACCAATATTCGAATGCAATATTGGGTGAATTAGACGAGTTAAGTGACGAAAGACTGATGGCATTAGAGAACTTGATTCGACAGAAGTAAAGAATTGCAAAATTCTATGACGAACGAGCTAAGTTTAAATCATTTAAAGTTGGTGATTTGGTGTGGAAAGTTATTCTGCCCATGGACAAACGTTGTCGCGAATATGGCAAATGGTCCCAAAAATAGGAAGGACCATTTAAAGTTACCAAAGTTTTCTCAGAGAATGCTTATGCACTTGTCGATATGAATACATGCCTAAGAATTAAGTAAGTTAACGGCAAGTATTTGAAGAAACATAAACCGACGATGCTAGAAGTAAATGTTGACAATAAATGAAATGGAATAGAAATTCTTAATCAAAAGTCTTTCTCATTGATTGTTTGGCAAAAACAAAAGTTGAAGATTACAAAATGATTGGTTGACAAAAGAAAGTTGACAAAAGGAAAAATTTACATCTATTGAGTTCTATCTGAAGTGATGGTAAGGGCCAACTGATCCCATGCATAGGAAAGATCAGTTACAAGAACAACAAGACATCATATTCAGCCGTAAAGTGCGAAAATTTTTTGACCACAGTCTCAGCTTGTTTGTCGAGCTCCATAGACTCGTTGTCAATGGCCCTAACTTTTTCTTTAGTCTTTTCCAAAGCCTTTTCAAACTTGGCACACTTCAAATCTGTCAGCTCAATCTCCGCCATCAGCCTCTTCCGATATTCCAAGGGAACTTCCTTGGCATGGGCTCCTGTCGAGATAAGTTCAAGCTCCTTCTACTTGGCAGACTCGAGATCTTGGAACTTAGCTAAAATCTTGTCCTTAGATTTTTCCTCCTCTTCAAAGGAAGGAATGACATAAGTCATCATCTCCAGCTTGCCAGAAAGCACTCCCAAAATTGGCAGATCAAAAGGAAGTGGGTACGACTGGCCATGGGAAGATTGACATGAAGAGGGGTAATTTCCTTAATTAACATCGACAACTCTTGTTGAATGCCAGCATCAGAGTAAAGAGTGTTGAAAGAGTTGTCAAGAAGGGCTTTTAGCTCATGCATAAGATTGACAACCCAAGAGTCACTGGAGTCTTGCTAGGTCATTGAGGGGTTGGCAGAAAATGTGGATCCCTTTCGACTGACTTCCGCCAGCATGTTGATCCCAGTGTTGAAGTGAATGACTGGCTTGTGTTTAGGAGATTTCTCAGTCTAGAATTTGACTGGAGGTGGAGGTAAAGAGATGGGAATTGATTCAGCCAGCAAAGCCTCCATGTTGATATCCTCATCTAGAATCTCGATCATAGTGACAGCTTCAACTGGTTTGTCGACTATAGGAGTTGAGGTTGAAATAATTAATGTGTGCTGCCGAGGACTGGGGGGCACTTCCTGGTTAGACTGGGGGGCACAATGTTGATGTGATTGCAATTTAAGAAGAGTAAGGAGTTGTTGGTTCAAGTTCCAAGAAACCTAAAACGTTATGATTATCCCTATTAAGTAGGGATATGATTAGATTGATAAGATTTAGTCTTGTTTGAATTAAATCTGGAATTTCGAAGGTTGTTGGGAATTTGAAAATTCAAATTTTTCTATTCTTTCGGGCAAGGTCGTCAAAAAGCAAAACTTGGGGGGCATTTGTTAGGCGTGAAATTTCTGATTATTGACAGATGCATTTCGACAGGCTGACGAAGGAATCAGAGTAATGACTAATATTTTCTAAGTGTTGAAAATATTTAGTTGACAAGAAAAAATCTTGGTGATTTAAAAGATAAATTGGTAACCAAGCTTTTTGGTAAAGTATTAAGAAGAGTTGTCAAACGTACAGAGAAGTGTGAAAATGGCTAAGTCCTCAAAACTAACAAGGCATTAGCAAGACAAGCTGTCAAGCAGTCAGACCGTCGAAGACAATCAAGTTGATGCGGAGCGGTTCAAGAAATTGAGCAGTTATCAGAGTTGTTTGACAAGTAGTTTAAATTTGAAGTATAGAAAACTGCCAAGATACGTGACAGTCATTAAGATAGGAAGTTAGTAATAGGTAGTTACTTTATTTGCCTATAAATACTAGTAAGCACAATGTAAATGGGGTTGGAAACTTGAAACATCCTACACGTCTCGATCACATAGCAGACTAACGGATTAACTCAAGTATTCCTTCCACCCTGCTATCATCAATACAATGTTCAATTTCAATACAATATTGGTTCATTTCCTTTAGTTCTTCATACACTTTCCAGTTTTTTCATCATGTTCTTCATATTCTTTCTGCAACTTACTTTACTTTTCTGCACTTCATACTTGTTTGATCAAGTTTTCCTTTACTCTAATATTATAAGTAAATATTAGTTTTTGACATCTTTTACTTAAATTAACATTTTCATTCGTTTCTATTCAATTTCCCATAAATTGTTCTTCATCAACTTTATTAAATAACTACCTTTTCTATATTAATTCATTTGTAGTGTTCTTACATTTCAAATTTAAGTTTTACTTCCTGTCAATTATTCATACTTAATTACTTAGTATTTCAGAAAATATTTCTATTATCTAGGTCAGTTACTTGATACACATCCTGCACATCTCGATCACATATCAGATTGACGGATAATATTCAAGTACTCCATCCATCTTTCTTATTTCAATTCAATATGAAAACTCAGTACAATACTAGTTATGTCCTTCAAGTTCTTTACTTATTCTTCATTATTTCCAGTATTTATTTCAAGTTATTCTTTTAAGTTCTTTTACTTTTCGCAAATAGTATCATTTAGATCTTTATTTACTTAATTTCCCTTTCAAACTTCTGTTTCTTTGCATTATCAAGTTATTCGGGAAGTTATTTTTTTAATAAAGTAACTACTTTCTTCTTTTTAATATTCAAATTTACATTTTTAAACATAAGAAGTTATTATCAAGTTTCATTATTGACAATATTTTGTACCTCTTTGTCAAACTTACATATTTATTTCGACACTAAGTCATTGCCAGTAATTCTTAATTTGGCTACTTTGTCAAATTCATACTTGCAGACAGTTCACCTGCATATTATTGACAAGATTACCGCATAACTCATAGATCCCACATTTATTTGATCTTCAATTATTTATAACAAAAGAATTTTGGTCAGAAATCAAAAAACAACGTTAACAGTTGAGTTGCTGGAATCTTTTCCTTTCCAATTTAATTTTAATAGTATTTTCATTGATAGCATATTGGACCTGACATATGGATGGACGCTTATCTTGCTGACTTGCTACGAAATAAGCACTTAAGAGAGAATAAAACCAGTCTTGCTACCGTTCTTATCAATGAGTGAAACTCCAATAATAATGACTTAAAAGTTCTTATCAATGTTACTGTTCCACGTTTCTCGGTTATTGGGTCAAATGAAAAACTGAATCATTTTGGTTTGTTTTCTTTCTCATTCTTCTCTTAGCAAACCTTGTATCCTCCATCCTTTGGTAACAGTTTTCACAACAGAAAGTGATGCAAGGGAGAGGAGTACAAATGTCAATGTAAAGCTTCTCGTGAGGAAAAAGAAATAGTCGAGGAGATTAGGCTATTCTATGAAGAAGAAGAAATAGCAGAGGAAAAACTCAATGAGGCAAAGAATAACTCAAAGGGTGCTGCAGCAGATGCAATCAGCAGGTTAGAGGTCAAACTGTAATGTTTAGTATATTTGTCTCGGTAGCTAGGACAAATATGTTAGGCATAGAGCTACCCCACATATATGCCTTTTATATTGGTTTGATAACAATTATATTGTAATTATGTAGAAGGTTGTTGTTCTGAAAGAGCAAATGTGTTCAAAGAGAATTATTTTGAATAAATTAAAAAGCCTTTCTTTAGTGATATATTCTTCCTCTATTGCTTTACTTATTTGTCTATTACATGATAAACATTAACATTTTCTGAAAAATATATTAAAAACGGTACGAAATGAGTGAAAGTGTTGTGGTACATAAATGTTGTCAACCATATATGTACAACAGAAGACAACAAAGGTTTAGCAACAAAAACAACATCATATCATAATAACAGTTGTGATTAAAGACCAATCTAGCTAATTAAAAATTAATCAGAGAAACTACTAATAATCATATCAAGCATATGAAACTGTAATACACTAATATGAGAGTTGCAGTACAAGATGTAGATGTTGTTTTAAGTATGCAAATATTGGTCTATCAAGCACAATCTGTCAAATGTGCTTACATCAAAAGTCTATCTGTTTAATTGATGGAAGGAGATGGAAAGGAATGGAACAGAATATAATGGAACAGATCCGCCATTCCATTATTTGGATATTTCATTATGCAATTGAACAAAGTTACCTTCCATTATTTGAGCAGTAGATTGAATGGAATAGGTTATAACTTTTTATTTACTATATTACCCTTATTAACAAAATAAATATATTATATTATATTATAAAGGGAAAAGTCCGTGGACACTTCTTAAACTTTAGCCCAATTTGTAAATAGGCACTTCTAACTATTGATTCTTCTTAATCTATCCTCAAACTTTATTTATTAGTGAAACTAGTCCTTCTATTAATCTAAATTAAGATCAAATTCTTAAAAAATAAAGGGATAATCATGATCTCCACTTTGGTGGATTTATTGATCCAATTTGACTGTCAAGATGTTTTCTCACCACGCCGTGTCTTGCAAGGTTTAAAATATGGACAAAACTTATATACAGTACCTTAGGTCCTTTTGATATTGTTCTCCAATAGCAAATGGACACGTGGAAATTTTTTTACATGTCAGTGTTCACCTTTCTCTGCATAGTTAACACCGTCATGTCTCTGTTTCTTTGTTCTGCATTATCTTCGCCTCTCTCTTCCTCCTCCACCGACTCCTCTCTTCTCACCGTCGCAACGCCATTACCACTTCACGGTTTCTGATTCCCCCATCACTTTTCTGATACATTGCCTAGTGCTTGCGTGCAGTACCAGGTAATACCTCCTTTCTTCTCTCTGTTATCACCTTCTTCGTGTTTGGATCATGTTTCTTCTTCACTCCTTTAGTTAATTGTGCATCTCTCTGATTCCGACATCACTCTTCTTTTTGTTGTAGCTATCTTCATCTCTTTCCTCCCATCAACCTTAGCAATCAACATGCTCAAATTGATTCTAATGGTAAGGGTTTTTCTTCTTTTATTTTGATTTTATGTTGGTGGAATTGGGTAGAAGATTTTGTGTTTTCCCATTTTAATTTTTGCATTCTAAGTGTTTGATACAATGTTTTAGTGGTCTTTTGATAAGTGTGATTTCACCGCATATTTCATGTACATTTTTGCATGCATTTTCATATAGTTTAGGCATATTTTAATTTGATTTTAGTTAGTTTTTTTACCCTGGAACGGGTAAGGCGGTTTTGTGGTGTTGTTTTGCAGGAATTAAGGATTAAATGCTCAAAATCAACCATGATGGAGCTTGGATGAAATAGAGCTTGAAAGGTGAAGAAAATGAGCCAAACAGAGCCCATCACGGCCTGGCCGTGACGACCATCACGGCCATGATCAAGCAGAGCAGAAGGAAAAAGTCAGAATCGGTCACGGTCTAGTCGTGATGCCCATCACGGCCGTGACCTGTCAGCTGAACCAGACCCTCACAGGCAGAACTGGTCACGGCCTAGCCGTGATACTCCAAAATTTGAAAGCGCGCCCTTGGAAGAACACGTCACGGCCTGGCTGTGATGGCCATCACGGCGGTGACGCGCGCCTGATCTATAAATAAGGAGCCGTACATAACAGAAAGCAGAGAGCTGCAGGACTGGGAACCCTAGCAGACAGATTCAAACCCTAGGAGCACTTGGAACCCTAGAGGGACTTGGAACCCTAGGGGCAGCTGGAACACAAAAAGGGGCGTGATTTCTCTGAACCAAGGGGCGGCTGTGACTGCTGTGGAAGGCCTCCATGGAGTTTCTCCTCTCCCTTGTTTCTATTTCTTTGGTTTTGGTTTTTTCTATTTCCATGAGTAGCTAAATCCCTTTTTGTTGGGATTAGATGTAGCTAAACCGAATTTCATGTAATTGCTTTGATTTATCAATCCGTGGTTATGCCTTATTAGTGTTTGATTCATTCGCTTAATGCTTTTTGTGGTTTGGTCATCCATAAACTGATTTTGAGATTTGATTTGCAATGGGGACGTTCTTATCAATTCTTGATCTGGAATTAATCACCTAGTAAACCTTGCATCTAGGAATGAATTTTGGTTTATTAGTAATCGCGTAATCCCTACTCTTAATGCAAATTCACTAATTAGGCCACCTAAGGAATTAGGGTCTATTAGGGGATTTAGGCTTTTGTCATCTAAGGAATTAGGGCTTGAGTAATCTTGTGGGTTGATTTTAATATTTGAAACATAAACTGGATTGGTGGTCTTGGTATTGCATGAGGCAAAGGTTTAGTGAAGTTTAATCCCAACACCCTTTTTGTTTGCATTCCAAGTGTTTGATAAAATTCCCCAAAAAGACCAAAAACATTTTATTGTTTTTGTTATTATATTTTATGTTTTGATGTCTCTTCATTTAGTCTAGATAGTTGTTTGACTTGCAAATTGGTAATTGGCAACTGATCCTTGTGGGAACGATATCGGTCTCACCACCGTATTACTTGTACGACTAGGTATACTTGCCTAGATTTCGTCCAACAAGTTTTTGGCGCCGTTGCCGGGGATCGGTTTTGCCAATATCATTAGTAACAAATAAGACAATTAATTTAGACATTTTAATTTTTTTTATTTTCTGTGTATATTTGATTTTTTATTTTGAGTTCTGTTTGTGCAAGGTGGACTGCAAATCATGGAAACTTATTATTTTCCAGCCTTGGATGGAGTTACAAAATATTCTTTTGGGCCTAATGTGGTCTTGGGAGACTACAGGATCTGGGGATATCAATGCCCTCATGCACAAGCTTATAGTTTAATCATGAAGCATGAGGAGGAACGGGAATGGAATGAGCAAACACCTTTGAAAGTTGCTCTAGAACAATATTCCCAAGAGCTATCCATATCTGAGGCCAAAGCAAGAGCAAATTGTGACTGTATCGAAGTTGTGATGCAAAATTTCAAAATGCAAGTTGAGGAAATTTGTAAACAGTTGGTACAAGAATCACATGGAGTGCAATTTGAGCAAAATCTGGTTTTGGGGATGGATCAAAGTGTAGATGAAATGGCAGTGGAAGATGAGTCACAAGAAAAAGAACATGAGTTGGAGAGCAAAGAGGATCTATATTTCACCATGCTTGCCAAGGATCCTGATATTGCTGCCTTGGACAAATATATTGGTTTGCATGCATGTGTGGATCCTACAAAATTGGCTCAAGAAGTAAAACCTCATGTGCTTCATGGAACATTTATGCATGAAGAGGTCAAAAAAGGAGTTTATCAATTGCCATTTGTCCCAGGAGAAATTGAGGGAAGATTCATATTGCTTCTGCAATTGCCACTCCACAAACCATGGGATCCGGGAGGAGGATCTCACATGATGAGCATCTCTTGGCCCCTATGCTACAAGCAATGGGATCCATGTGGAAGCTTCTCAATGAGTCAAGCTAGTGACGTTAAAGAAGTGCTTATTGGGAGGCAACCCAAGTTTTCTTTTTCTTTTTTCATTTCCATTCGTTTTTGATTTTTAACTCTTTAATAATTTGAGAAGATCAAGAGGAAAAAAAATTCATAAATTAATAGATTTGTTAAGTGTTTTCAGGGCAAGGAGGAAGGAGAAGCAAAAAGGGCAAGGACAAGCAAAGTCGGCAGCCATCACGCCCAGGCCGTGACACTGGTCATGGCCGTGATGAGCCAGCCATGAAGATCAGAAAGGATCACGGCCCAGCCGTGATACCCATCACGGGCGTGATGAGAGGACCCTGAAGATCAGAGAGCATCACGACCTAGCCATGATGGAGGTCACGGCCGTGACAGGCTAGCTCCTGACACTACAAAAAAAAGGTCATTTAGCGACCGAAAATAGTGACCGAATTTTTAGGTTCCTTTTTGCGACCGAAATAGAGACCGATTGTAGGATCTACATGAAATACTGGTTAGAGTTAATTCTGCGACCGAAATAGCGACCGAAATAGAGCGTAGCAGAGATATCGGTCGCTACTTCGGTCGCTAAACAAAGGAAAGTAAAAGTCAGAAATTTAAGAATTTTTAGCGACCGAAATGGAGATCGAATTAAATGCAACGGTCAAACTGTGTTTATATTAGCGACCGATTAATAAATCCATCACTAAATTTATGAATTCACGTTTTAAACTTTATTTATATTTGCGACCGATATTAATTCGGTCGCTAAATGGCGCGTTGGAAAAATAAAATTGCGCGTGTTAGCGACCGAAATTTAATTCGGTCGCTAAATTACAAATTCAAATTAAGATTAGTGACCGAATTAGCGACCGAATTAATTCGGTCGCAAAAACTGAAATCCCTAAATTCGACAGAACCTCCTTCTTCCTCATTTTTTCCGGCGTTTTCTCTCCCACCCACTGTTTCTCTCTCTTCCACGGCGCGCTCCGGCCACCTCAACACCCCAAGACACCTCCCGGCCGTCGTCACCACCGTCATCTCCCCTCCGCCGTAGGTAAGCTCTCCTCTACTCCATCTCTCTGTCTCATTGTCTCACTATGTCACTGTCTATCATTCCCCCCCTCATTTCAGGGCTCATTCTGGTCACATTGCTCACACCACCACCACCACCACAACGCCCTCCCTCACACTGACCGGGGTAATTGCTTCTCTCGTTGTTACGGGCTGACCTGCTAAGAATCCCAAGCTCATTCTCTGGTTAAGTTATGACAGTTATGGTGGTTGTGTGCTTAGTATTTTGAGTTGCTAGTTTTGGTGGTAGCTGGTGTGTGCTCTGTTGTTTTTTGGGCTGCATTTTTCTGTTGTTGTCATTTGTTTGCTGCTGGGTGGATTTTTCATTGCTCTGCTGTGCTCTCTTTTGGCTTTTGGTTCTCTTGGTGGTGTTGATCTGTTGCTGGTGTCATGTGGGGTTGGCTTTTAGCTATTATGCAACCTTAGTGTTTCAGTTTTGCTTTTGGTTGTAACAATATCTATAGGTTCAGTCTTGTTAATCTGTTTTCGACATTTGTGTATTTGGGTTAGGCACTTCTTGTGCTCTTTCTTTTAATATATTTCTTTGATTATCAAAAAAAAAATTGCTTCTCTCGTTGTCTTTCTCTACATTGTTGTTTCTGTTGTGTGTTGTGTGTACATTGGTGTTGTGTGTGTGTTTGTTGTGTTGTGTGTGTGTGTGTTGTGAGTGTGTGTTTGTTGTGTGTTCTGTGTACTAAAGTTTGTGTGTTCAATTGGATTGTAATCATAGGGTAGGTGTGTGTGTGTCTGTTTGGGATGTTTGTGTGTGTGTGTGTAGAGATGTGTGTTTAGTGTATGTGTATGTGTCTGTTTGGGATGTTTGTGTGTGTGTGTGTGTGCAGAGATGTGTGTTTAGTGTATGTGTGTGTGTCTGTTTGGGATGTTTGTGTGTGTGTGTGTGTGTGCAGAGATGTGTGTTTAGTGTATGTGTGTGTGTTTAGTGTATGTGTGTGAGTTTAGGGATGTGTGTTTTTGTTACTCATCATTTTCATTTTTTCATCCAACACATTTCTCTCTTTTCTCTTAGTTTCTCAAGGTGTCTTGATTTCTTACTCAAGGGTCATCACTTAGAGGTAATTTTCCTCCAACTTTTCTTCATTACAATTGATGTTGAGTTGATTAGCTTCATGCTTGTTCTTAATTTTGTTCAAAAAGAATTATGCTTGAAAATGGTAGAAAAATCATAACTCTTTGTACCCATTGATTTAAGTCTTGAAACTTAATATTGGTGCTTCTATAATCATACTCTTCATGCTTGCCAAATGATTTGATGAACAAAAATTTCTCCCCTATTTTCCCCCACTTGGCCGAACCATACCCTTTTATTTTACTCTTGGATTTCAAAAATTTGTAACTCTTTGCATAAAGGGAAACAAATCTCCAAATTTGATATATGTGCTTGTCTAGTGATCAATGATCATCCTTCCTTTCTCTTCATGTTTTTCATTCAAATCACTAAGTTGCTACAACTTTCCATATTCCTTGATTTTTATGATTTAAATTCTAGAAAATCATAGAAATGGAATTTGTGAGTTATGACAATTTTTCCCTACTAACTAAGACCCTAACATCTTGTCTATCTAGGATGGACTATTAGATCATATAATTAATATAGTTAATTAGTGGTTAGTTACAAATCAGTTGCTTTATCTTACATATAATATAAGTCACTTTTATATATGACTTGATGCAATAAACTTTCTCATTCAATCAATTACACCTTTCAGTTTTCTCTCTATTATTTTCTATTTTAATGGGCACTGTCATGTTTACTAAAATGAACATTGAACAACATGGAAAATCTTCTCTTTGATAGAAAGAAATTCTAGCATTATCCACATTTTTTTTATGGTACTGGATATGTAATATATTGATTCGATTTGTGTAAACAGTTAGGCCCGATTTAAGGATAATTTTTAAAATAAAAGTCGAAATCAAAATAAATTGACCTTCAGCTCTGCAATCTTATTATTTTTTATGCTTCATTGATTATTTTTTCGTCAGCACATGCTTTAACACTAGATATTCATGAGACAAATTATTTAGGTATAACAATTTAACATAATAGAATAGTGATTTGAGTTGAAATGAATAATTTCATTTATGCACGATAGGTCCTTCTTGTCATATTCTTCTAACGTCTCCTCCACTTATCCTTGCTCAGTTGTGTTTTCTCTCTCAGGTCAGTTCTCTGAACACTCAGTGTAATGTATTATGTGAATTATCGTTTTGTTTGGTAGTGGAGAGCTGAGCTCAATAGGATGTGATCTTGTCTGATTGTATGCTGATAATTAATTTAATGTTTATGCATGTGTTTGTCAATATGTGTTGTTTGTTAGTGGAGAGCGGAGCTCAATAGGATGTGATATTGTATGATTGTATGCTGATAATTTAATGTTTATGCATGTGTTGTCAACATGTTTATGCATCCGAAAGGCGGGATGCTGATTGTGTGCTGATAATTTAGAAATTATGCATGTGTTTGACAATTAACTGCTACTTGTTAGTAGAGAGCGGAGCTCAATAGGATGTTTGCTACAATATTTAATCTAAGTTTGTATTGATTTACGCTGCAATTTATATAAACTCAACAATGTTGCAATATTTATAGGTTAATGGTTTTATTTTCTGTTAGAGTTAATAATTAATTTACGAAAGCCTTAGTTTCCTATTTGAGATTCAATATTATTGAGCATGCGTAACTTATCAAGGTATGCATGCTCATTGTATTGAATCTTGAATTGTCCAATTGGGGACAGTTTGGGAAAAAACCTTTTTCACACTCGTACAATAGTCATTTCAATGTTCAAATGCCTTATATACTTGTTGAAATCTCGGTCTGATGCATTTCATTTTGTTCTCCTGGTGCATACTTGATCGCGGTGATTCTGACCGTGCTCGAGTCGTGTAACTTGGAGACCGATGGGAAATGCTGCCGAAATTTTGTCAAGTATAAGGTATTTGAATATGGGAATAACTATTAGTAGCCGAGTGTGACAAAGGTTTCTTCTCGAATGGGATAGGTTCATACCTTGTCAAAAGAACGAGATTGATGGAGTTATTGGAATGCACCGTAATATATAAGTGTTATTGTAGGATTGGTCAGGCTATTTAATTGCCAGCAATGGATATTCCGGAGAATCGAAAATGGATGTATCGTAGGTTGGATCGGAATAAACGTCTTAAGGAAGAGTATAGAGTTGGAGTGGGTGAGTTTATAGAGTTTGTTGTTAGCCAGGAGAGATTTATACGGCTAAGCGGTGATCAATTGAGGTGTCCTTGCAAAAGATGCAAGTGTCAATCTTTCAAAAGTGTGGATGGAGTTGTAGCCTATCTTTATGAGAAGGGCTTCATGCCTGATTACTATTGGTGGAGTAACCATGGTGAGATGTTGCATGACTTAAACCCGATTGTGGCTGAAGATTCGTACTATGGAAGTGGTGACGGGAGGGAAGAATTGAATCCATACGAGCAGATGATAATGGATCATGCTGGACCATCGGTTGGTGTTGTACTAGAAGAAGATGGGGGAGAAGATGGTGGAATGGGTTCCCAATACATAGAGGAGAATCCGAATCCCGAAGCTCAAAGATTCTATGATATGCTGAGTGCTGCACGATCTCCAATGTGGGAAGGATGTCAGGAGTACACGGAGTTGTCGATGTGCATGGAATGGTTGAGTATCAAATCTGACTACAATATGCAAGAAGGCTGTTTTAATCGCCTCAGCAGGTCAGTGTCCAAGGCGTTGCCAGAAGGCAATCGGATGCCTACAAGTTTTTATCATGCTAAGAAGTCCGTGGAAAATTTGGGTCTGGGGTGTTTGAAAATTGATTGTTGCCTGAATGGATGTATGTTGTACTATAAGGATGATTCAACGGAAAGCATAACGTGTTGTCGATTTTGTGGTGCGGATCGGTATAAGACAACCACTAGGATGGGCATTGAGAAGAAGAGGTCGCTAAAAAAGATGTGATACTTTCCGCTCGTGCCAAGACTTACAAGATTGTACTCTTCGATGGCCACTGCAGCTCACATGAGGTGGCATAGTGAGCATGAGAGGGAGCAAGATATCTTGTGTCATCCATCTGATGGAGAAGCTTGGAAGCATTTTGATAGGGTTCATATGGCATTTTCGCAGGACCCTCGCAATGTCCGATTGGGGTTATCTGCTGATGGATTTAATCCTTTTGGGCGTCTGAAAAGCATACTCTTGTTGGCCGATTATCCCGACTCCGTACAATCTTCCCCGGGATGTGCATGAAGCGGGAGTTTATATTCCTAATGATCATAATTTCGGTCCGTCTAATCCAAAAGGTAAGATTGATGTGTACTTGCAGCCACTAATAGATGAGTTGACAAATCTTGTGGAATGATGGTGTGTTGACATATGACGTATCTTTGAGGCAGAATTTCATCATGAAAGCAGCTTTAATGTGGACGATCAACGACTTTCCCGCTTATGGGATGATGTCGGGTTGGATGACCATGGGAAGCTTGGATGCCCAATATGTATGGAGCGATCGAATGCATTCACGCTTAAAAACAATCGAAAGATCTCATATTTTGATTGTCATCGTCAATTCCTTCCAGAAGATCATCCGTATAGGAGGAACAAGAATGCATTCAAGAAGCGTTGTGCGGAGAGAACACCGCCTCCACCACGTTTGACTGGTCCTAATGTATGGCGCAGAGTACAGTACTTACCGCTCGTCGATGAAACCCAAGGAGAACATATTCCTGATTATGGCGTCAACCATAATTGGACAAAACAAAGTATATTTTGGAGGTTGCCGTATTGGAGGACGCAGCTACTCCGTCACAACATTGATGTCATGCATACTGAGAGGAATGTGTTTTTGAATGTGTTTGACACTGTGATGGACATCAAGGGGAGGACAAAGGATACAAATAAAGTCCGATTGGACCTGGCTGACATTTGTAATCGGAAGGAGCTTGAGTTGCAAGACGGTGGTCGTGGCAGACTTATCAAACCGAAGGCAAGTTATACACTAAGCAAAGCACAGAAATTGGCCATCTGTAAGTGGGTTAAAGAACTAAAGTTACCAGATGGGTATGCTTCCAATATGGGTAGATGTGTTGACATTAAGGAAGCAAAGTTACATGGAATGAAGAGTCATGATTGCCACGTGTTCATACTACGGTTGCTTCCAATTGCGTTCGACGCATTACCGAAGCAAATTTGGAACCCACTTGTTGAGCTTAGCCACTTTTTCAGGGAGCTTATATCGACAACACTAAATGTGATTCAATTAAAGGATATGGAAGTCAAGATACCCGTTTTGTTATGTAAGCTGGAGCAAATCTTCCCGCCGAGTTTCTTTGATTCCATGGAACACCTGCCAGTTCATCTACCTTACGAAGCAAGAGTTGGTGGCCCAGTCCAATACCGCTGGATGTATCCATTTGAGAGGTAAAAAACATCAACTATTTTACTTAATACATATGAAATTCACGAACACGAGAGCAGTAGTTTAGCTTTCCCTAAAACTAGTAATTATTTGTATGTATCCCTCTTTAATAGGTTCCTGCACTCCCTTAAACACAAAGTCAAGAACAAGGCACGAGTGGAGGGTTCCATTTGTGAAGCATACTTAGTAGAGGAGACTTCCACTTTTGCCTCTTATTACTATCCCAGGACGAAGTTAACACGAGAAGGACAAGGATGCCTAGAAACGTTGATTCGGGCGAAGGATGTTCAACTAGTCCTCCTATATCAATATTCAACTATCCGGGCAGATTTAGTGGCAAATCAAAAGGATATTTCTTGGAGCAGCGTGACATTAATCTTTGCTCATCCGTATATCCTTCAAAATTGTGAAGAGGTGGCGCCATATTTAGAGTAAGTTTCTACAACGTCTTTAATAAGTTCAATTGACATTTATTATTATTAATCGTCCTGCTGTTAATCTCCCATATGTAGGATGTACGGCAATTTTCTAAGGGATCTCCAACCAGACATTTCAAATGATCAGGTTGATCGAGAAATTACTTCTCACTTTGCTACGTGGTTCAGTAAATATGTAGGTTAAGCATCTTCATTTTTTGAAGCATACATTTTATCTCCTTAAATATATAGCATGTATAAGAATAATATAATATTTGATTGTTTAGGTACTAGATCCAGAAAACAATGTTCAAAATCCATTGTTGACAAATTTGGCATGGGGGCCTAACAGATGGGTTACATCATGGAATACTTATATTGTAAATGGATATAAATTTAACACAAAAACATGGAATGATGGAATGCAGACGTGTAACTATGGTGTTTGTGTGCGAGCCACTGATGGTAATGTAGAGGATGATTTCTATGGGGTTCTAACTGACATCCTTGAACTCGATTATACCGGTTTCCCCGTGATGAAATTAGTTATCTTCAAGTGTGATTGGTTTGATCCTACTCTTGACGTAGGGACAAAAATAGATAAAAATTATGGTATTGTTCAAGTTAGGCTGTCTCGAAGGTATAATAAGGCGTACGACCCATTCATTTTTTCACAACAAGCAGAGCAGGTTTATTACTCGCCATATCCCAAAGGACATCATGGCTGGTTGGGTGTTATTAAGATAAAGGCTCGCAGTATAATTACTGATAATGTATTCAACCAGGGTGAAAAAGATGCTCCGTACCAACATTATGATTTTTGAAGACCCCACGTACCATTGCAAATTACGTAGGACATTATTGTTAATTCTCCGCGGACATTTTCGGAAATGGGGAAGAAGTTGAAAGAGAGTTAATGGATCAATCCGAGTTGGACGCATCTAGCGAAGGTACATTCCGATCAAGTGATACTGATGAGACTGAGGGTGAATTTAGTGACGGAGATTCTACTTAGGTAATTTATTTATGTCATAATTCATTGTGTGAATGTCATTCTACTTATTAGGTAATTTATTTTTGTATTATTTACACTGTTGTGTAATCATATTTTCATTTTTTTCACAGATGGCAAATTCCTCTAGAGGTAGGGGTCGTCGTGGAGGTCGTCTTTGCGAGAGTCCCTTCGTCGGCCGACCCACGCCTCTTCAGATCGAGACCATCCTACCAGCACCTCTGTTGACGGGACACCTCGGGGTGATGGAGTTGCACCCCCACCCATCCTCATGTGGTCGGGACACAGGCTGCACCCTCATCATCCACACCTACGACGATAGGACCATCATCATCTTCGGACGGGAGAGTCGTGGTCCATCCGACAGGAGGATTCTTCTTATCCCCCGGGGGGATAACGAGTATGCTAATTTAATTTTTTAATATATATCAAGTATCGGTAATTTCTATGTACTTGTTTTTAAAATTTAATTAAAACATTTATTAATGCTCTAATTTTGCTGCAGACTTCATCGCCCATGAAGGGCCCTTCTGATTCGATCTCGAAGATCCTGCGACACCAGTTTGATGGTCCATGGCCTACATGGAAGGCCATCCCACTGGGCCATAGGGATCATTTGTTTCTAGAGTTTAAGGTAACAGTTTATTAAGTTTTTTAAATTAAATTTACATTATATATATGTACACACGAATTTCCTAACAACTGTAAGTTGCAGAAAGAGTATAGGTGGGACTTAGCTTTAGAGGCTCTCGTCAGGGACATATTTGAGCATAAATGCTCCCTTGGTTATGAAGAATCGATGAACAAGCCGAGGAAGGGGGCAGAATAATGGGAGGTGGGTGGATCCCGAGATCATGAGGCAGCTGGACCAGCACCAGGCTGCGAGAAGTTCCAGGAGATCCAGGCCCACGGCTCGGCGTAATCGAGTTTCGATGGTGGCGCATGTGCTTGGACCGGTGGGTCTAAATCAGCAGCCGCCCACTACGACGTGCTTTGGTAATACATTAAACTTTTGACTTAATATACTATTTAATTAATTAGTTTTCATTTTTAATTATTCTTATGAATTTAATATTATATTATTCGTGCAGAAAGCACGAAAACAAGCGGCCCCGACTGCTATGGAGTTGGTGGAGAGGACGAAGAAGTTGAAGTCGGGGACATGGGTCAACGACAAGGCCCGTAACTATGCTGTAAGCAAAAAAATAATTTAGTGTTTACTTGTAATTTATTATAAATGATTTGTTAATATTGGATATAATTATTTTAACTAAATCTATTCAACTATGCTTTGTAGGCGGGCTTCAACGAGAAGAAGGACGATGCCATATCACGTGCCTCACGGTCACAAGATGAGGCTTTGACTGGTGATGGCTGCTCTCCTGTCTCCGTTGACGATAATCCCATTTATTTGGAGGTCGTCAGGGGCAGGAACAAGAAGGGGCATGTGTATGGCCTCGGACACCTGGGAGCCGAGTTCATCGCTTCATCGTCCGGCATGCCTGCTCCTTGCTGCGCCGATACCGTCCCTCAGGAGCAGTTCCACCAAATGCAGGACACCATCACGCAGCTGAACGCGGAGCTTCGGGAGAAGAGCGAGAGAGAGAGCGGCGAGATGGCGGACCAGATTGCCTGATTGACTCGGGCACACCAAGAATGATGCGGCGAGCATCGAGCAGGGCGACATCTGCGGCTGGTGTTGGAGCAGATGAGGATCCAGACTCGCTTGCTCGGGATGATGCTCGACGATTGTGCCGCTGCCGATGCACTCGATGTCTGCTATCGCAGAGGACGATCGGCCCAGCGACGTCGGTGGTACGGACGCTGAGGATGATTGGATTCCTCCATCTCCCCCTCATCATGACTGATTTTTTCTCTCCATATTTTTTACTTTAAACGATTCTTGTACGACATTTTGGATTATTCTTTTTATATATATTTATTATTTTTTATGATTGTATATTTCATAAGTTATTTGGTGTGTTTTATTAGTAATTTTTTTAACGTTTAAAGAAAATCAGAAAAAAAAAATTATTATAAAAATTAAAATAAAAAAAATAAATAATAACCAGTTTAGCGACCGAATTAGAAACCAATAATTCGGTCGCTAAACTTTATTTAAGATTTCCAGATGATGTATAGCGACCGAAAATCCGTCGCTAATATAGGTTAACAGTAACCAAAATTAGCGACCGAATTAGCAACCGATTATCGGTCGCTAAAAATGGTTACCCAAAAAATGCGACCAACTGATGAGTGTGATTTCACATCATCTTTGTCTATCATTTTGCATGCATTTTTCAAGTAGTTTAGGCATTTTTTAATTAGATTTTAGGTTAATTTTCCTTTGGAACGGGTAAGGCGGTTTTCGTGTGTTGTTTTGCAGATATCAAGGGTGAAATGCTAAAGATCAACCATGATGGAGTTTGGATGAAGATGGAGCTTTAAAAGTGCAGAAAATGAGCCAAACAGAGCCTATCACGGCCTAGCCGTGATGCCCATCACGGCCATGATCGAGCAAAACTAAAAAAGAACAAAGGCTGAAGTCAGAGTCTGTCACGGCCTAGCCGTGATAGCCATCACGGTCGTGACCCAAAACCACCACAAGTCAGAGCACATCACGGCCAAGTCGTGAAATTCATCACGGGCCATGAAGCTGAGGGCTCGCGTCACGAGACATATCTCGCGTCGCGAGAATTTGAATTTTCCAGAATTGGCAGAGGCAGAGACCGTCACGGCCAGCCCGTGATGGACATCACAGCCGTGACGCCCATTACTTGGACCTGAAGAAACCGAAATAGATCAGATTTTGAGTTGGTTTGGGACTCTAACTTCCCAATTTCTATAAATAAGGATCAAGGCATCAGATCAGGGAATGATCATAGAGAGACATCATCTAGGACACCTTTTGGCTACATTTTAGGATCTCTTCTCCTCTTCTCCTCTCTTCTCTGATTTTTGTATTTTCTATTATGTTGTCAACCCAGCTTGTCATCTCCATGGCAAGACTGGAGTAGTAGTTTGTTTCTAGGGATTAGGGCTCTGCCCGAGTTTTGTAAATGTTGTTGATTTGATATAAAATCGTTGTTGATTTCGTTATTGTTTTAGATCCGATTTCTAGTGTGTTAATCACTCGTAAATTCGGCAACCGCTTATTTGCGTGACGTAGACGTTCTAAGGAAGAACCTAACGGTGAACTTAGGATTTCTAGGGTGTTTCACTCGCAAAATTCGGCGGTCACTGGTTTGTGAGATGTGGATAATCTAAGGAGGAACCTAGTGGTGAACTTAGGTTATTTGCATGACTTAGACATTATAAGGAGGAACCTAGCGGTGAACTTAAGTGTCGGACCTATAGAAGTCAGACTTGGGACTGAAATCACGAGAGTTAGAAGCCGTCCCTCGAGGAGCAACGAGTTGTCACGGAACGCAAAGGGTCCAATCTGGGATCGACTACCACGAGAGTAGGGGTCGGGTCAATTGGGCACGGCTTTTGTAACCCGAGAGGGAGCTTAAGCTATCAGAGGATAAACTCGCCTTCAAGGCAATTTCGGTAATCAACAAAGGTAAATCAGTTTAGCAACATAAACAGCCTCAAAGGTAACCCAAATCCCTAGGAATCCGTTTAGATCAAAACCCCAAAAACATTTGTTTTCTGATTTATTTGATTCTGTTTGTTTATCTCTCAATTCAAACCTTTTTCAAAACCCTCTAAAAAGTCCAGATTCACTCATTTCGAAATTAATTGCGATTCGGGAACACAGTCTCTGTGGGTTCGATATCTTTTATTACTTGACGGCAATCCGGTACACTTGCCGGAATCGCACGAGCATCGTCGCGCGTCGACTTACGCACACACCACCAACCTAATAGCGACCGATTATTATTTTATAGCGACCGAATTTACGGTCGCTAATTAGCGACCGAAGTAATAATTCGGTAGCTAAAACCTTAGCGACCAGGTATTCAGCTACCATCATAAATCAATCTCTGATTCGGTCGCTAAAACAAATAGCGACCGATTTACATGGTTTAGCGACCGAAAAGTACGGTCGCTAAACAATTGTTTTTTTGTAGTGTGAGGACCAGAATTGATCACGGCCTGCCCGTGATGAGCCTCACGGCCGTGATACAATTTCCAACAAGCTTTTGACTGGAATGTGAGCCAGCACCCGCTACCGCCTCGGTGAGTTGTTCCATTTTTCTCCTCTCTCCGACTTGATTATTTACATTGGGGACAAGGTAAATTTTTAAGCTTGGGGTAGGGGTATTTTTGCAAATTTTTGCATTTTTCATGTTGCATTCATATAGGTATAGTTTTGCATGATCACATGATTAGATTGCCCCTTGCTTAGATTACGCATCCAATTGTGAGAACTTAGTGCCAAATAAATTGAGATAGTGAATTTTTGAACCCAATTTTTTTATTATTGTGATAAGGCTACAAATAAAAATTCTTGAGATGATCTTTGATAGTTGATAATTAGCATGTGGTTTCGTAGATTTCTGTTTCTCATTGATTTTTGAACTACTAAATGAGAGATTTTGAGCCAAAAAAGGGTACTCACTAAATCTACCACATTCGTTGTGATATAGTGTTTTATTCCTCTTGGATTGTATTCTCTAGAACTTGACTTCTTGAAACCGTTTTTAAGCTTAAAAACTTTTGAAAACATTTTTGAAAATGATTGAGGCACTAGGTATTTTTCCGGCCTTCTGAGCTTTGATTGACTAAATGCTACCCCTTAGTTGCTCAATTTTGAGCCTGAAAGAATAAAATACTTTTCTTGGTACCTTGAATTACTTTGATGAATATGCTTGATGAGGCACCTTTTGAAGTATTACAAAAAGGGTAAAAAGGTAGTTGAAAAAGTATGGGATGAGAAAGCCAAAATATTTCTCTTAAATTGAAAATCTCCCCTTCTCCATAAAAATAAAAATAAAAGAATAAAAAAGAGTATAGAGAAGGGGATGACAAAAGAAAGTGAGAAATAAAATGAAAATAAAGAAAGAAAGGTGGAAAAAGGAATCAAAACCCAAAAAGGTATTTTAGAAGGTGTCATGCTTTGCAATGCTTGATATTTTGTTTAGCCTTAGTGAAATTTCCTTTTCTTGATTTCCCCACCTAACGATTAATCCCATGGCCCCGTTACAATTAAAGTAAAAGACCTCTTGATTCTTAATTGTTTTCATTAATAAAGTAGAGATTTGGTTGATAGTCAAGCTTATGGTAGAATTCATTCCTTGAGGAAATTGAGCGAATTGTCATATATCCTTAAACACTTGAGTGAGGTGAGCAAGAGTGCCCGAATCATTGAGAACATGAGTCTGAGAAACCTAAGCTTCTAATTGGACTTGAAATTGATTGTCTCTTGGTGAATTATTTGGAAATGCCTGTAACTTGGATTAGTTACTCGGGTTCTTGGTTCACTATCCATGCTCTATATCTGCTGGCCTTAGTGTTTGCTTGAGGACAAGCAAAATCTTAAGCTTGGGGTGATTTGATGAGTGTGATTTCAACGCATATTTCATGTACATTTTTGCATGCATTTTCATATAGTTTAGGCATGTTTTAATTTGATTTTAGTTAGTTTTTACCTTGGAACGGGTAAGGCGGTTTTGTGGTGTTGTTTTGTAGGAATTAAGGATTAAATGCTCAAAATCAACCATGATGGAGCTTGGATGAAATAGAGCTTTAAAGGTGAAGAAAATGAGCCAAACAGAGCCCATCACGGCCTGGCCGTGACGACCATCACGGCCTGGCCGTGACGACCATCACGGCCATGATCAAGCAGAGCAAAAGGCAAAAGTCAGAATCAGTCACGACCTAGCCGTGATGCCCATCACGGCCGTGACCTGTCAGCTGAACCAGACCCTCACAGGAAGAACTGGTCACGGCCTAGCCGTGATGAGCATCACTGCCGTGATGCTCCAAAATTTGAAAGCACGCCCTTGGCAGAACACGTCACGGCCATCACGGCCGTGACGTGCGCCTAATCTATAAATAAGGAGCCGCACAGAACAGAAAGCAGAGAGTTGCAGGACTGGGAACCCTAGCAGACAGATTCAAACCCTAGGAGCACTTGGAACCCTAGAGGGACTTGGAACCCTAGGGGCGGCTAGAACACAAAAAGGGGCGTTATTTCTCTGAAACAAAGGGGCTGTGACTGTTGTGGAAGGCCTCCATGGAGTTTCTCCTCTCCCTTGTTTCTATTTCTCTGGTTTTGGTTTTTTCTATTTCCATGAGTAGCTAAATCCCTTTTTGTTGGGATTAGATGTAGCTAAACCGAATTTCATGTAATTGCTTTGATTTATCAATCTGTGGTTATGCCTTATTAGTGTTTGATTCATTCGCTTAATGCTTTTTGTGGTTTGATCATCCATAAACTGATTTTGAGATTTGATTTGCAATGGGGACGTTCTTATCAATTCTTGATCTTGTATTAATCACCTAGTAAACCTTGCATCTAGGAATGGATTTTGGTTTATTAGTAATCGCGTAATCCCTACTCTTAATGCAAATTCACTAATTAGGCCACCTAAGGAATTAGGGTCTATTAGGGGATTTAGGCTCTTGTCATCTAAGGAATTAGGGCTTGAGTAATCTTGTGGGTTGATTTTAATATTTGAAACATAAACTGGATTGGTGGTCTTGGTATTGCATGAGGCAAAGGTTTAGTGAAGTTTAATCGCAACACCCTTTTTGTTTGCATTCCAAGTGTTTGATAAAATTCCCCAAAAAAACAAAAAATATTTTATTGCTTTTGTTATTATATTTTATGTTTTGACGTCTCTTCATTTAGTCTAGATAGTTGTTTGACTTGCGAATTGGTAATTGGCAACTGATCCTCGTGGGAACGATATCGGTCTCACCACCGTATTACTTGTACGACTAGGTATACTTGCCTAGATTTCGTCCAACATCTTCATAGAAATATGTATGACATGTAGAAGAGTCATACTCAAACACATAGTTAGTACTGAAATATAGCATTCTAAAGGTACTCAATTGATTCAGGAAGAATTCTTATATCCTATAGTTACTACTGAACTTTCCATTTGTATTGTTAAAGAATTAAAGTAAAAAAGGGGGAAAAGCTGATATGGGTTTTCCTGATTGCTATATTTGGTTGGTTAGAGATTACTCATTACTCTGTTGCCTGCAGTTGTCTTATGTTTTGATTGTTCAGATTAGTTAGCACATTAATATCTGTTTCGATGTTTTAATCTATATTATTATTTGAATAATTTTCTTTTTAAATGGTTATCATGTGAATGGATTAGACACTTGGTTTATAGAAATTGAATGTCTTTTGTGGATGTATGGCAGCAGACGTTGGTTTGAGACATTGATATGTTTGAATTTGAATCAAAGTAATCAACTATTACTCATGTTGCATTTGGTTAAATGATATATTGATTATTTGAATATTAGCGTGATGGTTTAAGTTTATGATAGCCTTGTATGTTTGAATCAAAGTAAGCAACGACTGATATTAATATGACTCGGGTTAGATAATTCATATGCACTTTATTTTGTTATTATATTTTGTACTTATATATTCACTTTTTTTTTTCTTACTTAAAAATGCAGGAAAACAACTTCCCTCAAGATTTAAGTTGCTTACTATATAACTTTGAAGTAGAAATTCTCTCAAGCTATCATGAACTGTTGATTTTTTATTAAAATTAGTTTTACATTTGCCTATTTGGTGTTAAATTGCCTCTTTGATTTATTATAATCTGCATAATTTAGCAGTGAATAGTGCTATGTAGTAGTTGTGTTTTGCTCAAGTACTATTAAACATTGAAGATTACTTTTTGAATGAAATCTTGATGATGCATAATGCACAAGGTTATCATTTTGTAACTCTCTTGGCGGAATTGTGGATAGTTTTAAGTGCTTGTAAAGATTCTAACATCTGTCACAAAAGATAGAGTTTGTTATTGATAGTTCTAACATGTTTGGCAACTAATCAGTGGATAAGTTAGTTGGCTCTTTAGAACAAATTAATAAGTTAAATTTTCAATGAAACAGTCATTAAGAAAATTGTATTTGGCCACCACCATTCACTGGAAAAAATGCCTCCTTGGAGATGAACCTGTTTCTTCAATCTGTTTTCTCATCATTCACATTCTAATAACTTAAACAGAAGCTCGAGCTGAGTCTTTAGTGCGTGCGGCGATTTCATGTGGAGTGAAATAACTTTCTTCAATATTAAATGCTTAAATTTGGTTTAAATAACAATGTACATAATGTTTAGATTTGGTTTATATTTTCCAAATGCTTAATCTATAAGCTTCAAAAACAAATCAGCACTATATTGTTTTCCACTCGTGATCAGATTCCAACAGCTTAAGTTATGCTCTAAATTTGGCTGCCGCTTCCCCTGGCTTATCAATTTTGATTTCAGACGAGGTGACCTTCCAGCATTACAAAAAAAAAGGTCATTTAGCGACCGAAAATAGTGACCGAATTTTTTGGTTGCTATTTGCGACCAAAATAGCGGCCGATTGTAGGATCTACATGAAACACTGGTTATAGTTGAGTCTGCGACCGAAATAGCGACCGAAATAGAGCGTAGCAGAGATATCGGTCGCTATGTCGGTCGCTAAACAAAGGAAAGTAAAAGTCAGAAATTTATGAATTTTTAGCTACCGAAATGACGACCGAATTAAATGCAACGGTCAAACTTTATTTATATTAGCGACCGATTTCGAAATCCGTTGCTAAATTTATGAATTCATAATCTAAACTTTATTTATATTTGCGACCGATATTAATTCGGTCGCTAAACGGCGCGTAAAAAAAATAAAATAGCGCGTGTTAGCGACCGAAATTTAAATCGGTCGCTAAAATTATAAATTCAAATTCAAACTAACCATTTTAAAGACCGATTTAGCGACCGAATTATTTCGGTCGCTAAAACTGAAATCCCTAAATCGCGAAATCTCCCATTTCCTTCCTCACTTCTTCATTTTTCCTCTCTCAGCTCTGCTCCCTACCTCCACCACCGCGCCAGTCCGCGTCCGTCTCCACAACCGCCACCACCGCACCAGTACGGCCACCACCATATCACAGTACGTAAGTCTTCTTACCTCTCATCTCTTCCTTTCTTCTCTTCCTTTTCCTCCCGCTCATCTTTGGTCTCTCCCTCCGCAGAAACAGTGCCACCACCGTAGAGCTCCGGCCACCACAAGGACAACCGCAAGGACCACTGCAAAGGTATCCCCTCCTTCCTTCTATGTATCCCCTGCGCCCTTCATTCTCCGTTTTATTGTTATTTCAGTCTATGAAATTCTTTTCAGGGAACTTACATCGACAACACTAAATGTGAATCAATTAAAGGATATGGAAGTCAAGATACCCGTTTTGTTATGTAAGCTGGAGCAAATCTTCCCGCCGAGTTTCTTTGATTCCATGGAACACCTGCCAGTTCATCTACCATACGAAGCAAGAGTTGGTGGCCCAGTCCAATACCGCTGGATGTATCCATTTGAGAGGTAAACAACATCAACTATTTTACTTAATACATATGAAATTCACGAACACGAGAGCGTAGTTTAGCTTTCCCTAAAACTAGTAATTATTTGTATGTATCCCTCTGTAATAGGTTCCTGCACTCCATTAAACACAAAGTCAAGAACAAGGCACGAGTGGAGGGTTCCATTTGTGAAGCATACTTAGTAGAGGAGACTTCCACTTTTGCCTCTTATTTCTATCCGGACGAAGTTAACACGAGAAGGACAAGGATGCCTAGAAACGTTGATTCGGGTGAAGGAAGTTCAACTAGTCCTCCTATATCAATATTCAACTGTCCGGGCAGATTTAGTGACAAATCAAAAGGATATTTCTTGGAGCAGTGTGACATTAATGCTGCTCATCTGTATACCCTTCAAAATTGTGAAGAGGTCGCGCCATATTTAGAGTAAGTTTCTACAATGTCTTTTATAAGTTCAATTGACATTTATGATTATTTTCTAAGGGATCTCCAACCTGACATTTCAAACGATCAGGTTGATCGAGAAATTACTTCTCACTTTGCTACGTGGTTCAGTAAATATGTAGGTTAAGCACCTTCATTTGTTGAAATACATTTTATCTCCTTAAATATATAGCATGTATAAGAATAATATAATATTTGATTTTTTAGGTACTAGATCCAGAAAACAATGTTCAAAATCCATTGTTGACAAATTTGGCATGGGGGCCTAACAGATGGGTTACATCATGGAATACTTATATTGTAAATGGATATAAATTTAACACAAAAACATGGAATGAAGGAATGCAGACATGCAACTATAGTGTTTGTGTGCGAGCCACTGATGGCAATGTAGAGGATGATTTCTATGGGGTTCTAACTGACATCCTTGAACTCGATTATACCGGTTTCCCCGTGATGAAGTTAGTTATCTTCAAGTGTGATTGGTTTGATCCTACTCTTGACATAGGGACAAAAATAGATAAAAATTATGGTATTGTTCAAGTTAGGCTGTCTCAAAGGTATAATAAGGCGTACGACCCATTCATTTTTTCACAACAGGCTGAGCAGGTTTATTACTCGCCATATCCCAAAGAACATCATGGCTGGTTGGGTGTTATTAAGATAAAGGCTCGCAGTATAAGTACTGATAATGTAATCAACCAGCCTGAAAAAGATGCTCCGTACCAGGATGATGAGTTTTCAAGACCCCGCGTACCGTTGCAAATTATACCGGACATTATTGTTAATTCTCTGGCGGACATTTCCGGAAATGGGGAAGAAGTTGAAAGAGAGTTAATGGATCAATCTGAGTTGCACGCATCTAGCGAAGGTACATTCCGATCAAGTGATACTGATGAGAGTGAGGGTGAATTTAGTGATGGAGATTCTACTTAGGTAATTTATTTATGTCATAATTCATTGTGTAAATGTCATTATACTTATTAGGTAATTTATTTTTGTATTATTTACATTGTTGTGTAATCATCTTTTCATTTTTTCCACAGATGGCAGATTCCTCTAGAGGTAGGGGTCGTCGTGGAGGTCGTGCTGCGAGAGTCCCTTCCCCGGCCGACCCACAGCCTTGAGATCGAGACCACCCTACCCAGCACCTCTCGTGGGCCGAGACACCTCAGGGTGATGGAGTTGCACCCCCCACCCAGCCTCATGTGGTCGGGACACGGGCTGCACCCTCATCATCCACACCTACGACGACAGGACCATTATCATCATCGGGACAGGAGAGTCGTGGTCCATCCGACAAGAGGATTCTTCTTATCCCCAGGGGGGATAACGAGTATGCTAATTTAATTTTTTAATATATATCAAGTATCGTTAATTTCTATTTACTTGTTTTTTTAATTTTTTTAGAACATTTATTGATGCTCTAATTTTGCTGTAGCTTTCTGCCCGCGAAGGGCCCTCTGATTCGATATCAAAGATCCTGCGATGCAAGTTTGATGGTCCATGGCCTACATGGAAGGCCATCCCACTGGGCCATAGGGATCAGTTGTTTCTAGAGTTTAAGGTAACAATTTATTAAGTTATTTAAATTAAATTTACATTATATATATGTACACACGAATTTCCTAACAAATATAAGTTACAGAAAGAGTATAGGTGGGACTTAGCTTTAGAGGCTCTCGTCAGGGACATATTTGAGCATAAAGGCTCACTGGTCATGAAGAATCTGACGAACAAGCTGAGGAAGGGTCAGAATAAGGGGAGGTGGGTGGATCCTAAGATCAGGAGGCAGCTGGACCAATACTGGGCTACTGAGAAGTTCCAGGAGATCCAGGCCATAGCTCGGCGTAATCGAACTTCTGATGGTGGCGCCTGTGCTTGGACCGGTGGGTCTAAATCAGCCGCCGCCCACTACGACGAGCTGGTAATACATTAAACTTTTGACTTAATATACTGTTTAATTAATTAGTTTTCATTTTTAATTATTCTTATGAATTTAATATTATATTTTTCTGTGCAGAAAGCACATAAACAGCAGGCCCCGACTGCTATGGAGTTGGTGGAGAGGACGAAGAAGTTGAAGTCGGGGACATGGGTCAACGACAAGGCCCGTAACTATGCTGTAAGAAAAAAAATAATTTAGTGTTTACTTGTAATTTATTATAAATGATTTGTTAATATTATATATAATTTTAACTAAATCTCTTCAACTATACTTTGTAGGTGGGCTTCAACGAGAAGAAGGACGATGCCATATCACGTGCCTCACAATCACAAGATGAGGCTTTGACTGGTGATGGGCCCTGCTCTACTGTCTCTGTCGACGATAATGCCATTATTTGGAGGTCGTCGGGGGCAGGAACAAGAAGGGGCACGTGTATGACCTCGGACACCTGGGAGGCGAGTTTATCGCTTCATCGTCTGGCACGCCTACTCCTTCCTGCGCCCATACCGTCCTTCAGGAGCAGTTCCACCAAATGCAGGACACCATCACGCAGCTGAACGCGGAGCTTCAGGAGAAGAGCGAGAGAGCAGCAGATGGCGAACCAGATTGCATAGTTGACTCGAGGCACACGCAAGAATGATGCAAAGAGCATCGAGCGAGGCCGACATCTGCGGCTGGTGTTGGAGCAGATGAGGATCCAGACTCGCTTGCTCGAGATGATGCTCGACGGTTGTGCCAGCCGCTCGCTACCGCTCCTCCGGGTTCCACCGCTGCCATCGATGTCTCATCGCAGAGGATGATCAACTAGCAGACGTCGATGGTATGGACGCTGAGGATGATTGGATTCCTCCATCTCCCCCTCATCATGACTGATTTTTTTTTCCATTTTTTTTGACTTTAAACGATTCTTGTACGACATTTTGGATTATTCTTTTTATATATATTTATTATTTTTTATGATTGTATATTTCATAAGTAATTTAGTGTGTTTTATTAGTAATTTTTCTAACGTTTAAAGAAAATCAGAAAAAAAATTATTTTAAAAATTAAAATTAAAAAAAAAATTAATAATAACCAGTTTAGCGACCGAATTAGAGACCAATAATTCGGTCGCTAAACTTTATTTAACATTTACAGATGAGGTATAACGACCGAAAATCCGTCGCTAATATAGGTTAACAGTAACCAAAATTAGCGACCGAACTAGCAACCGATTATCGGTCGCTAGAAATGGTTACCCAAAAAATGCGACCAACCTAATAGTTACCGTTTATTATTATTTAGAGACTGAAAATTCGGTCGCCAATTAGCGACCGAAATATTATTTCGGTCGCTATTCAGCCACCACCCTTAATCGATCACTAAATTAAATAGCGACCGATTTACACTGTTTAGCGACCGAATATTACGGTCGCTAAACAGTTGTTTTTTTGTAGTGCAGACAAGGATGCATATATAAAATTGGGAAGAACCATAGTTAGAAAGTGAGTAGATGCTTGCTCCCAATGGTATACTGGTTCTAGTTATTAAATTTCAAAATCATATCCTCCTCCTTGTTTCCACTTCTGTTGGAACCAAAGTGGTTTTGGACTAAATAATCTCTAGGTTTTGATGTTAACAAAAGGATTAAATTTTCTTGGCAAAGTGTTAGTTGAGATCTAACATGTGCTTTCAGTTATGCAGGAATATTTAATTATACGTAATAGAAACTTGGGATAAGTTTTCCTTGAAAAATACGAGTCCACCTTTGTAAACAGGCTGCTCAATGTTTTGGTAAAAGTTCTTTATTTATTTGAGTAGATTGGTTTTCTTAAGTAGACAAGGCTCTAAATGCTTACTAGACGGAAATCAAAATATACTTCTTAGATACAGCAAGTCCAAAGACTTGATAGTAAACGTGTCTAGATTACCATGTAAGCAGAAGAAAGTATGGTAAAATTGAATGAACAAAAAAATAAAGTAATCAGGTAGACGAGCTCTATCTGCCACATCACCAGACGAAGATCTTTATAACTCATTGAGGTATAGCAAGTCCAAAGACTTGATAGACGAGAGGATATGCCACGTCATCGGACAAGCAAAATAATTTGTTGAAACATACTTTGTCTCACATATAACTAAGTAGATGGAATTTTTAAGTAGACAAGGTCCATCTTTGAATAAATAAATGCAATCTGAATATTTTGAACTTATTTCAAATGATTGATATTTATTTCAATAGAATATTTGTTCTTCACATTTGTTTTATCTGCTTTAATGTTTTACCTTGTTGTAAAAGAAACATAGTACCATCAAGAAATGCAAAAAGCAGAATCATACAATGAGATACTGCAAAACGATCTATACGATGACAACTTTATAACTGAAAAGACTGGATTGTACACAAAGGAGGAACAAAAAGTTCTCAAGCTGCAATACTCAGAGCAATGAGCTTCCAATTTCATGCTACCTCGATAACCAAGAGTACTATTCAGCTTGCCATAATCAAGCTATCAGTCACAACGGATATCATCCATTAAATGTTATCTCTAAACGGGATTATTCAAAATAATTGTTGAAGAAATACAACTGAAGAAGAAGGTCACTATAAATAGAAGACCCGAGATACTGAAAAAACACTCTTGCCAGCACAACCTTGCTAGCTCAACTTTTGCCATTCAATAATCACTCGTATTTCTTTAAGAGCAAGAGTTTGTATTCTTTAGTTTGAATATTGTGAAAATATTCATCTGATCTTAAACTTTCATATCCTCACAAATAGTGAGTTAAGAAGATCAAACGTTAAATCTCTTTGTTAGAGTTAGAGCCCGAAGAGGCTTGGTAAGAAAGAAATACTTGTAGCCTCGAGAGGTGTTGAATACTTGCTTGTAATCTATTTTGGGAAATAGTGGAGAAAAACCTTCAAGTAAAAGGGACTGGACGTAGCTCTTGGTTGGAAGAGAGTGAACCAGGATAAAACATCTTGTGTGAATCTTTTACTCCTAAACTCTTACAGCTTTATTTGTTTCTTAATAACTGAAGGGTTTTGATATTGCTTTTGTTAAAGCTTTTTAAAAAGATCTATTTCTTTGTGCTTGCTTCTGATTCTAATCTCCTTGTGTTCAAATATTGTTTTAAAGGTTTTTTTCGAAAATTATTAACAAACACAATTCAACCCCCCCCCCCCCCCTCGTGTTTGCTTGTGTCAACTTCAACTTCCATATGCATATGCATATGCATAATTGTAATATTTATCAAGTCAAATCTGGTGACTTATAAACCCTTTGTATCATGTTGTCCATCCTTATAAAATTTATGAATCCCTCTCGACCGCATGCAGGAAAACACACAGAAAGCACTAATTTTGGCTACTATGGAGAGACCAAACAACTACTTAAAAACACCAACAGAAGGGCATGAAAACTAGCAAATTACGGTTATGTTTATTCTATCTAATAAATTTAAGGTTGTTATGTTGTTCATCATACACTTGATTCAAACCTCCATCATACACTCCCGTACAGGCATTTCATCATACACTTGATTGCGCCCTCGTACCTGCTCTGTTCTTGTTTCACACACCATCAATCATCAATATCAATATATCAATACATCAAATAATAAAAGTAGAAGATGAAGAGGAAAAAGTGTTCGTACCTGTCGCCTTCGTCGAAGCAGAGGAGCAAATTTGGGGGGCGGGAGGAACTTACAGAGCATCATCACCTCTAAGCATATTTTTATTAAATGCATTTATTTTGTCTCAATGACAAATTTATCCTTTATTCTCTTTGATGAGTCAGTAATTTCATCAATCCCATCAAGATCTTTTTATAGTTCCAAGATACCAACGCCATTTTATCCATAATGACATGTCATGTCAAAAGTTTTTTTAAACCTTTGGGATTCAAAAATCTTTTAAAAGTAATATTTTCCCTCTAAGAAAAACTTTACACTTCCCTGAAACTCTCAAGCTCTTCTTCTCTCTGTTTTTCAAACCCTAAGCTCTTTGATCACCTAAAATGGTTTCTTCTTCAACCTTCAACGTGGAAAAGCTTAACTTGGCAATTGAGCATCATTTTTTGGAGTGTTGCAAGACTACAACTTAGACATAAGCAAGTATGTTAATGTAGCTGGGTGGGGAGGACTCTTCACAGAGAAAGTCTCTATCTTTCCCAACCTGATTAAAGATTTCTGGAGGAATGTTCAAGTGACTGACACTGACTTATTCTCTACTGTGTTGAGAAAGAAGATTGTAGTCTCAGAGAAGACTATTGTTGATGCTATTTTCTGTGCTCAGGAAGGTTTGGTTTTTATTGAGTCATGGGAAGCTGATTTGGGTGGCTCTGAGATCATTGAAGTCTGTCTCATGAAAGAAGATACAGTCAGAACTAACACTTGGAAAGCTGTTGAAATGAAGGACATTGTTCGCATCCTTCATCAGCTTCTTAATAAGGTGGTTCTTTATAAGGTTGGATCCAAAAAGACAATTCTCCTCTCTGCACAAATTCTGCCTTTGCCATCTTCTCACCGAAACGAAGATCAATCTTCAAAGAATTATGTATGGAAGATTTAGAGATGTTGTGATGAACAAGAAAAGACTCTCGACATTTCCCTATTGTCATCTCCTGTCTAAGATTTTCAAGGCTCAAGGAATCCATGAAATTCTTGCTGCAAGGACTACTGAAGAGCAAGCTACAATATTATCTGAAAAACCAATGTCAACTGCAAACTTTGGTAAAATGAATATAGCTAACATGAACCTCAGTACCAATGCTGCTACTGCAATGGCCAAAACTAAGGAGCTGATCAAAATGAAAGAGGAAATGGTGGAACAAAACAATGCTGAGGCTATGGAGCCAAAGAAGAATATCAAGAAAAAGACCACTACAGCAAGGAAGCCTGCCAAGAGACCAGCTGGCGGCATTGTTATCTGGGAACCTTCTGATGCTCCTGCTGTGAAGAAGCAAAGAAGAGTTATCTTCTCACACAATGAGAACGAGGAAGCTGATGAGGGCAGAGTTCCTATCAGTACCATCCTGAAGAAGCAGAAAACTTATGTTGCTGCTGTTGAGGCCGTTACAAAACCCAGAAGGCGACCAACAAGAAAGACCAGAACAACTAAGACTTCTAAGGTAACCATCTCTGCTAGTGATCCTGTTCAAATAGCAGTAGATGCCTTAGTGTCTAGTCTAGAAACTAGAGTTGATGTTGTTTCTATTGATGATAACATTGTTGTCTCCACTCTAGATGATGTATACATTCCCACACCCCTCTCACCCCAACCAACACAAATTGACCAAACCATAAACTTGACTACGTCTTCACTTGATCACTCACAAATAGCCACCTCATCCAGACCACAATTTCAACCAATTATTCCTGCCGATGATCCGTGGTTCAATCAACCAGATGATGGCATTTCCCCTGGTGCTCCCTTCCCAAAACCCTTAAGAACCTTATTTCCTTTCACCCCAATTTCTGTTATTTATGATGACAAATATGAGGATTGGGCCAAAGTAAAAAAAAGGAATGGAGATTTCTGTTTCTCACTCACAAACCTGAACCTAAAAATATTCCTAATAGGTGGTACCCCCTACCAGAGTATGAGGAAGAAATAAGCCCACCTGTTGAACCCTTTCATTTACCTCATCTTGACTGCAAATTAATCACAAAAGTGCCTTCACAAATGCACAACAACATAGGACCCTTAGTCACTCACTTGCCCCTAAAAAAATTCCCCCCAAGGAAAATCTATCCGAACCTTGTCAAAACTCCACCTCTCTTACCCCTCACTGATGGAGTTGAGAGACACATAATACCTGTACGGGAGACAGACCCTCTAAGAAAGAATCTTCCTACCATCCCTGAAAGAAGAGCAAGATCAAATGGGATCCTTTGAGCATCCCAGAGTCTATGGGAGGGCCTCTGATTTCTTCCTGGATCAGCTCATCTATGAAATACTGAAGTGGGAATTCAGTCATTTCAGAGTTGATAGAGCCGCACATTTTGTCCCTCCATCCTGGCTAAGACATAGTGAAGCAACCAGAGTTGGAATCATGCCTTACAGAATCTGTCTAAGACTGCCGATGGTAGATCTGAACAAGGACAAGAAAAACAGAAGATTCAAAGGAGTCATGTCTGAAGCTGAATCAACAATGCTTGATCTACATCAAGAAACTTTTGACTACTCAATGCTAGATTTATTTTTGCATACTGAATCCATTGGGTTGATCAATGAACAACGTGCTGCAGATTTCTGGAAATCTCACATTATTCACTGCACATGAGAAGCATCTTCATATAGACTGACCCAAGAAGAGAAGAAGGAAATTCCCAAAGTCAAAGGAAAGTGTGGTCTTTCTAACTTTCGATACATGATATATAAAGACCTTTGGGGACTTACCATAACAAGATGAGATATAGAATTCTCCTACCCCATCAAATGGGCAAAGGAAGTATTAGTGACCCCTTTACCCCTTCTAGTGATTAATCCTGTTTCTTCTTCACCTCCTTCTGAGCTCATAGAAGATGAAATTGTAGTTGAAGGACCTGGCATGAATGCCACTATTTCTGGTTTAGGAGGTCCTGAAGAAGAAACTACTGAGTCCATCTCTAAACAAAGCACATCAAGAAAGCACTCTTCTCAACCACTAGCCTTGGCTGTGATGCACCCCTCAGATCACCCTGATCACTCCAGAGCCTTAAGCACTTTTCAAGAATCTTCTGAGTTCAAGGCAACATGCTCTGCCATCAAATCTTGAAGAAGTTCTTGGCAAGATTGTTGATGAAAGAATTGGCAAAATAGTTGATGAAAATGTTGAGAAGATGACTGAGAAAATAAAGGAGGATGTCCAACAAGTTCAAACATCAATGGCTCCAACCTTAGAAGTTGTCAACAAAATGCTGGAATTCCTGATGGATTTCAAGAAAAACCAGACTCAGAACCCTCCACCTCCACCACCTCCTCCTGCCTAACCTTAACCCTTTATCTTTCTTTTTATATATTGACAATGATGGTCCACTCCTTTTTACCTTTTTGGCTGATGACAAAAAGGGGGAGAAAGGAAAGAAAAGAGATTATATATATATATATATATATATATATATATAACTTTATATATATATATATATATATATATATATATATATATATAAAGTTAGTTTTTGAAAAGATCATATTTGTCTCCATATGCATATTCTGTTCTGTACTTGATAACTGCTCTGATACTTATGTTTGCCTATTTGCTCTGATATCTGCTGTCTACACGTATTTATTCCTTCGTATATACTCTTAGTTTGATAAGTTGTTGCACTTATCTATTAGCTTATATGAAGTTTATCTCATATGCTTTTACTGATTATTTATCTGAATGCCTTGTCTTAGGGGGAGCTCTGCAGGCTCTCTTAGACTTTGCTTTTCAAATTTAATTATTTTTTGTCATCATCAAAAAGGGGGAGATTGTTGGAACCAAAGTGGTTTTCGACTAAATAATCTCTACGTTATGATGTTAACAAAAGGATTAAATTTACTTGGCAAAGTGTTAGTTGAGATCTAACATGTGCTTTCAGTTATGCAGGAATATTTAATTATACGTAATAGAAACTTGGGATAAGTTTTCCTTGAAAAATACGAGTCCACCTTTGTAAACAGGCTGCTCAATGTTTTGGTAAAAGTTATTTATTTATTTGAGTAGACTGGTTTTCTTAAGTAGACGAGGCTCTAAATGCTTACTAGACGGAAATCAAAATATACTTCTTAGATACGGCAAGTCCAAAGACTTGATAGTAAACGTGTCCAGATTACCATGTAAGCAGACGAAAGTAATTGGTAAAATTGAATGAACTAAAAAATAAAGTAATCAGGTAGACGAGCTCTATCTGCCACATCACCAGACGGAGATCTTTATAACTCATTGAGGTATAGCAAGTCCAAAGACTTGATATACGAGAGGATATGCCACGTCATCGGACGAGCAAAATAATTTGTTGAAACAAACTTTGTCTCACATATAACTAAGTAGACAGAGTTTTTAAGTAGACAAGCTCCATCTTTGAATAAATAAATGCAATCCGAATCTCTTGAACTTATTTCAAATTATTGATATTTATTTCAATAGAATATTTGTTCTTCACATTTGTTTTATCTGCTTTAATGTTTTACCTTGTTGTAAAAGAAGCATAGTACCATCAAGAAATGTAAAAAGTAGAATCGTACAATGAGATACTACAAAACGATCTGTACGATGACAACTTTATGGTTGAAAAGACTGGAGTGTACACAAAGGAGGAACAACAAGTTCTCAAGCTGCAATACTCAGAGCAGTGAGCTTCCAATTTCATGCTACCTCGATAAACAAAAGTACTATTCAGCTTGCCACAATCAAGCTATCAGTCACAACGGATATCATGCATTAAATGCTATCTCTAAACGGGATTATTCAAAATAACCGTTGAAGAAATACAAGTGAAGAAGAAGGTCACCATAAATAGAAGACCTGAGATACTGAAGAAACACTCTTGCCAGCACAACCTTGCTAGCTCAACTTTTACCATTCAATAATCACTCATATTTCTTTAAGAGCAAGAGTCTATATTCTTTAGTTTGAATATTGTGAAAATATTCATCTGATCTTAAACTTTCATATCCTCACAAATAGTGAATTTAGAAGATCAAACATTAAATCTCTTTGTTAGAGTTAGAGCCTGAAGAGGCTTGGTAAAAAAGAAATACTTGTAGCATGGAGAAGTATTCAATACTTGGTTGTAATCTATTTTGGGAAATAGTGGAGAAAAACCTTCAAGTATAAGGGACTAGACGTAGCTATTGGTTGGAAAAAAGTGAACCAGGATAAAACATCTTGTGTGAATCTTCTATTCCTAAATTCTTACAGCTTTATTTGTTTCTTACTAACTGAGGGGTTTTGATTTTGCTTTTGTTAAAGCTTTTTAAAAAGATCTATTTCTTTGTGCTTGCTTCTGATTCTAATCTTCTTGTGTGCAAAAATTGTTTTAAAGGTTGTTTTTGAAAATTATTAACAAACACAATTCAACCCCCCTCCCCCCTTCTTGTGTTTGCCCATGTCAACTTCAACTTCCATATGCATATGCATAATTGTAATATTTATCAAGCCAAATCTGGTGACTTATAAACCCTTTTGTATCATGTTGTCCTTCCTTATAAAATTTATGAATCCCTCTCGACCGCCTGCAGGAAAACACACAGAAAGCACTAATTTTGGCTACCATGGAGAGACCAAACAACTACTTAAAAACACCAACAAAAGGGCATGAAAACCAGCAACTTACGGTTATGTTTATTCTATCTAATAAATTTAAGGTTGTTGTGTTGTTCATCGTACACTTGATTCGAACCTCCATCATACACTCACGTACATGCATTTCATCATACACTTGATTGCGCCCTCGTACCTGCTCTGTTCCAGTTTCACACACCATCAATCATCAATATCAATATATCAATACATCAAATAATAAAAGTAGAAGATGAAGAGGAAAAAGTGTTCGTACCTGTCGCCTTCGCCGAAGAAGAGGAGCAAATTAGGGGGCGGGAGGAACTTACAGAGCATCATCACCTCTATTGTATCTTCACCGCCGCCGTCATATCCCTGTCATCTCCGCCAAAAACTTGAACACGTGATGGAATTTTGGAGTTGGGGCTAAGAGATTCAGGGAAACTCAAGATATGGAGGAGCCAAAGTGGTGGTGAGAAGAGGAGTGGCTGACAAAAAACGAGAGAGAGATGAAGCGGATATAGAGAGAGAGTAGTGTTTAGGGGAGGAATGGAATTGACGGTGGTAAGTGTCTAAAGTGAGACGTTAGTGTTGACAAGGAAAAAATTTCCACATGTCCAATTATAATTGAAGAACGGTACCACAAGGACCTTGAGTACTGTATGTAAGTTTGGTCCTTAAAATATTGCTTAAATTGCTACAAAAGCATACCCTAAATAAGAGATTAGTCGCCACTGCCTTGACCATCCTTGGGGCTTGTTTGTGAGTTTTTTAGGGGAAGGGAGGGGAAGGCTTTGGGAGGAAGAAGGAGGAAAGGGATGGGGGAAGGGAAGGATACTCCCCCACCTTGCATGAAGTTATTTTTTAACAAAGAGAATCAAAATCCTCCAAAATCCTCCAATTTGGGGAACCAAAAAATTGAACTAAAGGCGGATTTTGGAGGGCTATCTTCCCTTCCCTCATCCGCTTTCCCCTTCTTTTTCCCAAAGCCTTCCCCTCCCAAACTCACAAACAGCTCTTAGCGCCTTCATTTATGCTTGGTTTGGTTGTGAGAAGAAAAGGAGAAGAGAGAAAGAGTAAGAGAACAGGGAAAAGTGTGAGAAATAGAGTAGATTTGATGTGTTGTTTGGTGTAAGAGAAATAAAAGAGAAAGAAGTGTGTTCTATCTCACCTTTTTTTGGTTGGATAGAAAGTGAGAAGAGAGAAATGTAATTGTTTTTAAAAAGAAAAAAAATATACTTAACTAAAAAATAAATATACAAATATTTTATTTTTATTAATTAAGTTAATTTAAATAATCTAATAATTTAAATTAATTTAATTGATTTAAGTTATTTTAACTAAAAAAATTATTAGCTTAATATAATTATTTTATTTATTTCAATTTAATTTAATTAAATAAATGATTAGTTTAATTCAATTTATTTAAATTTGGCTTAATTGAACTTTTGGTCCCCCTACTTTACTGTTTGGGCGATTTTGGTTCCCCAGTTTTTTTTCGCTCGATTTTAGTCCCACATTTTAAAAATGTGAAGTTTTGGTCCATCTTTATGTATTAATCCAATAATTAATGATGTATCTAATGTGACTTATGATATTCTAACCTAACTTATGCTTTCAAACAAGTGGTGTCATAAGTGAATGTTGATTTGGAATGTTAATTATTGGATGTTAACATACAGATGGACCAAAATTGCATATTTTTAAAATGTGAGGACTAAAATCGAGCGAAAAAAACTGATGGACCAAAATCGCCCAAACAGTTAAATAGAGGGACCAAAAGTGCAATTAAGCCTTTAAATTTATTAAATAATTGAATGAAAACCCAAAAAGAAGGGTATCAAAGTCATTTTACATGAAACACTCTCTCCCTTTCCCATTTTCTCCTCACGTGGAGAGAGAAAAATTTTTGAGGTGGGTCCCACCAATTTTCTTCTTTCTTCCCTATTTCTCTCCTCCATCAAACAAAAGAAAACTGTATTTTCTTCCCATTTTCTCTCTTCCCATTTTCTACTCTAACAAACAAATATAGTTAATAGAAATTAGAAGCATGTGGCTTCGTATAGAAAGAGACTCACATCAACCGATCTCAATTGATGGCAAATATAGTTAATAGGGAAATGAACAGCGGAAATGGAGGTTCCCTAGCTGTATCATGTATGAATAACTATTGTGACTATAGCATAACGCCAAAACAATATCCTTTTTTTTTTATAAAAAAAAACTATATCTTTTTTGCAACTTTGAGTATAAAAACATTCATTTAATCTATCATACATAAAATGGATAAGCAAGAGAGTCGGAAATAACACATTTAATTTTTTAAAAAAAGAGGTAATGGTTGTAACCAAAAATAAATATTAAAAAAAAAAGGTAATGGTTGGTGATGGTCATACAACATACTAGAAGAAAGAAAGGTGGACAAGAGTTTAACTTTTTCTCCAAATCATCCAACTTATCGTAGTTAAAAATAAGATTATGTTTGTGTTCCCATATGTTGTTTTATTATATTTTTTGAAAAAACTGAAACTACCATAGAAATAAGCTGAAGATAAGTAATTTAGAGAGAGGTTCGGTTGCAATAGATGAATATTTTAGGAGTACCAGAATAAATAATAAAATTAATGTTTATAAAAAACTTGACCTTTTAAAAGTTTTAAATAAGGATCAATTTTTTCTGGTACAATATAAGGATCAATTTAAAAAAAGCTCCAGAAACACCAAAAAGTAAAGAATGTATTGCATAACATGCACATTTTGTATGTGATGGATAGATAACCTAACTTAGTATTAAAGGTGCCATTTTATAGTATATTTATAAGTGTTTTATTTAATTTTTTAACATTGATTTATATTGAATAATGGTTAACAAGATGTTAATATTAAACTCGATTGCATGTTGTTCTTGCGCTTTTTTATCTGTCTTTGCTTTACCTTTTTGTGTCTTATTACTTTGTGTGTCACTGGTCTCTTCCCGCTAGTTTGTTTAGAAATAAAAATAAAATAAATAAATTGATTTTTTTACTAATGATTTTTATAAGGTTTAATGAATTTTTTGGTCTCTGAAAATATGGTCGTTTTTTATTTTCGTCACTATCTTTTTTTTTGTGCATTCGGTCCTTTTAACTTTTTAAGATTTGCATTTAATCCCTGCCATAAAAAACGTCCTGCTGACGTGTCTAACGGAGCTTCTAAGTCAACATGCCATGTGGCATTAAAAATTATTTTTAATGCCCCATGGATTTTTGCATTTTTTCCAAAAAAAACTTTAACTTTTCATTATTATTATTTAATTCTCAAAAAAAAAAATCAGTACAAAATTCATAATTTCCCCAGCCTCCTCTCGCATCAATCTTCTCCCTCATCTCCCCCTCAACCCTAACCTCTCCTCCAACAACGTCCCCCAACAACAACCACTTCCCTTCCTCTTCCTCTTCTCATTCCAGATCCCTCAAAATCCCTTTCGCATGTTGTATCAATTCCCTCTCATGTAGATACACCCTTTCTGTACAACAAGGCTCCATTGATAAAAAACCAAGCCACGGAGGCAAGTAAACTTCTTCGGGATGAAATAAAACGGTAGGGCCATAATGGTTAACTAAAAAATCGATGAAGAGGAACAGAAAAACAAAAGATGAATAACTCCAAGTAATTCCTTTACATTTTTTGCAGGATCACTTAGAATTTTGAGGAAAGAAAAATCTGAGAAAGTCAAACGAAAAAGGGGAAAAAGAGAAGGATCAAAGAAGAAAGAACACAACCGCCGCGAAGAGGAGGCGTATAGTGCGGCATCTCCATCGCCCTCCACCACCTTCCCCCTCGACCTCGGTGAACAACCACAACGAAGCTCCACCGTGTCGTCCAGTTGCAACCCTATCCCGATCAAACTCCAAAACCCTTCTTTTACTCGAGCGTCTGCGACTGTGACGCTGCCTCATCGTGTCTGGGTTTTGATTGAAGGAACATAAACATGAAAATGAGAAAGAGGAGTGAACTGTGGCGGCATAGGCAGCGCGGCGCGAGGGAAGACGGCATAAGGGAGGCTCACCACCGGCGGCGACGCGACGAATCTGGAGAAGGGTGGGGTGGGTGGCCGATGGCTGGGAATGGGTAATGGGGAAGGTGTGGAAAGGGGGATTAGGGTTTAAAACTTTTTAAACCTTTTAATTTTTTTTAATTTTTTTTATGTCACAATACAGAATTTGTTATCTTGTTCCTTTGTATAAAAGGAAAATTTATTGATGTTGTATCCGCTCCAACATATGACATTAAAGCTAGGCTCACGTGCTAGCCATTTTAATGTATCAGAAGCAGTACTATCATCCTTCATAATTTCTTCTTTAAACCATTGTTATAAAGTCTTGTTATGCTTGTTCAACAACCACTTTTAATTCATTCGAGGGTTTTCTTCCTTGACTTTTCTTTTGTGATCACAAAAGTAAGGTTGAACTTCATCAATGTTATTCAATATATACAAATGTGCTTGAAGCACTTCCTCCCGACCCTTTCTCTTAACCATTACACCATGTGTACCCTTACCTTCACATCTTCTCTCATCATGACGAGGCTTAGGAACCCCTATAGGATCCGTTTTTGGAAGGCAGTCTGAACAAAATTCAATAGCTTCTTCTGCAATGTACCTTTGAACAATAGATGCTTCGGGACGGTGTGGATTCTTCACATACCCTTTAAAGATCTTCATGTATCGCTCAACTACGTACATTCACCTCAAAAAAAGGTACCACATAATCTTATCTCCCTCACTAAATGAACAGTTAAGTGAACCATGATGTCGAAAAATGAAGGAGGAAAATACATCTCCAATTGGCACAAGATTATAGCAGTCTCAACTTCCAACTCGTCCAACTTATGGGGGTCAATGACTTTTCTACATATAGCATTGAAGAATGAGGAAAACCTAGTTATGGCATGTCTAACATTTTTAGGAGCAATACCACGAATAGCCACGGGCAGTAGTTGCTGCATCAAGACGTGGCAATAATGAGACTTTAAGCCAACTAATTTGATCACTTGAGACAAGTCTTTCGACATTTGAAGAGTAACCGTGTGGAACTTTGATGCCCTGAAGACACTCACAAAAAAATTGTCTATTTTTTGTGACAAAGTATGACATGCTGGAGGCAAATATGTCTGCTTATCATCCTCGATAACTAGAGCTAACTGTTCTCGTATACCCATCGCAAAGAGATCGAGTTGAGCGCTCACGCCATCCTTTGTCTTTCCCTGAATATTGAGAAACGTTCCAATTACACTATCACACACATTTTTCCCCACATGCATCACATCAATACAGTGTCTGACATCAAGCTTGCACCAGTATGGAAGATCAAAGACTATCGACCTCTTCTTCCATATGTTTTTCTCATTAGACTTAGCCTTCTTTTTGGCCTTGCCGAAGATAACATTGATGTGCTACCGTTGATAAACTTGCTCTCCATTTAAAGCAGTCGAAGCATTTTCACTCTCCCGGAATCCGTTAAAAGCTTTTTTCAATTTACGATATGGGTGATCACGTCTAAGAAATCTCCGATGCCCAACGTAAACTGTCTTCCTTCTATGATGCAATTGAGTGAAGCATGTGCCTTCTTCACATATAGGGCATGCTTTATGCCCCTTAACACTGTACCCGGACAAGTTCCCGTATGCTGGAAAGTCTTTGATGGTGCAAAATAACATGGCACATATCTTGAAAGTCTAGTGAGAATACCTATCAAGTACATCAACACCTTCCACCCAAAGCTTTTTCAAGTCTTCAATCAAGGGACTTAGATAAACATCTAAGTCATTTCCTGGTTGTTATGGGCCCGAAATTATCATAGATAACATCATGTATTTGCGCTTCATGCACAACCAAGGAGGTAGGTTGTAAATTATCAGGAGAACGGGCCTTGAACTATGAATACTACTTAAGTTGCCATATGGATTCATTCCATCTGTAGAAAGTCCAAGTCTAAGGTTTCTTGGCTCATTGGCGAAATCCGGAAACAAAGTATCAATTTTCTTCCATTGCATAGAATCAGTCGGATAGCGAACTTGTCCATCACGTTTCATCTCATCACCATGCCATCTAAGGTTCTTTGTGTCTTTTCCATTAGCGAACAATCGCTTGAACCTTGGAATTATTGGAAGATACCACAACACATTCGCAGGAGGATCCTTTTTTTTCCACATCACAACTAGAATCATCAAAATCATCACCATCCTTCACTTTGTAGCTTGATAACCCACACTTGGAGCAATCATTCATCTTTTCATAATCACACGTGTATAATATACAATCATTGGGGCATTCATGTATCTTCTTATACTCCATACTGTAAGACTAAGCCCTCATTCATGTTTTGATGTATGACAAACAAAGTGTATTTTGCATAAGATTTTTAATTTTGACTATGTACTCATTTCGTGTTAAGTTGCATGCAAGATCACTCATCCAACAAAGCAAAACAAGCGCTCGTCCAACACAGGGATAATATAAGCGATCATCCAATGAAGTGAACCAAGAAGACATCCAACAAAGTAAAAAAAAATTGTCGTCCAATGAACCACTAAAGAGCTCGTCCACTAAAGTACCATTTGAAGCATGTCCACAAAAGTACAACAAAAACACGTCCACTGAAGTACAACAAGAAGAGCACGTCCACTGAAGTTCAACAAAAAGAGCTCGTCTAACAAGAAGAGTGTGTCCACTGAAAGTAATAGAAGAGCTTGTCTGCTAATGTGGCACTTGGAGCTCATCTACTGAAGAAACAGAAGAGCTCGTCTGCTGACGTGGCACTTGGAGCTCGTCTACTGAAAGTAACATAAGCACGCGTCTACTGAAGTAAAAAGGAGAGCTCGGCTACTAATAGTGGCAAAAGGAGGTCGTCTACTAATGATACGTGCTTTGGACTTGCTAAGATCTTAATGAGAAACTCCGTCCACTAACATGGCATATAAAGCTCGTCTACCAATTGGAGCCCGTCCAATTACCTTGTGTTAGCACTCTCGTCTACCAGTTGGAGCACGTCCAATTACCTTGAGCTAGTACTCCCGTCTGCTGACGTGGCAAATGGACGCTGCTATTTTTATCTTCAAATAAACACGGATATATTGCTCTTCAAAAAAAAAGGCTTGGCTATCCTTTCAGATGGAAACGATTATTTTTCAAGAAGGACACAAACTCTACAAAGATCAACAGAATCTCATTTCAAGAACAAGAATCAAGAAAGCATATTTTGTTAAATCAGATCCAAATCTGTTTTAAATGATCCCAACGGCTATAATTTGTCTTCTATATAAAGAGGGATCAAAGGAACAATTTTCAACACAACACATACAATAACAACAACACAACTCATTCTGATTGTGAAACTACGAAAGATCCAAAGTACTTTATCTCTGAGAAAAGTGTGATAGTAGTTAGAATTTCAATTTGTGTAATCAGACTTTTAGAGTCTTTGTTCTACTCAATTCTTTTCATGAATTAGTGTGATTAAGAGAGGGTATCTCTTAGGCTTTAACAAGGATAGAAGGGATCCTTGGGTATAGAAAAGCTAGTGTGCTTTCTGGTGATTTTTCAAGCAAGGAGGTTATCCTTGTGTTGCTGTAATTAGAATTGTGTAATTGCTGATTATAGTGGAGAAAACCACAGAGGTGTGGGACTGGATGTAGGTTTACCAGAGGAGGTAGCCGAACCAAGATAAATCGGTTTGCGCGTTCTTCTCATCTCTAAACTCCATATACTTGTTAACTTGAATCTTTAATCTGCAATCTGTGTTAAAATCGATTGTTACTACCTATAATTCTTCTTGTCATCATTACTTGTTCCATAACCTGATTCTTGGGAATTAAAATTGAGTGAAAACCAATTTTCTTTAAAGAAACACTGTTTTGCTTTAAATTGTTGAATGAGTTTTCAATATCTCAAGTCCCCCCCCCCCCCCCCCTCTTGAGACCGTTGCCACTACCAACAATTGGCATCAGGGCTAAAACTCTTGTTACAAAGCTTAACAGCTTCAAGAGATGGCTACAAATGATATTCTGGGTGATGGGGCTTCACTCACTAGACCCCCTGCCTTTAATGACTCCCAATACATGTATTGGAAAGAGAGAATGCTTATCTTTCTTGAGGCTGCAGGTTTAGATGTATTAGATGCTGTTGAAAATGGTCCCTATGTTCCATTTATTCTTGATGCTAAGGGAAATAAACAAACTAAACCAAAAGATGACTGGAATGATGAGGATAAAAGAAGAATTGGTTATAATGCTAAAGCAACAAAAATATTATAACAGCTGCTTTGAATTATGATGAGTTTTTCAGGGTCTCCAATTGCAAAACGGCAAAGCAAATGTGGGATACTCTTCAACTCACTCATGAAGGAACCAACGATGTGAAAAGAGCAAGGATGAATGCACTAGTCCATGAATATGAACTCTTTCACATGAAGAATGGTGAGGAGATAGGTGAACTGCAAAAGAGGTTTACACACATTGTGAACCAGCTAGAAGGACTCGGACATACAATCACAGATGAGAAAGAGATTAACAAGATAATGAGATGTTTGAGTCGTGAATGGCAGCCAAAAATTACTGCAATTGTTGAAGCAAAGGATCTTGACACCATGCAGATAGCTACTCTATTTGGCAAGTTGAAAGAACGCGAATTGGAACTCAATAGATTGAAAAGTCAAGAAGATAAGGAGAAAAAGAAGAAAGGACTCTTGTTGACGGATCTGGGCAAGTATACCCAGTCGTGCAAGTAATACGGTGGTAAGACAGGTTATCGTATCCACGGGGATTGGATGTCAAGTACCAATTCGCAAACTCGGCAACTATGTAGACTAAACTATTAATCAAGAGAAAGTAAAACAACAAAAGAAAAGGGAATAAAATCTTTTTGGCTTTTTGGAGACTTTTGACAAACACTTGGAGTGCAGAAAGGATATTTTGGGACTAGACTTCACCAAACCTCTAACTCATGCACTATCAGGACTAGATACCTCCCATTCATGCTTCAGATATTAAAATCAATCCACTAAACTACTCAAACCCCGATTCCTCGGATGGCAAGAGCCTAAATCCACTAATAGACCCTAATTCCTTAGGTGGCCTAGATTAATGAATTTGCATTAAGATTAGGGATCATGCGATTACTAATAAACCTAGTTCCATTCCTAGATACAAGGCTTACTAGGTGATTAAATTCAGTTCCGGTTCTGATACGAACGTCCCCATTGCATACCAAAACACAAATCAAGTCATGGGGGTGCTAGCCACAACAAGCATTAAGCACAGAAAATTAACCACTAATATGAAGACATGAACATAGAATAATCAGTCAAGATAAATACATAAACATCAATTTGGTTACATCTAATCCCAACAACAGGGATTTAACTACTCATAAACAAAGAAAACCAAACCAGAGAAATAGGAGAAGAGGAGAGAAGAGGCTCCATGTGAGCTTTCCTTCTTCTTCAAAGCAACCCCTCTTGGCTCCCTTCTAGGGTTGAAACCATAGCCCAGCTGCAGCCTCCAAATGCCTCCAAATGGACCCTAAAAACTCTCCCAGTTCTGTCTGCTGCTTTCTTATTTATAGGTCTGTTGCGCGTCACGGCCGTGATGGCCATCACGGGCAGGCCGTGACGCGTTCTGTCCAAGGCGTGTTTGCACAAAATGAAGTCTCGCGAGGTGAGCTAGGTTTCGCGTCGCGAAATCCTAATTTTCTGGTTGGTCACGGCCGTGATGTCTATTACGGGCAGGCGGCCGTGGCGATCTCGACTTTTGCCTTCGCTTCCGCTTGATCACTAGTGATGGTCATCACGGCCAGGCCGTGATGGGCTCTGTTTGGCTCATATTCTTCACTTTTCAAGCTCTATTTCATCCAAGCTCCACCATGTCTGATTTTGATCATTTTTTACATTGAATTCCTGCAAAACAACACCAAGACACCGCTTCACCCGTTCCAAGGGAAAATCTAACTAAAATCAACTAAAGAATGCCTAATCTATATGAAAAATGCATGCAAATATGTATAGGAAACATCATGTAAAATCACACTATCAAATCACCCCAAGCTTATTCAATTGCTTGTCCTCAAGCAATCACTAAGGCCAGAAGAATAAACAGAACATTGATAGTGAACCAAGAACCCGAGCAAATAATCCAAGCAATAGGCAATTCAAACAATTCAGTAAGAGACAATCAATTCAAGTCCAATTAGAGGCTTGGGTTCCTTAGACTCATGTTCTCACTGATTTGGGCACTCTTTCTCACCTGAAGCTCACCCCAAGCTTATTCATTTGCTTGGCTCTCTTTCTCACCACTCCTGTGTTTAGGGGAATAAGACAATTCACTCAATTTTCCTCAAGGAATGAATCCTACCATAGGCTTGACTATCAACCAAATCTCTACTTTATTAATGAAAACAATTAAGAATCAAGAGGTCTTTTATTTGGTTGTAACGTGGCCATGGGATTAATCGTTAGGTGGGGATAACAAGAAAAGGACATTTCAAAAGGTTACATAAACATCAAGCATTTGCAAAACATGACCTTCTAAAATACCTTCTTGGGTTTTCAATTTATTTTTCCACCTTTCTTTTCTTTCTTTTTCTTTTTAGCTCTCATTTCTTTTTGTCATCCCCTTCTCTACTTTATTTTTTCTTTTTTCTTTTTTTTTCTTTTTTTTTTATTTGGAGAAGGGGAAATTTTTCAGCTCAAGAGAATTTTTTTTTTCTGATTCTTTTCCCAAACTTTCAACTACCTTTTTACCCTTTTTGTAATACTTTAGAAGGTCCCTTATCAAACTTATTTATCCACATATTTCAGGGTACCAAGAAAAGCATTTTATTCTTTTGTAGGCTCAAAATTGGGCAACTAAGGGGTAGCATTTTATCATTCCAAGCTCAGAAGGCCAGAAAAATACCTATTGCCTCCATCATTTTCAAAAATGTTTTCAAAAATTTTTAAGCTTCAAAATGGTTTCAAGTCAAGTTCTAGAGAAAACAATCCAAGAGGAATAACACTCTAACACAAAGAATGGGGTAAAATTTTGTGAGTACCCCTTTATGGCTCAAAATCTCACATTTTAGTTCAGAATCAATGAAAAACACAAATCCTCAGAACCATATGCTAATTATCAACTATCCAAGATTATCTCAAACATTTTCATTTGCAGCCATATCACAAGAATAACAAATTGGGTTCCACAATTCACTATCACAGTTAATTTGGCACTTAGTTCTCACAATTGGATACAAAATCTAAGCAAGGGCAATCTAATGTGTGATCATGCAAAGCTATCATGCAAAACTATATGAATGCAACATGAAAAATGCAAATGCAAAATACCCCTACCCCAAGCTTAAAAATTTACATTGTCCCCAATGTAAACAATCAAGTTGGAGAGAGGAGAAAAAAATTAAATTAAAAATAAAAAATGGAACGGCTTACCGAGGCGGTGACGGGTGTTGGCTTTCATTTCAGTCAGAAACTGCTTGAAAGTTGGGTTGCTTTTTCTTGTCTTCTTGCTCCTCCCTCCTTCCTTCTTACCCTGGAATCACTTGGCAATTTTATTAGTAAAAGAAAACTCTTGATCTTCTCAAATTATTCAAGAGTTTAAAATCAAAAATAAAATCTAACTAAACAAAAAGGAAAAAGGAAAAGGAAAAGAAAAATTGGGTTGCCTCCCAATGAGCGCTTCTTTAATGTCACTAGCTTGACTTATTAAAAAGTATCCTAGGATCCTCCTCCCGGATCAAATGGAAATTGGGGTGGTGACTGTAGCAGTAATACAACTTTATTCTCAATTCCACCCAGCCATTGGGTGGAAATTCCATTGACCTCTACAATTATGAATTCACTTCCTCTCAGGTCAAGTGGAATTTTCAAGAGGAAGTTTTCCATACAAGTGGAAGGGGCTAACTTACCAGTGTCCACACATGCATGCAAGCCAACATAGTTATTTAATGCAGAAAATTCAGCATGCATGGTGGAGGGAATGATTTCTAAATGCCCTGCCTTCTCACTTGTTCCTCCCCAAGGATGCGCGAAAGGTAATCCCTCTTCTTGTGGTTCATCTACCACCACCTTTTCATCTTCATTGTGATCCATTCCCACAACCAGATTTTTCTCAAATGCTGATTCTTGTGGCTCTATGGGAATCATACATGGTGGTGGAGGTGGCAAATAGGAACAAAAGGTTTCCCAATCCTCCTCGGAGAAGTTGTATGTAAGCCTTCCCGTCGTATAATCAACTTGTGCGGGAGTAACATGGTCCATCAAATCCATGACGTCTCCCAAACACCAGTTGTCTTCCAAAACGCGACTGGAGGCTTCCTCATCAGGTGGATAATAAAAATTTTCCATGAATTTCGTCCACCTGGCACTACCAAAGCTCAAAACAAAAAGATCAAATATATACAGAAAATAAAAGAAATAAAAATGTCTAAATTAGTTGCCTCCTTTGTTACTAATGATATTGGCAAAACCAATCCCCGGCAACGGCGCCAAAAACTTGTTGACGATCTCTGGGCAAGTATACCCAGTCGTGCAAGTAATACGGTGGTAAGACCGGTTATCGTATCCACGGTGATTGGATGTCAGGTACCAATTCGCAAACTCGGCAACTATGTAGACTAAACTATTAATCAAGAGAAAGTAAAACAACAAAAGAAAAGGGAATAAAATCTTTTTGGCTTTTTGGGGACTTTTGACAAACACTTGGAGTGCAGAAAGGATATGTTGGGACTAGACTTCACCAAACCTCTAACTCATGCACTATCAGGACTAGATACCTCCCATTCATGCTTCAGATATTAAAATCAATCCACTAAACTACTCAAACCCCGATTCCTCGGATGGCAAGAGCCTAAATCCACTAATAGATCCTAATTCCTTAGGTGGCCTAGATTAATGAATTTGCATTAAGATTAGGGATCATGCGATTACTAATAAACCTAGTTCCATTCCTAGATACAAGGCTTACTAGGTGATTAAATTCAGTTCCGGTTCTGATACGAACGTCCCCATTGCACACCAAAACACAAATCAAGTCATGGGGGTGCTAGCCACAACAAGCATTAAGCACAGAAAATTAACCACTAATATGAAGACATGAACATAGAATAATCAGTCAAGATAAATACATAAACATCAGTTTGGTTACATCTAATCCCAACAACAGGGATTTAACTACTCATAAACAAAGAAAACCAAACCAGAGAAATAGGAGAAGAGGAGAGAAGAGGCTCCATGTGAGCTTTCCTTCTTCTTCAAAGCAACCCCTCTTGGCTCCCTTCTAGGGTTGAAACCCTAGCCCAGCTGCAGTCTCCAAATGCCTCCAAATGGACCCTAAAAACTCTCCCAGTTCTGTCTGCTGCGTTCTTATTTATAGGTCTGCTGCGCGTCACGGCCGTGATGGCCATCACGGGCAGGCCGTGACGCGTTCTGTCCAAGGCGTGTTTGCACAAAATGAAGTCTCGCGAGGCGAGCTAGGTTTCGCGTCGCGAAATCCTAATTTTCTGGTTGGTCACGGCCGTGATGTCTATTACGGGCAGGCCGTGACAGTCTCTGACTTTTGCCTTCTGCTCTGCTTGATCACGGCCGTGATGGTCATCACGGCCAGGCCGTGATGGGCTCTGTTTGGCTCATATTCTTCACTTTTCAAGCTCTATTTCATCCAAGCTCCACCATGGCTGATTTTGATCATTTTTTACATTGAATTCCTGCAAAACAACACCAAGACACCGCTTCACCCGTTCCAAGGGAAAATCTAACTAAAATCAACTAAAGAATGCCTAATCTATATGAAAAATGCATGCAAATATGTACAGGAAACATCATGTAAAATCACACTATCAACTCTCACTCAAGGTTCATATCTCCAAAGAATCAATAGAAAGTGATGAAGATGAACACCTTGATGAAAGTGAAGAATCCGAAGAAAAAGACATGGGATTGCTTGTGAGGAAATTTAGAAGATTCATCAAGAAGAATAGAAATAAGAAGCAATTTAGTTTTCCTACCAAAAAGAACACGAACAAAGGTGAAAGCTCTTCCTCAACAATCAAATGCTTTGAATGTGGAAAGCTTGGACACTACAAAAATGAATGTCCAAAGCTACAAAAGAAAGAAAAGTATGAGAAGAATGACAACAAAGAGAAGAAAGGAAGAAAGCCTAGAAGAGCATACATAGCCTGGGAAGAAAATGATATGGATTCCACTAGTAGTGAATCTGAAAATGAAGAAGCCAACCTATGTCTCATGGCTAATCAACAAAGTGATAGTGAAACCGAGGTAAATGATTCTTCTCCTACCTATGATGAGTTACAAGATGCTTTTGATGAATTGCATGAAAAATATGTTAAAATTGGTAAACAACTTATATCTTCTAAGAAGATCATCGCAAAACAATGTAGTGACTATGCATCTTTACATATAAAGCTTAAAGAACTAGAAGCTGAAAATTCACAATTACTTGCATCTAGTTCAATTTGCACCAAATGTACTACACTAGAAAAGGAAGTTGAAAAATTGAATACAACTCTATCTAAGTTTACTTTGGGTAGAGATAACTTGAATGCCATATTAGGACAGTAAAATGGTGTGTATGACAAAGCTGGAATTGGATATAAGCCAATGGTACATGAAAAATCTTTTAAGAAGCTTTTTGTTCCACCTATTTCCTCAACTAGTCCTTTCGTTAAATGCTATTATTGTCTAAAGAAAGGTCATACAGCTGCTACTTGTAGACTTAGAAAGAACATTCATGTTGGCATTAAACAAATTTGGGTTCCAAAAGGAACTTATGTTGCTACTAACACCAAAGGACCCAACCATATTTGGGTACCTAAAGGAAAAGGATAAAAAAATATGTTTTGTAGGTGTGTTTGAAGGCCAAAACCTCAAGCTGGTTTTTGGACAGTGGCTGCTCCAAACACATGACCGGAGACATCACACAATTTACATCTTTCACTCCCAAGGAAGGTGGAAATTTCACCTATGGAGACAACAACAAAGGAAAAATTCTTGGTGTTGGAACAATAAGAAAAAGTCCAGCAATCAAGATTGAGAATGTTCTCTATGTGGAAGGACTCAAACACAATCTACTAAGTATAAGCCAATTATGTGATAAAGGCTACAAGGTAAACTTTAACTCAAATTTGTGTATGATCGATTCTATTCATGATAATAACATAAAATTGATTGGAAATAGAATCAATAACATCTATATGCTAGACATAGACAATTTAATTTCCAACGATGCATGTTGCTTAATTTCCAAAGAAGATGAAAATTGGCTTTGGCATAGGAGAATAGCTCACATTCATATGGATCACTTGAATAAATTGATTTCCAAAGAAATTGTAATCGGTTTACCAAATAAAAAGTTTGTTAAAGAAGGCCTATGTGATGCATGCCAAAAGGGTAAACAAGTGAAAACCTCATTTAAGGCTAAAAACACTGTTTCAACTAGTAGACCCTTACAATTGCTGCACATGGACCTTTTTGGACCTTCTAGGACAAAAAGCTTTGGTGGAAATCTCTATGCTCTTGTAATTGTTGATGACTTCTCTAAATCACTTGGACCTTTTTCTTAGCACAAAAGAATGAAGCTTTTAAAGCTTTTAAGAAAATGGCTAAGGTTGCTCAAAATGAGAAAGATGTGAAAATTGCTTCAATTAGGAGTGACCTTGGAGGATAATTCCAAAATGAGAAGTTTGATAACTTTTGTGATGAACATGGTATAAAACACAATTTTTTTGCACCTAGAACTCCACAACAAAATGGATTAGTTGAGAGGAAAAATAGGTCACTTGAAGAAATTGCTAGAACCATATTAAGTGACTCTAATTTACCAAAGTATTTTTGGACTGATGATGTGAGTACTGCATGTTATGTTTTGAATAGAGTTCTAATAAGGCCAATTTTGAAGAAAACTCCATATGAACTTTACAAGGGAAGAAAACCTAACATTTCTCATTATCATGTCTTTGGCTGTAAATGTTTTGTGCTAAATAATGGCAAGGATAATCTTGGGAAATTTGATCCCAAAGCTGATGAGGGTATTTTCCTAGGTTATTCATTAACTAGCAAAGCATATAGAGTGTTTAATAAGCGTACTTTACCAATGGAAGAATCTGTTCACATAACGTTTGATGAGTCTAACCCCAAAAGGTTGGGAAAGGACATTTTTGATGATGCAGAAACTCTTGAGGATGAAGTGAAATCTGATGAAGGAAAGGAGAGCAACAAGGAAAAAGTAGATGAAGAAAGCAATAAAGAACCTCAAGCAGAACTTCAACAAGAAAATCTTCCTAAGGAGTGGCAAGCTTCAAAGAATCATCCCCTAGACAATATCATTGGTGAGATCACCAAAGAGGTAACCACTAGAAACTCTTTAAGGAATATTTACAATGCCATGGCGTTTGTGTCTCAAATAGAACCAAAATGTGTTGATGATGCTATTAATGATGAACATTGGATGATTGCAATGCAAGAGGAGTTAAATCAATTTAAAAGGAACAAAGTTTGGGATTTAGTTCCAAAACCCAAAAGTAACCAAATAATCGGAACTAAATGGGTGTTTAGAAACAAAATGGATGAGAATGGAATAATAGTAATAAACAAGGCTAGACTAGTAGCTGAGGGATACAATCAAGAAGAAGGAATTGATTATGATGAAACTTATGCTCCCGTAGCTAGATTAGAAGCGATAAAAATGCTCTTAGCCTATGCTTGTATAATGAACTTTAAACTGTACCAAATGGATGTGAAAAGTGCCTTTTTAAATGGAATAATACAAGAGGAAGTATATGTAAGCCAACCCCCTAGCTTTGTTGATGTTGAGTTCCCAAATCATATCTATAAACTGACTGAAGCCCTCTATGGACTCAAGCAAGCTCCTAGAGCTTGGTATGAGAGGTTAAGCAATTTTTTCTTAGAGAAAGGCTTTAAAAGAGGAAAAGTTGATACAACACTATTTACTAAAACAAAAGCACACAATATCTTACTTGTTCAAATATATGTTGATGACATTATCTTTGGTGCTACTAATGAGTCTTTATGCAAGGAATTTTGTGAACTAATGCAAAGTGAATTTGAAATGTCCATGATGGGAGAACTTACCTTCTTTCTTGGACTTCAAATTAAACAATGCCAAGATGGAACCTTCATAAGCCAAACAAAGTATTGCAAGGAACTACTAAAGAAGTTTGGAACCGAAAGCGCAAAGGAAATGTCAACACCAATGAGTCCAGCCTGCTACTTGGACAAAGATGAACATGGTAAATCTATAGATGTATCCAAGTATAGAGGTATTATCGGATCCTTACTTTATCTCATTGCAAGTAGGTCAGATATAATGTTTAGTGTGTGTATGTGTGCAAGGTATCAAGCTAATCCTAAAGAATCACATCTTACTGCAGTTAAAAGAATCATTAAGTATCTCTTAGGAACAAAAGAAATGGGGATGTGGTATCCCAAGGGATCCACTTGCACATTAATATGATATTCCGACTCTGACTTTGCTGGATGCAAGTTAGATAGGAAGAGCACAAATGGAACATGCCATTTATTAGGAAATTCCCTAGTGTCCTGGTTTAGTAAAAAGTAAACTAGTGTGGCCTTATCCACAGCTGAAGCAAAATATGTTGCAGCTGGGAGTTGTTGTGCTCAAATCCTATGGATGAAACAACAATTAATTGACTATGGTGTTTATCTGGATCATATAGCAATAAAGTGTGATAACACGAGTGCAATTAATCTAACAAAGAACCCAATTATGCACTCAAGAACCAAGCATATTGAAATTAGGCATCATTTTATCAGGGATCATATTCAAAGTAGTGATGTTATGATTGAACATATAGATACAACCAAGCAATTAGCTGATATATTCACCAAACCACTAAATAAGGAGAGTTTCTTCTTTATAAGAAGGGAACTTGGCATTATTGATCCTCAAAATAATTGATAACAGATGGCAAGAGAGGCAGCACAAGTTGCTGAAAATTATGAAGGACATGGGCAAGATGCTTTTATCTAGTCTCAGTTTAGACTAAGTGTCTTTAAGTGACTGTAGTTTTTTTTTTTTTTGATTTAAGTGTTTTGGATGTTTTGATGTATTGCATAAGTTCTGAAATGATTTATTATCAATGAACATAAGACTGCTTTTCAGTTTGATTTCAATATTCTCCACAGTTTCTTTTTGATAATGACAAAGGGGGAGAAAGATGAACCATAAAGATGAACCATACAACTATTAATTCTATCTTGCATTTACTGTAAAAAAAAATTCTCTGATATGTAATTTTTTTTTCTCTGATACCTAAGTATGAACTGCTTTGAAAAGACATACTTGAACTTATAATAAATGCAAGATGATTTTTTTTTTCTCTTCCATGATAATGATATGATAACACTTGATTTTTTGAAAGATATCAATGACACATGGGGAGGATGAAAATGACTCAAGAACCATGCTTACTGAATAGCTGCACTCTGATTTCTTAATAACTAAGGATAAGTATGGTAAGGTTTGTCATAATCAAAAAGGGGGAGTTTGTAAGACTAAGCCCTCATTCATGTTTTGATGTATGACAAACAAAGTGTATTTTGAATAAGATTTTTAATTTTGACTACGTACTCATTTCGTGTTAAGTTGCATGCAAGATCACTCGTCCAACAAAGCAAAACAAGCGCTCGTCCAACACAGGGATAATATAAGTGCTCATCCAATGAAGTGAACTAAGAAGACGTCCAACAAAGTAAAAAAAAATGACGTCCAATGAACCACTAAAGAGCTCGTCCACTAAAGTACCGTTTGGAGCGCATCCACTAAAATACAACAAAAACATGTCCACTGAAGTACAACAAGAAGAGCACGTCCACTGAAGTTCAACAAAAAGAGCTCGTCTAACAAGAAGAGTGCGTCCACTGAAAGTAATAGAAGAGCTCGTCTACTGACGTGGCACTTGGAGCTCATCTACTGAAGAAACAGAAGAGCTTGTCTGCTGACGTGGCACTTGGAGCTCGTCTACTGAAAGTAACAGAATCACGCGTCTACTGAAGTAAAAAGGAGAGCTCGTCTACTAATAGTGGCAAAAGGAGGTCGTCTACTAATGATATGCGCTTTGGACTTGCTAAGATCTTAATGAGAAGCTCCGCCAACTAACATGGCATATAAAGCTCATCTACTAATTGGAGCTCATCCAATTACCTTGTGTTAGCACTCTCGTCTACCAGTTGGAGCATGTCCAATTACCTTGAGCTAGTACTCCCGTCTGCTGACGTGGCAAATGGACGCGGCTATTTTTCTCTTCAAATAAAAACGGATATATTACTCTTCAAAGAAAAAAAGGCTTGGCTATCCTTTCAGATGGAAACAATTAATTTTCAAGAAGGACGCAAACTCTACAAAGATCAACAGAATCTCATTTCAAGAACAAGAATCAAGAAAGCAGATTTTGTTAAATCAGATCCAAATCTGTTTTAAATGATCCCAACGGTTATAATTTGTCTTCTATATAAAGAGGGATCAAAGTAACACTTTTCAACACAACACATACAATAACAACAACACAACTCATTCTGATTGTGAAACTACGAAAGATCCAAAGTGCTTTATCTCTGAGAAAAGTGTGATAGTAGTTAGAACTTCAATTTGTATAATCAGACTTTTAGAGTCTTTCTTCTACTTAATTCTTTTCGTGAATTAGTGTGATTAAGAGAAGGTATCTCTTAGGCTTTAACAAGGATAGAAGGGATCCTTGGGTATAGAAAAGCTAGTGTGCTTTCTGGTGATTTTTCAAGCAAGGAGGTTATCCTTGTGTTGCTGTAATTAGAATTGTGTAATTGCTGATTATAGTGGAGAAAATCACAGAGGTGTGGGACTGGATGTAGGCTTACCAGAGGAGGTAGCCGAACCAGGATAAATCGGTTTGCGTGTTCTTCTCATCTCTAAACTCCATATACTTGTTAACTTGAATCTTTAATCTGCAATCTGTGTTGAAATCTGTTGTTACTACTTATAATTCTTCTTGTCATCATTACTTGTTCCATAACCTGATTCTTGGGAATTAAAATTGAGTGAAAGCCAATTTTCTTTAAAGAAACATTATTTTGCTTTAAATTGTTGAAAAAGTTTTCAATATCTCAATTCACCCCCCCCCCCCTCTTGAGACCGTAGCCACTACCAACACATACCCATCAGACACAATACCTTCTTCGTCACATAGTTACGGTCAGGCAATGTGTTGCCCCTCTGGAATTAAGTCTTTCAACAATTCAAGCAATTCGGTGAAGATTTTATCTCTCCAACCATTTCTTGCCTTCACACTGATCAATTTTAACACCGCCGACAACTGTGTATGAGCATTACACCCCGGATACAATGGCTTATCCGCATCACTGCACAATCTTTCATACACATGTGCTTGCTAAAAATATCCTTGTCCAATCTCACGGATCATGTCCTCTACTCGATCATCCTCCATATCTATGTCAACTTCCTCACTTTAGGAGACACTTGGCTTGTTATTTAACAACACATCACCATGCTGTATCCATCTTATATAATTCAAGCAAATTCCAAAACAAATAAGATGAGTGTGTATATCCTTGACCGTACATTTCCTTGTATTCAAACATTTGACACAAGGACAACAGAACATTCCATTACTATTAAGAACATTTCTTTGAGCAAATTCTATAAACTCTCCCACTCCCTTTAGATACTCATCATTCGTTTACAAACCATCCAACTACGACCCATAGCTAGATAGGTTCTGTAGACATACACACATATATCCAATATAAGCACAATAGGGGAGATTGGAAAAGCACTAGTATTTGAAAACCTAACAACCATATATGTCTTAATTGAGTAATTGGCTAAAACATCATCCTAACATTATGTGGACGGTGAAGTCCTAGATGGTGGAAGTATGTGAACGGTGTGTTGACTATAATAAATGTATATGGACGGTGGAGTCATATTCATTGTATTCTCAATTTCATTGTATCTTCTCTCCTAGGACTTAGCATAGGCTTTTAATGTTCTAGGAATCAAATAGATACTCAAGTGTATATATATCGTAGTCCTATTCATTGAAAAAGACAAGTGAAATATACATCATATTTTCTCATGGTATCAGAGCACGATCTTAACCATCCCTAACCTAGCGTCGCCAACCATGGGAGAGAACAAGCCAGAAGGTTCGGTCACCAGTTTGGTCGAAGGGCCTGCTCTTCCTATCACTGGTCACAAATTGAATGGCCAAAACTACACCCAATGGGTGCGGTCAGTCAAGATCTTCCTTCAAGAAAAAGGGAAGGAAGGTTACAACACAGAGGACTCAAAGAGCCCAGACAAAGGAGACCCTAACCTCAACAAATGGTAACTGGAAAACAATTTAGTCATGTCATGGCTGCTCAACACCATGACCAATGAAATTGGGGAAAATTTCATGTACTATGACACCGCCAAGGAGATGTGGGATGCGGTGAAGCAAACCTACTCAAATGTGGACAATACGTCTATGACACAAAAAGGTACAGCTGCAATGGCACAAAAAGGTAATTTCTTGCATGCTCTATATACTAGAAAAGGAAAACCAAAATCATGGATCAGTGACTCAGGAGCCTCAGATCACATGACCTGAGACATAACTGTATTTAACAGCTATTCTCCATGCCCAAATAATTACACAGTTCGAATAGCTGTTGGTACTCTTTCTAAGGTCATGGGTAAAGGTTCAGTTATTATCTCACAAAATATTACCCTGAATTCAGTCCTTTATGTGCCTAAACTTGACTGTAATTTGATGTCCATTAGCAAAATGACAAGAGATTAGAAGTGTGTCGCTAAATTCTTCGCTAACATGTGTGAATTTTAGATTTTGGAGTCGGGGAAGACGATTGGCAATGCTGAATAGTGTGCTGGATTCTACCTCCTCCAAAGAGAAGAGTCGAAAACAGAACCCAAGGCCAACTCTTGTGCAATAGTTCCTCCAAATAGTGAAAAGTCTGTAATGTTATGGCACTATCGGCTAGGCCACCCAAATTTTATGTACCTAAAAAAAATGTTTCCCACATTATTCAAAAATCAGAATTTGTTTCAATGTGAAATTTGCCAATTGTCCAAACATACCCGCAGTTCCTACCCGCCTCAACCCTATAAACCCTCTCAACCTGTCTCCCTCATTCACATCGATGTATGGGGTCTAGTAAGGGTCAGTAATGTCACTGGGTCAAGATGGTTTGTCACCTTCATTGACGATCACACACGGGTTACCTGGGTTTTCCTGATGAAGGAAAAAATCAGAAGTTGGAAGAATATTTGAGTTGTTTCATACTATTGTACAAACATAATTCCAAAGCAGAATTAAGGTGCTTAGGAGTGACAATGGTCGAGAGTACTATCACTCTGCACTAAATTCCTACCTTCATAAACATGGAATCATACACCAGAGCTCATGTGTAGATACCCCTCAGCAAAACAGGGTCGCCGAGAGAAATAATAGACATCTCTTAGAAGTAGCCAGATCTCTCAAGTTAGCTACAAACGTACCCAACCAATTTTGGGGAGAAGTTGTCCTCTCTGTAACCTACCTTATAAACATAATGCCATCCTGAATCCTCAACTTTAACTTCACTCACTCTACTCTCCAAACCTCTTATCCAACCTGCTGTATCCTTACATCCATTCCTTTGAAAATATTTGATGTTCAACTTTTGTCCACAACCTAAACCCTCATCGCAGCAAACTTGACCCGAAATCCATCAAATGCATTTTCCTTGGCTATTCTCCTAACCAAAGGGGGTACAAATGCTATTCACCACAAACCAGAAAGTTTTACCACACCATGGATGTCACCTTTTTTGAAAATCGGCCTTATTACCCCAAAGTTGGAATTCAGGGGGAGAATACATATCCAACTGAAGTGGTAGAATCCCAACTTTTGAGATTTGAGCTAACCGAATCTGTCCCAAATGCAGAACCAGTCGAGACTGCATCCGAACCACAGGAAACTGCAGCAGAAAATGCAATAGACACTGAACGGGAAATGCTATATAAACTATTGTTTTGGCTTCAATGACTTAAGAGGGGGGGGGGGGGGTGAATTGAGTTTTCTTAAAATATTTCTCTCTTTAAAACTTTTCACAAAATTTTTCAAATCAGAGTTACAGATTTGTGGCCTCGGGATCTTTTACAAAATCAATGAAGGGTTTATATAAAATCTTGAATAAAAGGTGATGAGGATAAGAAAGATAAATAACAAGTTATGCAAGTTTCATATACAAGCATTAACAATCAAGAACAAACTTGCAGGTTTCAGTTTCAGTCTTAGTTCAGTTTCAGCAATCAAGAATGGTTTTTATCAACTCAGTTTTGAACGCAGATAACACAGTCTTGATTACAATCAGACTCAGGTTTCAATTCAGTTTATACATATCAAGAAAAGAAATTATATTGAACTTTAAACATCAAAATCACAGGTTCTTGATCATAAACAAAAAGTAAAGGAGTTTGAGTTTAGAGATACTACACAACCAGATTTATCCTGGTTTAGTCAACTCCACCGTGATCTACATCCAGTCCCCACTCCACCTGTGGGATTTCACACACTAACACACAAGCTTTGTCAGGTAGCTTGAAAAACCTTTATACCACAGAGCACTCCTTCACCTCGAGATACCACATTCTTGTGAAGAGCCTTAATGTTCTTCCTTAGGGATACCTCACCCTAATCACTCAGAGAGACTCCCTCTCTCTTTACAATCGAAAATTAAAAATAAAAGTTGATTCCTAACTCTCAATAGTCAGATAAAAAAATTGAAGCACTTACGAGTATTGAAACACTCTTTTCACAATAAGCTCAAGAAAGATGATGAATGATTTTCACAATTGATTTCTCAAATCGATTTCGTAAAACTGTGATATGTCATTGTTGTTATGTTTTTTATATGATATCGTTCTTATGAAAGTGTTCCTTTGATCCATTTTTATATAGAAAACAAGTTATAGTCGTTGGGATCAATCAAAACATATTTGGATCTGATTATCAGAATCTATTTTCTTGATTCTGGTTCTTGAAATAAGATTCTGATAGTTCTTATAAAATTCACGTCCATCTTGAAAATAACCGCGTCCATCTAGCCATTAAGATTTTACATTCGGACGGGCTAGTAGACGAGCTCCATATGCCACGTCATTGGACGGATCTTCTCATTAAGATCTTAGCAAGTCCAAAGACTTGTGTAGACGAGCGCTTCTGTCACTTTAGTGGACGAGCACTTTCGTCACTTTAGTGAACGAGCACTTCTGTCACTTTAGTGGATGAGAACTTCTGTCACTTTAGTGGACTAGCGCTTCTGTCACTTATGTTGGACGAGTGCTTCTGTCACTTTAGTGGACTAGTGCTTCTGTCACTTATGTTGGACGAGTGCTTCTGTCACTTCATTGGACGAGCGCTTCGATTACTTGTGTTTGGAGGAGCGCTTGTATTACTTCAGTGTTGGACGAGCACTTTGTATTACTTCAGTGTTGGACGAGCGCTTTGGACGAGTACTTCTTATTTCCAAAAATCATTTTCATTAACGAAAACTTATTCCTTTTAATGCAGGTTATGAAAAATGATTTTCTTCATGCATCTTTTTGATTGAGCTTCTTTGTGACTAAGAGATTTCTTTCTCTTACAAATCATCTAAGACTTAAATCTAATTTCTCCGTTAAGATTTTGTCTTGATGATTCCTTTGATCTCTGTCATTGCTCTTTGACTCCTCCATGTAGCTCTTTCGATTCCTTTAAGTTCTTCCTTGAATATTTTCCTTGTCTTTGCTCATTGAACTTGTTGATTACTGCTTGATACATGTCTTTACAATTTGACACTAAAACACTTTCATACACATTAAATTGTATTTGTCATATATCAAAATCTCTAAGTCATTGAGTCTTACAGAAACTGCACTGGAAATTAATGACTTGGAGCTAGCGGCTGTGGTTTTTGCACTGAAAATCTGGAGGCATTATTTGTATGGAGCAATGTTCAATGTTTTCAGTGATCACAAAAGCTTGAAGTACTTGTTTGATCAAAAGGAGCTCAATATGCGACAGCAACGTCGGTTGGAATTTCTGAAGGATTACGATTTCCAACTACAGTATCACCCTGGGAAAGCAAATGTAGTAGCGGATGCCTTGAGTAGAAAATCAATGCATGCGTCTGCAATGATGGTCAAAGAGCAAGAGTTGGTAGAGCAATTCCGAGATATGCAGTTGACAATTGAAATGTCACCAGGAAAGCTTTGCTTAGGTATGATTACTATTTCCAATGAATTGATGGAACAAATACAAGAAAAACAAGAAAGTGATCAATACCTACAAGAAGAAAGGGAATTAGTGCGACAAGGAGCAATACCAGAATTCAAAGAGGGAACCGATGGAATCCTAAGATTCGGAGAAAAGGATTTGTATACCGGACGATTCCAAGCTCATAAAGTTGATTCTGGAGGAAGCTCAGAAGAGTAAACTAAGTTTACATCCAGGAGCAACAAAGATGTATCAAGATCTCAAGCGGTTGTATTGGTGGTACGGGATGAAGAGAAACGTGATGGAATATGTCGCTTCCAGTCTAGTTTGTCAAAAAGCTAAGACGGAACATCAAAGACCATCGGGAATGCTACAACCTTTGAACATTCCAGAATGGAAATGGGATAGTATCGCGATGGATTTTGTGACAAGTTTTCCAAAGACCCGAAAGGGACATGATACGATATGGGTAATTGTTGATCGACTAACCAAGTCGGCTCACTTTTTTCCTATCAACATAAAGTATTCAAGCTCAGTTATATATCGAGGAGATTGTCAGACTACGTCGTGTACCTTCGAGTATTATTTCGGATCGAGATCCGAGGTTTACGTCAAGATTCTGGCAAAGTCTACAAGAATCACTTAGAACAAAACTCAGATTGAGTTCTGCATATCATCCACACACGGGTGGACAATCAGAGAGGACAATCCAATCACTTGAAGACTTACTGAGAGCTTGTGTGTTGGAGCATACTGGAAGTTGGGATGAATTTCTACCGTTGATAGAATTCACCTACAACAACAGTTTCCACTCGAGCATAGGAATTGCACCCTATGAAGCTTTATATGGTCGACGATGTAGAACACCTTTGTGTTGGTACCAAGATGGAGAAAGTTTTGTGTGGGTACCAAACATTGTGTAACAGACAACGAAAAAGGTGAAAATGATTCAGGAGAAAATGCGGACAACTCAGAGTCAACAGAAGAGTTATGCGGATAAGAGACAACGACCTCTAGAGTTTGAGGAAGGCGGTCATGTGTTTTTGAGAGTCACGCCTATGACTGGGGTTGGAAGGGTAATTAAATCCAGGAAACTTGCCCCTAAATTCATTGGACCCTACCAAATTCTTCGTCGAGTAGGTCCTGTAGCTTACCAAATTGCTTTACCGCCTTTTCTTTCAAATCTTCATAGTGTTTTTCATGTGTCTCAATTACGAAAGTATATTCCTGATCCTCGTCATGTCATAATTAGAGCTGTCAAAACTGACCCGGCACGACGGGCCAGCCCGTTTAGCCCGAAAAAAATGACGGGCTGGGTTACTAAAATTAAAGCCCAGTTGATTTTTGGCCCGGCCCAAAAATTTGTTGGCCCATCAATGCCTAGCCCGAAACGGGCTGGGCCAGCCCGCCGGCCCGAATGCCTTTAGCATTTTAGGCAGCCTTGTTGGCCCTAAACCCCGAAATGCCTGTAGCCTTTTTATCAAACCTAGTTTCCTGTTTATCCTTTTATCAATTCAAACCAACTGTGCTCTGTGCGTCATCTTGCTCTGCCTGCGTCTCACTCTCTCTGCATCTGTACTGCACTACTGCAAGTCTGCAACCTCACCGGCTCACCGCCCTCTCTCCGTCTCTGGCTCTCTGGCTCTCTGCGTCGCCTTCTCTCCGTCTCTGGCTCTCTGCGTCACTGCCACCGCTCTCTCTCTGTCTCTCTTCGTTGCCAACCTCACATCTGGATCTGGTAGATCTTCTTTTTCTTCTTCTTAACAGTAGTATGAATGATATGCGGAGAGTTCTCTTGACCATTTTGATTTTGATTGTGGTGTTGAGTTTCCATGGTCACTGATGAGTAGATTATATTCCTTTTACTTTTTATGCCCTACATCTGTTCGTTTATTTGATGCTTTGGCTTTTGTGGGTACTTCTTCCAAACTTGCTACTTTAGTGGTTAATGTTTTGAAAATAACCTGTGTTGATAGTCTCTTTGGATGAGGATTCGATCCTCTCATGTTACTCACTAACACATATGGCTTAAAAATTGAATGTTGAGTCTCTTTGTTTTGGCATGTTTTGGCATGTTTTTCAGTGTTGTTGAGTTTGATTTTGCGTGGGGCTCAAAATTGGGAATAGATACATGAGCCCGTATTGGGAATTGGTAGCTACTAGGTAGACCAGTACGTAGGTGTTTTTTTGGAGGACTCTTGGTCAGATTGCAACGGTTTAATGTGAGTATATATGATGTCATGTTCATATATATAAATGTGTGTGACTGTGTAGTTCTAGTTCTATCTGATCTTGTTCTTCTTCTATTGTTTCATTACCATTCATTTTGATGGAGGATTGCAGTTGCTTCTTTTGACCATTGTTATATCTATACTAGAACAGTGGATTTGACCATTGACCAACAATCCTTCATTCATAGATAATTATCAACTCTGCTACCAATTAAAAGTAATATACATAGAAACCCAATGTATACTGGTTGACTACGGTTACAACTTCCAATCAAAATGAATTTTACTCACTAACTCTCATGAGAACAAATCAAATAAGAATTTTACTCACTAACTCTCATGTTATTCGATTCTCTTTGGATGATAGTCTCTTCCAATACGGGCTCATGTATCTATGTCCTTAGTCTCTCCCAGATGATGTTTTTTTTTATGATCTTTGAATTAGATTGTCCATGGAGAATATGATTCACATTGATTTATTAACTTGATTTGGTTGTTTTAAACCTTTTTTTTTCTGAATAATACAGCTTTTGAATATGAGTAATCATATGCCTAATGCTGGAGAGGATTGCAAAATTATTGAGGTAGATGATTCAAAACCTGCCAAAGAGGATGATAAGGTTGAACCACGACAGAAAAAGGCTAAAACAAATAGCTCAAATGCTTGGAAGCACTTTGAGAAACTTCCTTTGACTGAAGACGGAAAAGAAACGTGTAAATGCAAAGGTTGTGGGAAGGTATACAGTTGTCCAGCTAGCGGAGGTACATCTCACTTAAATCGTCATATTGCTAATTGTGTAAAGATTCCTAAATTTGATAATGTGGGGACTATGATGCTTGACTATACTACCAAAATGAGGTCTAGAAAACTTGATGATAATGTTGTTCGTGATTTGATGGCGCAAATGATTATATTGCATGATCTTCCATTTCAATGTGTTGAGTGGCATGGATTTAGAACGTTATGTCAATATATTTCTTTTGGTGAGGCTACTAATATTTCTAGAACTTCTATTACTAGGGATGTGATGAAGATTTACATGCATGAAAAAGAAAGATTGAAAAATCAATTGGCTAGACATAATGGGAGAGTTTGTTTGACCTCTGACTGTTGGACTTCTTGCACTACTCGTGGCTATATCACTCTAACTGCTCACTTTATTGATGAGAATTGGAAGTTAAACAGTAAGTTGTTAAACTTTTGTCATTTGGAACCCCCACATACCGGTCATGAGCTATCAAGGAAGGTGCTTGAGTTTTTGAAAGAATGGGGAATTGAGAAAAAAGTTTTTTCAATTACTTTAGACAATGCTTCCTCTAATGGTCTCATGCAAAAGTTCTTGAAAAGTCAACTTTGTTTGTCAAATAATTTATTGTGCAATGGAGACTTTTTTCATATTAGATGCTGTGTACATATCCTAAATATCATTGTTCAAGAAGGATTGAAGGTAGCAAGTGCCGCATTGCACAATATTAGAGAAAGTATAAAGTATGTGAGGGGTTCGGAATCAAGAATGAAACTATTTAATCAATGTGTTGAAGGGATTGGTGGCATTGATACTAATGTTGGCTTGCGCTTAGATGTGTCCACTAGATGGAACTCTACTTATTTAATGCTTGGGAGTGCAATTAAGTATAGTCGTGCTTTTGAAAGCTTGGGTAATCAAGATGAGCATTATAAGCATTGTCCAACAAATGAAGATTGGGAAAGAGGAAAGAAGATTTATGAATTTTTAGAACCTTTTTATGAAATCACCAAAATGTTTTCCGGTTCTAAATATCCTACATCCAATTTGTATTTCATGCAAATATGGAAGATTGAGGTTCTATTGAAAAATAGTAGATCAAGTCAAGATTATGTGATTAGTGATATGGCTTTAAGAATGATGGAAAAGTTTGATAAGTATTGGAATGAGTGTAGCACAATTCTTGCTTTAGGATGTGTTCTTGATCCTAGGTTGAAGTTGCAAATGCTTAAATATGCTTACTCTAAACTTTATTCCAACAAGCTTTTGGTTGATGAGAAGTTAAGTGTTGTGAAGAATGCTTTGTATGAACTTTTTAATCATTATGACAACAATTTGGAAGTTCATAATCCTATGATGGATGCAAGTACTTCCACTCAAACTTGTCAAGAAGGGACAAATATTTCAACATTGCCAGCAGACTATGATGTAAGTTATTGTACTTCAACAAACTTATTCATCTTTCATCTATTGTATTTGTTTTAATCTTTTAGTGATTATTTGATAGGAATTTGAAGCAGAAGAGAGTAAAGAAACTTTGTTGAATGGAAAATCTGAACTTGACCTCTACTTGGAAGAATCAAAACTTGTGGGTCACAAGGATTTAGATGTTTTGGATTATTGGAGGGATAATAGCCATAGATTTCCTGATTTAGGAAGGATGGCTAGTGATATATTGAGTATTCCAATTACCACGGTGGCATCTGAGTCCACTTTTAGCATTGGAGGTCGTATTTTGAGTAAGTATAGAAGCTCTTTACTTTCAAAAAATCTGGAAGCTCTCATTTGTGCTCGCAATTGGTTACTTGGGTTCTCACAAGATGGTAAGAATATTTTTTGAAGCTCTTGTATAGCTTTGTTTTGTACTTTAAGTTACTACTATTATATGTTATTGTTATGGCTAAATGTATATTTTAATGTATAGGAGGATTGAGTTCTATTGATGGTGCGAATGAAAGGACAAACAAAGTCAATGATAAAAAGAATCCTTTGAATGTCATCGTTGAGGAGGAGGAGGAAGAAGAATGATGTTGAATGAAGATGATAAGCTTCAATGTTTTTTGAGATGGGATCCTACTTATGTTATGCCTTTATGTCTTTTTTTTTGTGACGAGATCCTCATCCTAATTTTTTTGTGTTATTTTGTTTGGTACATGACATATCCTATACTTTTCGTGTTACGGTTAAACTTAAATGTATGTTTTTTATAACGATGGATATTTATTATAACTATGGTACATGCATTTTTTATGTTAATTCATAAGTTATAACCATATGAATGGAATGGTAATGGAATTTGTTAGTTAATAAAATCAATTTTAAAAAACAATAAAAATAATTTTAAAAAAACATTATCGGCCCATGGGCTAGCCCGTTTGGCCCGCAGCCCAAGATAGGGGGGTGGGCTAGGAAATTAGCAAACCAGATTGATTGATTTTTTGGCCCACCTTGACTGAACTGCCATGGCCCGAACGGGCCGGCCCGAATGGGCTGGGCCAGCCCGTTTTGACAGCTCTAGTCATAATACCTGATAAAATTGAAAGATAACTTAACCTATGAGGCATTACCTGTGAGGGTCGAGGATCAAAGAGTGAAACAAATAAGTGGGAAGACAATTTCATTGGTTAAAGTGATCTGGAACGCAACGACGGCAGATGCTACATGGGAATTGGAGGACAAGATGAAGGAACAATATCCGCATTTGTTTTAAGGTAACTTTAATTTCGAGGACGAAATTCTTGTTAGAGGGGTAGTATTGTAACACCCGGTTTTTATTGTTTTTACTGTTTTTACGGTTTTTACCGTTTTGTTGTTTTTGTTGTTTTTACTGTTTTTCAATTATCGGTAGAATTTTAATTGTTCATAATTTTTATATTAGATCTAGAAAATTATTTTTAATAAAATAAAATCATAGTTATACTCTACTTTATGGTAGAAGCTTACGGTAAAAATTTGGGTTTAAAACTCAGACGAAACCCGGTCTGCGTTTTCACTAACAGTAAGATTTTACTGGTCAGAAAACTTAATTTTGACCCGTGAAAAAAATCGTTTAGGTTTATATTTTATTTCCAACCATAGTGGTTATTTTGAAAATTTTCAAAATAAATAGGTTATTATGAGTTATTCGAGAACGGTGGTGCAGAGACAAAACCCAACCCCGTACGGATAGGAGCAATGACTCATTTGTGATGACTCAAGGGGGTGAGTCATAGGGGTTAGTCACCATGCATTAAATGCATGTAATGATGACTTTTTAAGTGAAAAGCCCAAAATACCCTTAATCCTTCATTTTAACTACAAGTTTGCCATGAAACCGAATTACTCCTTGGACCCTTTTCTCCCTAGGAAGCTCACGGCCACACTTTCATAAGACACACTTGGCATTTCATTTTGCTCATTTGGTTCATGTTCTTCATTTTTCTCACCAAAAACTCTTAAGTCTTACACTTGATTTACAAAGTAAGTATACGTTGTTGTTGGTTTCTTCAAATTCCAAAGGTAGATCCTTGTGATTCATGATCATATCTTCCTTTCCTTTCACAACTTTTCTTCAAATCTCAAGTTTTTACAAATTTCAAATTCTTAGATCTAGAACTTCAAAAATCTCTAGAAAATCATAGAAAAATTCTTTTAATGTGATTCCAATTTCTATGATCTTCATGTGACTTCTATTTTCATTATCCAAAAGCTTGAAATTTTGGATATTTCAAGCTATTTTTTTTAGAGTTGACCGAACCATGCTCAAAATGGGTTTGGTAGTTTTTTTTCATTTTTAACTTGTTGTTTTGTTGATGATTTCATGGTTAGGTTTTGGTTGTGCAAAATCTTGAGTTCTAGGTGAACATCATCCTCTTCTTGCTTGAGTATCAAGTGGTCGACAAAGGTATGGGGGAGATTACCATCATCCTACCTTAGGGTAGACATGTTGATGGTTTAGTTAGTGTTATTTAGTGTAAATGGTCTTATAAATTATAAGTATATAATTTGTGTAATTTATTGATTTTTATGTGTGTGATCCTCTTGGAGGAATGGATTGATGTTTGTGTTTGTGGTAGAATTACTATTGATGTCGAATATGATTATATGATGCATGACTCCATGAGAAAATTATATAAATCACTTGTTTAGGCCATTCGACCTTGGCTGTTTAAAAGGGTTCCATGATGTGTTAAATTGTTTGAATAATTTTTATGAGAATTAAAAGAATATATAAGAATATAGAAATTGGTTTGGATTGATTTGGATGTGTATATTGAAAGTTATGGATTTATGAGTCCTTAGGGACTAAATTGAAATTTCTGAGAATTTCAGTGGCTGCACTGAAATTCGTGTTCTTGAATGTTAATATTGTAGTCCTTGATGAGACAAACCCATAGAAATTGGTTTGGTGTTAATTGGATTAATACATAAAAAGTTATAAGCTTTTTGGTGAAAAAAGACCTTTTTGCAATTATTGAAAAATATTTGGGGCAGAAAAGTGATTTCTGGGAAATTAGAGGGCAACTGAAAATTATTTCTAAATAAGTTGGTTTGGTGTGATTTGGAGTTATAAATAAAAAGTTATAAGGGTTTAAGTGAAAAAGAACTATTTTGTAATTAATGGAAGTTTAGGGACTAAAATGAAATTTTCGAAAATTAAAGTAATTGGACAGTTAGAAACTGTTTTTCATGTTTATAAAACTGTTCTAAAACTCCAAAATGATTTTTGAACGGTTAGAGTGTAAAATCGTTGAAAAAGGATTTACGCGATTTACAAAATGAACGACGTTCGGTCAAATTTTAGGAATTTTGTATAAATGATGTAAAATCAGTGTTTCAAATTTTTCACATGAGTAATATAACTTAGTAGAATAAGAAATTTGAGGTGAAGAACCATATCTTTAAAAGCTTGGCTTTTTAAGCCTAAATTAAGTAAAAAGCGGCAAAACCGTTGTTTAATGTTTTAAAGATTTTTGAGGAAATGTTTTGGAGAAATTGATACCTAAGCATCTTTGAGGGATATTACTCTTGAAAATGGATTTGATTTTATCTAAAGGTTTTGGTTTTAAGCCAAAAGGATTTTTGTCTTCCAAGACGAGATTTTACTGTAAAATATAAAAACCTAAGTTAAGAATGACTTAATGAAAATACGAACGTAATAATTTATGATGTGGGGTGGAACACGACCTTATGTCATAAAGTATGGATAATTTATTACCCATATTCCATAAAATTTAATGGACTCAGAATTATATGTTTTATTGAAAGCCAAAAAAAAAAGGCTCAACTAGAAAAGTACAGAGGAATAAATAATTGGACCTATGTTCCAATCTCATAATGTGCTAGGTTTCGTAATCAAGTATTCTAAGAAAACTTTGCACAAAGATGAAAGGTTACTTGAGAACTTTAGCTTGATGATTAAGTACCGGTGATTCGGACTTAAGGACATCCAGCATCTGTTACAGTACGTTGAAAAGATTCTGATGGAATCAAACTATGTCATCCGATGGATAGACGAGAAGAACGCATTTCCGGAAAATTTTACCTAAACACATAGTGAAACTATGTTCTGTAAGGCCGTTGTGCCTAGGAGATCGAGCTAACACTTTAATGCGGGTGTGAATTTCGTAGTGACGATCTATTGATGCTTGGGGGTGTCGGGGTATGAAATACTCATATAGGCCCAGTTGGTTGCTCTTCTGTGGCATGGTGATCTTGCAATACACCGACATACTCTACTAGACACTATGTATTTTCTGGTAGTGTAGGATGTTCCCTAAAAATCCAATTTGCACGTTGATGACTCTGAACGCATTCTATTGCCCAAGGCTGGCATAGTCCGGAATAATCCTCCGAACCACTCTCTCTGACTGTTTGTTAAAACCATGATATAGGGGATCAGAGGTCATTCCTCGACTCTTAGATGTCTCTTATCTAGGAAAAATGGTGCCTTGTGATTATGTTGTTGCGAAACATTATTATTTCTGTTGTGATGGATGAAATAGCTGTTTATTGATATTTGTATGTACCTGTGTGTCGTACCACTGCATTTCTGCGTTAAGTGTAAGATGAACGGAAATCTCACCTCATTTCTGTATTTTCTGGTTTGTTGTTTTCTATCTTGCGTTGGACGAAGATGACGACAACACTATTTCTCCATCACATCCTGCTGGAGTTTGAGCGTACTTGGAGACATGGACACCGTCTCGAAGGCTTTAGTATGATGGATTTTTCTCAGTATTTTATGTCTGGCCAGTCTCTTGTCTATGTTATATTTTATGGAGCTATGTATCTAAAGATATTATTATGATAAACATATTTCAGTCTGTTGTTATTTACTGGCGTTGGTATTTTCGCCTTCTTTCTGAATATGTATGACTGAAAATACTTGGAACTTGGTTTGTATAATATTGATGCATAAGTTGATATTATATGTTAAAGACTATGTATGGTATTATTGCGAAAGAGAAAAGAAAAAAATAAACCCATATTTTTGGAACAATAATTATTTTCCGCTTTACTCGGTCTTATAAAAATAGAAATGTCAGACAATGTAGCGCCCAAGAAGTGCGTTACATGATGGAATTGATGACAAAAGTAGAGATGTGCGGAAAGAGAAGAGAAAGAAGATGTGGTTTTGGGCGGGAAAAAAATTGTCGGAAAAGTGACACATTTCCTAGCAGGATGAGTTTTCTTATAGTAGTATATAGGTAGATAGATATGTTTTTTTTTACCTCGGTTGCTATATGAACCGATGTAAAAAGTGTTAACATGATTTTTGTAAAAAGCACGCGGTCCCTCCCTGCTCTCTCACCCAATTGCGACTCACTGCTTCTGTACTCACACAGGTGCTGGGTCTGATTTTTGTTGCAACGTATGTGAAGATTCTGCTTGCAATGTTGATTCTAAAAAAAAAGAGTGATATTTTGAAACCCTAAATTTGTTGATTCATTCCTACACGGCTGCAGAACACCACTCCCACACCGGCACGGCTTCCTCTTCTTCTCCCTCATGGAGGGGACGCACAAACTCGTAACCCACGAGGCCAGGCAACCTCCACGAGTCTCTCTTTTCTCTGGTGAGTTCTTATGTCTCTAAATCTGAACTGGTACGAGTTATCTGTGATTTTGTTGCTTTCCTAAAATTTTTGTCTCTAAGTTCTGCAATTATTTGTTTTCTTTCGAGCTTTACTGCATTTTTTTGTCAGTGACTAGGTTTAAGTGGTTGTTTGGACGAGCGTTTGATAAACGTGCTTTTGGATGGAATTAATTTTGTTGAATTGATTTCAATACAATTAAGTTTGAAGTAAAATGATTTATGTTTGAATGTTTTTACTTTGAAAGCAAGTTTATTTGATGTAAAATTTAGTGTAATTTTTCAATCTAAAAGTAGAAGCTACTCCAAAGCTGCTTTTGGTAGAATCAATTTTGGATGTAAAATTGTTTCCTCAAACGTATAACCAAACACTTCATTTTTTATCAGAATCACATTTGACAGGTGCGGAAGCACTTCTGAAGTCTCCATAAATGGAACCAAACACACTAATTTTGTCTATGTGAGTGAAAGCACTTGTGCCTTTTTTCTTTTAACTTTTTTAGTGGATTCTTGTATTTTGGGGGTAAAATTTTTGCTTCTATATTTGTAAAGGAAACAGATCGAGGGATTGACACTGCCAAGAGTAGGAATTGTGTTATTCTTTGGATTCTATTTGGTGATTTATCATTTTCCATTGTCATCAATACATTGTACCAAGAAGGTACCTATTTGATAAAAAATAAAATTTTGAGGCAATTTGATAGTGTTAATTCTTATCTCTATTATGTCTTCTACTTAGTCGTTTTAGGAACACTGAATCAAGTAAACAATGTTTGTCGCATTCTTGATAATCTGATTTGCATGAAGTTTGAAGTGGTTTCTGATATGTTAACCACTCTCTTTGATTCAGTTTACATATATAAAATGTTAACCATTCTCTTTTATTCCATTTGCAACTTTGAGTATAAAAACATCCATTTAATCTATCATACATAAAATGGATAAGCAAGATAGTCGGAATAACACATTTAATTAAAAAAGGTAATGGTTGGTGATGGTCATACAACATACTAGAAGAAAGAAAAGGTGGCTAATTAAGAGTTTAACTTTTCTCCGAATCATCGAACTTATCTTAGTTAAAAATAATCTTGTTTGTGTTCCCAAATGTTTTTTTTTTTTTTGAAAAACTGAAACTACCATGGAAATAAGCTGAAGATAAGTGTACGGGCCGAGGTTACTAATCCGGCCATCGAGCTCAAGTACCCGGCCCAGTTCGGAAATTAAAGATAATAAATCAAAGATCACTTAATTAAAGAAATAAGATATTGATATTAAATCCTGATATTATCTAAAATAACATTATCTGGTTAAAAGAGATAATATCCCTTAAATTAAGGAATCATATCTCAAAAGAGATATTAAGAGATAAATCAAATCTCTAAAAGATATTAAGAGATAAATCGAATCTCTAAGAGATAGGGGAATCCTATTATAAAAGGAGGAATACCCCTCATAAGAAAGTCACTTTTCACTGAACTCCGAGGACTCTCTCTTAAGCGTATTAGAGAAACTAGCGTCGACCAAGAGATTATCAGAGAGTCATTGCTCCATAGTATTCATCTGATACAAGATTAAGAGATCGAGATCACCGCCCCACCAAGGGTTGAACTTAGAACTACGTCTGGCTTTGATTCCCACTGGGATACGTAGGACCGGAATATCAGATTCTGTCAAGCCAAAATCTAAAACAACCCCCTTGGTTTAACGTTCCACAACGAGATTTCGGCAAATCGGATCTCGACAGGAACATTTGGCACCCACCGTGGGGCCAGGTAAAACTCTTCCCCTGGCCACACATTCCAATAACTGTGCAGCGAAAATGACGACGGAGTCATCGAAAATTTATCGTCCCTCCACTCTCTCCCAAACCCAGACCGGCCACAGGAGCGGCATCTCCGCCGCCAAACTCTCCTCCAACGGTCGCCTCCTTGCCTCATCCTCGGCTGACAAGACCCTCCGCACCTACGCCTTCACCAAGAGATCAATATCAATGGTGAAATACAATACACAGAGAGAGAAAAAAGAAAGCAGAAGAAAATAAACAAACACTCGTTTCTTTTCTCTCTGAGTCCAACCTCACATCTAATCTAATCTAAGAAGTTGAATGCCACTCTTCTTCCATTCTTATTGACTCCACACATGGATCCGGTCCCCATGATGAACGACGCCTCTTACGCCAATGGAGCTTCCACCAATACGACACCGTTTCACTTGCCTGAGATCTGGCACTTCCCGCCGCCTGGAGCGGCCGCACTCGCCGATTCCGCCTTGGGCCTCAGGTTTACCCAGTTCGGTGGTCATACCGCCACGGCTCCAACCCGGGAAGTTCTGGGTAACGACCCGATCAATTCGGAGCAGAGACCGCCAATCCCAAACAGGAAGAGGCGTGATTCCGAGGAGGAATCCGCTAAGGGCGCCTCCACCAGCAATGGCGGTGCCAATGCCAATGCCATGAGTGATGGTGATGGAAAACGGATGAAGACAACAGGGAATAACAGGAGTGAGAGTAGTAATGGTGAAGCAGAAAGCAGTTCAGGAAAGCCTATGGAACAACAACAAACCACTGCTACTCAAGAGCCTCCTAAGCAAGACTATAATCATGTCAGGGCCGGAAGGGGTCAAGCTACTGATAGCCACAGTCTTGCAGAAAGAGATAGAAGGGAAAAGATTAGTGATAGGATGAAAATTCTTCAGGATTTAGTCCCTGGTTGTAATAAGGAGAGATCAAAGGATGAGAACAAGCAGCAATATTAAATTTTCAACCGTATAGTAGCTAATGCTCAAAGGCCCACTTGGAGGAATGGGCCCCCTGGTCCGTCTACATATACCGCTACAAGGAGAACAAGCGTTTTGGCTTTTCCTTGTGAAGAATCAATAGAGATCATCTTAAATAGCAATGGCGCTTTTCCGAAATGGTAGCCAAAAAGTGATGCAACGTCAACCTCGGTTACAACTCGGTCCTAGCCGACTTGGAAGAAGCAAAATAGAGCTTACAGGGAAGAAGGTTTCTTAGAGAACTTGGCCACCACAACTCGGCCTCGGAGAGCTCGACCATAGTAGCTCCAGGAAATGCCTAAATCAGAGGCCGCAAAATTCTCAGGTGACATTGTTCTTTGAATCTGGTTTAAATCTAATATGATTTGATATGTTTTGCTCCATGCATTTAATGTTGTGTTATGTAGCATATATGATTTGAGCAAAGTAATGTTCGGATGATACCACCCCCAGAGTCACAAAATTTGCGACTACAAAGTGGTTGAGCTCCGGCTCCCTTGAAAATAACAGGTCAAAGCTTCGTGCTTCCCTTTCCACCAGGTCGAGCTTTGCTCCCTTAAAAACTCTCAGTTCAGCTCCGGCTCCCGAAAGACCGAGCAATCGACCAACCAGGGTCGAAGTCCGAGCCTATAAAGGTGCTAAATCCTAAAGAGGTGCTAAATCCTAAAGAGGCCACCCGAGCCTATAAAGGTGCTAAATCCTAAAGAGGTGCTAAATCCTAAAAAGGCCATCCGAAGCCTATAAAGGTGCTAAATCCTAAAGAGGCCGTCCGAGCCTATAAAGGTGCTAAAGGTGCTAAATCCTAAAGAGGCCACCCGAGCCTATAAAGGTGCTAAATCCTAAAGAGGTGCTAAATCCTAAAGAGGCAAGTGCCTAAAGAGGTGACCGAGTTAAAATTGACTAAGCTGCCGTCGAAACGCCGGACCTAAAGAGGTGACCGAGCTAAAATCGACCGAGCTGCCGCTGAAACGCCGGACTTAAAGAGGTGACCGAGCTAAAATCGACCGAGCTGCCGTCGAAACGCCGGACCTAAAGAGGTGACCGAGCTAAAATCGACCGAGATGCCGTCGAAACGTCGGACCTAAAAAGGCAAGTGCCTAACGAGTTGACCGAGTTAAAATTGACTGAGCTGCCGTCGAAACGCCGGACCTAAAGAGGTGACCGAGCTAAAAGGCAAGTGCCTAAAAGAGGCAAGTGCTAAAAGTTGACCGAGTTAAAATTGGTCGAAAGCCGTCGAAACGCTGATAAGCCTCTGGCTTATCTAGTTTTATGACTAGATGAACTAGGGTTTATGTGTCTATTTATTCGAGTTCACTCTCGTTTTCGCCCAAATTTGCCTTGTTTCATTCCTGAGTTGGACTTTGACTCGTTTTGAGTCTTTTGTGTAGTTTTTAGCTTATTTTGAATAGAATTACGCTTGTGGTTGCTTGTGTTGTTTTCAGGTCAATAAGTGAAGCTCTGAGAATTAAGGAAAGTCAAGAAAGAGTGGAGATTGCCATTCTGGAGATTCTCGCCCCGCGAGAGGAAGCTCGCCCCGCGAGAGTTTGAAGACTTGGAAGTCAGAGATCATCACGGCCTAGCCGTGATGTGTATCACGGCCGTGACCCAAAATCCACACAAGGCAGAGAACATCACGGCTTGGCCGTGATTCACATCACGGGCCGTGACAAGAAGACTCGCGTCGCGAGACATCCTTCGCGTCGCGAGGGTTTAAATTCCAGAAGTGCGCCAGAAGCAGAAGCCGTCACGGCCTGGCCGTGATGGCCATCACGGCCGTGACGCGTGGCCTCCTTATAAATAGAGCAGATCAGAACAGAAAAAGAGGACTTTTTGGGATCAGAATTTTCAGAGATCTTTTGTAATCCTTATTCTGGGGCTGCGTCTCCCTCTTCTCTTTTCTTATTCTTAGGTTTAGGATGAATTTCGATTGTTTGTCTATGAGCATGAGGAACTAATCCCCTCGTCCGAGGGAACGATGAAGCCACCCATGGCGATGTAAATCCGTATGATGTATGTCTTTCTCCTTTGATTCAATTCTTGTTTTCCGATTCTGATTTGAATGTTTGATCATATGTTTTGCGTGATTGACTTGTTAACGTCGATGAGGCCTAGTCAGCGATTCGCGTTTAGAACTTGAATTGGGATCATCGGTCGAGTATTGCATGAGAGTGAATAGGAGATCGGTGCAACCATATAGGGAACAAGAATTAACCGAATTCGAGATTAGGATTATGAGACCTAGTAAGTAATTAATCCAATCATCGAATACGTCCTAATGAGCACGAGAGTGGATTTAGGAGAATTTAGGGGTCCCGGTTGACATTGTAATTGAACTTAGGGAGGAATTCATCATCACTTGGGTGTACATATTGGGTAGGTGGATTTGTGACCTTGGATATTTTAGTTTTCTGATTTTTAGTTAATTAGTTTATTAGAATTGTTAATTGAATTTTAGATATTATTCTCTCTCTCTCAACCACCTTCTGTAACTTGACCCAACTTATCGGATTTCCCGCGGATAAGTCGAATTGGTAACCCAATCCTTGTGTTCGACCTCGGTAGACTCTTACCGTGTTTTTATTACTTGCGACGACCCGGTACACTTGCCGGAGTCCACAACAAGTTTTTGGCGCCGTTGCCGGGGATTGGCACAACCAATTTTTCTGATTTTAGGGAGTTTGATTATTTTGTTAAGTTGTTTTTTTTTGTTCTTATTTTTATTTTTATTATTTTCTTTTTATTTTCCATTATCTCTCTACTTCTTTGATTCCACTTGGTCTTGCCTTGTTTTGTATGCGAGGTACACGAAGGAATGCTTCCGGGTTGCGAATATTGTGATGGGAACCATGACACTTGGAGTTGTTCGTTCTACTTCCCTCAAATATATGTGGAACCATGGCATAATGACAGCGTGCCCCAGAACAACTATCAGAGTCAGAATCAGTATTGGGGTGATATGAGTAGAGACCATCCGGATGTCGCTTGGAGTAATGCTGACGATGGTCTAGCCTGGCAGCCACAACCTCAACAAAATTGGCAACCACAACCTTGGGAGTTGGCTCTTGAGAAGTTGAGTGCGACACTTGAGAAAGTGTCAATCAATACAAACGCAGCCATTGACAAGTTGGCAACTCATACAGGGATGGCACTTCAGAATCTAGAGATGCAAATTGCCCAGCTTGCAAAGCAACTAAATGAGCCTTTCCTAGACACTCTCCCAGGTGATACCGAGAACCACCCTAAGAACCAATGCGATGCCACAACAACTAGAAGCAGTGGAGTGTTGGGATATGACTGGGATGTAACTAGTTCTCAGGGAGTTGAGGAAGAACTACCATATGTTGAGGAAGAACAACCGGAGGAAAAGGAATTGGAAAGGGACAAGGCACTGGAGCAAGGGGGTAGAGAACAAAATGCAATTAAGGTGGGAGAGGAGTTCACCATGCTTGCCAAGCAACCTGATTTTGATGCGTTAAATAAATATGTTGGCTTGCATGCATGTGTGGACACCGGTAAGATAGAACCTTCCACTTGTCTGGCACACTTCCTCGTGAAGACACCAGTTGACTTAAGAGGAAGTGAATTCATAATTGAAGAGGTCAATGGAGTTTTCACACTCGGGCTTGGTGGAAGTATGGATAGAGTCGTATTGCTCCTACGAGGGCCACTTCACAAACCATTTGATCCGGGTGGAGGATTTGATATGATGAGCGTCCCTTGGCCTCTGTACCACAGACTATGGGATCCAGGTGGATGCTTCTTAATAAGTCAGGCTCGGGACGTTAAACAAGCGCTTCTTGGGAGGCAACCCAAGCTAGGTATTCCTCTCTTTTCCTAACTTTTGTTTTGTTTTTGCTTTTTGTTTTGTTTTTGTTTGTCGCTCTTGAATAATTTGAGAAGATCAAGAGTTGTTGTATGAATGTCGTGTCGGCAAGCTTGTTGGATGTTAATTGAATTTAGCATAGATTGATTGCATGAATTATTTGACCATTGATGATTTCCCCTAAGTTCTGAAATTAGAAAAGTTTATCCCCACTTAAAAATTGAAAACTGAACTTTGAGAATTTTATTGTGATTGCTTGATTTATGATAAGTTTGGGGTGAGGGGGTGCACACACTAGGAATCGTATCTCGGTCAAACAATTTGCAAAATGTCCAGGTGAGGATTTGAGCCTCCAACTCTGTTTTTGAATGTGTGAATCACTGTTAAGTTGCACTTTCCTGAATTTGCTTGAATCTCTTTATGGTTTGCATGATTATGTGTTGCATCAAATGATTTAGGCAATTTTCTTTGAAAAACCACTTGGCCTAAAAAGGACCATCCCTAATGCATGTTCCCTAGTTAGCCAAATTGAGCCCAATTGACCTATTGTTTCTTGATGACCCTACATTACGAGCCAAAATCTGAAAAACCATGTTAACCCGATCTTAGGATTAGGAGAGCATGGAAGTGAGCAAGAGAATGGTTGTGAGAAACTAAGTTTGGGGTGGCTACAAGGTGATGTGTCATATTGGGGTGAGAAAAAGAAAATAAAGGTTGAAACCCAAGGCGAAAAAAAAAAAAAGAAGAAAAAATATTTGCCAAAGGTAAAGGGGCAGAACAAAAAGATTAGCAAGGAAAAGGCTGTAGTCACCCGATACAAAAAGAAAAATGGAAAAGGAATTTGAGTGGAAAAGTGTTTAATGCTCATGCTCTCTTAGTTCCTAGGGACTTAAGCCTAAATATCCTTCATTATCCTACCTTGAGCCAGGCCCCATTACAACCTTTAAAAGACCTTCTGATGTTGCATACATGTTTACGTGGGGACCATTTTTGAGATGAAAATCAAATTCATGGGAAGTGCTCTTGATAAGTGAAATTGAGTGAAAAAGTTGAAAGCCTAGACGAATTTGAGCGAATGAGTGAAATTTTACATACCCTTGTGAGGAAGGCAGTTGTTTGAAATTGGTGATCTTCCTTTTGTGTGTGACCCTGATCCTCAACTTAGACTAATGATTGGATGAATGATGAAGTTCTCAATGGTTTAAAGTAAATGTGGGGATTACGTTGATGTAGGGGGGAGATCATTGAAGAAAAACTGTTTTGATTGCATGAAATTTGTGCGAAATCGATTGATTCCTTTAGGCTTGCCAAGTCTTGAGTCGTTTTTGAGTTTTAAGCTTGCTTGGGGACAAGCAAGGTTTAAGTTTGGGGTATTTTGATAAGCCTCTGGCTTATCTAGTTTTATGACTAGATGAACTAGGGTTTATGTGTCTATTTATTCGAGTTCACTCTCGTTTTCGCCCAAATTTGCCTTGTTTCGTTCCTGAGTTGGACTTTGACTCGTTTTGAGTCTTTTGTGTAGTTTTTAGCTTATTTTGAATAGAATTACGCTTGTGGTTGCTTGTGTTGTTTTCAGGTCAATAAGTGAAGCTCTGAGAATTAAGGAAAGTCAAGAAAGAGTGGAGATTGCCATTCTGGAGATTCTCGCCCCGCGAGAGTTTGAAGACTTGGAAGTCAGAGATCATCACGGCCTAGCCGTGATGTGTATCACGGCCGTGACCCAAAATCCACACAAGGCAGAGAACATCACGGCTTGGCCGTGATTCACATCACGGGCCGTGACAAGAAGACTCGCGTCGCGAGACATCCTTCGCGTCGCGAGGGTTTAAATTCCAGAAGTGCGCCAGAAGCAGAAGCCGTCACGGCCTGGCCGTGATGGCCATCACGGCCGTGACGCGTGGCCTCCTTATAAATAGAGCAGATCAGAACAGAAAAAGAGGACTTTTTGGGATCAGAATTTTCAGAGATCTTTTGTAATCCTTATTCTGGGGCTGCGTCTCCCTCTTCTCTTTTCTTATTCTTAGGTTTAGGATGAATTCCGATTGTTTGTCTATGAGCATGAGGAACTAATCCCCTCGTCCGAGGGAACGATGAAGCCACCCATGGCGATGTAAATCCGTATGATGTATGTCTTTCTCCTTTGATTCAATTCTTGTTTTCCGATTCTGATTTGAATGTTTGATCATATGTTTTGCGTGATTGACTTGTTAACGTCGATGAGGCCTAGTCAGCGATTCGCGTTTAGAACTTGAATTGGGATCATCGGTCGAGTATTGCACGAGAGTGAATAGGAGATCGGTGCAACCATATAGGGAACAAGAATTAACCGAATTCGAGATTAGGATTATGAGACCTAGTAAGTAATTAATCCAATCGTCGAATACGTCCTAATGAGCACGAGAGTGGATTTAGGAGAATTTAGGGGTCCCGGTTGACATTGTAATTGAACTTAGGGAGGAATTCATCATCACTTGGGTGTACATATTGGGTAGGTGGATTTGTGACCTTGGATATTTTAGTTTTCTGATTTTTAGTTAATTAGTTTATTAGAATTGTTAATTGAATTTTAGATATTATTCTCTCTCTCTCAACCACCTTCTGTAACTTGACCCAACTTATCGGATTTCCCGCGGATAAGTCGAATTGGTAACCCAATCCTTGTGTTCGACCTCGGTAGACTCTTACCGTGTTTTTATTACTTGCGACGACCCGGTACACTTGCCGGAGTCCACAACAAACGCTGGACCTAAAGAGGTGACCGAGCTAAAATCGACCGAGCTACTGTCAAAATGCCAAGTCTACAACGGTAGAAACACCTTATCGCCTGAAAAGGTATTCCAGGACCTAAGAAGGTGGGTAAGAACCTACATGTATATCAAATTCTGACTATTTCGACTAAATCGTGTAACACACCGAAACTAAACAAGTACCAACTTAGAAAAATAGTTCTTGAGAGCTGGCCGCATGTAGGTCCATTAATAACCATGGGCCAAGACCAGAATACATTAGATTTCAAAATCAAAAGGGCATCGCCCAAAAACAACGTGTTTCCTAACCTACTAATACAAAAATCCGAGCAATGCTCATCCTCCTCATCCTCTAGCTCGGACAATGGAACTAGGATTCCATCTCGGTTAAAATCCTTGTTCACGTCAGCACAGGAGAAGTCAGCATTCGGATTGAAATGCTGACGCTGCTTCACGACTCGGTAAAAGCCATTAACATGCTCCCGCATGATAGAAGCCTCGACTTCAGCCAGATCAGAACGGAGCCTCAGATTCTCCTCCTTCTCGGTTTCCAGCAACTTACGCAACTCAAGACTGGCTTCCTTCTCGGCTTGAAGCCCCTCCACGACCTTCGGAAGGTTGAGCCGATCGGTTCTTTCCATTTCCAGCTCGGCCATAAGGGTGGTATTGCCTTCTTTCAGCTCCATCTTTTGGGCTTTCAATTACCCAATTAGCCGATCTTGCTCTTCACATTTTGCCATGGCTTTTTCAAGCTCATCCCCAGTGCGCAAAGTTCGGGCAGCTCCCGCCTTCATACTTTTCATTATTAGAAAGCTCACGGCTCGAAAAACAGGAGACTCAGAAGAGCATAAGCGACCGCAGCTTTCCTGCTAGCATCATGGCCCGGCCAGAGTTAAAATTGTCTAGCTAAGAACAAAGGGCAGAAGCCCAGAAAGCCAAGGTAGAGCATTGCTCCCTCGCACCAAAAAGCCGAGGTCGAGCTATGCTCCCTCGCACTACGCACCGGAAAAAGTCGAAGTCGAGCAATGTTTCCCTCCTCGCAATAAAAATCCTAGGCCAAGCACAACATCTTCGCACCAAGATAAAGTCCACAGTAGATCATGCATGTTAGAGACCCAGGATTCAAGGGAAATCCTGGTAGTGTTCAACCAAATAAGCTGGAATCCCAAGAACGACTGGGCTCCGCACAAAAGTCCGAGCAGTGCTCGGCCAAGCAAGATGATAACCCAAAAAAGGCTTGGTTCTACAAAAAACAGATTTCCGAGCAATGCTCCCGCGAATCATAGTCTGAAGTCCTCGGCACCAAAAAGCGTGTTAAGACATGCGGGTTGACATTTAAGCTTCGCTTATTTCAAGCTCGGAGCTTGGGGGGATAGTAGGGGTAAAGGAAGGACATTCTCGGAAATTACAGAGAAAGGATATCCCCTAGCCTACAACTCGAAGAACTTGTATGAAAACTATTTTCTCATACAAATTGGAGAAGATATTAGGAAATTTTATTCTGAGACACACCTTCAAGATCGGGAAAAATAATTCGAGGTCAAGTTTCAAGGTTAGTGGGTATTTCAAAATCCACCAAATGAAAGGATTATGAGCTACTCGAAGAAAATGTTAAGAGCTCTCAAGAACTTCAAAGACCGAGTTATATTCGGCAGAAGGCAGGTCAAATTCAAACTCTCAAGATAAGCATCTTGAAAGCATCAAAAGTTTAAGGATGAAATACAAGCACCGAGGTAAATTCCTAATGACCGAGTTTGAACTTGACTCTTCAAAAGATCGGTTCAAGCCTGAATCACTGATAAGTCGAATCTCAGCTACCAGCTTCTAAACTTGTCTTAAACAAAGGTAAGATTGAAGTATCTTATGTTCAGAGCATGTTACTGGCCGAGATGTGAACCTCAACCACTAGACTCGAGTACTGCCCGAGAGGTATTAGCCGAAGCAAGAGGATCTACGCAAATCCAGTACTTTATCAAACCCTAACCTCAGCTTCTTTCATAAAGCTTTTTCGCGGGATTCTGAGCTCAAATCTTGGGGAGCTTATATACTGAACGAGATGTTAAACTCGGCCACTGAGCCTACCAAACTAAAATATTGGACGAGAAGTAAAGCTAGATCTCCAAACAATCAAAGGGAGATGATTACTAGACTCGCCCACCGAGCCCGCTGAACTTAAGAATTGGTCGAAATGTGAAGCTCGGCAACTTGAAACGAGAAGCTCGGGCTCCCTATTCGGTTGAGTTCCAGCTCCCGACTACTGGTTCGAGCTCAGGCTCCCTACTGGGTTGAGCTCCAGCTTCCAACTACTCGGTTGAGCTCCGGCTCCCGACCACTCGGTTGAGCTCCGGCTCCCGACTTATCGTTTGAGCACGCCACTACAGCGCAAGCCTCGAAAATGATGCCGTGAGGGCCACGCGTCACACAGAGTAACTTTTCTTTTCCACCTCGAGAACCGAGAAAGTATGACCTCAACAGGAAACGAGAAACCATCCCCACCTCGGCTCGGTACCTTGAAAGCGTCAAGCTCGGTCACCCGAGCTGCTCACCGAGCTGGAGGATGTGAACACATATACAAGGTATGAAGCTATGCCAATCACCTCGTCGAGCCGAAAGACCAAAAGGTAAGACCAAGTTCCTAGCCTCGGCTCCTTCGAAAAAGCTTCCACGTGATCAGCTCGAAGCTTGGGGGCTTGTGTATGAGCCGGGATATAGAGCTCGGCTAAACATCATGAAAGCTTCTACGCCTAATCAGCTCAAAGCTTGGGGGGCTTGTGTACGGGCCGAGGTTACTAACCCGGCCACCGAGCTCAAGTACCCGGCCCAGTCCGAAAATTAAAGATAATAAATCAAATATCACTTAATTAAAGAAATAAGATATTGATATTAAATCCTGATATTATCTAAAATAACCTTATCTGGTTAAAAGAGATAATATCCCTTAAATTAAGGAATCATATCTCAAAAGAGATATTAAGAGATAAATCAAATCTCTAAAAGATATTAAGAGATAAATCGAATCTCTAAGAGATAGGGGAATCCTATTATAAAAGAAGGAATACCCCTCATAAGAAAGTCACTTTTCACTGAACTCCGGGGACTCTCTCTTAAGCATATTAGAGAAACTAGCGTCGACCAAGAGACTATCAGAGAGTCCTTGCTCCCTAGTATTCATCCGATACAAGATTAAGAGATTGAGATCACCGTCCCACCAAGGGTTGAACTTAGAACTACGTCTGGCTTTGATTCCCACTGGGATACGTAGGATCGGAATATCAGATTCTGTCAAGCCAAAGTCTAAAACAACCCCCTTGATTTAACGTTCCACGGCGATATTTCGACAAATCGGATCTCGGCAGGAACAATAAGTAATTTAGACAGAGGATCAGTAGCAATAGATGGATATTTTAGGAGTACGAGGATAAATAATAAAATTAATGTTTATAAAAAATTGACCTTTTAAAAGTTTTAAATAAAGACGAATTTAAAAAACTCCAGAAACACTAAAAGTTAAAAATGTATTGCAAAACATGCAGAGCATGCGATGGATGGATGAGTTAACATAGTATTAAGGGTACCATTTTAATATATTGATAAGTGTTTTATTTAATTTTTCAACATGGACTTTTATAAGACAATGGTTAGCAACATCCTAATATTAAAGTGCATTTTTTTTTAACCATGACATAAGTACGAAGTATTTATTACCGTTAGCTAGGGGTGTCCATGGGTCTGGGTAGACCCACGAACCCGACCAACCCGACCCAACCCAACCCTGATTTTGTGGGTTGGTTTGGGTGATTGGGTTGGGTAAAAACAAAGAGGACTCATAGAGTATGGGTTGGGTAGTGGGTTTCAGAATTGCAAACCCATTCAACCCAACCCAACCCAGTCAAAACATAGAAAGTTAAAAAACCTAGTTTATTTCTTATCTTGATCAGACTCTTCTTCTCACGCTACACGACTCTTCATCTCTCACGCACGACCCTTCTCTTCTCACACGCACGACTCACTCAGTCCCGGGAATGGTATTACTAAGAATGTTATTACGGGTATTTTATAAAAGGTGTTTGGTTAACAATAAAAATTCTTAGGAATCTTATTTGAAATTCCTGAGAATAATTGGAATATGTGTTTGGTTCAAGATGTATATTCCTGAGAATGATTGTTGTAATTATCGAAATACCCTTACTTATAAAATGTTATTTAAATATTAATTTTTTGATATAGTTGATAAAAATTAATATAAAAGTTAAAAGGATTACCATACTTATAATATAAAATAAATTATTTTATATTTTTTTACTAATTTTTGAATAATTTACTTATTTTTTTATACATATTATCTTATTACTATGACTATATTATGTATGATTAACACACTGTTATTTTTATTTAATATTAAAAAGTTAATAAAAATAAACAATATATAACAAAGCATTGGCTGAAGCAATCCGTCACAAATAATTTGGTTCTCGATAGTAAGTGCACTATTCTTCATTGTGATGAATAATATTTAATTATTTATGTGAGAAATGTGGATTTGAGATACATGAGGGGAAGTAGTGGCTAGTGGGATGAATAGGGTGATGAGTTTTGAAAGAAGATTACAACAGCAGAGAGAACGTGGGTTTTGGGTAGGGGGGTATAAATGGGTTTTCATCCAATAAAATAGATACCCACTATCCCAGAATGAAAGATACCCACCCCTCATGGGAATGAAAACTCAATCAACATGGGGTAAAAAAAATTTCTGGGTATAATTTATTCTCACGAATATTATTTTAAATCCTCATACCAATATCCATTCTCACCCCATATTTCCGGGATTAATTTTTCATACCTTGAAACAAATACCCCCTAAGTCTCACTCACACAGTCACCACTCACTTAATGGATAATTTTTTACTTAGTTTTGTGTTCATGACAATTACCTTCTCATTATAATACTTTAGACTTTTAATTAATGGTTGTTGATGATTTTAGGCTTTTTAGACTTTTAGACTTTTAGTTGATGATTTAGAGTTTAGACTTTCAATTTCTATTACTTTTATCATAAGGTGATCATCTTTTTAGTAGTGGATAATTGATGGTTTGGACTTTTAGACTTTTAGATCATATTATCATAACTTGTTGATGAAATTTAAAGTTTTAAACAAGTTTATTTGTGATTTTTCGGAACTTTTTCGCTATTTTTGTCCTGACAAACCCGCGGACCCGAACCAACACGACCCAAAGTTGAAAATATGTGTGTTTCTTGATAAACTCAACGACCCACCCAACCCAACCCATGAGTGGTCAGGTTGGGTTGGGTTTCATGATATTTTTTTTTTTGCAAACCCACCTCACTCACCTTTGACTGAGTTGGGTCCTAAAACCCACTAAACCCAACCCAACCCGACCCATTGACACCCATATCGTTAGCAGTGACTAATCTCCACCGGAGAACCTATTGGGCACACAAGTGCATTTGTTACTGTTTATTTTGCTAAAAAAAATCATTTTCGGGGTTAAAATGAAAGCAACTTTCATTAGCTTTTGGAAAAAAATAGTTTTTATGACTAACTACTGTTTAAAAAAATGATTTTTTTATTGTAAACAAACACAAATCTGCTTTTGCTTTTCTTCAGAATCTCTAAAAATAACCACTAAATTATTTTGCATCAAAATCATTTATTTTTTAATCTTAAAAAAATGGACTCAAAGTGGATTCTCCCCTTCCAACCAGGTTTTCTCCATACACAAGAGTCAGGATTCGAATCCCTAACTACTTGCTTAAGGTCCTCAAATTCCTTATCACTTGGACCAACCACATGTTGGTTCTTCTTTCGCTTTTGTGTCTGTCTTTGCTTTACCTTTTTTTTCCCTTGTTTTGTGTGTCACTGGTCTTACTCTTCCCACTAGTTTATTTAGAATTAAAAATAAGTGATTTTTTCAAAAATGATTTTGATAAAAGTAATTTATCATAAGCTATTTTACTTTTGACTACAAGTTTGAAAAGCGATTTAAGCTATTTGGGTGAAGTATTAAAATAATAATTTTCTTCATATAAAATTATAAGAAATGATATAAAAAACACTTTTGAATAGACATGATTAGATAAAACAATGTAAATTTTAACATGCAAAAAATAATAGAAATCTGGATGGTTCTACAACAAAGAAAGAAGAACAACGAATAACGCCAGTCTTCATGGTATGTGCCGACATTATGCTTTAAGTTTGATTCCCCGCATCAGTTTTTGTCTTCAATAGATGCAAAATGTGTAAAAGTGAATCCCTTTCGGGTTATATTGGAGGTCCGTTGACTTGGTTTGTACATCTAGAATCAAGATTAACACAAACAGTATTTCAAAACAATAGTTTCCTCTATTCTAGAAGAAAGGAATTTGTTTGGAATGCAAAAACTTATCCAATTTTTTTCCTGATAAAATTCTGCATGCAGGGTGATTCCATTTATATACAAACTTGTGCATTTTGGTAACGAGGAACAATCTTTCAAAGGTTTCAAAGAATGTATATAATCTTTCATGTATGCACCATTTGACGAATGGATACAAATATTCAGGAAAGAACACACTCGTCAAAAAAGATTTGAAAGCTATGAAAATACACGTCCATTGAAAAAGTCAAAAACATATTCTGCAAAATTCTGCGTTGCCTGTGCAGGGTAGCTTTAATTCCTTCCCAGAAACTTGCACTCTCTGTGTACCTAACGCTGAGCGCCATACATTTTTTTTTATGATATAACGGGGCAAAAGCCCAAAAAAGAAGCTACACAGAAATCAGTCTAGGAGTAGAAACTCCCGTGGAATCAACGAGTAACACCTGCCCAAGAATACTAGGAGGGTTCTAAAAAATAGTCAAAGTAGAACCTAAATCACAAGCTAAATTGGGAAGACAATCAGCACTTTTATTAGCTTCCCTGTAAACATGAGATATTGAAACCTCCCAATCTCCATCCAAAAGGCACCTGATTTGTTTGAGAAGACTCCATCCATTGCTGCTACCGGTACCTTCTTTCCCAATGCAGGTGGCAACTATCTTAGAATCAATACGCACATCCACTTTTGAAAAGACTTTTTCCTTAGCTAGCTTTAAACCTTCAAAGACACCCCAAAGCTCTACAACATAGGCTGAAGTATTTCACAAGAACTTTGAGAAACCACACAACCAATTTTCATCACTGTTCCTAATTAAACCACCACACCCAGCAGAACCAACATCAACTCTTGTTGCGCTATCAGTGTTAAGACACACCCATCAATTCCTGGGAGGATTCCAAGCTATCTGAATTTGCAAAGAGGCTCTCTGAATTCTAGGAATATGGACCTTGCGGGCTCGAGCATAATTACAAACCCAATTTTTCACAATAACCCAAGGCTTAACAAGCCTAACAAAACTACTATCATGAATTGAGTTGTTCCTCCATTTCCATAGCATAAAACACATAGTTGACCAAATAGAAGCCCAAGGACAGTCTAAACTCTGACCCACATTAGTGCTCAGATTGAAAGAAGTCCACTGATGCAGATCTCCTGAGAAAAAGCTGCTTCTATGACCTGCATCCACAAGATGATACCACACAAAACTTGCCAGAGGACAATCCCGGAGAATGTGAAGAACTGACTCCACTACCGAAGGGCAATTGTTGTAGTATGGGTCTCCCAGTCCTCTTCTAAATTTCCATTCATTGGTCATGAGTCTTCCATGATTCACCTACCAAGCAAAAGACCGAACCCTCTCAGACACCTGCATCTTCCAAATCAGCTTCCAATTCTGAAAGTGGACCGCTCCAAAATGCCCCTGCAAAATTTGATAAGCACTAGAAATAGAGTCGAGCCTGTCCCCAGGCCAAAGTCGAACGTCCCTTCCATTTTTAGGATGGGGAGGAAATATAGCCAAAATTTTATTAAGGAAAGGAGGTGGAAGAACCTGACCCAGAACTTCCACTCTCCAGTTCCCCTAGTTATCAACTAAATCAGCCACATTCAATGATCTTATCGTATCTGGAATATTTGGAGAAACAACCTCAAAATTGGTTTTAGAGTCTACCCACTTATCGGCCCAAACATTCACACTCTGCCCATTACCAATGGCCCAATATTCTGAATCTTTAATATCCGGCCACAACTTGACCAGGCCTTTCCATAAACTAGAGTCTAATGGGCCTGCACGCAAACTATCACTAGTATGATTCCCTCTAAAATATTTATCTTTAAGGACTTCACACCACAACCCATTATTATCACCATTCTCAATAGCCCAACAAAGTTTAATGAGACAAGACCTATTCCTATTTTCTAAATTCCTAAGACCGAGACCCCCATACCTTTTGGCAACATAAGCGTTTCCCAACTAAGAAGGTGAGCCCTTCTTTTATTTTCATCACCACCCCAAATAAATCCTCGTTGGATTTTTTGGATTTCTTGGAGACAACTCTTAGGAATCAAGGAGGACATCATAGGATAAACCGGAATGGCCTCTAAAACAGATTTAGACAAGATAACCCTTCCTGCAAAGGAAAGCTAGTTGGCTTTCCACGATGAAAGTTTTGATTTAACCTTATCTATAAGAAATTGATAATCCCCTTTCTTAAGAGATTTACCCGTCAGAGGAACCCCCAAATATATATTTGCCAAGGCTAAAAGTTTCCTTAAAACCAGATAAATCAACAAGCCTTTGACACAGAATTTTCCACATTTTTAGAAAAATAAATGCTTGTTTTTTCAATGCTAACTTCTTGACCAGACATGTTACAAAATTTATCCAAAATATCTTTAAAACAAGAAATTTGATCAATAGAAGCCAGACCAAATAAAATAAGATCATCAGCAAACATAAGATGAGAAACATAAGGGCCATTACGCCCAGCTCTAGGAGCAATCCGGCTACCCTCATCAATTGCTCGAGAAATAAGGTGAGACAATTTATCTATGCACAACACAAAAATGTAAGGAGACATCAGATCCCCTTGCCTCACACCTCTACCTGGAGAAAAAAATTCTGATCTCCTACCATTCTACAAAACATTAGAACTCACAGATGTAATGCAATGCATAATGAAATGAATCATAACCTGAGGGAGCCCAACCTCCAAAAGCACTGAATGAATAAAAGTCCATCAAAGTCAATCATAGGCTTTAGCTAGATCAACTTTAATGGCAAAAAAACCTTTCTTACCTTTCATTTTAGTCATGGAATGCACCATCTCTTGAGCTACAATAATATTCTCATGAATACTTCTACTAGGAACAAAGCCAGTTTGAAAAGGAGAAATAATTTTTGAAATAAAAGGCTTAAGTCTATTCACAACTATCTTAGTAAGCACTTTGTAGCTAACATTGCAAAGAGAGATAGGTCTAAATTGAGTCACATATTCTGGTTTTTGAATCTTAGGAATCAAACAAATATCCGTTTTATTGACCTCATTAATCTTACCTGGATCCTCCCAAGATTTTTTGACAAACTCACAAAGGGAATTTCCAACAAGATCCCAAGCACCTTGGTAGAATCCTGCAGGAAAACCGTCTGGGCCTGGCGCCTTCCAAGGGTTCACATTAAAAATAGCTTTACGCACTTCTTCATCAGAAATATTTCTACTTAGGCTCTCTAAATCAAGCTCATCAAGTTTACTAAAGGTGTACTTAGTTCTAGGCCAGTTGTTATCCAAAGAATTTTCAGAGAACAAATTAACAAAAAAAATCTCTCACTAGATCTTTGATATCATTCTCATTATCCACCCAGTCACCATTTGAGTTGCGAAGCATGATTATTCTATTTCTTTTTCTTCTATTAACAGCCTTTAAATGGTAAAATTTTGTATTTCTATCACCATCCATCAACCATTTAGTTCTAGATTTTTTAAACCACAACAACTCCTCCTGGAAAAGGACGGATTCAAGCTCTGCATTGAGAGATTTTTCCAGCCTTATTAAAAAAGGGTTACCACGACCCTCACTCATCCGTCTCTGAATACCACCAAACCTGGCCAAAATGGTGCATTTTCTTTTCCTAATATGACCAAAAGTATCAGAATTCCAATCTTTTAAAACTTCCTCCAGAGACTCCAGATTACTTGGGATATCATTAGAAACATTCCAACTATTCTTAGTGGTTTCCGTAAAAGATGCATGGGTAAACCATGCACTTTCAAACCTAAACGGGCGTGGGAGACCAGAACCCGAAGCCACATTAAGAGAATTATGAATGGGATGGTGGTCTGAAAAGTCAACCTGAGGGAGAACTTTAACATAAGCATCAGGATAAGCTATTCTCCACTCCATGTTGCAAAGAGCCCTATCCAGTTTTTCGGAGGTCCCCTCCAAGTAAACTTAGAACCAACAGAGCCCATGTCCATCAAATTACATTTATTAATTCTATCAATAAAAATATCACGTCTTTGATTAATAGGCGCACCACCTTTTTTCTCATTTGGATTAGCTATGTCATTAAAATCCCCGCAACCAACCAACTCTCATTCATGTTATTAGCATAATTTATGAGATCATGCCAAAGCTCACTCCTTGTATCCTCATGAGGGCTAGCATAAATAGGAGAGAAAAACCATTCTCCCTCATTTTGTCCCTTGATTTTCAAATGAAGATGCTGGAAACCTTTAGAAATAAGCCTGATATCAACACAACACACTTTCCAAGCAATAACAATGCCACCCGCATATCCTCTAATTTCAGTATTCAAAAACCCATCAAAACCTAACATACTAATAGACCTTTTAATCTTGATATATAGGATCCACTCTAGTTTCCATAATAACTAAAATATTAGGATGATAATTGTCCATATATTGCTTGCAAAACCGGAAAAAGGCTGAATTACCAGCACCACGACAGTTCCACACAAAGATATTATTATTATGACAAATCATAAAAAACTTAATCTAAAAACATGGAAGCTCCATTTTCTTCCACATGCACGAGACCAGGGGTCTCTTCCACTATTTCCATATCAATACCTTGTGAATCCTCCTTGTGGGGAGAATGATTCAAACCCGAATCATTCGGGACTGAATGATTTGAACATTTACACGCCTTAGAATCCGAACTCTCTCTTTCCCTTTGTTTGCATTCTTGGTTGCACCTACTGACTCCACTTTCTTACCCTGCATGGCTGGAATGGGACGTGCAGCTTCATTGACATTCCTCGAACCTTTTTCTTTTTGACCATTCACAGCCTCATTTGTATTATCTCCCCCATTATCACCTTCAGGTTCTTGCAGCAAAGCAAATCTTGACCCCGAGCCTTGCTGATTTCCTTTTTCTCATTCGCTGATGCTTTGCTTGCACCCACCCCCATAAGCCTGCTCTTTATCTTTAGTTTTTCTTGGACGCGAGGTTTTTGCACCACTGTCCACGGACCATCTTCTTTCCTAGCCCCATCTGAGGATCTCGAAACAGTTTCTCCACCACCACCTTGAGCACTATGAACCTCATCAGCTTTCCCGTTGTTCTCTTCAACGACATCTTTATTCGGGCATCCTTCTTTATAGTGACCAAAGCGGCCACAAGAGAGACACAGAAAATGGAGCCCTTCATACTCTATAGAGTAGTATCTTTCTTTAAGTTCAAAATGAGCCAGAAGAGGCTGAGCAAGATCTACTTCGACACACAGACGAGCATACTTGCCCCTCTGTTGAAGCAAGGTGTTCTTGTCCACCCTTACTGTTTTCCCAATCCTATTCCTAATGTGACGCAAAATCTTTGCATCGATCATAATATTCAAACGGAAGACCTGAAAACCTGACCCAGACAGCAACTTGCTTGATGGAATCGCTGGACGGATGGAAGTTCGGAGACCACTTTCTCACTATCAAATAGTGATCATATATCAGCCATGGACCTTCAAGAAGGGCTTTTGATTGATCTTCTGGGTGCGAAAAATCTACAAGGAAATACCGATTCCCAAGATCAATAATATTGAGTCCTTACCCACATCTGTTTCAGCCTGGTCTCTAATGCTTTGAAACCAATTGAACGACCCAGAAGCTTAACGATAACAGCATTTAACCAAGGCCTTCTGATACGTTCTTCTTCTTTCTCTGAGAGGAAGAAGCTTGGACAGTCATACTTGCCTAGTTTTCCTTCTACAATCTTGATGCTACTTTCTTCTTCCTCTTCCTCTTCCTCCTTTTCTTCATCTCCAGTTGCAGCTTCCATCCATTCTTCATACTTATCTTCAGGATCAGTTGCAACATTCTCTACTGATCCCAAGACAGAATCTTTATAAGATTTCTTGGGTCCATTATCATGGAGAGAGGATTGCCCTGAGAGTGACAATACATGAAAATAAGTGAATAGTGACGAAAATATAGCGGCGGTTACATAAACCGCCGCCGATTAATCTAAATTAGAGGCGGTTTTAATAAATGCCGTAATCAAATAGATTTTAGCGGCAGTTTTTTTTTGAAACCGCCACAATAATTATTAAAATATCGACGGTTTATGTGAACCGCCGGAATTGAGAGGCACTTAGCAGCGGTTTGTTTCAAAACCGCCACAATTATTATTGAATTCTCGGCGGTTTATGTGAACCGCTGCAATAAAGAGGCACTTAGCGGCGGTTTGTTTCAAAACCGCCACAAAATTAATGTATTTTTTTCCAGAAAAACCCCACCTAAGAACCCTAATCGTTACCACGCAATTTCTTCTTCTCTGCTTCCGTGCGAAGGCGATATCGTTCCTCCCTCCTTCTTCAAAGCAACGGCGACGGCGAGAGTGATACCTGTCCTCCATTCGAAACGGCTGATTCTGCAGGGCGGCGGCGAGAGTGAAACCTGTCCTTCACTCTCTCTTTCTCTTCACAGGTAACCCCTCCCTCTCTCTCGCTTGCAAATATAAAACGGTTACTACCACGACACAAACCCTAGCCTTCTCTGAGCTAGAACTCCCCCGAGGTTACTGCACGATGGGTATTGTATCTCACTTCATCTTCCATTTTCTCCTTTTCGATTCAGCTTTTAGATTCGTCGTTTCGTCCTTCAACCTAAACCCACACGAAGTCGAAGTGAAGAAAACTCTTGACTGAGCTGAAAATTCATTTTGGTTTTTAGCCAGAGGACATGAATTGGAGCACCTAGTTATGTCTATTTTGTAAGATTTTTGAATTTGATATTTAGATCTGATGAATTTTAAGTAGTGGAAAATCTGTCTTTGGAATGAGTGAGGTTATTTCTGTTAATAACATGCTTTCTATTCATGTTTGCAGTATAGAGTGATTTTGCAGTGGTGATTTGAAATTTCCAGTCAATTCTGATCTCTCCTGCATCAATTCTGGTTCGTGAATCTACCCTAATCCTTCCTCCTGCATCAGGTATTTATTTTCTACAAATTCTAACTCCTGTTTCAAAATTGATTCTTACTTTTGTCTATTTCGCCTTATCTCTATTTCAATATTTCTTCTCATATTGTTGGTTTCTATGGATATGAAGTGGTTTGGGCAATGGGCAGGGGTGTGGTGTTGTTATGAAAAACATGCCATTGAAATGAGATTATTTCTCTGTACAAACCATTCAAAGAGTATTTCTCTGTACAAAAGATCAAAGAGTAATCGTTTCACAACATGTATTTGCTTCAAATAGGATTATAAAATGAGGCAGCTTGATTGATCATATCCATTCATTAATATCTTAGCATATTTGTAGAACATAAAGCAAAGTCGTCATTTAGTGAAAAGATTTTGATGCTGCATGATTGTAGTTCATTTCTAAGATATTGACTATATGCTATTGTATTGTCTAATGAATGGGAGGGTTTTTTTTTAAATCTCTTCTAGATATAATTACTTTTGTTGTGCCAGTTGTGCACATCATTAATATCAGGATTTATGTTTAGTAAAATGGAAGTAAATCCATTTTGGCTGCATGGATTAAAAGATGTCATTGTGTTCTGTCTTATTGTTGCATTAGTAACATTGGTTGACTATTGAATTTTAGAAAGCAATAGATTTTGAGCCATTATAGAAGTGGATCAAGGGATAGAGGCAAGAATAGTTGCCCTTAAAAGGAACAGGTAGGTAAACTTTGAACAAAATGTTTTCTTTGGTGAAAATAGTTCAAGTTTCCTCGGGAAATACCTCTTTGTGATTGTGTTGCCATTGATGAACTTGCTGCAGTGACTTAATCATATTGAGTTGCCATAAAAACATGTATTTTCAGCTACTTTTTCAAGAGAAAGAATAGCAGGAAAGCATATTTTGCTTTCTCTTCAACTATTGTCTTTTGAGACATTCTATTAGTGTTGCTTGCATCGATCATCGGAGAACAACTAAGCAAATATCCGAACAATTTTTTCCCCTAATTGCATGGGGTATGATGGGATGGTCATGGTCAAATAAAATTGTATCATTGCATGTGAGGATTTTGTTTCCAGAAACAACAATTATGTCTGTTGCAGTTGCATCCGTTGCTGTGATAATTGTTGAAATTGTGATGCCCTTCTCATGTTAACATGAGTACATAGATAGATGTTGTGATTAACAAGTAGAGAGGTGTGGAGTTACTGCCTCAAGAACCCCAGTCTAATATGGTTTAGTGAACTCACTGCATATTTATCTTCAACTTTTTCCCACTATGCAGCCAACATCAGCAAATTTATTTCAGAAACACTGATAAAAACTCCATTTTAACCATATTAGATACATTACTTAAAAGAATTAAAAATTCTTACAGCATCTTGAACAGTCTTGACAAACTCTGGCAGCTCAGTTGAGTGACATTAGTTCTATACATTTCTAAATTATTGGATTTGAGAATTTTCTTCAAGAGAAACAGAAATCTAAGTATGTTACCTGCATAGCCCTCCAATAATAGGGCAGAAATGAAACTGCATAAGCAAGATCTCTAAAGTGCTATGCTCTCATGCAGTACCCATAGTCCTGAGTTTTGTAGCTCCCAGTTATATAGTAACAAGACACTTACTTGAGGTTCCTAAGCATTAGCACCTATACATAAATGATATAATTATTAGATAATTGTTAATGTCTACCCTTGATGAATTATTAGATATTGGTTCCTAAGCATTGCTGAATTTGGATGTCTTTGTTGTGAAATTAGTTATTCGCATCTAATTTGTGATTTTATCTTTCAATTCCAGGTGGCAGACTTACAATCGCCTAGAGAAGTGAGACGATCTTCTGCCTCTAGTCATGACCCTGAAGATCGTGGAACTTCATCATCACACAGACTTAATTAGATATATTATATGTAAATGGTGTCAAAAACTTGTATTTACATATGTTTTTATGTTAGGATAATTTTGAATAATATTTTGCTTTTTGCAGATTATTAATGTTTTTATCATTTTAATGATTAGGTTTTGAAGCATTTTTGTGTATCAATTTAATAAATTTATTAGTTCTTAGTCTAAAGTTTTTATTAAAACAGAGATATTAAAAAAATTTAGATAAATAATGAATTGAATCAGTTTTCAAAAAAAAACAAATATTTAATATTTAGCGGCGGTTTAAAACCGCCGCTATTTTTTATCTACTATTTTTTATTTAATGTAGTTATTTAGCGGCGGTTCAAAACCGCCGTTATAATTTCTGGATATTATAAATTGTGATATTTGGTGGCGGTTTAGAACCGCCGCTATATTTTATAGGTATTTCAAAATATGTTTTTTGTGACGGTTTAAAACCGCCGCTAAATTAGCGACCGTAGTGCCAGCGGTTGTGAAAAACCGTCGCAAAACAGCTTCGCGACGGTCGCTTTTGAGGCAGTTTCCAAACCGCCGTAAAATTTGTTAGCGGCGGTTCAAACCGCCGCTATTTGACATATAAAACCGCCGCAAATCATCATATTTTTTGTAGTGTGAATGCTCCCCCCTTTAACTTTCTTTTTACTCCGATCCACCAGATCCTTTTCCTCTTTGGAAAGCAGTCACTCTTCCTGAACTTCAGCCATGGAACATGTCATCAATCGTCACCGAGCAGAGAGGAAGGAGGAAGCGCCGCTGCGCCTTCGTCCTGAAACCCGCTGTCTTCCGGAAATACACCGCCGTCTGGTTTGTAAAGAGAGGCTGAAATGTAGATTCGAACCCAAAACAAGTTAGTTGAGAGCCTCACACTCAAACAAACGAACCACACAGGAAGCTCGCCATACATTTTCATTAATGTTTTAGTTACCCTTTTATTGGTTCTTAATTCCTTTTATTCTTTTGTCCTAGCCTACTGAATACTAACGTTTAATATCATTCAAAAGAAAAAGCCTGATGATTCAAGGCATTCTATTATAGAGATTGCATTCAGCTATGTATAAGCCTTTTTTAAAGAAATTAAGGGGGCGTTCTCCTTTGGCTGGTGACAAGATTTAGGAAAAAAGAAAAAGTTTTGGTTTTACAGTGAATTCTGCTATACCTATTAGCCATATCAAGATATCAGCAATCACAAACTGATTTTATGTTGTTATCAATCTGATTCTGTTAGGATTACTATTAGATCATATTTGTTATTCTGTTAATTCAGTTTTAGGCTCTTTGACTTAGTCTTTAGCTAGGAAGATATATAAACTCTTGTAGTCACCTTCTTCAAGATAATAAGAAAAATATTCTATTCAGATCATTCACTGATCCTTACATGTAATATGGTATCAGATTACATTTTGATAACCTAGCTTCCGCAATCTTTCAATTTCTTCTCAATGGCTGATGAGTCTGCCACAACCAGCCCTACACACAATAGCAATAACGGTGGCGACACCTCAACAACACCTCCTCCACCGCCAATTGATCCAACCCAAAACCCACATAACCCCTATTACTTACATCCTGGCGAAAACCCAGGTTTTGTTCTTGTATCTCCACCATTCAATGGTGAAAACTACTATACCTGGAGCAGAGCCATCAAGCGTGCATTGTCATCCAAGAACAAGATTCAGTTCATTAATGGCACCCTTCCACAACCCCCTGAATCTGATTCTTTATACGGTCCATGGGTTCGCTGCAATCACCTCGTTGTCTCATGGATTACCCGCACTTTATCTCCTCATATCTTGCATAGCACCATTTCTTTTGATAATGCAAGAGACTTATGGCTGGATCTGGAAATTCGTTTTAACAAAGGTAATGACTTTCGGATGTCAGATTTGCTCCAAGAAATTCACTCAATGCGCCAAGGTGACAAGTCTTTATCTACCTTTTTCACTGATATGAAAATCCTTTGGGATGAACTGGAGTTTCTTCGCCCAACCCCTTCTTTTGTTTGTGTTGTTAAATGTTCTTGCCCCTTGAACAAATCTGTTCAAACCTACAAAAACAAGGAGCACACCATATGTTTTCTTAAAGGGCTCAGTGAGTCCTATCAATCTGTTCGATCCCAGATTCTGATCATGAACCCTTTGCCATCGGTTAGTGAGGCATATTCCCTGGTTCTCCAACAAGAAAGACCATCTTCTTCTACCCAAACCATAGACTCCACTGTTTTTGCCACCAATTCTTCCAAGTTCAACAATTCAGGCCGTGGCTTTCCAAATCAAGGTAGAGGCAGGAGTCGCTCTAACAACAACAGACAACAAATGCTTTGCTCTCATTGTAATCGCTTCAACCATACTGTTGACACATGCTACTTTAAGCATGGTTTCCCCCCGGGATATAGAACAAGAAATCAAGGTTCTACCATGCAACTTTTCACCACTACTCAAGATTCTGGCACCAAGATTGATACACAACATCATTCCAATTTTCCAAGTCATCCAGAGCAACCTATTTCCTTGACAAGAGATGACTATCAATACCTCATCTCCCTCTTACATGCCAGCAAACAAGAACATGCTCCCACTGTGAGTTCTATTCCTAAGCCTCCAACATCTGACCCTAATCAACATGTAGTCTCCAGTATCACACAATCAGGTATTCCCTCCTCCTCACAATCTCTTTGGATATTAGACTCAGGTGCAAGTGATCATGTGTGTCCATCCATCCATTTTTTTACTACTTATCATAGAATTACACCTATTGCTATAAAATTACCAAATGGAGTGGTTCTTTATGCTCATTATTCTGGTACTGTCCTCCTTAATTCTGCTCTCTATCTATATGATGTGTTACACATCCCTGATTTTCGTTTCAATCTCATCTTAGTTTCAAAACTGACCTCAACTCTACATTTCCAACTAATATTCTCTTCTAATTCTTGTACTATTCAGGAAAGAGCTACCTAGAAGATGATTGGGCATGCTGATGTGCACCACAACCCTATACATCATTCGCCACATTCCCACACCTCTTTTATGTTCCAACCATATCGATAGCAATACTGTTTTACATTCTATTACCAATACAGAAAACAAACACCAAAACATTGAATCTTTTGATTTGTGGCACTATAGGTTAGGTCACCCTTCTTATGATGTTTTGCATACTCTTTGTAAACATTTCCCTTATATTGTTTCGAATAAAAGTTTGATTTGTGATTCATGTCATCTTGCTAAACAAAGTAGATTACCTTTCCCTCATAGCATGACTGTCTCTACTCACACTTTTGAATTGATTCATATCGATATATGGGGACCAATTAGTGTTCCTTCATTTCAAGGACATCATTATTTCTTGACTATTGTTGATGATTTTAGTAGGTTTACTTGGATATTTCTCTTAAAATCCAAATCTGATACTAGGGAATGCATTAAATATTTCTTTAGCTATGTCTCCACTCAATTTTCTGCTTCTATCAAGACTATTAGAACTGACAATGGCAGTGAATTTCTCATGCCCTCCTTTTATGCTACTTTAGGGATTTTACATCAAACTTCTTGCGTTGAAACTCCTCAACAAAACTCCATTGTTGAACGCAAGCATAGACACTTGTTGAATGTTACAAGAGCATTGTTATTTCATTCTAAATTACCTAAACAATTTTGGTCTTATGCTCTTTATCATTCAGTACATCTTATTAACAAGCTTCCAACCCCTGTTCTTAAAAACAGAACCCCTTATGAATTAATGTATGCATCTCCGCCTACCTTTTTGGATCTTAAAGTATTTAGTTGCTTAGCTTATGCCTCCACTTTAACACATAATAGACATAAACTTGATCCTAGAGCTAGGAGATGCTTATTTCTCGGGTTTAAAACAGGTACTAAGGGGTATCTTCTTTTTGATCTACAAACTAGAAACACTTTTATATCTAGGAATGCTGTTTTTATGAGTATGTTTTTCCTTATTCTAGTACTTCTGATAATACTATTGCTGCTAATGATCCTACCTCTGTTCAATTGGATGCTGGTTTTTTATTTGATATGCCATCAGTTCTGCCTCCTGTTGATTCTTCACAACCCCCAACCATTCCAATTCCACCATCTGCTGCAAATATCCCAGAATCACCGTCTTCAATCAACTCTCCAGAACCTATGGCATTGCGCAAGTCTCGATGAGAATTAGGAAGCCACCAAGCTATTTACAAGATTTTCATTGTAATTACTTTGCTTCTGATCCTGAACCAGCACCTATATATCCTCTTTCCTCTGTCTTATCTTATTCCCGGTTATCCTCTCAACATCTACAATACACCCTGTCCATTTCTGTCCATGATGAACCCACAACCTATTCTCAAGCCAGCAAGCATCCTCACTGGATCAAGGCCATGAACTCGGAACTTGATGCTTTACAACAGAACAACACTTGGCTTATCACTGATTTACCCGATGGTAAGAAGCCTATAGGCTGTAAATGGGTATATAAAATCAAATACCTAGCCGATGGTAGTATTGAAAGGTATAAGGCACGTCTAGTTGCCAAAGGTTTTACTCAAGTTGAGGGCATTGATTTTTTTGATACGTATTCTCCTGTAGCCAAATTAACCACTATTAGGCTTTTACTTGCTCTAGCTTCAGCACAAAATTGGCACTTGCACCAATTAGATGTGCATAATGCTTTTTTACATGGCCTTTTGGATGAAGAAGTTTATATGCATATACCACCTGGTCTTCATATTTCTCAATCCAATAAAGTTTGCAAGTTGCTTAAATCAATTTATGGCTTAAAACAGTCTAGCCGCCAATGGTTTGCTAGTTTATCTTCTTTCCTTATCTCACAGGGATATTCACAATCCACTTCAGATTCCTCTCTATTTGTTAAACACTCTTCTAGTTCCATTACTGTGTTTTTAGTCTATGTTGATGATCTTATTCTTGTAGGAACTAATTTGATTGAGATTGCTCACATTAAATCTGTTTTGAATACTCAATTCAAGATCAAAGATCTAGGTCCCCTAAAATACTTTCTTGGCTTAGAGATAGCTAGATCACAAGCAGGCATCCACCTATGTCAACGCAAATATGCTTTGGACATTCTATCTGAATGCGGTTTACTTGCCTGCAAACCAGTTTCTACACCTATGTCTAAGGGCACTCGGTTACCAGCCACTGATGGCACTCCCCTACAAGACCCTTCTGCATACAGAAGGTTGATCGGTAAGCTTCTGTATTTGACCACTACTAGGCCTGATTTATCTTTTTCTGTCCAGCAGTTAAGCCAATTCATGGCTCATCCAACATCGCTGCACCATGATGCTGCTGTTCGGGTGCTACGTTATATCAAGCATTCCCCTACACATGGTTTATTCTATCCCAGCAACTCTCCCCTTCAACTCAAAGCTTTCAGCGACTCGGATTGGGCAAGCTGTCCAGACTCCCGCAAATCCATTACTGGCTATTGCTTGTTCCTTGGAGACTCCCTCATTTCCTGGAAATCTAAAAAGCAACCGACAGTGTCTAGATCATCCTCCGAGGCCGAATATCGAGCGTTAGCCTCCACAGTTTGTGAGATTCAGTGGCTTCATTATCTGCTTCATGATTTTCGTCTCTCTGGCTTACCACAAACTCTTTTATATTGCGATAGTCAATCTGCAAGGCATATTGCAGCCAATGCCTCTTTTCACGAAAGAACTAAACATATTGAGCTAGATTGTCATATCGTCCGGGAGAAACTACAATCCAAGCTATTTCATCTACTACCAATTGCAAGTACCAATCAACTAGCAGATCTTCTTACCAAGGCCCTGGATCCATTACCTTTTCATAATTTTCTATCCAAGCTGGGATTGATGAGCATCCATTCACCAGCTTGAGGGGGGTATTAGCCATATCAAGATATCAGCAATCACAAACTGATTTTCTGTTGTTATCAATCTGATTCTGTTAGGATTACTATTAGATCATATTTGTTATTCTGTTATTTCAGTTTTAGGCTCTTTGACTTAGTCTTTAGCTAGGAAGATATATAAACTCTTGTAGTCACCTTCTTCAAGATAATAAGAAAAATATTCTATTCAGATCATTCATTGATCCTTACATGTAATAATACCTCCCATAATTATAATTTTAATGTAACTTTTACACTGCTCACTCACTCACTGGGATCACTTATAAACTCACACCTCATTTAAAATGGACACATCATTGATATCTCATTATCAATTTTTTAAAAATCCTTTAATCTTTTCATTTATTTTTAGACTCAAAAGACTTATTTGCCGCTTTCATCACTTCCATCCCTTGCACCACTTTCATCCATCTACCACCATGGCAACCACCAAAGCCAAGCACAACTCTGCACTTCTGAGTTATGACCATCACCACCGGTCATAAACACCAACCAAGATCCATTTTAAATAAGTAAGAAACAGTCGATGAGTCCAATGGCTCCTTCTTCTCACAGTTCTAGTTTCCTGATAACTCTATTGAGAATAAAATATTAAAATTGCTTAATCATGAAATTTTTTTTACAACTCAAAAAGCTAATGATTAATATAAGAATTGATAATTTGTATAATACTAACTCTTTTTTTAATTTTCGTACAAGGTCTCAAAATTCCTATACACAGCCCTGCCCATGCGCCGTCACATTCTCTTCGTCATCGCCTCATTGACATCAATGTAGCCGTCGTTGTTTTGATCGATTATCTCCATCATGCAATGCACTTCCTCCGACGTCGTTTTGGATCCCAGAGCGAGGAGCATCTCCTTCAGCCCCGAACAAGAGATCTTCCCATCGTCGTTCTTGTCAAATTTGTTGAAGATCTTGCGCACTTCGTCGTCCATGGCTACGACTTCTTCTCTTCTCGATTTTCAGTCACTGATGTTATAGATAGAAAAGAACCTCAACTCTCTTCCCCTCTCTCTGAAAATTGGTTTTGGATAAGTTTTTCTCTTTTCATTATATAAAGCGGCGTGAAGGTTTGTTCCTCAACGCGTTAAGTAGGAGTGACATTTATCTAAAGTGCAGAGCTGTGCTTGGCTTGATTGGCTGCCGTGGTGGTCAGTTGATGAAAGTGGTGCAAAGGATTGAAGGGGCATACAGGTCTTTTGAAACTAAATTTAAATGAAAAGAATAAAAGATTTTTAAAAAAAATGATAATGAGACGTCACTTATATGTCCATTTTAAATGAAGTATGTGAGTGGTTCAAATTAGGGGTGTTCGTGGATTGAATTGGATCGGTTTTGAGCTAAAAAGTCATCCGATCCAATGATGAAAACACCGTGCGGTTTGGATTGGATCGGTTTGCTTCCTTAAAAAAATCTGATCCGATCCAATCCAATCAAATGCGGTTTGGATAGGATTGGATAATTCGGTTTTTGTCACACTTTATTTTTTTTCTAATGTCAAGTGTCCTTTTTACTTATTTAATAGTGGTAAAAGATAATCTTTGTTTTAATTTGGAAGTTTGAGAAGAAAAAAATTATTGATATTTTTTAACACGTTCTTTTATATTAATTCTCTATATCTACTCTCATTTATCCTATTTTTTCCCTTGAATCGGCTACAAATAAATTGTAGCTAATTATTTTCCAAATTTACTTAATTGTTTTCCTATTTTTCATGATTACTCAATCAAATATATATATGTCATGCATCAAAACTTTTAGTAAAATATAACTTCAAAACATTAATATTTATTCTAAATAGTCTTACATATGTCATTCCAATAAAAATATTAAAGAGAATGAGGGATATAAAAATATGAAGAATAATGTTTAAGTATGAGTAATACTATAATTTCAAAAAGAATAGTATATGTATATAATATATCGGTTTGGATTGGATTGGATTGGATTTCACTATAAGATCCAAAATCCGATCCAATCCAATAAAAAATTGCGATTTTTTCGATTTTCGATTTTTTCGATTTTCGGTTTTCGGTTTTTAGGTTCGATTTTTATGATTTGAAACGGTTTGGATCGATTGATGAACACCCCTAGTTCAAATCAACAATATAAAACTTACATTAAAATTACGGGAGGTATTGTTTAGTTCCAAAACTTTGCACGTGGTCTATGGCATATTCGTTGTAATGTGCTCATTGGTAAACGTGTCCATTACATTGCATAAGTTGCTGTTGCAGTTTTTCTAAGTATTTTTTGCTTGTGTAAAAAAAAATGTATTTTTTGCTAAGCTTTTATAGACTAATTCCTTTCAGAGTGATATTGGAAGTAAGTGCATACATGGGCTAGGTTGGAATTTTATTCTTCAACCAAACTCAACTCTTGGGTGTAATTGAACTTGATAGCCTGATATATATTCAAAAAATCCATCTCAAAATAAATGTCCATATAAGAAATTAAAAATTCATTTTTACAACAAGTCATAATTAAAAGGTAAAATAGGTAAATTGGTCCTATACGTTTATTTTATTTTTCATATTGGTCCTATATGTTTTTTATTTTTTAAATTGGTTCTACAAGTTACGTTCTGTTTTCACATTAGTCATTTCTGTCAATTTTGACCTAATACCGTCAGTTTTGATCTGACGTGGCTATCACCTTAATCCAACACATAGCATTTGATCTGACCCTGTTAGGTCAAAATTGATGGAAATGACTAATGTGAAAATGGAACGTAACATATATGACCAATTTGAAAAATAAAAAACTTATAGGACTAATATGAAAAATAAAATAAACATATAGGACCAATCTACCTATTTTGCCTAATTAAAATAAACATAAATTCCAAAAAAAAAAACATAACAAGTTTCCAATAAACATAAATTATAAATCAACTACTGTAATAGTTAAAGTCTCAAAGGCCATATACAGTAAGTTATATAGAAAATCCTTTCAAGTCAACTCTAATCATAAAATCTTACATTGTTGGAACTTTCAGAGTTCAGAGAACACGACAAGTCTAACATGAAGTATTTCTTACAAGTTAAAATTCGAGAAACCCATTAAATGACTATAGATTACATTTGTGACATGAACAATGATTTAGTAAAGACCATACTTACCTTGATTCTACTTCAATGGAAGCAGAAGATCCTTTTGTAGAATCAAGATTGGACCCTACAGATCTAGATGTTTCCCGGTCAAAGATTAGTCTTCCAACATAGAATGCCGGTCTTCTGGGCAAGGTAATTGCTGTACTTTTGTTTGTTACCATTGATATAATGTCAGACATATTGGGTCGATCTTTTGCATAATGTTCTACACACAAGAGACCAACTTGAATACATCTTATCACTTCCTCAGGAACAAAAGTGTCATTAAGTGATGGATCCATTAACTGTAGACATACATCATCATTCCATAATTCCCAAGCCTGTAAGTATTTATTTTAGTCAAATTACACAAGCAAAAATATACAAATAAAGAACTCAGTGAGGCAAATTTAACATACATGTCCTCCAAGATTGAGAGGGTTGTCAGCATCATAGAAGCTATTGTTTCTTCTTCCATCGACAATTTCAAGTAACAACACTCCAAAGCTATAGACATCATACCTTGTGGAGAAAAGTCCTTCCATGACATATTCGGGAGACATGTAACCACTAAAAGAAATGATCATTCATGACCTCGCTGAATATATTTGCTTAATATTAATCAAGAACATTAATGAGATCAGTAAACTCACTATGTACCAACAATCCTATTTATATTTGTTGTTGATTCCTACTGCGTTAACATTCTTGCCATACCATAATCAGATATTTTTGGGTTCATGTTCTCATCAGGAAGTATGTTACTAGCCTTCAAGTCTCTATGAATGATTTTGAGTCTTGAGTACTTATGAAGGTAAAGTAATCTTTGAGTAATTCCTTCTATTATGTTGAAGCGCTTCTACCAGTTTAGCAACTTGCTTCTAGTACCATCTTCCCAATGAAAACATAATATTCAAAAATATATAATTAACAGCATGATATATTATATACCTAGTTGATTTTTAGTATTGGTTCAAGTTGGGCAAAAAGAAGTTCATTTAGTTAATCATTACCGATGCTAATTAAAAATTTAAGTTGCTGAAAGTCCTTAAGATTCCCTGCATATGCTCTGGTTTGGTGCAGGAAAGTCAGAATAGAAAGAAATCCAAGCTTTTGTTTGGCATATACTCATAAATCAGCATCCTTTCTTGTTCGTGAATGCAACAACCATGTAACTGTACCAGATTCTTGTGCTGAAGTTCACATATGAGCGTTAATTCATTTTTAAATTCAACAATTCCTTGTCCAGATGATTTTGAAAGTCTTTTCACAGCTACTTCTTGCCCAGTTGAACGTGTTGGAACACAAGCATTCACTATCACTCATGATGCACGCACATAGAAATATTGAAGAAAGATTGAGAAAGATGAGAGAAAGTGATACACTAAAAAAACTTTTATTCATATACTTCATTTCACACTTTCACTTGCATATATACACTTCTACACTTCTCTACTTCACATCACACACTATGTCTATTTATAGACTTACATACACTAACTAACTCTCATAATAGCTTCTAACTAATTTCTTTAGTTACAACAAATTAATCACACTTTAACAAACTAACTAAACACTAACAAACACTAACTAATTACCTAATTTGAATTATCTTCAACAGAAAGAGTTACCTGAAGTGATAATAAAATATTAATTAATCCTCTAAAAGATCTTGTCGCTTGTTTAAGTCATCTTCTAGATCTTTTATATTAGTAAATTCATCTTGCATCTCGGTCTCCATTCTTTTTCTTCTCTTATATGTTTAGACGAAAATGTGAAATATAAAGATTGAAAATGAGGGATCGTGTTCAATAAAGTATGCAATACAATGTTTTTGAAGCATCTAACTACCTTTAAACACATTTTTTTTTTACTTATGGCAAGGCATAGAATGGAAGGGCAGATTATGAGTAGAGTAGTTGCAATTAAAGGGCTTGTCCAAATCCACTTTTTTGTACCTGCACAGAGTATTCGCATAAGGAATTTGAATTAGTTATACCCTACAATACCTTTTATATAGTTTGTTATATTTCAATGATATTATAAAGTTTTGTAACGAAAATGCTTTTCATGTGAAGATAGAAGGCCATAAAAACAGGTGAGATCTCACTTGTGGACAAGTCCGATAAAATAATAGAAAAAAATTTAAAAGTGTTTGGGTACTTGTCAAGTACTGTATGTGGTTCAACTAGATCATAACAATCGTTTGATATATACTTCTAAAATATTTACCCTTGTGTCGGGGTTTCTTCACTATCACACTTTTATTGTCTTTACCTCTGTGTTGGGTTTCTTCACTAGCACGTAAATCTTTCCCCATCTTTGCCTAAAGAACTACCATCCAATGATTTCCCAAATAAGTAAATACATCCACTACCATACTCATCATCCCAGAACTTGAATCCAAGGCAGCTACAGTTGCTCCAGCAACTATAGCCTGGCAATCACTTATGCCATAACTTGTATTTGCTTCACGGCTTGTAACACTGTAACAGGTATGCTAAACTGACACACAAAATGGGACACTTACGGATACACCGTATATGCTAGTGGCAAATTCGTGATTATGCTAGTGGCAAATTCGTGATTTTGAGGAACATAGGAAAATGTGTTTTCCCTCCAATCTTTCCTCCTTGTGCTCTTCTCACTGCCTCGACGTCATTTCTTCTGCTTCGCTCTTTCTTCTCACTTGTGGACGCTCTTTCTTCTTGCCTCTGTCTTCTTCACTGCCTCGACACTCTGTCTTCTTCACCCGTTATTCTCTGCCTCGGTCCTCTTTCTTCTTCATTGTGTCTTCTCACTGCCTCGACGCCAAGTCTTGTTCACCCGTTCGTCTCTGCCTCGGCGCTGTCTTCAACTCTTTCTTCTCACTGCCGCGACGCTCTGTTCCCGAATGACACCACCACCCACTAGCAAAGCCCAGTGACAGCCACAGCGGAAATGCCGCCACCCACCAATCATCGACGGCAAACCCCACCACAAGAACAGGTGAGGAAAAACCCTCCTTTCTTCCTTCCCTGTTTCTGTTGATCTCTCTATTCTCCCTAGGGTTTATTTGCTATTCACGTTGTTTCTTTCATGGCTTTATCGATTGAGGTCGTTGTCAACATTGTTGTGGCAAGTAATGGGTGAACGTTAGAAACCTCTGTTTTTCTGCTGATGGAATGATGTTATGATTTGTACTGTTTGGTAGTGTGACAGTGAAAAATGCACTTTTTAGTTGAATGTACTTGGCTTGTTCATGAAAGAAGGACCGAGGATGCAAGGATGGTTTTTATAATCCTGGTAAATTGATCTTATAGCAATGTGCATCTCAAGTTGGTTGGATGAGGATACTGTGTAATTGAAAGTATGCTTGGAAAGTAGTGAAAGGTGGTTGTTTTCGCTGGTGTGGAAGATTTTCCAAGTTTGGTGGTTCATGTTTTACTGTACTAGTTTATAGTTCCAGCATTTGTGCTTTATAGTTATAATGATGAAGCTTAGTTTGTCAACATTAATCGATGACAGTATGGCTATTTCTTCTAGTGCAGTACAATTCCTTTTGGAGTAGTTGCAAACTCCATTCCAAGGAAATATGACAACTTTCCTAAGTCTGTCATTTCAAACACTCCCAGAAATTGAGTGTTTTAAAACACTCAATTTATATAGTAGGATCATTTCCAGTCACTAGCAGATTATCACCATATATGCAAATGAGCAGCAAGCTTGCCTTTTTATTCACCTTCACATACACTCCATACTCCATTGAGCACTTAGTAAACTCATGTTGAAGTAGAAAGGTATCTATTCTTTTATTCCAATGTGCATGTGTCATTGGTTTGTTGATGCATTGTCTTCAAACTGGAAGATGTTAGATGCAATAGGTAGATACTCAATACATTGCAGTAAGTTATAAGTTATAATTATGCATTGTTAAGATTTTCTATATTAGGGAGGGTTAGCATGGTACATACTCTAACATGCAGCTTAGTTGAGTGGGTTAAGGTGAATTTTAGTTTGTCATCATTCATTCATATGAGAAGCTAGTGAATCCATTATTTTTTTGTGACATTACTTATGAAAGATCTAATTTGTGCAGTTTCAGTGTGGCATCCACAATTCGATATACATGGAAACTTCAAATGATTATATGGATTGTGGTGGTGGTGATAGCGAAGCAAATGGAGTTGACATTGTTAATGATAATCAAGAAAAGCGGAAGCCTGCAACAGGGATGTGTTTTGATTCCATAGAGGATGTTAAATCATTTTATCGCGAGTATGCTTTAAGAAAGGGTTTTGGTTGGAAGACTAGAACATCAAGAAAAGGAGAGGATGGGCAGATTAGATACTTAATGCTAGTATGTTCACGAGCGGGGTCCCGAGTGTCGGAAATTCCTTGTACGTTGATGACACGTCCGACTAAACGGAAGAATTGTCCGGCAAAAATTACTATTAAGTTGGGAAAAGATGAACTGTGGTACATTAATAAATTTGAACCCAACCATTCTCACGAGATCAGCCCTACAAAGGCAAGGTTGTTCAAGGCTAACAAGAAAATCAACCTCCATGTAAAAACTAAAAAGAACAATCCAAATCAATGATGATGCAGGGGTGAGGATTAATAAGACTTTTCAGTCTCTCGTTACAGATGGAGGAGGGCATGAGCATATACCCTTTTGTGAAAAAGACGTGAGAAATGATGTCAACAAAGAAAGGCGTGCGATTGGGAAAGAAGGTGATGCTAAGGCCTTACTAAGCTATTTTTCTCGAATGACAGAGAAAAACAAAGATTTCTTCTATGCCATAGATATGGATGATGATTTTCATGTCAGAAATGTGTTTTGGGCTGATGCAAGAAGTAGAGCTAGTTATGCATATTTTGGAGATGTTTTGACATTTGATACAACATATTTGACCAATAAGTATGACATGCCTTTTGCTGCATTTGTTGGTGTGAATCACCATGGTCAATCAACATTACTTGGATGTGGTCTGGTTTCTGCAGAAGACACAGAGTCATTTGTCTGGCTTTTCCAAACATGGCTTCATTGTATGGAGGGAAAAGCCCCTACGGGTATTGTCACTAACCAATGTAAGGCTATGCAAAATGCCATTGAGCTAGTCTTCCCTACAACTCGTCATGGGTGGTGTTTATGGCATATAATGAAAAAAATTCCTGAAAAACTTAGCGGATATGGTGAATATAAAAAGATTAAGTCTGCAATGAAAACAACGGTTTATGATACAGTCACAGCAGCTGATTTTGAAGATAGATGGACTTCCTTCATTGACAAATTTGACCTTGGACAGAATGAGTGGTTGGATGGGTTGTACAAGGAACGTCATCGATGGGCACCAACCATGCTGAAGAAATATTTTTGGGCAGGTATGTGGTCGTGTGCAAACTTGGTCTGTCTTTTGTTTCAAATGCATTTTCCACCTTCTCATACTTTTTGTTACAGCAAGCCGTGTAATGTCCATGGTTATCATACTTGGTTAATGGTTTTTCACTTGTATGAACTTGGGCAGGTATGTCAACAACGCAGCGAAGCGAGAGCATACATGCATTCTTTGATGGGTATATCAATTCAACAACAAGTCTGAATCAATTTGTAAAGCAGTATGATAATGCTCTCAAGAGTAGAGCCGAAAAGGAGTTTCAAGCTGATTTTCAATGCATGGATACGACAATTCCCTGCGGTTCAAACTCGTCAATTGAAAAGCAATTCCAATGTGAGTATACTCATGCCAAGTTTAAGGAGGTTCAGGCTGAGTTTAGATCAAAGATTAATTGTGCATATTCTTTGAAGACCGTGGATGGTTGCGTTGCCACTTATCATGTGATGGAGGAGGTCCTAGTTGGTGATAGAACAAAAGAATGTGAGTATAATGTTGTGTTTAATCGTGAGAACCATGAAGTCTGTTGTGAATGTTCGTTGTTTGAGTTTAGAGGCATTCTGTGTCGCCATGTGCTTTGTGTGTGTACTCAAGAGAGGATTAAAAATGTGCCGGATAAGTATGTTTTAGCAAGATGGAAGAAAAATATTAAAAGGAAATATTCATATATTAAGAGCAGCTACTGTGTGACAGAATTGAAGCCACAAATGTAAAGATTTGACAGATTGTGCAAGCATTTCTATGAGGTTTGTGAAGTATGTGCAGGGTCTGAAGTTGCAAGTAAGGCACTACATGAAAGGCTACATGAGTTTAGTTCTAATTTGCCCACCATGGATGCTACAATGCGGGAAGTTAACAAAAGTCCCATTGCTGACTCAAATCCAAACAATGCTCCCCACATTCGCAGTCCATTGCGTGTCAAACGTAAGGGACGCCCTCGTACAAATAGAAAAATAGGGGTAGTTGAAAAAGTTGTAAAAAAGGCGAAGAAGCGGTCACAACATACTGAAGACAAAGAGACAACCAAGGTATTTTTTTTTCTCCAAAAATTCCGTATTAACCATACACACCACGTGATTAATGAGTAATGTGAACCTTAACCAAAATCCAATTTAAATGTAAGTTTCAACAACAACATTTCTAAAATGTGCAGGAGGCAAACGATGGAATGGTGGGTAATCACAGTGGAAACAACATCCATGTAGAATCATCTCTTGACATTGTCACCAGTGGAGAATTGTTAGATACAAGCACTGTGGTTTGTGTCCAATATCATATTGTGTTTAACTTGTAGACGTTGTTTTATTATGTGTTGTCGGTTTAATTTTAGCAATTTGATCGATTTGTACCCCGTGATGTATACTTTCTACAAAATTCATGTGCCTTTTGTGGACAATGAGATGAAAATTTATGTTGATTGGTTTATTGTTTTTCTATATAGTCAATGTCCATTTTTGAAGACAGTTGTTGTGTTCTTCAAAATCCAACAGTTTCAAGCCCTGTATTTAAGGGTTTAGAAGACGTTACTTTGAATACACAGGCATGTAAATTGTGGGTCATTTATATAGTTAAGGACTCCATTATTTTAGTTTCTTATATGGTGTTGTCCAGGTTGGAGCCAGTATATCGTTCGTCGACCTTTTGACAACGTCTGATGTTGACTTCATGGGGTGTTCGCAGTTGACTACAAGTTTGGATGATTAGACACATTTTGGATTTTAGTTGTCTTCACTAATGGTATGGTTTTTCATAAGTCCCGGACTCTGGTACTAAGCTTTGTGTACAATTTTTAGTGTTTAACGTTTTACCATTGATTGTGCAGGTTGGTCGGGTGCCATAACTTTTGTCGGTTTTTTGAATGACATGGTTGCAGCACAACGATCCATTATCTTGTCATATATGTATATGAACATTTACTATGTGTATGTAGTTAAATACAAGTTGGTTGGGTGCAATCCATTGCGTGTTAGATTTTTGTATCATGAATGACAAAACCACCACTTGTTGTACATACTTAGACAATCCTATGTAAATGATCCTGTATAAATGTCAATGGAAATGATCAAAAGCAGTATGATGAATGCCCTCAATTACCTTGTGAACAACTTATTCCTAGATAATTAAGTCAAGTGTTGAATGCCTTTTAATTATCTGGTGAATGTCTCTAATTATCTGGTGAATGCCTTCGATATTACATGGAAACTAAGTTTGGTGAACGCCTTTTAATTATCTGGTGAATGTAGTTGAATTATCCGGTGAATGCCTTCAATTATTCCGGTGAATGTCTTATTCCTGGATTATTAGGCCCAGTGTTGAATGCATTATAATTATATGGTGAACGTAGTTCACTTGTCTGGTGAACGTAGTTCAATTATGTGGTTAATGCCAATAATAAAAGTTTTGGATGCCTAAGATTATGTGTTGAACGTAGTTCAATTATCTGGTGAATGCCTTCAACTATGTGGTGAATGCCCATACTAAAACCAAGTTTTGGATGCCTTAGATTATCTGGTGAACGTAGTTCAATTATCTGGTGAATGCCTTCAAATATCTAGTGAATGCCCATACTAAAGTTGGGTTTTGGATGCCTTAGATTATCTGGTGAACGTAGTTCAATTATCTGGTGAATGCCTTCGAATATGTGGTGAATGCCCATACTAAAACCAAGTTTTGGATGCCTTATATTATCTGGTGAACGTAGTTCACTTATCTGGTGAATGCCTTCGAATATCTGGTGAATGCCCATACTACAACCAAGTTTTGGATGCCTTAGATCATCTGGTGAACGTAGTTCAATTATCTGGTGAATGCCTTCAAATATCTGGTGAATGCCCATACTAAAACCAAGTTTTGGATGCCTTATATTATCTGGTGAACGTAGTTCAATTATCTGGTGAATGTCTTCGAATATGTGGTGAATGCCCATACTAAAGTTGGGTTTTGGATGCCTTAGATTATCTGGTGAACGTAGTTCAATTATCTGGTGAATGCCTTCGAATATGTGGTGAATGCCCATACTAAAACCAAGTTTTGGATGCCTTAGATTATCTGGTGAATGTAGTTCAATTATCTGGTGAATGCCTTCAAATATCTGGTGAATGCCCATACTAAAGTTGGGTTTTGGATGCCTAAGATTATCTGGTGAACGTAGTTCACTTATCTGGTGAATGCCTTCGAATATGTGGTGAATGCCCATACTAAAACCAAGTTTTTGATGCCTTAGATTATCTGGTGAACGTAGTTCACTTATCTGGTGAATGCTTTCAAATATCTGGTGAATGCCTATACTAAAATTGGGTTTTGGATGCCTTAGATCATCTGGTGAGCGTAGTTCAATTATCTGGTGAATGCCTTCGAATATGTGGTGAATGCCCATACTAAAACCAAGTTTTGGATGCCTTATATCATCTGGTGAACGTATTTCAATTATCTGGTGAATGACTTCGAATATCTGGTGAATGCCTATACTAAAATTGGTATTTGGATGCCTTAGATTATCTGGTGAACGTAGTTTAATTATCTGGTAAATGACTTCGAATATCTGGTGAATGCCTATACTAAAATTAGGTTTTGGATGCCTTAGATTATCTGGTGAACGTAGTTTAATTATCTGGTGAATGACTTCGAATATCTGGTGAATGCTTTAAATTATTTGGTATTTAACGTATCTTACCACCAACTCTTGGAGCAAATCAGTTATGTCATCACTAAACTTCACTCATCTATTTCGTTATCTATTTAAATTAGTTTCAAACAACCATGTAAAGCATGTCAAACCTGTTAGCAATGTCGTAAGATATTTTGTACAATAGTTAATATCTATTTTAATGTTGATCATAGAATCCAGGCTTACCAATCCGAGAAATTACATACTACTCCTACATTACAAAATAACAATGTACATATCAAGTTTTCATGTTCGAATATACAAATAAAAACTATTCTTTTGTTGTCTTATCCTTTCTCATGTATGCCTTGGTATATGGGGGATCAAGTCTAGAAGATTGCTTCAGCATCCTATGTTTACCCTTCACCCTTGTTGCTATGTTTGACCCCGCCTCCGGATCACCCTCCGTATTATGTTCACCTACAACAGTCACAATGGTAGATGGTAAGTAGGCTTTATTTTTAATACAATGGTACTTTTTCATTGTGAACATGCAAATCATTACTTACAAGCGGGCACTGCAACTGGTGCTTCATTTGGTGCACCCATCGCTACAGCCAGAGGATATACAATAGCATCATCAGCCTCCATCCACGGAGAAATTGGCATTTCTACACCTGCATATACAATGATTCTCAATGTGCTTTCAACGAGTAAACCACAAACATAACCATGTAAAACAGGCAACTAGCTTGTTTAGTAACCACCACCTATTTGAACACCTGAAGACCCTACACCACCCATGTCAGCATAAATATCCGCTAGGGGAGTTTGGTGAAGAGGGGATGAATCTTGTCCACCTAAAATGGAACATCCCACATACTCATTGACTTGGCCTATGCTTGATCGGTGACGAGTGGGACCATCTTTCAAAATTGCAACATCCGCCTCTAGAGCCAAGATCCTCTATTGTTGCTCCCTAATTTTCTATTCATGCTCCTGAAGATCGCCAATACTTTTTGATATTCATCAACATGTACATATTGGTGTTGTTGCCCCCCCCCCCCGTAATGCATCCCGGACAATGGGTAGTTGAAGCTCAACATCTGTTGCTATTAAAGCAACCGTTACCTGCAAACATCAGAACCACATCAACTGAACATTGTGTATATCAATTTTCAAGATATTATCGAAAATATGTTATGGTTGGTACCCTTGTATTCATGAATGCTTCCTTCATTCTCTTCTTCCTCAATGTAACAATTGGCCAGTTCAAAAACCGTGGGAAAGGGTGCTAGGTGTATAGCCAATCGAGATATGGTTCATCGCCCAGATATACCAAAAAAGATTGACATCATTAGTAGCCGTAAATTTTTGTTAACAAATCATTATATGGTGATCTAACATATGCAACAATACATACCTGTAGGATGGGTGCACAGCCACATAGATGTATTTCATGGTCATTTGACCCTTCGCCACTGACCATGTGAGCTCTGCTCAAACTCACAACCAAGAATTCATGAACTGCAGATGCCCAATTGAAGCTATGGCTGGCATCCAAGTCATCCAGCAGCCAGGCATAATCTGTGAAGACCAACTTGCCTGTCCTCGCAAAGTAAAACACTCCAAAAGCAAGGAGTATATATGCCCTACAAAAATCCCCCACATTATGCGGAATGGCGGGCATCTTGTCCAGTATAGCCTCTATGGTTATATCAGCCCCCTCAAAAATAGACAGTGTATAACACTGCTCATCAGCTGCACCTACCACTGGTTCACCTGTGGCTGGAAGTCCCAGAGCCAGGCATACATCAGCAGGGGTAAAAGGGATCGGCGTACCCTTAACATTGAATGCTCGACCACCCTCATCCCACCTACTCACAAGCTCTCACAATAAGACGCTTGAAATATTAGGTTCATTTGTCATTTTACTAACCCATTTAAATGGGGTCGTATCCAACAAAGCACGTTGCTCCTCTGAAAGTGCCTGGTTGATATCAATCAATATTCCTGGCATACAAGCATGCCTCGTACGAACCTGCCAAGTATCATTACATGAAATTTCAGTTGATTGTAAATACGTTGCACACGAGTAAGTACAAATACAAATGAGGTTTCCTTACATTAATATCTGTTGCTCTAGCCATTTTTCTTTGCTTTTGGTTTACCTGTTTATAGACGATCCAACACATCGTAAGTTAGAATCACATTAAAATATTTTGTACTCACTGCAACTGTTTTTCTAAGTTTTCTATATGGTACATATAGAAATCATCTCATAAGGAATCGTTGAGACAAAGTCATGACAAACTAGGATTATATCCGGCCTAAAAAAATTCAAAATTTTCAAGATAAGTTACAAGAAGCCAGAACCATCATTGCATCCTCAGTCCTTCTTTCATGAACAAGCCAAGTACATTCAACCAAAAAGTGCATTTTACACTGTCACACTACCAAACAGTACAAATCATAACATCACTCCATCGGCAGAAAAACAGAGGTTTCTAACGTTCACCCATTACTTGCCACAACAATGTTGACAAAGCCCGCAAGCGATAAAGCCATGGAAGAAACAACTTGAATAGCAAATAAACCCTACGGAGAATAGATAGACAAAGCTTACCTAGCTATAGCTTCAACAGAGCCCAAGGGATGAGATGCGGGATTGTGAGAGTGGGTGAGCTAGGGTTTGTTTGATTTGGTGATGGGTGGCGATACGAGAGATCAACAGAAACAGGGAAGGAAGAAATGAGGGTTTTTCCTCACCTGCTCTTGTGGTGGGTTTCGATGTCGATGAGTGGTGGGTGGCGGCGTTTCCGTTATGACTGTCACTGGGCTTTGCTAGTGGGTGGTGGTGGCATTCGGGAACAGAGCTTCGCGGCCGTGAGAAGAACGAGTTGAAGACAGAGCGCCGAGGCAGGGAAGAACGGGTGAACAAGACTTGGCGTCGAGGCAGTGAGAAGAACGGGTGAAGAAGACAGATCGTCGAGTGAAGAAGAAAGAGCCAAGAGGAGTGAGAAGAAAAAGCGAAGGAGGGAAGATTGTAAGGAATACCTATTTTCCTCTGTTCCTCAAAATCACGAATTTGCCACTAGCATAATCACGAATTTGCCACTAGCATATACGGTGTATCCGTAAGTGTCCCATTTTGTGTGTCAGTTTAGCATATCTGCACTGTAATTAGGGTAACGTACCTGGAGCTCAAATACTTCACCAGGGTGCCTGCAGCTGGGTATCTCCCACTTTTGGCACCCTCCATCAGTATTATATTTATACCCATAACACATATCTGCCCTTCCAATACCTTTACAATCCAAATCTAACAACTGCCCAGTTTCTCGTAGCGCCCATACTGCAGGCTCTTCATTAAGAGTAGTTGTGAATGTGAAGTAGTCTTTATCCTTATTTGAGACAACGGTGTAGTTGTATATGAGCTGGGATTCCTCTGGAATGTTCTCAAACCTTTAGTTTATTAGTTTCCCACTTTTCCAAATGACTTGACCTTGTCGCCTGATGATCAATTCACCTTCTTTGGGTTCCCATTCAAGCCCGAAGGCACCTGGAGCTGGAGATGTTTTACGTAACCATGAAACCAGTGACCAATGATGACCTGTTTTGTGATTAACACCTAACTTCATCCCAGGAAGCAAACTTCTAGTGGGATAATCAAAACTTTGCCACAACACACTCTTTGTGGGGTGAAGTTGTTGCATCACAAAGTTGCCTGTATCCAATAAGGTGGCCACAAGGTTGCTGTTATTGATAGCTTGGGAAGGTGAAGAATAAAGGATTATTGGTTCCCTATCTTGGGATTCAATTTTCATTACACCAGAGTGGTCCAACGATAGAAGGCCAGAATTGTTGACTAAAGGTTGTTGATTTCCATCAGAATTCCAGACTATCGAGCCATTGAAAGATATTCCCAAGTAAGTGAGATCGCTATGTGATTGGGGTCTAACAAATCCAATGCAATATATTCTGTTTTCAGAATATAGCTCGGTTGTGGCATTCAGTGAATCATCCGGCTTCAAAGTGTCATTTGCAGCTTGAACATGGATACAACTAGTCCACCACCACAACCACATCAAGTATGTGAAATAAGGTTTCCCTACTTTGCAGCAAACCATGATGAATGTTAACAGAATGCTTCAGATATGCAAAAGACTAAACTGCATTATGTTCTGTACTAAACTGCTTCAGACATGAATATTAATGAAGAACAATTAAGATTAATGAAGCTGATGTTCGATGGATTAGTTAAAAGCCAATAGGTTGAATCACGCCCGTGCTGAGGGTGAGCATGCCCGTGTCCACCTGACCAGAACAGAACCAGAATGCTGAAAACAGGGATTTTACCCCAAAGTATCCAATTAATGAAAGAAGACATCAAACGAAGAAAAGATGAGTTAGATAAATTAAAGATGTTGTTCTGTACCTTGGTAGCCGAGTGGCCAATGGGGCCTTGATGCTTAATGGTCAAGGTATTTTGATCTGTACCTGATCAATCGGAGTGTTGATAATTAAAGTGGAAAGATGATGTTCTGTACCTTGGTAGCCTAGCGTTCGCTCCAAGGGGGGCTCGATAACCAAGTGGTCGAGGTGTTGAGCTCTGGTGCTTATTGGCCAGAGTGTTGTTGTTCTGTACCTTGGTAGCCTAGCGTTCGCTCCAAGGGGGCTTCGATAGCCGAGTGGTCGAGGTGTTGAGTTCTGGTGCTTATTGACCAGAGTGTTGTTGTTTTGTACCTTGGCAGCCGAGTGGCCAAGGGGGTCTTGATGCATAATGTCAAGGTGTTGTTAAATTATATCGGACCTTGGTAGCCGAGTGGTCAATGGGGCCTTGATGCTTAATGGTCAAGGTGTTGAGCTCTGGTGCTTTTTGGCCAAAGTGTAAGTGAAAAGATTACGTGATAAAAGATTAAATACTAAAGATGAAAGATAACGTTGATGATGATGATGAATTTGGGTAGCCGAGTGGCCCAAGCGGAGGTGGTGATTGTTGGTTGTGCGTTGTGTTACTCATTCATGCATTGTAGAAGTGGAGTAGCGTTGCATCGCATAACATACCTTGTTCGGAATGATATATATATTTATATATATATGATATTGATGTGATGAGATGGTTGTGTTGATATACTATGTTTATATGATGCATGTTCATCTTGATAACTGCTACCATGCCGTTATGTTGATATATATGTTTCTTACTCCCCGTCTTTTGTTGTTGCCTTGCATGTACTCATTTTTGTGTTATGCAGAGGACGGTGAGCAGCGTGCTGACGAGTGACTCTGAGGAGCCGCTTCTTGAAGTTTAGTTTATGTTTAGTTGTTATCCGAGTTGTTTTATTGGATCGATTATACCAGCTCTGTAATGTGACATCGGGGTTGGGTTATATGTTTTGTTTATGTTATGTTATCATTTAAACATGTTTTATTTCCGCGTTGAGACCTTATTACAATGTGGTATCCGTTACCCGTTGGTTTTCTTTCGTAATAAATGATATGCATGTGTTTATCTAATTTCGAAAAACTAAATTATTTCCTTCTATGCTATCGCTCTATAAATACATGCGGGGTAGATGGTGTCACACTCTGCCTTAGGTAATGTGTACATAACAACCATAAGAAAAAATTGATCCCTAACACCCACAACCATTTTCTGGTACAATTTAGGGAGCTCTACAGACTTGTGATGTAAGTTGATAATATTTTAATATGAATTAAAATAACGTTCGTTTTCAATAATATTTTGTAATAGAATCATTTTTTTAATCAAAAAACATTATTTTAATATGAGTTAAATTTGCAAATACAAAAAGTATATATATTATACTACAATATACTGTATTCATATAGTTTGACTACAGTATCATTTCTAGTTTGAAATTTTGACCAACCTATATGACAATTTGATTGGCCCATAATATAATGAGTGATGTAAAATATGGATGGTGCACCATAGCACAGTATGAGTTATGACATCTAATAGCTTGGTTTTTGAGATCTAGTAAGTCACGTGAGAGAGAGGGAAGATAGAGATAGAGAGTCTCGTTTCTCTTTCGTGTCACCTGCTCTCCTTCTTTCTTCAGTTCTCCCGCTCTTCTTCTTCTCCCAACGTTGCAGATCCTTCTTCTTCATGCACGAATTCTCGCCGTCATCTGAGCGCGTCTCACTTCCTTTCTTCCTCTACGAATTTACTCATCATTTTCTTCCATGACGAGATCCAATTATCTGCGCCTCTCATCTCTCTACGAATTAGCATCGAGTTCTTGCTTCGTGCTTCAAGAGCAACGCACCTCGGTGGATATGGTGAATCGAACTCTCCTCTGCAACGACAGTGAGTGTATTTTAACACTGTCCACTATGTGTTTGCCTCAATGCCTCAATGAGAACCTGAAATGAATATGGTTTGTTTGATGCATTTTTGTTTTTGAATTTGTTATATCAATGCACTTATTTGCAAATGGCTTAGAGAATTTCTCACTTTAGTTCTTTTCTTTTTTTAATTATAATGTGTCCTTGTCTTCATTGTGTAAGTTGTTTTCATTCTAATGTGTTCTTCTCATCTCTTGTTCCACTTTTCGCTGCTAATGCTAGCAATGAATATGCTGATTTAGTTCATGCATTTGAACTTCAAGTTATCTACCGGTAAATCTAATTCTCTGTCAAAAAAAAACGAATATAGTTTTTTTTGCAGCTTGCTGCTGTTTTGAAAAGCTGGCGCAGACATCTTTTGAGTTAGCTGTTATTAACTAAAATTAATTTTCAATATATAGAGTGTAACCAGTGTCTCAACTCTACCATCTGACAAATAAGTAGACATTAAATGCATATATTGTTGGAAAAAACTCTATGGGAGATATACTTAATGATGAAAACCATCATCAAATCAAGACAAGTCATGTTCAATCATCAAGAATATAGAATGAAAGACAATAGCGGAAGCGTACCCGAATTCATGGAAAATGATGGAGAAACTTGTGGTTCTTGATCTTCCAAGTCAAGCATGCACAATTCTTCTTAAACCATAAAGAGCCCCTCCTTTCTAACGATGGGTGTTAGAAAAGAAAATTGGCTGCATTTGACTTGTGGACCATAACCTTTTATAATGAGTCCATGCCCTTTCATGAAGAGTGATGTCCTTTCGAATTCAAACTCTTTCATGAAGAGTCATGACTATCCACACATTTCTTATATCTAATTTTGCCCATCATAAAAATAGAAATAAGACCTTATGGTATCTACACAATAATTTTCATAACAATTATGTCATTAGCCATAAACTTTACTTGAATTAGATCACTTTAATTTGACTAATTAAAAATAATGGCCCTAACACATTTAAACATTACAAGTGTGACCCAAAAATTTCTAACAATCTCCCACCGGTCACATATGTATGCTTATAAATGTGTTATACTTTATGAGCTCCAAATTTGCCATTATAAACCTTGGACATATCTCTATCCCGTCCATTAGTTATATCAATATATAGAACCAAAGCGGCTTTCGTTATATCAATCATAACTAAATCCATCGATGATCACTAATATTAACACAACCAAATGACGTAGATTAATCATGAAATGTGTAGCATGAAAATCACATGAAGGTGATCTGTACATGTCGATTTTCAACTGGTCCTACTTTACTCTTTAATGAGATCAATACTCAAAGTGAAAACCAAACCAAAAACTGTATTCTGTAGAAAATAATCATAAAGTATATCTTCCTTAGAAAAACATCCAAATACAAACTCCCACTGAACAAATGTATCGTCTAGTGATACAACACCCATTCGAGCAATATGCTCGTGAAAGACCTTGGGTGGTAAACCTTAGTAAGTGGATCCACAACTATGGAGTTTGTCCTAACATGCTTTATAGACTTCTGTCACTCTGAACTCTTTCCACATCAATAAGGAACTTAATGTCACTGCTAACTTATGGTCACAAAATAACTGTAGTGGTCTTTCAATAAATCTAAAATCCATAACCCAGTGACAAAATTCCGCAACCTTATCACATAATTTGAATGCCTTATAACCATAGATAAACATAACTCGATGTAGATTTCCAATCAGTATTGGCATCCAACAAAATCAGAATCAGAATCCTCAATGATCTCTAAGCGATCTCGATTTTCCTTATGTGAGCATATAGTTCTTTGTTCTCTATTGAATAAATTATAACCTGTTTGGCTGCTTTCTAACAATTTATTCCTAGATTGCTTAAGTATCCGCCTAACACTTAACAATGTACGCTATGTCCGAATGAATACGGACTTGGGCATACATTATGCTTCCTACAACTGATGCATAGGAATCTCTTGCATCTCCCGAATCTTAAGATTTATTTTGGGCACTGATTGAGACTAAATTTGTCTCCCTTAGCGATCGAGGCATCACTTGATTGACAGTCTTGCATGCCAAACCATTTGAGCAATTTATTGATATAGCTCTTTTGTGACAATCCTAGAGTACTCCAAGATTGGGCTCAGTGTATCTGGATCCCTAATACAAAGGAGACGTCACCATATTTCATCTCGAAATTATCAACAGAAATCTATTGGTTTCGTGCAACATGCCTATATCATTAGTCCCAAGTAGTATGTCATCAACATACAATAACAGGAAAATATTCTTACTCCCACTGAATTTGTGTTGCACACAAATACTAACAACATTCATCTCAAAACTGAATGAGAGAATTACCTGATAGAACTTGTGGCATCACTAACGAGACGGTTATTTTAGCCCACAGATGGATTATGTCAATTTTCAAACCGTGTTCGTTGTGTCTCCCAACACAAAGTTTTACGGCTGCACCATATATATTGTTTCGTCAATGTTGTCATTGAGAAACATCATCTTGACATCCATTTGATGAAGCTCCAAATCCTAAAGTGCAACAAGGGTCCCGAATGTCCTAAAAGAGTCCTTCAATGAAACCGGAGAGAAAGTCTCTTTATAGTCAATCCCTTTATTTTGAGTATGGTCCTTGGCTACAAGACGAGCCTTATACCTCTCCACATTACCTTTGTAATCCCTTTGGTCTTAAATATACATTTGCAACCAATGAGTTTCACACCTTTTGGTAATAGGAGAAGTTCCCAAACCTTATTGTCTTGTATGAACTCATACTCCTCATTTATTGCTTCAATCCACTTTTCTAAGTTGGAATCTTGCATGACTTGACGAAAATTGATTGGATCATTTTCCATCATACCATCATTTTCCTCATGTTCCTAAAGAAATACTATGTAGTCAACTAGAATAGCATTTCTTCTTTCTCTAGTGGATCGTTGCAAAGACACTTACTCTTGAAGCACTAGTTCTTGAGGATCTTGAATTTGTTCTTCTGGAACAACTAACTCATCTTGAATGGGAGTTTGAACAACAATGTCATTTAGAGGTTCCGGACTTGCTTCATCAAAAGCAACTTTATGAATCTATTATGGAATTGAAACCAATTCTTCCTCCAAGACAAAGTCTCTAACCTTATTCCCCCCCCCAAACTCAATATCCTCAAAGAACGTGGCAGTTTCTGTCTCAAAAATTGTCTTTAATTTGGGATCATAAAACTTATAGCCCTTGGATCGTTCAGAATAGCCAATAAAGTAGTTGCTCCCTGTTCGGAATTCCAATTACCTTTCATTTTGGCCTATAAGGCCATGCCTCAGCTGGAAATCCCATACATGAGTCAGACTAGGAACCTAATTTCTTTGTTTGGTCTGTCTGTCCTTAAGGCATTCAACAGAGACATCAAAGTCTTTAAAGTTAGTGGAATCTAGGATTCCATCTGACACATGCTACTCCACTCTATTTCTAGAGATGTAACCAAGGCACTTGATGTTCTTGAATTTGCACTATTAACTTTACGCTTAGTACCATGTGATTCCACATTCAACGGTTCTTATAATATCATGCAAATATAGATTGTCATGGTACTAGTTCCAACAACATTTGAATTAATAGATAAACTGAAGTGATTGTTTCCAGACGAACAATGATAACCAAATTTGTCCAATCCAAGAAACAGAAACCAAACTTCGTCTAAACGATGGTACATAAAAAATATCCATTAAATCCAAATAATAACCAGTACTTAAAAACAACCTAAAATGCCATATTTGCCTCTACCGACATGCCATCTCATTCATAAATGCATCTTTCAACATCATTTGACCCTCGATAACTTGGGCAACTTTGTAATGAAACACTGATGTTAGTAGTAGAACCAAAATCTAACCATCAAGTGTTTCTAGGTACTGAAGCTAAATTTACCTTATAACAGACCAAAGTAAGGAATATACCTTTCTTTGCACGCCATGCGTGATACGTGGTACATCCCTTCTTGTCATGTCCACTCATGCCACATAAGAAGCAACTTTCTTCACTTTCATTTTGCTTCTTTTGTGTTGGAACCTTAGCAACTTCAATATCAGCAGCTTTATTTTTGCACTTGTCATTAGAGGTACTTACCAAGTGAGTACTTTCTATTCTTTCTTGCTTCATCCTCTCTTCCTCTTGCACACAATATGAAATGAGCTTGTTAAGAGACAATTTCTCCTTCTGACGGTTATGAATCGATCTTAAATTGACCGAATTGTGCAGGAAGAGAAAACAAAACCAATGCACGAGTAAATCCTCAGATAACTCGAGCTTTAGCTCCTTAAGCTTGGAAGCAATATTAAACATTTCCATAATGTACTCCTTTATGTTTCCTTTGCCGTTATACTCCATAGAAATCAAGCTTTGAAGGAGTGTGCTTGTTTCTGCCTTATCACTTTTGGTAAAACATTTCTCAATTTCGACAAGGAATTCTTTGGCACTTGTTATCCCATTGGATATAGCACCCCTAAATGCTTCTGGAATGCCACACTTAATGATCATTAGACTCATGCGATTGGAGCGGTCCCACTTCTCATAAATTTTCCTCTCTTTAGAGGTACCAAAGTTAGTAGGAGAATTGGGTTGCCCCGTCCTTAGTGCAAGGTCAAGATCCATGCAACCAAGAACAATCAATATGTTCTCTTTCCAACCCTTAAAGTTGGTACCATTAAGGATTGGGACTGAATTTAGGTTAGCAGATATAGTAGCAATAGTTGCTGAAGGCAGAACAAAATAAATAGCATAAATATACTCACATCATAACCAAAATTCAATCATCAATAAATTCAAATAATGGCATACCCCATCTCAAGATACCTAGTGCAACATTAATATCAAGTCTTTGGACAGTAATATTAACTGCTAGTGGTACTCTTGTTGTAATGATCAAACATTGACAATAATGTATGTCAAATAATAAACCCTTCTTTGGACTGATTTATCATTCACATCTACAACCTTATAATCATCACATGTTTACCATCACAGGTGTGCATGTAATCCGGCCAAATATTAACCTTCCTTTGGACCGATTAATACTCGCATGGATACACATACACACTAACATTCAACATTTCTCATGAGCAATCTACACAAGAGAGGTCACTTTGGTGACTTCTTGCTTCAATTGATTCACTTAAAATGTCAAACAATTTCATAATCCAAAATATAACCAATTATTTGAATTTTGGTTGAAAACTTAATCCAAAATTTAATTTCATCTATTTTTGCTAAGGCTATGTTTGTAACTCTACGCATCACTGTGATGCTGACAAAAATTGTTCTCCCCTGATTATAATTTTAATAAAACCTTTTGGAGAATAAACACAACTCTTGTGGTAGTTTGGTGGTAAGGCTGCTTCCTTCTCACCGCACAGTTTCAGGTTCGAATCCCACCGGAGCCCTGCTTTTGTTTACCCTCTTGAAGGGACGCCACCGTACAGACCACCGAGCCACAGACCCAATAGTGTTCGTGATTTGCAAAAGTTAATATTTAAAATTTAAACAAATCGTTTCATAATCAAATAAAAATTTCCAAAATGGGGATCCAACCGGTCCAAACGGTACATAACAGTGAAACACAGTGTAGCAACCATTACACCACAGAAATAGTTAATTATCCAAATTGGCAATTAAATATTTAAACATGGCCAAAAGTTTCATGATCAAAACTCATGATGAATAAGAACACCGTACCCTTCACAAGACACAATTAGCAACCAATTCATTTGAATACAAATACAGCAGTTCATCATACCCAGCATTCATCATGAAAATAATGACCGAATTTCATACTAATCTAAACTTTCAATTGCTACTCAATTTAGAAAACAAAATTCATAGAATAACATAATACTTTAAATCAACGTATATGATTTGATATCATAAATCAAAATTCAAACCATGAATTCCTAATAATTTAGTATGGATAAGACATGAATTTAGTATTCAATAATATCCATCTTCAACAAAATTATATCCATATTTGTTCTTAAATTTGACATTTTCACAATTTAAATAATCAAATTAAGAACACTCAATCATTCATAAAACAAAATTTTCTCAATGATTCAACATAAACTTGTGGCTCTGATACCACTTGTTGGAAAAAAACTCTATGGGAGATATACTTAATGATGAAAACCATCATCAAATCAAGACAAGTTATGTTCAATCATCAAGATATAGAATGAAAGACAATAGCGGAAGCGTACCCGAATTCATGGAAAATGATGGAGAAACTTGTGGTTTTTGATCTTCCAAGTCAAACATGCACAATTCTTCTTAAACCATAAAGAGCCTCTCCTTTCTAACGATGAGTGTTAGAAAAGAAAATTGGTTGCATTTGACTTGGGGACCATAACCTTTTATAATGAGTCCATACCCTTTCATGAAGAGTGATGTCCTTTCGAATTCAAACTCTTTCATGAAGAGTCATGACTATCCACACATTTCTTATCTCTAATTTTGCTCATCATAAAAATAGAAATAAGACCTTATAGTATCTACACAATAATTTTCATAACAATTATGTCCTTAGCCATAAACCTTACTTGAATTAGATCACTTTAATTTGACTAATTAAAAATAATGGCCCTAACACATTTAAACATTACTAGTGTGACCCAAAAATTTCTAACATATATCTCTCTGATTTACCTATGCTGACATCAATTTAAATGGGATGATTGCAGATGAAGTGGGTGCTTTTCTAATGATGGATATGGCTCACATAAGTGGGTTTGTTATTGCGTCTGTGCTCAATAATCCCTTTGAGTTTTGTAACATCGTGACGACCACAACTCACAAGGTTTGCCTTGAGATTTTATGTCATGCTTTGTATTTTTGGGTTCAAAATGAAAAAGAGAGGAGGAATTTCTTTATCTTTGTAAAAACATAATGCTATGTTTACCTGAAACCAATGGTTGAACGTAATAGAGGCATATGGGGAGTTTTTCTATGTTTCTCATTTTTTCTCTCTCAAGCAATCTATTATGCATGATATTATTTTTATGTTAACTATTTGCTCATGTTTCAAATCAAGTATGCCATATGCCAACAAAGTTCCAGTTTGTGTCCTAAATGATTAGGAAATGTATTTCAAACCTGCAATTAAGTTAACCTATACATGATGTTTTGTTTGTTCTCTCTTTAATTATAAGAATTTTATATAAACTAAATGAAACAAAGTTTATGACTGAGTATAAAGTCCTGACTCCTAAATCTTAGGTTGTTAATCAATGTTGGCTAGTTTCTTTTTTATTTTTAATGGTAATTTAGTTTCAATGTAATGTTAATATGAATTTCTTGTACTGTATTATTTGATACGTAAACCTAAACTCCAATCATTTGCCCCTCCAAAATTTTAACAATTTCGGCCACTAACTGTGAAGCATATACTTATCTTTGTCATACTAATTAACACATTCGTGACTTAATCCATTATATATTTTCTCCAGTCTTTGAGAGGTTCTAGAGGTGGTATGATATTCTTCAAGAAAGATTCCGTGCATGGAGTTGAGTTGGAGTCTTCCATTAACAATGCTACTTTTCCCGGGGTGCAGGTAAATTGGAAATGTCCTCTAATTAGTTCTCTATTAGCTCTTCGGGTTGAGAAGATCTGATGAGGATCTCATCCTATGCACCTATGTACATGCTTTTATCTTCTTTATCTTCCTACTTTGTGATTTTGATGGTTTGGAATTATCCAGGGTGGTCCTCAACTCCTCATAACCACACAATTGGAGGATTAGCAGCTTGCTTGAAGTATGCACAATCTCAGAATTTAAAATTTACCAAAACCAGGTATGTTCCTTTCATCGTTGGATAGAATCGAGCATAAGGACTTACCTACAACTATAACTTATACAATTACCATCCTGCAAATGGCTTAGAGATGCTCTCAGTTTTGGTTCTTTTCTTTTGTTAATTCTAACGTGTCCCTGTCTTCATTGTATAAGTTGTTTTCATTCTAATGTGTCCTTGTCATCTCTTGTTGCTCCACTGTTCGCTGCTAATGCTAGCAATGAATATGCTTATTTAGTGTGTGTTTGGTTCTATGGTGGAGAGTATTAGAACGTTTGCCCCTTGTCCAACGTGATTTTAGTAGAAATATAAGTGTTTGGTTATGTTTGGTTACTGTCAGGTAAATTTGATTTTGCTACAAATGTGATTTTAATAGAAGCTATAGAAAATAACTTGTGTGTTGGTTTGAAAAATTTACATCGAACTTTCTTTCAAGATAAAAACATCCAAACATAAATCACAACACTTCAAACGCAATTGTAACCAAATTAATTTTACAAAATCAATTTCATTCAAAATCACATTTATCAAACACCCATCCAAACATACACTTAGTTTGAAATGCAAAATGGGTTCATCCTGAGTTATTTATGGCCTAATGAAGAGGCTGCCAAATATAACATGCTATTGTCCTTTGAAGATGTTCGTTTTCTGAATGTTGAAATTATTGGAACTGATTTAAGACCAGTCTTTATATGCATATCCTTAATGCCTTTGAATTCCTATAATTCTTCTTCGACCTCTTAGATTTAGACTGCTTTTTGGCCAAAAATGTCGAGTTCTTCAAGGATTCCTTTGGCCTAGGTGATGCTGCTATTGTGGTGGGTAAGTTTCCATTTCACCGGAGTCCAATAATTTTATATGAACTGTTGGAACACAATAGAAATATCTGTTGGAACACAATAGAAATAAGATATGAGTTAGAACAACTTAAATGAATTGAAGATTAGATTTTAATCATTACTTCGATGTATTGGAGGCTAAAATATACAGTTAGATAAAATATGCACTAAAATATACTGTTAAACAAAGATTCTAGCTCAGTGGAAACAGAGATTGCTCAAGGGTGCGAAGCTTATGGAAAGAGTTACTTTGAATCTTACCCATTCATTTTAATTTAATCTAATAGTTAAAAAATACTTAATTCATTAAATAAAAAAATATTTAATGGTAATTGTCAAAATATCAAATGAATGAGGATACAAATGATGCAAATACACATGAGAAACTCACACGGGTACATGAGCAGAAAGGACAAAAGGGTGAATCATTGAGAATGCCAGCTCAGCAGGTTCAGTAACAAACTTTCCATCCAGAATCATCCATCCACCTTTAACAACCTCAACCAAAATGATCCCCAAAATATCATATAGTAGAGCTATTTCTTTATTTTTTGCACTTTTCTTCTCATATAAATAGCAGGCATCAGCCTGATGTATTTTCAATGAATGCAGTATCAATACAATTCTCCATATTGCCTCATTCCTTGCTTTTATGTATAATTTTACTCATTACTTAATTCTTAAGATGGTATCAGAGAGCGTCTAGTTCTCTGACTGCGCCACTCTGATGGTTCGTCCAGGTGGTTCCGGCAACAACAATCATGGAGGTGGTCCTATAGATCCATCGCAAGACCCTTCCAGCCCGTATTATGTTCATGCAGGAGATGGACCTTCATCTGTAGTAGTCACTCCTGTGCTAAATGGCTCTAATTACCATGCATGGGCTCGTTCTATGAGACACGCCTTGGGTGCTAAGAACAAATTTGAGTTTGTTGATGGGAGTATACCCATTCCTGGTAGCTTTGATCCAAGTTATAAAGCTTGGAGTCGTTGCAACATGATCATACATTCATGGATTGTGAACTCAGTATCAGAATCAATCGGTCAGAGCATAGTGTTTTTGGAAAACGCTGTTGATGTTTGGAATGATTTGAAGGAGAGATTCTCTCAAGGAGACCTTATCAGAATTTCTGAGCTTCAACAATAGATATATGGCCTCAGGCAAGGTTCCCTCTCTATCACTGAATTTTATTCTGAGTTAAAAATACTTTGGGAAGAACTTGAAACATACATGCCTATTCCATGTTGTTGTTGTCCTGTTAAATGTACCTGTGTTGCAATGAGAAATGCCGGACATTTTCATACTCTTAATTATGCTATAAGATTTTTGACTGGTTTGAATGAGAGTTTTTCTGTAGTGAAATCTCAGATCCTACTAATGGATCCACTACCTAGCATGAACATAATTTTTTCTATGGTCATTCAACATGAAAGACAAGGGAACTTTGCAGTTGGAGATGACTCTAAGGCTCTTATAAATGCTGTTGATTATAAGAGGCCACAAGGAAGAGGGAGAGGTTCAATACAAAACTCAGGATCAAGGAGAATTTGTACTTATTGTGGAAGGAATGGTCACACAGTGGAGACTTGCTATAGGAAGCATGGATTCCCTCCTCACCTTCAAAAAAGGAAATGCCTCAATGGCAAACAATGCTTGCAATGATGCTGCAGATTCGAATGGAGATTTCTCAACTAATGGAGAAATGCATACTGCTCCTCCCAGTTTCACTCATGAACAATATGAGAAACTGCTTAGTCTGATTCAAGGTTCTGGTATTAATCAGCATTCTGCTACCATAGCTAACCAAGTTAGCACAGTTACTCAGGTTGGTCATTCACCAGCTGAAAATCACAAATCAGGTAAAATCTACATCTCTTCCTCTTTTAATAGTTTCTCTCTTGGCTCTTGGATCATAGATTCAGGTGCTAGTGATCATATATGTGCTTCATTAAAGAGCTTTCAGACTTTTCATGAGATAAAACCAATTAGCATAAGATTAGCTAATGGTCAGTTTTTAGTTGCAAAACATGCTGGTACTGTCACCTTTTCCCCTGGCTTCTTCATTACAAATGTATTGTATGTACCTAATTTTTCTTTAAACTTGATTTCAATGTCAAAATTGTCTTCTACCTTAAAATCTGTTGTCTCATTTAATGATTCAATCTGTCTCATTCAGGACCAGAAATCTCAGGATGATTGGTTCTGCTGAAAGGTTTGAAGGGCTATATCACTTAGTTTTTGATGCCAAGCATGCCTCTTGTTCCAATGTTCAAGCAACTGATATACAGACTCTACCAGAAGAAGCCTTATGGCATTTTAGACTAGGACACTTGTCAATTTCCAGGATGATTTCTATGAATTCAGAATTTCCTTTTATTGTAGTTGATCCAAAGGCAGTTTGTGATGTATGCCATTATGCTAGACACAAGAAATTACCATATAATGCTAGTTTAAACAAAGCAGATTCACCTTATGAACTTCTTCATTTTGACATTTGGGGACCTATCTCCATACAATCTATTCATGGTCATTCTTATTTCTTGACTGCAGTTGATGATTTTAGTCGTTTTACATGGATCATTTTGTTGAAATCAAAAGGGGAAGTGAGGCAGTATATCCAGGATTTCATCAAATTAATTGAAAATCAACACAATGCAAGAGTTAAGGCTATAAGGACTGATAATGGTCCTGAATTTACAATGCCACAGTTTTATGCCTCAAAAGGCATAGTTCATCAAACAAGTTGTGTGGAATCCCCACAATAGAATGGAAGGGTTGAGAGAAAGCATCAACATGTACTCAATGTGGGGAGGGCACTTCTTTTTCAATCAAAATTACCAAAGCAATTATGGTCCTATGCCATTCTTCATGCTACTTACATAATAAATAGGGTGCCTAGCACCCTTCTCAAAAATAAATCACCTTATTTTCTTCTGTATAAACATACACCTAATTTACATGATTTGAAAGTTTTTGGTTCCTTATGCTATGCATCCACGCTGCAGTCACACAGAACAAAACTTGCACCTAGAGCTAGGAAGTGCATTTTTCTTGGTTATAAACATGGTGTGAAAGGAGCTGTCTTGTTGGATCTCAGCAATAGGGAAATTTTCATTTCTAGAAATATCACTCACCATGAACATATATTACCATATAAATTTACCTCACCCTTGTCCACCTGGACCTATCATTCCACACCATCCACTTTACATCACCAAAATAACACTCCACCACCTATTCATCAACCTACACCACCATCCACTCCTAGTCTCCTACAACAGAACCTACATCACCTACCACCATCCATACAGAACCTGCAGAAGCTGGAATCTCTGATTCTGAACCTGTCCTGAATCCTACTACTCCAGATATGGCAAAAGCTGCTATTGAACATATAAGGAGATCACAGAGGCAGAGGCATCCGCCACAACATTTGAGTGAATATGTGTGTAGCCTTTCAAGCAGTTCAATAGATACAATTGCCTCAGGTATTTCCTATCCTATCTCATCCTTTCATTCTTTTTCAAACTTGTCACCTTCACATCATACTTACTCACTGTCAGTCACACAATTCTGAACCACGCACATACTTGGAAGCTAGTAAGCATGAATGCTGGAATAATGCCATGAAGTTTGAATTGGATGCTCTTGAGAGGAATGGTACATGGATACTAGTTGATCTGCCAGAAAATGTAAAGCCAATTGGTAACAAGTGGGTATATATAGTGAAATATAGAGCAGATGGATCTATAGAAAGATATAAGGCTAGGTTGGTGGCTAAGGGCTACAATCAAGTTGAAGGCCTAGATTTTTTTGACACTTTTTCACCAGTAGCTAAACTCACCACAGTAAGGACCCTGCTGGCCATAGCTTCTGCTCACAGTTGGCATTTGCATCAACTAGATGTCAACAATGCCTTCTTGCATGGTGATTTACATGAGGATGTCTACATGGTTATTCCTCAAGGTGTCAAGTGCTCCAAATCTAATCAAATATGCAAATTGCTTAAGTCTTTGTATGGTCTCAAGCAAGCAAGCAGAAAGTAGTATGAAAAGCTCACTTCATTGCTAATAAGTCAAGGCTATCAACAATCCAATGCAGATCACTCATTATTTACATTTCAGAATGGTAAAAGTTTCACAGCTCTTCTTATCTATGTGGATGATGTGATTCTAGAAGGAAACTCCATTGAAGAATTCACTAGAATGAAGAGCATTCTGGATTCCAATTTTAAAATTAAGGATTTGGGAACATTGAAGTATTTTCTTGGGTTGGAAGTTGCACACTCCAAGTCAAGAATCTCAATCTGTCAAAGAAAGCATTGCTTGGATTTACTGCATGAATCTGGTCTGCTTGGGTCTAAGCCTGCCAAAACACCACTTGACCATTCAATTTGGCTGCATCAAGATGAAGGGAAACCATATGAAGATGTAGCATCCTATAGAAGATTGATTGGGAAACTTCTGTACTTGAACAACATTAGGCCTGACATCACATTTGCCACCCAACAACTTAGTCAATTCTTAAGTAAACCTACTATGACACACTACAATGCTGCCTGCAGGGTTGTTAGATACCTCAAAGGCAGTCCTAACCGAGGCCTGTTCTTCCCAAGAAAGCCAGAAATCCAGCTGCTTGGATTTTCTGATGCGGATTGGGCTGGTTGCTTAGATTCAAGGAGGTCCATTTCAGGATATTGCTTCTTCTTAGGTGCATCTTTGATCTCTTGGAGAGCTAAGAAGCAGCAAACAATCTCAAGATCTTCCTCCGAGGCAGAATACAGGGCACTCTCTACTACTTCTTGTGAACTACAATGGTTACTATATCTGCTACATGATTTACACATTACTTGTACAAGAGCACATGTCCTATATTGTGATAATCAAAGTGCTTTGCACATAGCTGCCAACCCGGTGTTTCATGAAAGGACTAAGCATCTAGAGATAGACTGTCACTTTGTTCGAAATAAGATCCAAGAGGGTGTACTTCGCTTGCTGCCAATCTCATCCAAAGAGCAACTAGCTGACTTTTTCACCAAGGCATTACCTCCTCCATCCTTTGTTCCATTTATTTCCAAGCTGGGAATGATTGACATTTACCATGCTCCAGCTTGTGGGGGATGTCAAAATATCAAATGAATGAGGATACAAATGATGCAAATACACACGAGAAACTCACACGGGTACATGAGCAGAAAGGACAAAAGGGTGAATTATTGAGAATGCCAGCTCAGCAGGTTCAGTAACAAACTTTCCATCCAGAATTCCATCCACCTTTATTCTCTCCACCTTTAACAACCTCAACCAAAATGATCCCCAAAATATCATATAGTAGAGCTGTTTCTTTATTTTTTTGCACTTTTCTTCTCATATAAATAGCAGGCATCAGCCTGATGTATTTTCAATGAATGCAGTATCAATACAATTCTCCATATTGCCTCATTCCTTGCTTTAATGTATAGTTTTACTCATTACTTAATTCTTAAGAGTAATTTAATAAGGAGAAAGAAAAATGCAATTTATTAAATGAATGGATATATCTTAAATTTGGACTACTCATTTGAATTTATAATAGTCATTCATTAAAATTTATACATTTATAATTTTTTTAATGCATCGATACTTTTATGTTTTAACATATTAAATTTTGAAAAAAGTTATAAAATTTTAAAAATTAAGTAATATATACCGCAGCAAATTTAATTATAAAGTTAAGAATTGATGTACATATAATATGCAAAAACAGTTTTTTATTGGTTTATCAAATTCTTTCCAATTGATAAAAATAAGTATTGACTAAAATATTTTATTATTGTATCTATTTGACATATTATAATCTACAACAAATGTGTCAAAAAGCTTTTATAAAAAAAATGTGTCAAAAAGCCAAAGGAAAGTTTCTTGTCCTTTGCTATACATCAAGTAAGTTAAAGAGGAACCAATATCTTCACCAAAATAAAAGAAACAAAGGAAACAATATGTCAGGACTCGATTTAGTGTTCTTGACCGATCATAATGAGATTCTGTTGTCCCATGTTGTCCCATTCTTAAGGCCTATGAAGCACGTTTAAGTTACATTGCAACATAGGTAATTATATAATATCAAAGTAAATATCAAGATTCAAAGTAAATGACTATTCCAAAATAATAAGTCAAGGAGTTTAAATGAAAAGAAACGGTGGAAATAGTTCCAAAGTTCAAAACAAATGAAGAAGTAACGCATTGATGAAGAAGTTCCAAAGATCCGTCTTCAAGTTAACCTCCGTTTACATAACGTTGTCTATGGCATGTCCATCGTTGTATACTCATTATTGATCGTGTTCTTTACATGTTATATAAGATGCTCATGCAGTTTCTTTTGTAAGTATTTTTGACTCAGCTTTTATGTATGGACTAATTCCTTTCAAAGTGACATTATAAGTAGGGCCATACATAGGCTAAGCTGGAATTTTATTTTTTCTTCTAACCTAATCAACTGTTGGATAGAATATTGAACTTGTGAGTCTGATATATATTTAAAAAAAGCCATGACAAAATAAATGTCAGTATAAGAAATTAAAAATTCATTTTTATATCAAGTCTTGATTAAAATAAACATAAATTTCAAAAGAACTTCAAAATAACTTGACAAGTTCCAAGTAAACTTGAGTTATAAATGAACTACTCTAACATAAAAAATCCCAAAAGCCATAAATAATAAGTTATTTCGAAAATTCTTTCTAGTCAACTCTAATCATAGAACCTTACAATATTGGACACTTCAAGTCTCAGAGAATATGATAAGTTTAACATGAAGTATCTCTTACAAGTTAACATTTAAGGAATCCATTAAATGACTATAGATTACATTTGTGACTAGAACAATGATTCAGTAAAGATCATATTTACATTGATTCTACTTTTGTGGAAGCTGACATTCTATTTGTGAATCAGGATTGGAGTCTATAGATTTGAAAGATGTTTCCCCCTCAAAGATATGCCTTCCAACATAGAATGCTGGTCTTCTAGGTAAGGTAATTGCAGCACTTTTGTTTGTTAACATTGATATAATGTCAGACATATTGGGTCGATCATTTGCGTAATGTTCTACACATAAGAGGCCAACATGAATGCATCTCTTCACTTCCTCAGGAACAAAAGTGTCATTTAGTGATGGATCCATTAACTGTAAACATACACCTTCATTCCATAACTCCCATGCCTGTTAGTAATTATTTGAATCAAATTTCACAAGGAATAATATACGAAAAAAGAATTTAGAGAGACTAATTTAACATACATGTCCTACTAGATTGAGAGGGTGGTCAGCATCATAGAAGCTATTGTTTCTTCGTCCACTGACAATTTCAAGCAACAACACTCCAAAGCTATAAACATCAGACTTTGTGGAAAAAACTCCTTCCATGACATATTCAGGAGACATGTAACCACTACAAGAAATAACATTTATGACCTCATAGAATATATTTTTTTAAACATTCATCGAAAACATTTTTAACAAGTAACGAGTTCAGCAGACTCACTATGTACCGACAATCTTGTTTGTATTCGCTGTGGATTCCTGCTGCGTAAACATTCTTGCCATACCAAAATCAGAGATTTTTGGGTTCATGTTCTCATCAAGAAGTATGTTACTAGCCTTCAAGTCTCTATGAATGATTTTCAGTCTTGAGTACTTATGAAGGTAAAGTAATCCTTGAGAAATTCCTTCTATTATGTTGAAGCGCTTCTGCCAGTTTAGCAACTTGCTTCTAGTACCATCTTCCCAATGAAAACATAACATTTAGTAATATATAATTCTTGAGGAATAAGACAAATGATTTTTCTTCCTTGTTTATGTGCTTATTGGTTACTTAACAACATGATATATACCTAGTTGACTTTTAGTACTGGTTTCAAGTAAGGCAAGCATAAGTTCATGCAGTTAATCATCACCAATACTAACTAAAAAGTCCGAGCACTTGGGAGTTGAGAAAAAAATAATTTTTGTTATCCAAAACATTAGCTAAATAGACTCCAACTTGTTTCTCACCGAATAGAAAGAAATCCAAGCTTTTATTCGGCATATACTCATAAATCAGCATCCTCTCCTGTTCATGAATGCAGTGACCAAGTAATTGTACAAGATTCTTGTGCTGAAGTTCACATATGAGCGTTAATTCATTTTTAAATTCAACAATTCCTTGTCCAGATGTTTTTGAAAGTCTTTTCACCGCAACTTCTTTTCCTGTTGATAGAATTCCCTGAAATGACAATATAATATTCATTGGTCCTAAAAAAGAAACAAGTTACCGCAGAACAATGCTTTCAATTATAGTCACCTTATAAACTGGCCCGAAGCCTCCCTGTCCTAACTTGTTTTCAAATGAAAAGTTGCTTGTTGCATCCATGACTGATGCATAGCTAAATACTTTTGAATCATGTCCCTTGTCTAAGTCATCTTCTAGATCTTTTATACCAGTAAATCCATCTTCCATCTCAGTCTCCATTCTTTTTCTCTTATCTGTATAGATGAGATATGAAAGATAAATATTGAGGATCAGGGATCGTGTTCAATAAAGTGCATACAATGTTTTTGAAGTATCTAACTACCTTCAAACACATATTTTCTTTTGTTTAGGGCAAGGCATAGAATGAAAAGGCAGATTATAAGTAGAGCAGTTGCAATTATAGCGCTTATCCATATCCCCTTTTTTGTACCTGCATAGAGTATTTGCATAAAAAAATTGAATTAGTTGTACCCTACAATACCTTTTATATATAGTTTGATATCTTTCAATGGTATTAAGTGATGTAATGAAAATGCTTGCCATGTGCAGATAGAAATCTATAAAAACGTGAGATCGATTGTGGACAAGTCAGCTAAAATTCTTAAAATTTATTTTAGAAGTGATTTGGTATTTGTCAAGTGTTGTATGTGACTCAAGTAGAACATAATAATCGTTTGGGGTACTTTTAAAATTATAAAAGAATAAAAATGGAGCTCCAAGCTGTAAAATTATAGCAGAGTAGTAGACTAACTTACCTCTGTGCTGGGGTTTCTTCACTAGCACGTTAAACTTTTGGCCAGCACTGACTAAAGGAACAGTTTCCAATGATTTCCCAGAGAAATAAATACATCCTGTACCATCATCATCATCCCATGATTTGAATCCAAGGCAGCTACAGTTGCTCCAGCAATTAGCCCGACAATCACCTATGCCATAACTTGTATTTGGTTCAATTCTTGTATCGTTACCTAAAGGAGGGTAACCTTCCCGGACCTCAAATACATCACCAGGGTGCCTGCAAGAGGGTATATCCCATTTTTGGCACCCTCCATCTGTATTGTACCCATAACACATATCTGTCTTAGCAATATCTTTTCCTTCCCAACTTGTCAACTGCCCAGTTTCGTATAACGTCCATTCTACAGGCTCTTCATTAAGAGTAGTTGTGTATGTGAAGTAGTCTTCATCCTTATTTGAGACAACAGTGTAGTTGTATATGCTCTGGGATTCCTCTGGAATGTGATCAAACCTATTGTTTCTTAGTTTCCCACTTTTCCAAATGACTTGCCCTTCTCTACTGATGATCAATTCAGCTTCTCTGGGTTCCCATTCAAGCCTGAAGGCACCTGGAGCTGGAGATGTTTCACCCATTCGTATTGTAATCAGTGACCATTTATGACCTGTTTTGTGATTAACACCTAACTTCATCCCAGGAAGTAATCTTCTAGTGGGATAATCAAAACTTTGCCACAATACACTCTTTGACCCATTGGGATGAAGTTGTTGCAGCACAAAGTTGCCTGTATCCAATAAGGTGGCCACAGTGTTGTTGTTGTTATTGGTAGCTTGAGAAGGTGGAGAGTAAAGGATTATTGGTTTCCTTCCTTGGGATTCAATTTTCAGTACACCAGAGTGGTCCAACGATAAAAGGCCAGAATTGTTGCCGATCGGTTGACTTCCATCAGAATTCCACGCTAGGAAGCTATTTCCTTTATTGCTGTATATGCCCAAGTAATAATCTGATAGGATGCTGACAAATCCAATGCAATAATTTCCATTTTCAGAACATAGATGGGTGGTGGAATTCAGTGTATCACCTGGCTTCAAAGTGTCATTTGCAGCTTTAACATGGATACAACTAGTCCACCACCACAACCACATCAAGTATGTGAAATAAGGTTTCCCTACTTTGCAGCAAACCATGATGAATGTTAACAGAATGCTTCAGATATGCAAAAGACTAAACTGCATTATGTTCTGTACATTTTTTTATTTTTTATTATGCTTAGCATGGAGATTTTTCCCAACCCCACACTAAAGTTTAAAGACATAAAGGCAGCGCAACATCCATAAAGAGCAATTGCAACTTTAATAATTTAATCTTTCTCGGGTCCACAAATGTTATGATTGGTAATTGTATGGATTAGATAAATAAGGGAGGAAAGAAAATGAGAAAAAGTAAAACTACCGGGGTATTTTAGTTTCAGAAAAGTTATTTGCACAAATTTGTATGAGACACCGTATAGACACCTAGTTAGGGAAGGTTGCATTTTATTGTAATGTGTGAAAAAAAAATTAAGAAAAAAACTTAAAAGTATTGCAAATGGTGTATTTATACGGTGTTGATGTCCATTTGAGTTGTATAAATAACATACTTCTAAAGTTTTCTGTCATTTGATTGAGGAAGCAAAAACCAAAAAGATATGAGAAGAGGAAAAATACGTGACAAGTCATTTTATTTCTGTCCTTGTGGGAGAAGAAAATGAGAAGATGGTGAAATATTATATTTATCTCTTATCTATTAATATTCTCTTTATATAACGGGGACATCATTATCTATTAGAAAAATTTATTTTCATTATTTAATTATTTTCTCATTCTAAACAACTCTCAAAATCCATTTCTTTTGCCACCAATTTTTTTTTTACACATATTCTTTCTTTCTATTTTCTTTTTTTTCCCCATATTTTTCCTCAAACCAAACAAAGTATTAGTATTGGAAGGTACCATCCTTTAGTTGTGGTGTCAATTATTGTAGCACGACCATTCAAAAAAAAAAATTATTGTAGCATGTACAATGGATGATTATTTTTTAGGTTTAATTAATTTGTAGATGCCTGAATTATTTGAGAATTTTCAAATATGTTTTTATATTTTAAAAATTTGTAATTAGATCATTGAACATAGAAAATTTGTAATTGGAGGACGTTTTCGTTAGGGCTTCATTAAGATTGAAAAAATGACCCATTTGAATTTTCTAAAAAATACGGGACCTATTTTAATTCAAAAAGTTTAAGGATCCACAAGTGGGAGTGGATATGTTATTTAATGGAAGCCTAACGAAAAATTATATAAGAAACTCAATTACAAATTTTCTATGTATTACTATAAGAAAACAGGGGTTTAGTGACCGAATATGGCGACAAGATTAGCAACGGTTCTAGCTTTTTTCATTTATTGGTCCCATGGTTGAAATTAGCGATCGAATTAGCAACGGACACAGTTCGGTCGCTAAACTGTTGGTCGCTAATTCGGCTAATTCGGTCGCTAATATCCAATAACGGTCATAATGTAGCAACCGAATTATATCGGTCACTAAGTTTGAAATATTTAAATTAGTAATCGGATCAGTCGCTAATCTAAAAAACCCTAAAACGCACGCGAGCTCCTCCTTTCCCCTCACTTTTCCCTTTCCCTCTTTTTTTGCTTCCCTTCTCAGCTCCCATCCTCCTCCCTTTCTCCAGTAGTTCCTCCAGTGAGGCCACCCCACCCCCACCACGAACCAACGCGTGCCACCCCTCCCCTCCCAACGTCCCATTTCTCTTTCCCTCTTCTTTCCCTCTCGTCTTTGTTACCCCCACCCCCATCATTGCGAGCCGCCGCGGTCCGGTGACAACCACCCCCACCCCCACCACTGAGAGCCGTCGTGATCCACCTGTAAGTATCTATTTCCCTCTATTTCCCTGTCTCTCTCTTTCTCTCTTCCCCTCTATTGCTCTGTTTTTTTAATTTTTTTAAAATTTTGTTTTGACTCCCTGCAGTCGCCGCCACCACCACCTGAGAGCCACCGCGCACCACCAGCCACCACCACCTCTGGTAAGTCTCCTCTCTCTGCTCTCTTGCTGTATTGACCATGGAAAATTTCTTTTACATTGATTTGTATAGGAGGTAAATTTCATAATTAGATCAATTTGTGCACTATTGTTCAATTACAAGAAACAAATGCATTGAACCTTCGTTAAAGAATTCACATATGAACCTGTGTAAGTTATTTTTGAATAAATAAACTGTTTGTGCACCATTGGCATAGAGGTTATGAACTGTTCACATGATGAGCAAATAAATTTATGTAATGAAACTGCATAATTTTGATGTTATCAAATTATCCATTGTGGTCATGTCTTCCTTTAACTTCTGGGAGTTGAAGTTTTGTCCAAATGGTATATATTTGATAGATTAGTGCTTTTGGCTTTCCTTCATCTTATGCCTTTGTTCATAAACAATCAGGTATTATTTCAAACACTCAACACTTCAACCTGTATATAAGTTATGCCTCTGAATATTTATCTTATTTGTTTGTTTCATCGTCGGATTTAAGTGTCATCTTCATACACTGATTAGTTAAATAAGTTTACTTTCATAAGCTATTATGATAAGCCAAAATAAGTTGTTTATAAATTATTCCAAACACATCCTAAATATAGAAGTTGGAATGATGAAGAAGAACCCAAAATTTAGCGATTAAAATTAATGTTTTAACTGACCCAAAAACATAACGTTTCAAGAGAGGGCAAATAAACTGAATTAGGGAGTGAACTTCGACCAAAATTGTGTTGGGACAGTTAGAAACTATTTTAATACCTAACTGAGTGTCCTAAGACTCCTCAACATTGGTTGTTAACTTGGTTTTCAAGCACTAAGGGTTAATAATTTAGCAAAGCCATAGAATCCCGTTTGAGATGCAATATCAATGAGCACGTGTACCTTTTTCAAGGTACCACTCATTATATTGAATCTTGAATTGTCCAAGTTGGACAGTTTGGGAAAAACATTTTCTTCAAAAATTTAACGGTTATTCTTTGGATTCTCGTATCTTATACTAGATTGAGTTTTGGTGTGTTACATTTCCTGTTGTTCTCCGGGTGCATATTTGATCGTGGTGGAATAACTACGTTCAGTTCGTATATACAGGAGACCAATGGGAAATGCTGCCAAAATTTTGTCTGGTATAAGACATGAGAAATAAGGAATAATTGTTAACGAAGTATTGAAAAAGTTTGTTCTTGAATGGGTTAGGGCCATACCTTGTAATAAGAATTGGAGAACGATGGAGCTATAAGACTGAGAATTCTTGTGGTAGTTAGCAGTGATGGAAGCACCTGAGAATCGAAAGTAGATGGATAGAAGGAAGGATCGTGGAAGGCTAACGTGCGAGTTCATAGAGGGAGCGAACGAGTTCGTTATTTATGTGAGCTAGCAAGAAGAATATTTAAGTCAAAAGGATCCAAAATTGAGGTGTCCTTGTAAGAAGTGCAAGTGTCTAAAATTCTAGTACGAGGATGATGTGACGGCACATCTCTACGAGCGGGGGTTTATGGCAAATTATTATTATTGGCTCAACCATGATGAAAAATTGCCATTGGTCCCCCCGGTTGTGATGGAAGATGCATTTTATGGTCCTGGTGAGGGGAGGGAACAATTCAACCCTTTTGAGCAGATGGTTTTCGATCATGCTGGCCCCTCTATTGGTATAGGAATTCAAGAAGATGATGATCATGTTGAGGACCATTACATAGAGGGGGATACGAATCCGGATGCACGGAGATTTTATGACATGTTGGCGGCTGCACAAGCTCTGTTGTGGGATGAATGTCAGACCTATTCGGAATTGTCGGCTTCGTTGGTTGCTCTTAGCATCAAGTCCGACTACAATGAGACGGAGGGTGAGTTCGATCGCTGGGTTGGTTTTATGGGTGATGCAATGCCGACCGATAACTGCATGCCTCGTAATCTATATCAAGCGAAGAAATCTGTGGCAAATTTGGGCTTGGGGTTGAGAGAATTGAATGTTACCAGAATAGATGCATGTTGTATCGTAACGAAGACGAGGACTCGATGGCTTGTAGATTTTGTCTTGTTGACCGGTATAAGATCAGAACTGATAGAAGAAGCGTTGAAATAAAAACCCCTTTGAAGAGAATGTGGTATTTCCTGATTACTCCTAGACTCCAAAGGATGTACTCTTCAATGGTTACCGCTCCTCACATGCGATGGCACTTCACCAATCAGAGGGATCTAAGTGTCTTATGCCATCCGTCGGATGGAGAGGTGTGGAGGCACTTTGACAGGATGTACCCGGAGTTCTCTCAAGAGCCTCAGAATGTAAGATTGGGCTTATGTACTGAAGGATTTAATCCTTTTGGTCAATACGATAAAGCTTACTCTTGTTGACTGGTTATTCTGACCCCATATAATCTCCCGCCAGGCATGTGCATGAAGAGGGAGTTTATGTTCCTGACGGTCATAATTCCTAGACCATCGAATCCGAAAAACAAGATTGATGTGTACTTGCAGCCTCTCATAGAAGAGTTGAACCATTTGTGGAATTATGGTGTAAGGACATACGTTGTATCCTTGAGGTAAAATTTCATGTTTAAGGCAGCTTTGATGTGGACAATCAATGACTTTCTGGCGTATGGGATGTTGTCGGGATGGATTACTGATGGGTAGCTTGGCTGCCCATGTTGCATGGGGAGATCGAAGGACCGTGTTCATGAGTCTGGAGGTGGCCAGATACCTGGATATGGCATTGAACATAACTGGACCAAAAAAAGTATTTTTTGGAGCTTGCCGTATTGGAAGACGCATTTGATATGCCATAACATTGATGTCATGCACAGAGTGTAATGTGTTTATGAATGTGTTTGACACGGTGATGGATGTCAACGGTAAGACAAAGGATACGTATAAGGCACGATTAGATATAGCAGAAATTTGCAGACGACGGGATCTAGAATTGGTGGACATCGGGGGTGGCAAGTTACGAAACCCGAAGGCAAAGTATGCACTGAGCAAACCCCAGTGGGTAGCTGTCTGTGAATGGGTTAAACAACTTAAGCTACCAGATGGTTATGCTTCTAACTTGTCCAGATGTGTTAATGCTAGGGAGGGAAAACTGCACCTGCAACGGTTGCTTCCCATTACATTTGCCTCTTAACCGTTGGAGATTTGGAAGCCGCTTGTTGAGTTGAGTCAGTTCTTCAGAGTATTAACTTCCACAACATTGAAGGTTGAGCAACTGAAGGATATGGAGCGGCACATTCCGGTCTTGCTATGTAAGCTGGACCAAATATTCCCTCTGAGCTTCTTTGATTCAATGGAATATCTTCCCATCCACTTACCGTACGAAGCACGAGTGGGTGCTCCGGTTCAATATCGTTGGACGTACCCATTTGAGAGGTATTAAATTTATTTTGTACCTGCAATCAATTATGATATCAAAATTGGTATGTACATGTTAATAATCATTAACTTAGGGTTGTAATATATGTAGGTTCTTGCATTCGTTAAAATTAAAAGTAAAGAACAAGGCTAGGATTGAAGGTTCTATTTGTGAAGCATATCTAGTGGAGGAGGCTTCTACTTTTACCTCGTTTTACTATCCAGATTGTAAGACTAAGCCCTCGTTGAAGTTTTGAATTATGACAAACAAATGTGTATTTTACTTAAAGTTTCTCGGTATTGATTAAGCACTTATAGTGTGTTAAGTATTATGCAAGATCTCTCATGAAAAAGGAAAGTCAAGGATCAAAGGATGCAAGGCCAAGGACACAAAGCAATAGGCAAGGACTAAAGCATCAAGTAATGAATATCTCATCCTTTAGATGCTATTGTAAAAATATCACACTTGATTTCTTAGGTGAAGCACTTGAATTTAAGAAGAAACTAAATTTTCCAAAGGATAAACAAAATAGTTTTTCAAAAGAAAGGTTTTTCAAAAAGTGTTAATTGAAATAAAGACATAAAGTATGTTGCACACATGTGTTGTACACATGTGTATGTAAAGCTAAATTTCAAGTTTTAGAAAGAACCTTTCTGTACACAGGCATCATACACATGTGTATGAAAAGTTGAGTTTTAAAAACAAAAGAAAATTTGCCTATACACATGTGTTGTACAACTGTGTACACAAAATCGAGCTCTCGGGTCTGGAACTAAAATTTGTACACATGCGTTGTACACATGTGTATCAGTTATTGTTTTGAAAAATATGAAAAATACACAGATGTACAAAAATGATACACCTGTGTATAGAACAATTCAAATATTTCAAAACTTGTTTTTAAGCACCAATCGATGGTGCACATCTTGTGTATTGAAGTCTTGGAATATTCTGGGTTGATGTTCTAATATACATCTGTGTACGCAAAGTATACACATGTGCATTAAAGCACAGCGCAAGAGATACACATGTGTACAAACGAATGCAATCTGTGTATACGTTTGAAAAAGCTGAAGACTTGGTTTAATACACAGATGTATAAAGAAGCTAATATATGTACGAGATTTGAAATTTTTTGAAAAAATACTGAGTACATAGATGTAGTACACAGACTATTCTGTAACATCTTTTCAAAACTGATTTTTAATTAGTTGTAACATCTTTTGTGATAAGACCCACGGATCTAAATCTTCATATACATATAAAAGGACTTCATATCAACACTTTTCAATAACTTACACATTCTGAAAACAAAAATTCGAAATATTCCAAAGTTTCCAAAAGTGCTTCATCTTGAGAGAAAGTGTGATATTTCTTAGAGTTTCAATTTGTATAATCAGACCTCTAGAGTCTTTCTTCTACTCAATTCTTTCTGCGAATTACTGTGATTAAGAGATGGTATCTCTTAGGATTGAACAAGGATAGAAGGGATCCTTGGGTAACAAAAGCAAGTGTGCTTTTGGTGTGTTCTTGAGTAAGGAGGTTATCCTTGTGAAATTCTGTAATTGGATATTGTAATTTCTGGTTATAGTGGATAAAACCACAGAGGTGCGGAACTGGATGTAGGCATGTCAAAGGAGGTAGCTGAACCAGGATAAATCGGTTTGCGTAATTTTCTCATCTCTAAACTCATAATTTTCGTTATTTGCACGTGTGTGAATGAAATTTTTTTTAAGTGATTTTAATATGAATCTTTAATCTGTATTTCCTTACTAAGATTGCTGCTTCCTTCTTGTCTTAACATCATTACTTGTTACATAACCTGATTCTTGAGAATTAAAATTGAGTGAAAACCAATTTTCTTTAAGAAAACTCTGTTTTACTTTAAATTGCTGAAAAGGTTTTCAATATCTCTATTCAACCCCCACCCCCCCCCCCCCCCACCCCCCCCCCCCTCCTGAGATTGTAGCCATTACCAACAAGTGGCATTAGGGCTATATCTCTTGTTACAAATCTTAATAGCTTCAAGAGATGGCTACACATGACATCCTGGGTGATGGTGCTTCCCTCACAAGACCTCCTGCCTTTAATGGTAACCAATACATGTATTGGAAAGAGAGAATGCTTTTCTTTCTTGAGGATGCTGGTTTAGACATATTAGATGCTGTTGAAAATGGTCCCTATGTTCCATTTATTCTTGATGCTAAGGGAAATAAACAAAATAAACCAAGAGATGAATGGAATGATGATGATAAGAGAAGAGTTGGTTATAATGCTAAGGCAAAAAATATTATAACAACTGTTTTGAATTATGATGAGTTTTTTAGGGTCTCCAACTGTAAATCAGCAAAGCAAATGTGAGACACTCTTCAACTCACTCATGAAGGAACCAATGATGTAAAGAGAGCAAGGATAAATGCACTAGTTCATGAATATGAACTCTTTCACATGAAGAATGATGAGGAGATAGATGAGCTGCAAAAGAGGTTTACACACATTGTGAACCAGCTTGAAGGACTTGGACATACAATCACGGATGAGAAAGCAGTTAACAAGATAATGAGATGTTTGAGTCGTGAATGGCAGCCAAAAATCACTGCAATTACTGAAGCAAAGGATCTAGACTCCATGCAGATCGCTACCCTATTTGACAAGCTGAAAGAACACGAATTAGAACTCAATAGATTGAAAAGTCATGAAGATAAGGAGAAAAAGAAGAAAAGACTCTCACTCAAGGCTCATGTCTCCAAAGAACCAATAGAAAGTGATGAAGATGAAGACCATGATGAAAGTGAAGAATCCGAAGAAGACATGGGATTACTTGTGAAGAAATTTAGAAGATTCATCAAAAAGAATAGAAACAAGAAGCAATTTAGTTTTCCTACCAAGAAGAACACAAACAAAGGTGAAAGCTCTTCCTCTACAATCAAATGCTTTGAATGTGGAAAGCTGAGACACTATAAAAATGAATGTCCAAAGCTGCAAAAGAAAGAAAAGTATGAGAAGAATGACAACAAAGAGAAAAGAGGAAGAAAGCTTAGAAGAGCATACATAGCTTGGGAAGAAAATGATATGGATTCCACTAGTAGTGAATCTGAAAATAAAGAAGCCAACCTATGTCTCACGGCAAGTCAACAAAGTGATAGTGAAACCGACGTAAATGATTCTACCCCTACCTATGATGAGTTACAAGATGCCTTTGATGAATTGCATGAAGAATATGTTTAAATTGGCAAACAACTTATATCTTCTAGGAAGATCATTGCAAAACAATGTAGTGACTATGCATCTTTACAAATAAAGTTTAAAGAACTAGAAGCTAAAAATTCACAATTACTTGCATCCAGCTCAACTTGCACCAAATGCATTACACTTGAAAATGAAGTTGAAAAACTGAATGTAGTTCTATCGAATAAGTTCACTATGAGTAGAGATAACTTGAATGCCATATTAGGACAGCAAAAGGGTGTTTATGACAAAGCTGGAATTGGATATAAACCAATGGTACATGAAAAATCTTTCAAGAAGTTTTTTGTTGCACCTAGTTCTTCAACTAGTCCCTTTGTTAAATGCTATTATCGTTTAAAGAAATGTCATACAGCTGCTATATGTAAACTTAGGAAGAATATACATGTTGGCATTAAACAAATTTGGGTTCCAAAAGGAACATATGTTACTACTAACACCAAAGGACCCAACCAGATTTGGGTACCTATAGAACACACATAAATTATGTGTTGCAGGTGTGTTTGAAGGCCAAGAACTCAAATTGGTATCATGATAGAGGCTTTTCCAAACACATTACGGGTAACAATAAAGAAAGAATATTGATTGAATATCTTTTCCAATTATTATTCTCAATATGTGATTGTGCATCCTTTTGTTTAAATTTATTTGATCAATCATGAATCAACCATTGGAACCAAATGAATTTTTATTATGAATAAATTTGATGAGAATGAAACCATAGTGAAAAATAAAGCTAGATAAATGGCAATGGGCATAATTATTTGATATTTGATGTTATAGAATGCTTGATTGTTCTTAAAATGTGATTTTAAATGATTTGAATCAATTAATATGTGATATATATTATTTGTTTTGAATCTTTGATTGATTTGGAATTTCTGTTAGATCTATACTTAGCCTTAGTACACAGATGTATTGAACCTTTTTAGTGTTGAAGTTTCTGTACACATATTGCCTACATAGGTGTATTTCTTGTTTTTAGAAGTTTTGTTTCTGTACACAAGCTTAGTACATAGGTGTACTGCTTAAAAACGTTACTGGAACTCCTGTACACATGATATGTACACAGATGTATATATCAGACCATTTTTTTTTTGCCTCATCTGATTTGCTATACACAGATTGACAATTTTTGTACACAGGTGTGCAAACAGAAAAATGGTTAAATACACAAGTGTACATAATCGATGTACAAAGGCCAGAAATACTTTTTAAAGAGACATTTTGGTTTTCTTGTTTTTTTTTTATATGACTATGTTTAAATCATGTTATGTTTTGATGTATTGCATATGCTCTGTAATGACTTATTATCAATGAATGCAAGACTGTTTTTCAGTTTGATTTCAATATTCTCCGTAGTTTCTTTTTGATAATGACAAAGGGAGAGAAAGATGAACCATACAACCATTGATTCTGCCTTGCATTTTGTTCTGCAAATTTTGATCTGATACCTATGTAGGAACTGACCTGAAAAGATATACTTAAACTTATAAGAAATGCTGGATGACTTTTTCATGATAATGATATGATAACACTTGATTTTTGAAAGATATCAATGAGACAGGGGAGGATGAAAATGAATCAAGGACCATGCTTACTCAATAGTTGCACTCTGATTTTTATTTCTAAGGTTAAGTATGGTAAAGTTTGTCATAATCAAAAATGGGGAGTTTGTAAAACTAAGCCCTCATTGAAGTTTTGAATTATGACAAACAAATGTGTATTTTACTTAAAGTTTCTCAATATTGATTAAGCACTTATAGTGTGTTAAGTATTATGCAAGATCTCTCATGAAAAAGGAAAGTCAAGGATCAAAGGATGCAAGGCCAAGGACACAAAGCAATGGTCAAGGACACAAAGCAATGGGCAAGGACTAGCATCAAGTAATGAATATCTCATCCTTTAGATGCTATTGTAAAAATATCACACTTGATTTCTTAGGTGAAGCACTTGAATTTAAGAAGAAACTAAATTTTCCAAAGGATAAACAAAATAGTTTTTCAAAAGAAAGGTTTTTCAAAAATTGTTAATTGAAATAAAGACAGTATGTTGCACACATGTGTTGCACACATGTGTATGTAAAGCTAAATTTCAAGTTTTAGAAAGAACCTTTCTGTACACAGGCATCATACACATGTGTATGAAAAGTTGAATTTTAAAAACAAAAGAAAAATTGCCTATACACATGTGTTGTACACCTGTGTACACAAAAGCGAGCTCTCGGGTCTGGAACTAAAATTTGTACACATACGTTGTACACATGTGTATCAGTGTATTGTTTTGAAAAATATAAAAAATACACGGATGTACAAAAATGATACACATGGGAATAGAACAATTCAAATATTTCAAAACTTGTTTTTAAGCATCAATCGATGTGCACATCCTGTGTATTGAAGTTTTGGAATATTTTGGATTGATGTTCTAATATACATTTATGTACGCAAAGTATACACATGTGTATTAAAGCACAATGTAACACCCCTCTTGGGCATTACTTCCAAATCACATGCGGAAAATAAATTAAGAAAAAGTTCAATGGTTGCTTTCGAAAAAACTTCTACTATTTTCGTAGGTCTGAAAATATGGGGTAAAATTTTTCTTTTCTAGGATTCACCTCAAAAAAAAAAAATTTGATTCACGCACCACTTAAAATGAAATCACACTGTATTTTACTACCACACAAAGACTAAGTTTATTTATAAATTATAGCACCTCAGCATATACATTTCATGAAATAATCTTTCGTCTTGAAGTTACACAATTTTACAGAACTGCCTATATCGACTTCTTTAAACGTATGCAATCCAAAGCAAACATCCTAAGCTGGTCGTTATAATAGACATCTGTTGGAAAGAACTCAATAGTTCTTACCATTAGAATAATCACCCACCTCTTCAAAAATCGGGATTAATATCCCCGAGTGAGGTCAGGAGCTTCTCGGCACCGCCTGTCCTAGTGTACCAAGGTACAACAGCAAAGAACCAGAAAATCTGATATATTGTAAGGGTGAGATACCAATATATGGATGAATTATGATGACTATATGCCCAAACACAGAGCAACAGATATAGTTGAATATTCATGATCAACATATAAATTCTCACAAAATAATCATATGAATCAACAAATGTCGTTGTTTTTGAAAACATGACACTTCTATATGCCAACATTCTGTCCTAGTCTCTGGAGACCCCAACTCCATGCAATTTTTGAAAAACATTGAGCTAATCAGGCTCAATTGCCACTCAGGCACAAATAGCCAACACATGTACATGACTCAACTTAATTCCCACAGCAACTGTCCAACTCAAGGCACAGTAATCAACGCATGTGGATTCCATAGCACACCGTCCTACACAAGGCATAGTGAACAAGGCTCATGGAAATCATGGTCCATCAAGGCACCAATGATACACCGTCGCATGAGATACATTTCCCTTCAAGGCATTCACACAAAACAATTTGGGCACGTCTGCCAAATGCATGAAAAAAACATTGTATTTTCGTAGCTTTTCTTTGTGTTTCATTCTTTCCTTCGTCGAGGCTCAAGGCTCATGGCCATCCATAAATTTTCAACATTATAAAACTTTCATTATCGACACAGGACGTTTTAGACCGAGTGTCCAATCACAACAGTCCTAGACCTGTGCACTAGTCTTAGACTTTGTGGTCGTAGAAAACAACTTTCACCTTTTTACTACTTTCACCATGTTTTATCACAACGTATGTAGGATACACAGTCCACAACGACGAGTATAGGACACACAGTCCAAGACAACGTATATAGGACACACGATGAGACACCCCGTTGTGCCCCTTTGTGTCATTAGATTAAAACCTCGTTATTTAATTACTTAATCGCACGCTTAATGTGAAAATACGTAAAAATTAAAAACTTAACTTATAAAGTATACAACTTCATATAGAATGACATATCACAATATAAGTATATTATGCATATTACAAAACACTGATGAGGATATCCTATCGGTAGGATCCCTCACAGGCATATACTTAGACAAAAAGTTAAACAGCGGAAAACATAATAAAAATATGCGTCACGAGACGCACTGGCCATAACTAACTAGACCTTAATCACCATGGGTCACAGCTCGTCCTCCAGCCTCCGGTTCGTAGGGAGTTCCATCCAACTCCTCCTGGTTACGCTCATCCACAAGGTCTTCTCGCACGATTCCACAAGGAGATAAAATACAACATACAGAAATATACAGGGGATAAGAAACAGTTCTATCATCAAAAAGCGGAAAAGAGTCATAGTAAATTATACAGTAATTGTCACAGACAATCAACACACATAACTAACGAATCATCCTCAGGTTAATATATATTATCATCTACCTTTACTCTCAGGTAATCTAACACGTTATTTTAACGTAACCTCTCTAATCCTGTCACTATGTCTTTATGTTATCGTGGCCACTACCACTCCTGTCACCATCCTTCATTTGCATCGGGGCACACCCTCATTCCCGTTAGGATGTTCCACCTGGTGCACACCTCCATTCCCGTTAAGGTGTTCCACCCCCCATTCCCGTTAAGGTGTTCCACCCCCATTCCCTAAGGTGTAAGTGGTCTCACGAGAACTCTTGATTTTACGTGTATTATATTACCAATACAAAGAAGTGTTTTACGTGTATTATATTACCAATACACGCTGTATTATATTACCAATACACAGAAATGTTTTATATTACCAATACACAGATGTCCTTGCGTATTATATTACCAATACACTTTTGTCTTTGTGTATTATATTACCAATTCACTTTTGTCTTGGTGTATTATATTACCAATACACTTTTATCCTTGTGTATTATATTACCAATACACGGTCATGGACAACAACACCTATACTTGAATCCCACCAACCCGATTTAACAACATCATAGTGCCTTAACCTTCCATTAGAACTTGACACATATTCTATGTCATAACACCTATTTAACATATATCATCTATGTTAGGCACTTCTAAATCATCATTATCCTCACACCCAAAACAATCATCTCGTAGACAACATATATATCTTTGCTTAAAATCCACTAAGCATAATAATAAAAACCAGACAGATCATGCATAACACAATATCAATCAAATATTCTAATATCACCAACATAGCACAAAAATCAATTCAATAAAGGTAATAAGCTCAAATCAACCATCAAGAATATAAAATCAACCTAATATCGATAAACCTACAATCCCCAAATCGCCATTGGTTTTTCAGAAAATGTTTTCAATGTGATTTTGATCTTGTCGATTACTCGACTACTAGTAGGGTCGAAGTCGCCCTGCACAATTATTATATAATCTACTACTTATCCATTCCAACGATAGGTTGGTTCTTTCCCCCACCTGGGTTATCACCGAACTCTCGAACTCGAAGCTCCTCCTCGTCACACCACAAAGTATTAACTCCACATTCTGTGAAGGTAAGGAGATTAGATTCTCGAAGAGGTATACCACGAACATCCTCGTTTCCTCTGCGATGGAAGTCTAAGGTTATGAACACAAAATCACAAGTTAAAATAAAATAAGAACACTAAACCACAAGGTATAGGTTCGGTCAAGACTAGTTCTTAGGGTTATAGATTCCCTAAAATTATACAACTCATGGATTTATGATCCGTAGGTGTTAGGAGTTCATAAACAATGATCATTTAACAAAGTTGAATTAAAATCCCATTAAGTTATACACTTAGGGTATTCGGCCAAGGCTAGTAAAATAGGCTAGCATTCACTAAACTTTCCAATATCTTAGGTTTAGCATCCATATGTATTAAGGAGCTCAAAACCATGATCATTTTGGAAAAATAAGAATAAAGTATCCTAGGTCCATAACCTTCTAGGTTCGGCCTTCACAGGATTTATAGGTTAGAAATCTTTAAACTTTCTAATCTCTTAGACTTAGCATCCAAATATCTTATGGAGCTCAAGTCCATGATCATTTTGGAAAACAATGGAAACTTAAACATTCTAATCTCTTAAACTTAACATCCAAATATCTTATGGAGCTCAAGTCCATGATCATCTTGGAAAAATGAAAGTAATACATCCTAGCTTTAATAACATAGAATAAACAAGTTAGAAATCCTTAAACTTTCCAATCTCTTAGACTTAGCATCCAAATATCTTATGGAGCTTAAGTCCATGATAATTTTGGAAAAATAAAAACTCAAACATCCTAGCACCTAAGCACTAAGTTTCGGCCATCTATTCTTTGTTTAACAATAACTCGTAGGTTTAGAATCACAAGGTATTAAGAGTTCTAAATCCATGATCATACTTGGAAAGTTGAAACATAGTATCCTAGGCTTACTTATTCATATTTTCAGCCATCATAGGAACAAGCTATCAAAACTTCCAAGATTTATAGATTTAAGATCAATGGATAGTTAGAAACTCAAATACATGATCATATTCCAAAAGTTGAAACAAAAACTTCACAGGTCACAAATGCAGGCATTCGACCTTCATTGGAAGAGATAGGTGGAGATTTTTGTTTTACACAACCTCTTAGTATGTAAAAATATAAGTTAATACAAGACTATAGAAAGTGGTTTCAACTCAAAAGGAGTTTTCTACCATTTTAGAGAGATTTTAGAAGTTTAAAGCATATAAAGAACACATAAAGTAAACTAAGAAATAAAATATGAAACTTGCAAAAAGATTCATATGAGAGCATTACCCTTAGTATAAGGAAAAACTTTAATGAAGAACTCAAGTGGAAAAGACTAATAAAAATGGAAGCTTTAAGTGTTTAAAAAAAAAAAAGAAACGGAAGAAGTTGAAGAAGTATGAAGATGGAGAAAGAAAATGAGAGAATGAAGATGAGTGATGATTATATAGAGGAGGGAGAGGGGAGCACGAAATTTTGGAGATAGGATGAGCTTGGAGAGCAAGTTTTGTCTTTAAGACTTGTTTGGTTGAAGAGGAAAGAGAAAAATAGGTTTTTAGAATATAATATGTTATAATTTGAAAAGTGTGATGATCACACTTTTGGAGTGTGTCATAACATATTTCCATCAAGTCCCCTCAAGTCACTTCACTTCTTTTGTGCTCCCTAATCTGCTCCATTTCGTGCCGGTTGTATTTTTCGATCATAATTCTTCCGACATTTTCGCTTAGAATAAAATATTATATTCCATTTTTGAATGAAAATTTTCAAAATAACCAAAGTTGAAGAAACATATTAAAAACACTAACCGTCTCGTTCACGGGTCAAAATTAGGTTTTCTCCACACAGTAAACTTGTACCGGCGGTGAAAATGCGGGACGGCTTTCGTTTGAATTTTCAACCGAAATTTTTACCGTAAACCTCTACCATAAAGTAGACTATGAATATGATTTTATTTTAATCAAAAACACTTTCTAACTCTCAAATTAAAATATAATTAATTATATTTTAACTGGTTGAACAACATAATTAAAATCAGGCTGTTACACGTGGTCCATAACAACGTAAATAGGACACACAGTCCACAACTTCATATATAGGACGCACAGTCCACAACCTTGTGATACGGATCATGGATCCACATGCTTTAACTCTAATATCCCGACGTCTCGGTTACTAGGTTCATTTTTCAACGTTATTTTTCGTTCAGTGAAAAATAAATACAAAATCAAAACTTCCGTAACTTATCCAAGTTACTAGATATTTTTACTTTAATAAATTATTTTCAACAACATTTTCTTTTGAAATTCATTTTCAAAACTTTAAACTTCAGGAACTCCATTTCCTTTTATAAAATTCTCCTTTGTTTTGGAAAAGTCTATTTCCTTTCAAAAATATAGTAAACATTTTTAAAGGAAGACTCTTTCTAATAACATTGGAAACTAATATCCTGTTTTCTATGGTACTTTATTACAAGTGTTCTCAAAATTATGTTTTTCTTCAAAATAAGATCTTTCAGCTTAAATAATTTTCCTTTATAAAATTGTTTTGATTCTAAAAATTTTCTCTTTCATTAAAACATTACTAAAAGAAATCTTTTCCAAAACTTCAAAATAAATTTGTTCTTCTTCATGGTTTCTTACCATGAAATCTTTTCAAAGTTTGATTTTTCTTAATGTAAAATCATCTAAATTTTCAATTGAATTTCTTTCATAACAACTATTTTTATTTTCTAAAATTCTTGAAAATTCAATTGAAGGTATCCAATTCACATATAAACACATTTAAGTTGGTTCCATGTCAAAATTCGAAGGCATTAATTTATTAAAAATCACGCACTATTTCTAATTGTACAGGATTTTCCAGAAATCCAAGTTCACCAACATGTAACTTTATGAAATTGTTTCTCTTTACATACATATGTGAAAATTCTAAAACTTCAACAAAACTTTAGTTATACTTTGAGAAGTATTTTGATCTAGTAAATATTATCCAAATACTTACATATTATATATCAAATTAAAGCCCCAGAAGTCTTCTTTCCAAATATGTATTTAGATTCTAGAAATACGTTTTGTATAAAAAAGTTATGGGCTTATGAATAAGTATATGTCAAGCTGTCAGATTTATATTTTACATATGTTCATCCATACCAAGTTATTATCTTCACTCTAGCATCATCCACAAGCCATAAAATCAACATGCAAGGGTCCTAGACCCTCAAAAACACACATGCAAATACTTTAAATGATAGTAGTGATGAGGATGAGTTCAAATAAACTAGTTTTAGAAACATGCATCATGGTTCTTAAGTCTTGCATGCGAAATTCTTAACAAAACATTCATTTTTCTATATGTAGGGTTTCGAATACCCTATTAAAAATGGGTTTGGAGAAATTCTTTGTTACATGCAAATCAATAGGATGAAAGTAGAGGTGAGTATGAGTTCATAAAAATTTGTTGTCTAGTAGAAAAAAATTTCTAAAGAGTCTTTCTTAAAATCTTTAACTAAGCCTTAACATGCAACTATGAAGGGCAACATGCATGTAGATGAAAATAATATTTTTGAGAAAATGAAGAGCAAGAGGTGAGAATCATACCCTTGATGATGAAGAGAATGTGAAGGTGAGTAAGGTTCCCAAGCTTTCAAGAGCAACAGGTTGAAGGAGACGTGAGTGAATAAGTGAGTGTGTGAGAGTGAGCTTTGAGAGAAGATGGAAGAAAATGAAAAAAAAAATGGAGTGGGAGAAGTGTATTGATAGGGAGTGAGGGGGTGGGGTGCAGCTGAGTTGTGAAAGAAATGGGGGAGATTTTCGAATTTTTTTATTAAAAACATAATTATTAAAATAAGGCAAATTTTTTGTAAATTTGGTTCGTTCCGGTTCAGTTTTGTTTCCTATCGGTAAAACCCGATCGTATTTTTCTTTGTAAATTTCTACCCGAAAAATCTATATTGAAATAAATAATTTCTAAAATCATAGAAATAGTTATAATGGAGTTGGGAAAAATAAAAATTTTATTTTTCGTATCAAAAATTATTTTTGGTCAAGAGAGTTTGACTGACGGTGAAAACTCAAACCGAGGTTCTGGACGGTCTGCATTGGTATTGGGCCACCGATGAGGAGTTCCTGAGGAGGAGTGCGATCGGGAAGCAGAACCGAGCCGCAAATACCAGTGCTCCTCTATACACCGGTGGATCTGTGCCCATCACGAAGCATCATGATAACCTGGTAATTATATATTGCATTTCACTTAAGTAAACTTAATGATTAAATATCTTAACAGTTATTTATGAATATTTATGCAGAAGAACGAGCTGGCGAGGGATCCCACTGCATTTGAGGTGCTGAAGGTGACAAAGAAGACAAAGAAAGGGGAGTGGGTCGGGAAGGCGGGCAAGATTGTTGTAAGTTAAATTATATCATTACATTGATTAATTATACTTAGTTATATATTCCTCCGGCTGCTAACTTATTTTGCCTTATAATGCAGGGCGAGTTCAATCGCCGTCGAGATGAGTCCATTAGTCAGGGGTAGGAGCCTTCTGCTGCCTCTGACAATGCCCTTTTCTTGGAGGTGGTAGGTGGCAGGAATAAGAAGGGCCATGTATATGGTTTGGGAGCCCTGCGAGATGAGTATATGGACTCTGCCACACCATCTTCTCAGTCATGCTATGGCCCTACACCAGACGTCAGAGGGCTCGGCATCGACCTCAACGCTGGGCTCATCAGTCAGCTTGCGGAGTGGGTGGCTGCACTGGAGAGGGAGAATCATCTGTTGTACCAGCACTTTGGCTTCAAACCCGGCGGATCTAGTTCAGTCCTCGAGGACGTTCTCGCTCGAGTACCCACGCGCAAGGCCCTACTACTCCCGATGACCCATCCGTTCCCCTGACATCTGGCCAACAGCATGATGTAGATGATCATGAGGCTGATATTATTGGTCCCCCCCACCCCCACCGGTCCCCCGACCGCCCCATTCACTACCACCCCCACTCAGTTGACATGTACTATTTACTTACATTGACACAGTTTGTAATTATTTAAATTTTGACAGCATTTACTATTATTTTTTATTTAATTTATTTTCTGTATTTTTATTTACAGGGTTATTTTAAAAAAAGGGTAAATTAACAAAAAAAAATTATATATAGCGACCTAACTATATCGGTGGCTAAATAATGATACTAAATAAAATTTTCAACAATTTTTTTTTAAAAAAATATTACCGACCGAATTAGTCGGTCGCTGTTCGGTCGCAAATGGTACCAAATAAATATTTTGGTACCAAGTATTAGCGACCATCACATTTCGATCGCTAATTAGCGACCAACTGATATTTCGGTCGTCAAGCGAGGTTAGCTACCATTTGTTTTAGCGACCGGTTTTGTTCGGTCGCTAATTCGGTCGCTAATTAGCGACCAAGCGATATTTGGTCCGCTAAACGATTAGCTACCATTGTTTTAGCGACCGGTTTTGTTCGATCACTAACTCGGTCGCTAATTGTTTTTGCGACCGACTAAATGTTTAGCGACCGAATTAGTCGGTCGCTAAACACTTAATTTCTTGTAGTATATCTAGCGACCTAATTACAAAATTTTAAAGTATAGGGACATATTTCAAAATTTGTGTGTGTAGATATATGAAAGTGAGTATTTGTTGCCTCTGGATCTCATATGAATAATCTAGATTAGAATAAGGTCATGCGACTTTTTTAAGTGACCATATGATCACTAATTAACTTTTAATTGTAATGCTAAACTATACTTTTGGTCCCTCTTTTTGGGGGGTTGGGTAGCTCAACTGGTTTGAGCTAAGGGTATTAGGTGTTCAAGAGTTGAAGGTTCAAGGTTAAAATCCTCCTAAATGAGAAAGCTAACATAACAATTAACTTACTAATATTGGCCTATCAAAAAAATGGGTCCCTCTTTTATTTATTTTTTCCAAAATAGAAAGTCCATCCTTACTAAATTTGCAAATAAGTGACTATTCTAAAAAAATAATAAAAGATGAATCACGTTGAAACTTAAAATAAAGATAAAAGATCAAAAATATGATTTAACTTATTTTTAACGTACCTTTTTTTTTTTTTTTGGTGATAATTGACAAGATTTCCATCTATAACCTCTCGCAAATATGTATAGCAAGTGAGAGGATTTATTTTCATAGGCTAGTGAGAGAACTGGCAAAAAGGCTTCAGGACGTAATCCTTGAAAGTGATTGGAATCTCATTTTCTATCATACTATGCATGAAGGTAATCGAAGCGCGGATTTTCTTGCTAATAAAAGTATTCATGAAGATTATGGCTTTAAGGAAATTCTTTCTCCTCCTTTGACCTTGTAATTCACCTTCTGGGTGATGTTTTTGGGTCTCCATACCCGCTTAGTTAGGATCTAGTTGTTGTTTTTTGAGGCCCTTGTAAGTTGTAACCCCAAAAAAAAATTTATTTTTACTTTCTGAATTAAAAATCAAATGCTGAAATTAGAATATCAGTTTAAAAACTCACATGCTTCGTCGGCATCATGAGCCTCCCCTGGACTTCCGACGCCAGCAGCACCTCCGCTAGCAGCCGTCCCCTCCCCCTACTCCGACGCCAGCTGTAAGAAGGTCATCCCTTGTTCCTTATCACCGACAACACAAATTACCAAACGAAAAAAACTTGGGGACAGTATAGTGAAAGTAACATACTTGCAAATTGCAATAGTTGTTTTAGATTTAAATTCTTTATCAAATACTAGAAAATTGTATTTCCTGGTTTTGCTTTTCCCTTTATATATCTGTAGTTAGATGCCTATATATTGAAGCCTATGAGAATTTTGATCATCTTGAAAATTCTGAATGTCGGCATGATATATAGCTTGAAGAGAAGTGACTTTTTTTTTTAGATTGGACAGCAGAATCAAGATTCATTGCTTTGGAAATTACATGCTGCTAATGTTGTTGAAGGCTTTAGTTTGAAAATTACAATGTCCCTGGAACTTGGGGATATAGTAAGGACGTGGGTAGTGGTCATTTCCGCTTCAACTTGAATGGTTGCTTTAAACTGCCCATTGCCCCAATGATGCAAACAGGATGTGCAACAAATCTGATTTTCTTCTCTTTAGTCATCAGTGTCTTGGAATTCTAGCTGATTGTTGCAGTGCTGACAAATATCATTGCTAACAAATATTCTGTATATATGGTCTTAAATTTAGGCTGACATCTTTTTTCATTAGTTGAGTTACTAGGATCTTTTCGTTTCTTATTTAATTTAATAGTATTTTCAACGCTAGCAAATTGGACGTCACACGTGGATGGACACTTATCTTGCCCGCTTGATACTAAGTCTCCCACAATGATTTGATAGTGCGATTGCAAAAGATCTTACTTTTTAGGAGGGCATCATTTTTTTTTTGTTTTACAAAGTATATATAACCCACAGGTCACTAGATCGAAACCAGTCTCTGATACCACGGAGATGACGGGGTCAAGGAAGGAAAGGGGGATGAAGAGCAGGATGATGAGAAGTAGGAGAGCAGACGGAGTTTACATATAGTAAATCAAAATAATTAAAATATGCAAATTAAAACATGAAAACAGTAAAAAAACAAATACCGTAGAAATTAAAACAGAAAACTCAAAACATAAACCCAGAAAAGGTGGTAGAACCGACCAAGAACTGGGGAAAATAAAAAGAAACCGGAGCGGAGGCAGAGCCTCACCAGAACCGGTGGAGGGAGAAAAGAGATTTTCTAAATCATGTGGTTTTGATTGAATGCTTGAAAACTACAAGCTTTAACACTACAAGATTGGAAGATTGAAAAAGAGGAAGAAGAAGAGCCGAGGAACTCACAGTATGAGAACTCTCAGAACACTCAGAGCTTCTCACTCTAAAACTCTCTAAAAAATCGGATGTCTAACAACTGAGCCTAACATCCCTTTTATAGAAGATTGAAAATTACTATTACAATAGTATCAGTAAATTTGACCTATACTATTGCAACTATTGAAGAACAATGCCGGTAACATGTCTGGAACTGTGCTGTCGGTAATGAATAGTGCCGGTGATGAACAGTCTGCAGAATTTGACCGGAAGGCCTGATCGGCAAGGAGAAGCGATACCAAAGGGTGACTGGAACTATTCATGTCAGAGGTTTGATTGATTGCTTGCTGAGTGGAGGGATTATTCATCATCACTCAGGTTGACTGTAGTGTTGATTCCATAACAGTCATCTTTATTTTGATAGAAAGGATCCGAACAATGGCTTGAATCCGCTTGATCTTCATCTTCATCAGATTGGGGGAGCTTCTGCTTGGAGGATTTTGATGAAGAGGTTACCTCCTCCTTTGCTAGCTTTAAGATAGCTTCCATATTCTGAAGGAAAACTTTCTTTTGATTTGGATCCTGCCAAGACCGAAACTATCTGAGATCTCTGATTTAGGAACTCACAAGTTTCTGGGTTGGCTACTTTCATCTATTTAGGATTCTGCTGGAACCATATTTTGACATTGTCACTAGTGGCTGCCGCATAATTGAATTGAGACCACCACTTGACATAAGTTGCTCTTTGCAAAATGGGCAATATACCAGGATAAAGATCTTGCTTGGTATTTGTATTACAAGTTTGAACACCCATGAAAGGGAGAATTTTGAGAAAAATATTGAATTGACGGGGAAAGGACTTTCCTTGATGTCAAAATATTTTTCAAATGTTTGGTATCCTTCTAGGACTTCGCGGGAAGGATCTCGCTTGATTGGGCCAAAAATTCTCCACCAATGGACGAACTAGTGAGGAAATTTGTAGTTAACATTCTTCTTGAAATAAATCAACCAAGAATGTTTGTTTCGATTGTTTTGGTACCAGAAAATATTGTACCAAGCTTGTTGATAATCCTAGTAATTAAAACCAATGGGATCAAAAGTGTGAGAATTTTTTTTGAAAGCATTCACATTCTTTCCGAATTGCTCAGGTGTTAAAACCTTTAAAATTTGGAAAGTTGAATGAGTGTATATTGATTGATCCTTTGGGTCTCGATAATGCTTAATCGTGATCTGAATCAGTATCAATCAAAATAAACTCATACAAATTTCTAGTTTTATTTGATTGAGTTTGTTGAAAATGAGAACCATTTTGAAAGATTTTGGCTGGAACTTTATTAGGGTTGTTATCCCAAAATCCTGGTTCCAATTGAACAACAAAATGGGTTTGGTTTTTTGCAACATAGTTAGTTGCAGCCGTTTGTTTTTGGGTGTTGTCTTTTGATAATCGTATATTTGGTTTGACAACATTTAAAGGGATAGCTGTTTGAGCTAGCTCTTTGATTAGGTCTTTGAGAGGGGTGGAGAACCCTGATTCCTCCTCCACTCTATCTCCCTAAGTTCCTTTAGGGAGTTTGGTTAGGCCTTGATCTTGAAAGGCTAACAAAGATTGAATGGGGATGCCATAGTCTTCTTTTTGATTGTTTGGCGGTTTCTTTGGGTTGAAGACCCAGATTGGGTTGATGACCCAAGATTGATTGTTGGTTTTTGGGTCGATGACTCCGATTTTGATGCAACTTGGCAATGGAGTCCTTTAAGGACCAGCTTTCCTTTACCCTTCCCCTTTGCAGAGGAAGATTCTGACTTTGGCATTGCTGCCACTCTCACTTTTCTACCTACCCTGTAAATATTCACGAGTAAGGAAGTCGGGAAGAAAATTGGAAGAGCCTTTGAGAAATTCAATTTGAAAATCAAAAGCACTTAAAATTGCTTGTCATCCGGTAAAAATTTGTTTTGATGCTAAATTTTTAACATCTTTTTGTAAAATATCTTTAGCAGATTTACAATCTACTTGAACCAAAAAATTTTGATTAAGTAAATCAGATTGAAATTTTGAAATGCATAAAACTATTGCCAAAATCTTTTTTTTGATAGTAGAATAATTTTGTTGTGCAGAATTCCAATGTTTTGAAGTATATGCAATGATATGCTCTTTTCCTGAAATTATATGCTTCAAAATACCACCATAACCAATGTCAGAAGCATCGGTCTCAACAATTTTGAGGGCAGAAGGGTTTGGGAGATACAGACATGGAAGATTCTTTATCTGAGACTTAATAATTTTGACCACCTTTGTATGCTCATCTGTCCAAGGAGGGGGTTCTTTCTTTAGACGGTTGTGCAAAGGTTGATGATATTGCTAAGGTTGGGGACAAAGTCAGCGACATAGTTGAGACATCCTAAGAATCTCTGAAGCTGAGTTTTGTCTATTATTTGATCCGGAAATTTGTTAGCAAAATCAATTGCTCTATTGATTGGAATAATAGTTCCTTGGAAAATATTATGACCAAGAAATGATTTTTGTTTGGAAGAGATTGACTTTGGTTTTAGACACAGCTAAACCATTTCTCTTGATCACTCCTATGAAGATTCTCACATGTTTGAAGTGTTGATCAATGGATTGAGAAAAGACTAAAACATCATCAATGTAGACGAGTGTAAAGTCTGAATAAGGATTGAAAATCCCATTCATAATTTTTTGGAATTCTGAAGGAGCGTTTTTTAAACCAAAGGGCATAACATTCCATTCATAATGCCCAAAAGGAACAGTGAACGCTGTTTTGTAACGGTCACCTTCTTTGACTTCTATCTGATAGTATCCAGATTTCATGTCAAATTTGGAAAATACCTTTGCCGTGTTAAGGCAGTTAAGCAAGTCCTTTTTGTGAGGAGTTGGATATCTAATCCATCTAAGGGCTTGGTTTAAAGGTTTGTAATTGATAACTAAGTAGGGTGTACCTCGCTCAATTTCTGCTTGTTTATTGACATAAAAAGCAAAACAGGACCAAGGAGATTTACTCTCTCTGATTAAACCTTTTTCTAAGAACTCATTAATTTCCTTTTGACAATATCTAAGGAGTTCATGATTCATTTGGATTGGTCTAGACTTGGTTGGAATGTTCGTCTCATTGAAATCTTGTTCATAAGGCAAGTCAACAACGTATTTCTTTCTATTCTAAAATGTTGTTGGCAAGTCAGAACATATAGTTTTTTGGATTTCATCAAAGAGGATATGGATCTTATCTTTGATGTTTAGTTGTTGTAATTGTAGCTCAATATTCTTAAAAGAAATTTCTTCTTTCAAGAAATTTATTTGGTTAATCTTACAATCGAGAAGATTCAAATCTCGGATGATAGGTTTCCTGATGAGGGGGAAAACTATGTCTTTTCCCAAATGTTGGGTTGTGATTCCATTGTGAGTAATGGAAAGAGGGAAAAGGGATCTGATGAACGGAGTTCCAAAGATCACTTCATTCTTCATATTTCTGACTAATAGAAAAGGGGTTTCACCTTGGAGACCTTGATTTTCTATTAAAGTTTTTGACAGCTTATAATTGATCCTAAGCTTAGAACCATTAGCCGCGCTTAACTTTTTCGAAGTTTTCTCAAAGTATTTGGTAGGAATTAATCCTTCTTGAATACAGTTTGAATCAGCACCTGTATCAAAAAGTGTTGTAGAATCAAGAACAAATTCTCCAATGATAATTTTGATCTTGATTTGGAACTTTTGAATCCTTAATTGGTTTACTAAGTTAAGGAATGCTTCATCTTCATGATCATCCTGATCCTTAGTAAGATTATCATGCTCATCTTCTTTGATGGCACTAGATTCTGGTTTATCTTCACCACCAGATTCATCTGATTGAGTCTCTGCTATTTGAGGCAAAATCAATTTATGAATAGCTTGTTCTTGTTTGATCTCTTTAACCTCTTGTTTTAGATTTTTAATCTCTTGCTGGAGATCATGAATTGTAACAGGTTTTGTTTGCTGAGCAGCATCCAGCCGCTTAAGAATATGTTTAAAGTCAAAATGGTCTTTGACTATAACTTTGCCTTTTCCTTTGGAATCTTTTTCCTTTGAGGATTCCATAGAAGATTTAAGCTTGTCTAGATACTTTCTCCTTTCATATGGGTCAGCTATAGAATTAATAACTTCAAAAAGGAGATCTTGCTCCTTGGTTAAGACATTAATTTCAGGAGATGAATCGGAACTAAGACTTCCAATATCATCTTCTTGGACATGATTGATATCTTCAGCAAAATCACCATCTGACTTGTCTGAAGTATCAGATTGAATCAAAAGATTATTCAGTTGTTCCTCAACCGTTGGTTCAAGATTCAATTCTTTGATTCTTTTCTTTAGCCTACAGTATCTATTGATGTGGCCAGGTTTGCCGCAGTTATAACAAGTAATCGCTTTCCTATCACCAGTAGCTGGTTTTGGTTTGAATTATGGTTTGAATTCTGTCTTAGGTTTGCCATACCGTTTGTTTATCTTATACTTGGTATACTTAGTCTTTTGGGGTTTGCCTTCGTATTTCTTAGAAGACTTGGTCTTATCCTTTGGACAAGGGGGTATATACCAAATTGTTCGTAAAAAGACCCTAAATCCTTTTTGGCGGCCTTTTCTTTTTTGAACTGATCAGATCTCTGACTTTGTCTTCCTTACAAAGTCTTGCCCCTATTTTTTGGGTAGCTGCAATGAGTTGACCATAACTCATTTGCTCATATGGAATATTTCCATCTGGAGATTGTGCTATGAGATCATCTTTAACAAGATCACCTAACGATGTTGGGAGAGTTGCAATGAACTTTTCTTTCCAGAACCTGTTATGGCAATCTTCTCTAGTGTAAAACCTAGTTAGGAAGGTATCTTTATACCACCTAAAACTGGATAACAATCTACACTTAAGATTGGACAATAATTCAGCAGATCTATCCTTCCAAGTGGAGGAATTGCCCATAAAATGTCCGCATATTGAGAAGATTAAGGTGTTAACTGCATCTGGAATGGTTTCACCTTCATTATCATAGATTGGATTTCCTTCTGCATCGGTCTTGATTGCAGAGAACATTTGTTCTTTCTATATCTCAGAAAGAATAATCCCACCAACCCTTGAGTTGGCCTGAAAAACCCGCAGAAAAGATATTGCAAATGGCTTCTTTAGAGCAATCATTTGTAGTTTGATATGTCGTAGCCATCATCGCCATATGCTTCATTGTTTTGAGAATTTGATATTCCGTTTGGCCATCTATGTTCCATTCATAGATGTTGTTGGCATTGAAGCTTTTAAAAGTTGGAGCTTTTTCTTCAAAGAGCATATCTGGAGGAGTCGCTCAAGGATAATAAAGCTTTGAAGGTTTTTTCCATGATTGGGTATAGACAGGATTGATATTGATAGAGAGTTTTTCCTGAGGATTTGGTTTGGAAGTACTGGCCGCAGATTCTGTTTGAGCCGTCTTCATTGATGACATTGATAGTTGGACCTTTGTTCCTGATTAAAGGTCTTCCTTCTTGATCATTGGATGGAGACTCTGGAACACTTAAATGCTTCAGCTTTTCTTCCACTTTCTCCATCAACTCTTGTTTTTCCTTTTTCACATCTGGATGAAGAAGAAGCAAACTATCTTTGATCTTCTTATTCATTTTAAAAGGTTTGAACAAGGGTTTTTCTAAGGGAATAACCTTTTTAATCCACGAAGTAGATGCCTGGGTGGATGCATCCTTTTTAATCAAGTGTTCTCCTAACACTTGAAGGTATTTATTCGTATAATTGGATTGCTCCATTAACTTGTTAATGTCAAGAGTAGAGACTGCTTCATCAAGATTTTTTGATTTGAACGGAGCAGCCAAGATGGGTTTATTGGTGAAAGGATCTTTAACACCAGGGAGTTGGAAAGATTTATTTGGTGGTAACTCTATCTTAACTAACTCACTATTTTTTAAATGTCATACCGTAATGACATTAATGGTTTTATCAAGAAGAAATTTATATAGATTGACTTGATGGTTTTGTTGTTTCCGGTCATGAGAATAAATTATGCAAATTAAATAAATCTTTGTATGGCTTGAAACAAGCACCTAAGCAGTGGTATGAGAATTTTGATAATCTGGTTATCTCATATGGTTTTAGAATTAACGAAAGATGATAATATTTGCACTATTATTTGTTTATATGTGAATGACTTGCTTATCTTTGGTTCTAATTTTCATGTTGAGAAAAATGTCAAAAATATGTTTTTGACGGATTACATTAACAAAGGTTTTACACTATCCTTGAAGGATACGGTGATGCTGATTGGAATACCCTTTCAGATGACTCCAAGGCGATCAGTGACTATATTTTTAGCTTAGTTGGAGGGGCTGTTTCTTGGAAATCTAAGAAACGGACCATATTAGCTCAATCTACCATGGAGTCAAAAATGATTTCCCTGGCAACTGCTAGTGAGGAAGCAACATGTTTGAGAAACCTGTTGTCAGGTATCCCTATTTGTGATAAACCAATTCCAGCCATATTGAACCTTTGCGATAGTACCGAGACTATTGCAAAGATTTTGAGACTGGATCATGTGATGTCTGAAGAAAAATTGGCTGATCCTTTGATGAAAGGGTCAGCAAGAGAAAAGGTTTTCAAAACCTCTAAAGGAATGAGACTAATGTCCATACATTAAATTGTCTCTTATAGGGGTAACCCAACATATGGACTAGAGATCCCAAGAAATAGGGTCAAAGGGTAATAACAACTTATAAAGAGATGTGAGAATCATGCTATGATAAATTTTTTAAAGTCTCATTCATATGTTTAGAGCATGATATCCTGTACTGTTGAAAGGTTGAATCAGTGATTGATTCTTAATGAGTTATATACTGTATACTGAGTAGGGTACCTAGCTACAGGAGTACTCTTGATAGACTCACCTATGTGAATGTGGAAGTGTGGCCGCTTCCTATGGAATTTTGGGCAAAATTCTCTAGAGCATTCACTATACTGGGATATACATGTATGACCGTAATGCACGAGCTTATTAGACTACACCCTGAAAGGTTCAGTGTGTAATGTTGTCAGAGATAGAGTTCAAGACTACGTGTCACTCTAGTATATTATGAAGTATCATCACTGTGTAATGGTTCAAGTCTACGGACACCATCGCTTATGTTCAATCTTATGTTATATTGCTTATTGCTAGATGAAATGTTTTTTCAATAAAACAAGTAGGGATTGTTGTAAGTTTTATGTAAAAAAAAAAAAACAAAGATACATTGATGTACGTGTTTTGTACACATATGTAATTAATTCGGATTTTGAATACATTGATGTATTTGGTTGTACGTTGATGTAAAAATAATTTTTTGACATAGATGTATCTTTTAATACACATGTATCTTTTAATACATCGATGTATGTTTAAAATACATTGACGTACATGTCTCAAAAACGTAGCTTTGCTCAAAATTTTTAAATGCATCGATGCACTATTTAATTACATCGATGTACAATTGCGGGCTTTTGTTTTCTGCCCTTTTTTGAGCCGTTTTTACTCATTAAAGTTGTTTAAAACTCATTATTACACGTTTTTATTTACATCCCATACGTTTTCTATTGTTTTGGCTATAAAACTTGGTTTTGGGAAAGGTTTTGGACACACAGAACTTCATATTGAGATAGCTTTCTTCCAAAACTTCTTTGAATCCCCTTTTTCTGAGTTTTCGAGCAATAAAGTATGTGAGGGTGTTTGTTGGCGGTTCTTCTCTGTGCATGAAGGATCATATTACTGGTGAGGCTGTTTAATCCTGGGGACGACGGGACTGTTCACTGCTAAACAAACTAGGCAGGGCTATGAAACGTCTTAAAGAGAGTGACCTAGTCCGCAACTCAGCCTTTTGTTTCTTGTTCGTGTTCATCATTTGCAGTAACACAGGTTGTACTTCCGAGACTTTGACATAACCACTACGAAATTAGATTCATCCTTAACAGCATTATCATTATTCAACTGCTTTACTGAAAGAGATTCATTCTCTAGGTACTCCTCACCCCCATCTCCCTAATACTTGGCAAGTATTTTCATATAAATAAACATAAATTATAAATGAACTATTGTAACATAAAAAGACTAAAGGCCATAAACAATAAGTTATATAGAAAATTCTTTCAAGTCAACTCTAATCATAAAATCTTACATTATTGGAACTTTCAGAGATCGGATAACATGATAAGTTTAGCATGAAGTATTTCTTACAAGTTAACATTCGAGAAGTCCATTAAATGACTATATATTACATTTGTGACATGAGCAATGATTCAGTAAAGACAATACTTACCTTGATTCTACTTCAGTGGAAGCAGAAATTCCTTTTGTAGAATCAAGAATGGACTCTATATATTTGGATGTTTCCCCGTCCAATGTCAGTCTTCCAACATAGAATGCTGGTCTTCTAGGCAAGGTAATTACTGCACTTTTGTTTGTTAACATTGATATAACCTCAAACATATTAGGCCGATCTTTCGCATAATGTTCCACACATAAGAGACCAACATGAATGCATTTTTTCACTTCCTCTGGATCAAAAGTGTCATTTATTGATGGATCCAGTAATTTTAGACATACACCATCATTCCATAACTCCCATGCCTGTTAGCAACTATTTCAGTCAAATTACACAAGCAAAAATATACAAATAAAGAACTCGGTGAGGTTAATTTAACATACATGTCCGACAAGATTGAGAGGGTTGTCAGCGTCATAAAAGCTATTGTTTCTTCTTCCACTGACAATTTCAAGCAGCAACACTCCAAAGCTATAAACATCAGACTTTGTGGAGAAAAGTCCTTCCATGGCATATCCTGGAGACATGTAACCACTACAAGAAATAATCATTCATGACCTCACATAATAAACTTGCCTAACATCAATCTAGAACATTAATGAGTTCAGAAGACTCACAATGTACCAACAATCCTGTTTGTATTTGCTGTGGATTCTTTTGCATAAACATTCTTGCCATACCAAAATCAGAGATTTTTGGGTTCAAGTTCTCGTCAACAAGTATGTTACTAGCCTTCAAGTCTCTATGAATGATTTTGAGACTTGAATACTTATAAAGGTAAAGTAATCCTTGAGAAATTCCTTCTATTATGTTGAAGCGCTTCTCCCAGTTTAGCAACTTGCTTCTAGTACCATCTTCCCAATCAAAACATAATATTCAAAAATATATAATTAATAAGGCAAAAATGATCTTCCTTCCTTGTTTATGCTCTTATTGGTTACTTACAACACGATATATACCTAGTTGACTTTTAGTTGTGGTTCAAGTGGGGCAAATAGAAGTTCATATAGTTAATTATCACCCAATGCTAATTAAAAACTTAAGTTGCTGAAAGTAATTAAGATTCCTTTCATATGCTCTGGTTTGCTGCTGAAAGTCCAAGGACTTGGAAGTTATGAAAAAAATATATTGTTGTGTTTCGCATCCAACACATTACCAAAATAGACTCCGATATTTCTCACCGAATAGAAAGAAATCCAAGCTTTTGTTTGGCATATACTCATAAATCAGCATCCTCTCTTGTTTATGAATGCAGCAACCAAGTAACTGTACAAGATTCTTGTGCTGAAGTTCACATATGAGTGTTAATTCATTTTTAAATTCAACTATTCCTTGTCCAGATGATTTTGAAAGTCTTTTCACAGCTATTTCTTGTCCTGTTGACAGAATTCCCTAAAGTGACAATAAAATATTAATTAATCCTCCAAAAGAAACAAGTTATTGCGGAATTTCAATGGTTTCAATTAAAGTCACCTTATAAACTGGTCCAAAGCCTTCCTGTCCTAACTTGTTTTTAGTTGAGAAATTGCCTGTAGCCTCCATGACTGATGCAAAGCTAAATACTTTTGAATCATGTCCATTGTTTATGTCATCTTCTAGATCTTTCATTCCAGTAAATTCATCTTGCATCTCAATGTCCATTCTTTTTCTTCTCTTATCTGTTTAGATGGAAATGTGAAAAATAAAAATTGAGAATGAGGGATCGTGTTCAATAATGCATGTAGTACAATGTTTTTGTAGTAACTAGCTACCTTCAAAAACATGTTTTCTTTTGTTTATGGCAAGGCATAGAATGGAAGGGCAGATTATAAGTAGAGCAGTTGCAACTAAAGCACTTATCCATATCCACTTTTTTGTACCTGCATAGAGTATTTACATGAGGAATTTGAATTAGTTATACCCTACAATACCTTTTATATAGTTTGTTATATTTCAATGGTATTATAAAGTTTTGTAAGGAAAATGGTTTTCACGTGCATATAGAAGGCCATAAAAACAGATGAGATCAATTGTGGACAAGTATGATAAAATTCAAGATTTTTCTTTGTAAGTGATGATTTAGTACTTGTCAAGTACTATATGAGGTTCAAGTATATCATAATAATCGTTTGGTATACTTTTAAATTGTTTACCTCTGTGTTTCTTCACTAGCAAGTAAATGGTATCGCTGTTACTGCCTAAATGATCACCTTCCAATGATTTCCCAAAATAGTAATTACATCCACTACTGTACTCATCATCCCACCGCCTGAATCCAAGGCAGCTACAGTTGCTCCAGCAACTAGCCTTGCAATCACTTATGCCATAACTTGTATTTGCTTCAAAGCTTATATCATTATATGTACGGGTGAGGTAAACAACCTGTTGCTCAAATACATAACCAGGGTGTCTGCAGCTGGGTATCTCACACTTTTGGCACCCTCCATCAGTATTATACCCATAACACACATCTGCCCTTGCAATACTTTTACTATCCAAACCTGTCAGCAACCCACTTTCATCTAGACTCCATACTACAGGCACTTCATCAAGAGTAGTTGTGTATGTGAAGTAGTCTTCACCCTTATTTGAGACAACGGTGTAGTTGTATATGCTCTGGGATTCCTCTGGAATGTGCTCAAACCTATTGTTTCTTAGTTTCCCACTTTTCCAAATGACTTGCCCTCGTCGCCTCATGATCAATTCACCTTCTCTGGCTTCCCATTCAAGCCTGAAGGCACCTGGAGCTGCAGATGATCGACTCAACCCTGTAACCAGTGACCAATTATGACCTGTTTTGTGATTAACACCTAACTTCATCCCAGGCAGCAAACATTCAGTGGGATGATCAAAACTTTGCCACAACACACTCTTTGTGGGGTGAAGTTGTTGCAGCACAAAGTTGTTGGTATCGATAGCTTGAGAAGGTGAAGAGTAAAGGATTATTGGTTCCGTACCTCGCGATTCAATTTTCAGTACACCGGAGTGGTCCAACGTTAAAAGGGCAGAATCGTTGACAACAGGTTGATTTCTATCAGCATTCCACACTACTGAGCCATTGGAAGATATGCCTAAGTAAAAATGTGATTCGATATTGAAAAAAAATCCAACGCAATATTTTCCATTTTCAGAACATAGTTGGGTTGTGTCATTTAGTGTATCACCTGGCTTCAAAGTGTCATTTGCAGCTGGAACATGGATACAAGTAGTCCACCACCACAACCACAACAAGTATGTGAAAGCAGGCAATATATTGCAGCAAACCATGATAGATATTAACACAATGCTTCAGATATGCAAAAGACTTAATTGCAATGGTTTTGGTTTAGTTTAACCAGAAAGTATGCTTATATGGGATCACAGCCTGTCATTCAGTCATGACAAAAAAAAATTCAATTATGGCGCCTTTTTATATGTTATTCCAGAGATACTCTTTATAATATTAAATTAAACTCGATTGCTCTTCGTGCGGTTAGTGTCTCTCTGCTTTACCTTTTCATCCCTTGCTCCGTGTGTCGAACATCTAGGCGCTCCCTTCGCTCGTCTATATCACCCCAGTTGATTCCGGCCTCGCAAACGTGAATTTAATAAAAATAATTTGTTTGGTTATTTTCGGATTGAATTGATTTTGTCTCTAGAAATGATTGTGATCAGAAGCTATAAAAAATAGTTTTTGCATTGTGTTGAAAATGTTATACTAAGTTTTATATCAAACTTGCTTTCAAAATGAAAACATTCAAACATAAATCACTTCACTTCACTTCAAACTCAATTCTAACAAAATCAATTTTACAAAATCAATTTCATTCAAAATCAATTTTATCAAACCCTTATCCAAACACACACATGCTCTATAGACAAAGTGATTCCCAATGATGTTGTTGGTAACAATAAGTTACATAAAACTTGAAAAGTTATTTTGCATTGAACTTAAAAAGTAATTTTAAAAGATATAAAAAAAGTTTAATTTATATGCACTATCAATATAAAGTTTTTTGTAATGTCAATCAATCAAAAATCATGGTATGAGAGACTTTTAAGATAGTTAGGATTAGAGTCAAATATTTTAACTTTTGGCAATTTTTGATTGGTTGACTGTGTAAAAATTCTTTACACTGATAGTACATACCAATTAAATCCTATAAAAAATACTTCCCAATAAACATGTTTTTTTTTTAAGGAAACAAAGCTAATGCAATTCATTAAAGATCAAATGTTCCATACAACTCGGAATTGAAAGATAAATAATGGGAGTAGCATTAAAAATAGACGCCCTAACTAGGTTATGAACGAGTAGATTAGCTTGTCTCCTACAAAACTTATCTTCAAAGTTTGGATGTAATAAGAGGAGTCTTTTTCATTCAGCAATAATAGTCCCAAACTCACTTATGTTTGCTCTCTCTTCGTGAACCTCATGCACAACTTGGTAACAGTCTAGTTCAAAAACAACTTCCTCATATCCTTGGTTGATAATCCACTGAATTGCTTGAAGCAACCCCAAGGCTTCTCCTTCACACACACTGAGCATAGGAGAGAACCATGCAGTTCTTGCTTGAATAAAATTGCCCAAATGGTCTCTTAAACACATACCAACACCTACCCTCGAGACTTGCTTGTTGAAGCTTGCATCTACATTGCATTTTACAACGCCCAGCGAAGGAGCTTTCCATCTCACCACGGGTTCGTCTTCTTGCACAGCACAATGCAAAACTGCTTTCCTCTAGGCTAACTTCCAACCATTCAACATCTCCTGTGCACGTTGAACTATCTGCATGGGAGAAGTATCAATAACCTGCTAAAGTTTATCATTCCTGCACTTCCAAATACTCCACATAATCATGGCAAACAAGCAACAATTTTCATCATTTAATTTGCTGCACATAGTAAATACAAAAGATGCAAAGTTCTCTATGTGATCAAGTAAGGGGTCAATGGTAGACCAAAGGTAAGCATTCACCCAACACTCTTTAATCTTGGGACAAGTTAGAAAAAGGTGCCAACAATTTTCAATGCCACTATCACACAAAACACAATGGGCAGGACACTCCACTCTCTTCGTGCGAAGCCTTGAACGAGTAGGGATGACATCCCTGCAAATCCTCCACATGAAGGATCGGACTTTGTGGGGAACCTGAAGATCCCAGATCTTACGCCACCCCCCCTCCGGGCGCTTATCTAAATTGTTCACAAATTGATCCGTAAGAATTTTATAGCCTGAGCGGACTGTGTAATGCCCATCAATGGTAAACTTCCAAACTCTAGTGTCACTTCCTGACGGCAAAACAATAGGTGTTGATAGAATAGCACCTATATCATCAGCATGAAAAAGATCTTGCACCCGAGCCATATTCCACAAATTTTTCCCTGGGATTAAAATATCACTGACTGTAAGTTGTTGTTCCCGAGGATTAATACTTGGATTAGTCACACACTTGCCATTCACTAACCACGGTTCAGACCACAAATTAAATTGGCTCCCATTACCAATTCTCCACCTCAACCCCTCTTTAAACAAGACCCCGGGAATACCATATGCTACGCCAAGAATAGCTTGGGTTGTGCCCAAGCTACAAGTCTAGAAAATCATTTCTGGGACAATATTTAGCTTTGAGTAGTTTTGACATCATAGCTTCTGGGTTGGAAATAATTCTCCAACATTAGCTTGTTTCCCTAGCATTGTTAGATTAAAGGCTTCAAGGCTTCTAAAACCAAGGCCACCAAAATCTTTGCTCACAGTCATTTTGCCCCAGCTCATCCAATTTATTCCTTTGTTGTTACCTTTTTTCGAACCCCATCAAAACGAATTCATCATTTTTTCAACGTCATTGCAAATGGAGTAGGGTAAAAGAAACACACTCATGCAATAGGTAGGGATTGCGTGAACAACACTTTTAACAAGGACTTCTCTGCTAGCTCTAAATAAAGTTCTACCACACCACGAATTAATTTTTCTCCAAACCCTCTCCTTAACATAATTAAAAGTAGCTTTTTTCTTCCTACCAATCATAGAAGGGAGGCCTAAATACATACCTGTACCGAGGCAAACATTAACACCAAGGATTTGGGAAAGAGAAATGCGTTTTTCTTCATCAACATTCCTACTGAAATAGATTTCTGATTTGCTATAATTGATAGCTTGCCCTGAAGCAGCTTCATACTTGGACAAGATAGATTTCATGGTTTCACATTCTCTATCTGAGGCACGGAAGAAAATGAAGCTATCATCAACAAAAAATAAGTGACTAATTATAGGAGCCCGCCGACAAATTTTAATTCCATGCACATCCCCCATAGCTTCAGCTCTTTTTATTAAGGCGGAAAGGCCTTGAGCACAAATGATAAACAAGTAAGGTGAGAGGGGATTGCCTTGCCTAAGACCTCTCCCAGGCACAATAGGACCAACCTCCTCATTATTCAGCACCACATAATAATTAACAGTTGAAACACATAACATGATCCAACTAATCCACCTATCACAAAAACCCAACCTACTCATCATGGCTTTTACAAAACCCCCAATCTACACGATCATAGGCCTTGCTAATATCCATCTTGAGAGCTATCTCCCCCTTGACACCTCTTGTCTTACATTTCAAATAATGGATTAATTCGGAAGCCACAATAACATTGTCTAAAATAGACCTACCCTCAACAAAAGCAGATTGTTCCTCAGAGATACATTTAGGCAGAAATTTTTTCAGTCTATTAGCCAGGACTTTAGCCAAAATTTTATACAGAACATTACACAAAGAAATGGGCCTATAATCTTTCATAGAGCTAGGATTATCAACCTGTAAGAACTATATTCATGTCATTTAGAGAAGGAGGGAAAGCACCAATTTCAAGCCAAGAGCAACAAGCAGAAAAAACATCCTTACCACACAGGTTCCAAAAGCGCTGATAGAAAGCTGGATTAAGGCCATCAGGACCCGGAGACTTATCCGGTAGCATTTGCAAGGTTGCTGTCTTGAATTCCTCTTCCAAGAGAGGGGACATGAGTGCCTGGTTGTCCCCCTCGTTCACCACAGGGTACACCACCTCAATAACAGGATCATAGAAACATTGATTCTCCTCAAAAAGATTTTAAAAGTATTGTTTGGCCACCTCTTTAAGACCCTGTTGATCCTCTATCAAAGTCCCATTAGCGTATATTAACCTCTAAAAAAACTTCCTTCTCTTCCCTGTGTTTGCAGTAGCATGAAAGTATTTGGTGTTGGAATCCCCATCCCTCAACCAAAATGCCATTGCACGCTGTCTCCAATGAACCTTTTCTTATGTAAGGATACTAGCAAGTCTCTCTCTCTGCTCGTTCAACACCATAACAGCTCCTTCACACTAGTGCAATAAGTGCTTTTTACGTCAGTTAAAATTGATTTTTTACGTCAGAATACTGACTGACGTAAATACAGCAGACGTTAATAGTTAATATTTTAACGTCAGTTGAGAACTGACGTTAAATATAAAACTATTAACGTCAGTTCTTTAACACAACTGACGTTCATTTTGTAAAAATTAACGTCAGTTTTTTAAACAACCGACGTTAAACATAAAACTATTAACGTCAGTTCTTTAATACAACGGACGTTAATTTTGTTAAAACTAACGTCAGTTGTTATAAAGAACTGACGTTAAAGGTTTAATTTTAACGTCAATTGTTTAATACAACTGACGTTAATAGTGTACTGTATATTTTATAAAATACTATTAACGTCAGTTGTTTGATACAACTGACGTTAATAGATTTTTTTTTTAAATTCAGTTTTAAAATATCACTCCCCTCAGCTATCCCTGCATTCAGTAAATATCTCAGTAACACAGAATATCACACACATTAGAGAATTGCAAAGGAAAAATGGAACAATGGGGGGACTTAAAACCAAAACCCATGTATATATATATAAATAAATTTTAGTTCCAATGTACCTAAAAAACAAAACTACCAATCTAAGGATATATATATATATATATACATGTTATTAATTAGTTTCTAAAGTCTAACAAAAAAAAAACTATTTATCTAAGTATTGCGGAGGTATCTTGTCAATTCCTTTTTCAGCCGCATACTTGAAGAAGAATTCAGCGAAGTGCATCCTCAAGTCTCTTAACTCATCTTCTTGAATAGGCGATTGGTTGTTAAATGACTACACACGTTCAAATAATAACAATAACATCAATGCAAGTCATCTTCAAAACTATAATATATAATTTAACAAGTTGTTTAAATATTACCTTATTCCATCCATCCGTAATAGATGTGGAAACTATGTTCAGCATATGAAGCATCACATAATAGCCGCACGACCACCCGTCATTTTGAAATCGAGACTACCAACAAAATTAATTTCAATGTCAGTTGAATATACATATAAATTAGTAATTATAATATTAATTATTTGATAAATAAACTACCAAACCTTGATGATGTTCCATACAGGATTTGCTTTAGCCTTAGAAGTCCTACTTCTTCCGTTGGCGCAACTTATGCTACTCGCCTTCAACGCGCTATCATAAACAAATAATCATGTCGATCAATTAACAAATTCATATATCATGTGTGTAATAAACTAAAAACAACTGATATTAAAACTTATATTAAATTTAAGATTAGTTACTTACTTATTTACAGCTTCCAACACCACCTGTGGCGGCTGTTGGTGGAGAGAGCAATAGAATATGACAGTATGCCTAGACGGGTGAAGTACAAACAACTGCGAATGGCTTTTCATACAGTAGGGAGCCAGATATAATTCTTTCGGATTGTCTCCCAACAAATTCCCTAAGTATTTACTCAATGCATCGCCAGCAAAGAATTCGGGCACAACGATTGACGGATCTAAGAAGCCGTAAACTGATGCAACGCCCTTATCAAGCTGAAGACGATGGAGATACCTAAGATATGAAAAGGTGTGGATGTTAATTACATAATATATATATATATTGAAATTAAAATAAATTATTAAATGGAAAAATACCAAAAATAAATAAGTTATAAAATTAACTTACGTGCACCAGAGACTCAAAACATTGCTGTTCATCCAGACGTTATTTCTGCAGGCGTTCCCGAGATCGTCACCATAGAAGGAAAATATCCTCCGTTGATCTGGCCGTGCCACCCATCCATCGTGCTCCAATGGACATTCAAAAATATCAAACGCATAATCCTCACCAAGTGAGAACAAACGAGTGATAGGTGACAGCGACACCGACACCGACGTCGACTTGGCCTTCAGTTTAGGAAAAATAAAATAGATAAGTTGTTGATAATTAAAAAAACACAAGTAATTATTTGACTAATTTGGACATTAATAATGAATACATACCTTTGTTAACATTTCGAGCTCACGTCGTTTGGAGTCCAACTCAAGCTCACGCCTTTTCATTTCCAACTCATGCTCATGGCGTTGGACTTCGAACTCCCACTCCCTAGCTGCCAACTCATCGTCCTCCACATGTGCCCTACTAAAACTCTCTTTTGTGCTCACATGTGAAGGGTTGGCATGCCCTGCGGTGTCCTGGGATGTACCGACAGAGGAAAGCTCTCTGGCAAGTGCCTGCTTGAATTCTGGGTTGGATATTAAGCTTTGCATCAGATGTGTTGTGATAGCTGGGTTGGACATGAGGTGCTGAGTAATGTCAGCCAAAATTGATGCTTCATCGACCACCCGCTTTCATGAAGCAGACTTGCCATAATATTCTTTTATGGTCACATTCCCAGGAACACCGAGAACCCGACCAGGATGGTCTTTCTTGCCTAGAGCAATCATCAAGACGTCCCGCCGTCCAGAAGGGACGAATAAGCCCAGGGAGGATTGTGCTTTAAGATCCATCTACAATGAAAAAAATGAAAAAATGTGCAAGTGAAAAGTGTTTCAAATATCTATACAAATATCAATTGAAATCAAGTAAATTATTTACTTACAATCTTATCTGCCACTTCGCGAGTGGCATCAACTTTAAAAGATCCCATCTTTGTCATGCGACCGGCTAACCAGACATCCTCGCGGTCGATGTCCGACGGAGGACTTAATGGTGTGCCCTCAGGCACCTCTCCTCTTTCAATCCTAGCAGAGTGCTCTTCCTGCTTCGCCCTCAGCCTATCCGCCATCATCTGCTCGATCCGAGTCTAGTACCCACCCTGAGACATGGTGTGGCGGTGGACGTTCTTCGCCTGATTCTGCCGACCCTTATTTGCCTTAGTAAATTCAAACAAAAACACATGATTAAATACATTTAAATGATCTATAAGAAGCATACAAAATTAACTTAATCAATCAACCTGAAATTCTCCATCCTGTCGACTCCTGGCAAACATATCCCAAGTATCCTGATCAATCCAGGGATAATCCGAGAACATTTTATCAAGCCGCTTCTTCCCAGATACATAGTACCTGGTAAGATCATGCTTGAACACATTCCAACGCTTTGATGCCATTTTCATACATTTATGACGATGATCCTCGTCATTTGGCACAGTCCAAGCTACCTACACATTAAATACATAGCAACTGGATGGATTATAACTCGGATAATTATCTAATAATGTAAATCAAACGAATGTAAAGGTAAAATACCGCGATAGCCTCCCAAATCTGATCCTTAACGTTCTGTGGAACGTCATTCCAGTGGTTGTAGTTGATGCTTACATGCTGCTTCACTTGTAGAAACACCCACTTATTAAATTCTTTAGCACGGGGTCCCTAGGCATTTAGATTAACATCGAAGGACACCTCAAGCTTCTGTCCGCTTTCCCTGTCCTTCTCTAGTTTCTTCAACGAGGTGGCTCCTCTACCCCGTTTCCTATGAGCCTGTGATGTCTGTATGGACAAAAAAAATGATAAAATAGAGGGTTGTAACATTATAAACTAACATTAAAAATAAGGACTAAAGATAGTATATAACATGTAAACTTACACTAGAATCAGGCGTAGGCGTGATCGGGTCCTGCGAAGCCCCCACAGTGTCCTCCCGTGCATGTGGGCTATCCGACTGATCCATATGTATGCCTGTTCAGAAACCATATATATGTATTAACATAGGTTATAACTCAAAATAAATACAAAAGTATAAGTAAAAATAACTAGATAGATCCTGTAGATATACAAAACATCTATCCAATATAAGGACAATACGGGAGATTGAAAACTATAGTTTTTGAAGATTGTCAAGCACTGGTCACGGCCTGGCAGTGATGTCCATCACGGTCGTAACGTGCCAACTGAACCAGACCCTCATAGGCAGAACTGATCACGGCCTAGCCGTGATGAGCATCACGGCCGTGACAGATCCACCAGCAGAGCAACATGCACTCAAAACCAAAAATACAGACATTCCAAACAACTCAAACTCACGGTTTCAAGTTTCAACTACTGAGACTACAGTTTCAACATACACTCAAAACCAAAAATAGAGACATTCCAAACAACTCAAACTCACAGTTTCAAGTTTCAACTACTGAGACTACAGTTTCAACATACACTCAAAACCAAAAATAAAAAAATGTGCCCTAAAGACTCACCAGAAATAGGTGCTCGCGTGGTGGTGGCGAGGGGAGCTCGAGTGGTGGCCAACGTTCGATGTGGTTACTGAGAGCAGAGGGACAAGGAGAGTTAATGCGCGGGAAGGGGAAAGAGAGATGTCAAGTTATTGCAAAGAATGAGCGGGAAAGACAGAGTTAGGGGTTAAGAGTGTACCTCACGGTGGTGACGAAGAAGCCCTCGTGGTGGTTGCGGTGGAGATGAGCTCGCGATTAGGGCAGAGTGAGAGTGAGAGTGAGGGTTGAGACGTACAGAGCGAAGTGCAGAAGGCGCGCGGGTGTAAACGTTATAATCAAAATAAAACAACATTTTACGTCAGTTGTTTGTAAAAACTGACGTTAAAGGACATTTAATTAACGTCAGTTGTATTAAGAAACTGACGTTAAAAATAAAAAAAAAACTTTTAACGTCTGTTGTTGAAGACAACTGACGTTAAAAGTGTTCTGCAAAAACATTAATTCCTTTGACTACTGTGCTACTCACCCCTGAGCATTATGTTTATAGATAAGTTTTCAAGAAAATCAAAGAGACTCTATTTTAATTTTCACAAGAATATGTTTACTAATTCAAGCTAATTAATGAAGATTAAACATAAACTTTTTTTAAAAAAAAAGTTTAGAAATAAACTGCACTATATATATGGAGTGACCTGCGTTAAGGGTGACAACAGGGCATTTCAGATAGGGATATAGGATTATTTACGTCAGCTAGTTATTTAACTGAAAATCACACTTTTAACGTCAGTTGTTTAAAAAACTGACGTTAAAAATAAATATTTTTTTTAAAAAACACTTTTGACGTCAGTTGTATTAAACAACTGACGTTAAAAGTTTATTTGTTTCTGCAAATACATTCATTCCTTTGACTACTGTGCTACTTACCCATTCACCTTGTAACCTAATCCTCTTAATGAGCATTAAGTTTTTAGATCAGTTTTCAAGAAATTCAGGTAATCTCTCTTCTCTATATAAAGAACCATATTCTTGTGTATCAGTCGATCTGTATTACACCCCCCTCTTTTCCTCTATATTTCGTGCTTTTTCCTTCACAATATGCCTCTAATGCCTCTATCATATTTGAGGTGGTGTTATTTCTTCCTATTCCTAGACTTAAAGGTCTCTTTCTTAATGGTAAAAAAACTTCTGAGGTTGAGTAAATCACATAACATGGATGGTAAGGTTGGGTGAATCACATAATGTGATTCCCTCACTTTATTTCATCCCCGTCATCCCTTTCACTTTGCTATGGAAGCAAGTGACTGTGGATTCAAGACGATGCATCAAGGAATTCCAGTGAAGTAGAAGATGCAAAGATCCATTTCAGTGTGGATTCACTTTGCATCATGGAATTCAAGTGAGGGAGGAGATGCATCCATTGGAGTTTGAGGACAGGACTGAGAAGAAAATGATGTTGAAGCAAAACTTTTTTATATTTTAGGGCTATGTTGCAGAAATTTTTTATCTTTTAATCATGTAATTGTAACTTATGAATCGCTTCAATGAGATACGATTTGATTATACATATAACTTGTTTTATGTTAAGTGTTTATTTATTTTAATTTGCACAATAATTTGTTTACTAATTCAAGCTAATTAATGAAGATTAAAAATAAAATTGTTTAAAAAAAAAGTTTAGAAATAAACTGCACTATATATATGGAGTGACCTGCGTTAAGGGTGACAACAGGGCATGGGATATAGGATTATTTACGTCAACTATTTATTTAACTGAAGTAAAAATCAAACTTTTAACATCAGTTGTATAGACAATTGACGTTAAAAATAATTTTTTTTTATTTTAAAAACACTTTTAACGTCATCTTTGACTACTGTGATACTTACACATTCACCTTGGAACCTAATCCTCTTAATGATCAACTTAATTTTTTAGCAAGTTACCACGCCTAGTAACTTCATCCTCTGCTCCAATAAATAGCTTCCTTTTAAGGGTGACAACAGGGCATGGGATATAGGATTATTTACGTCAGCTATTTATTTAACTGAAGTAAAAATCAAACTTTTAACGTCAGTTGTATAAACAACTGACGTTAAAAATAAATATCTTTTATTTTAAAAACATTTTTAACGTCGGTTGTATTAAACAACTGACGTTAAAGGTATATAAGTTTCTACAAAAACATTCATTCATTTGACTATTGTGCTACTTACCCATTCACCTTGGATCCTAATCCTCTTAATGATCAACTTAATTTTTTAGCAAGTACCACGCTTAGTAACTTCATCCTCTGCTCCAATAAATAGCTTCCTTCCTTCCTTTTATTTTTCTGTTTCACAATATGGCTCTGCCATGGAGATTAACTTCATCACTCTTTCTTCCTATTCCTAGACTCAAAGATCTTTGTCTTAATGGTCAAACAACTTCTAAGGTTGTGTAAATCACATAACATGGGTGATAAGGTTCTGTAAATCACATAATGTGAGTTGCTCACCTTATCATCCTTCCGGAGAATCGGCTCCTACAGTTCCAAAACCTCAGCTTATGAATGACCACATTATCAGCATGTACCTTGATGAACCTCTGTTTGACTGGTTTTATAACTAGTAAAGACCTTGGCTTTGTGCTAATTTTATATCATTTTCACCCAAATTAGACTTGATTGTCCTTAAGTAGTATTTTGAGTCTGTAAAGTGTTTTTAGGTTAATTTAGTTGATTTAGAGTTAAATAAAGTACTTATGTTATTTTCTGTTTTTTAGGTTAATAAAAAGGAAATAATTCTGGTTCGCCCCGCGAAGGTTATCTCGCCCCGCGAGTCACGAAGCCCAGAAAGTCAGAGACAATCACGGTTTACCCGTGTTGAAGGTCACGGCTGTGGCAGTTTTGAAGTTGAAGAGTTTCGCCTCGCGAGCATCCATTCGCCTCGCGAGCCCTGGAAGTCAGAAAGCATCACGGTTGGCCCCTGATATTCATAACAGGCGTAACAGAAGACTTTTCAGATTCTCGCCTCGCGAAGGTGTGTTCGCCTCGCGAAGGTGTGTTCGCCTCGCGAGAATACCAAAGGTTGCAGACTGTTCACAAGATTCGCGTCGCGAGAGAGGCTTCGCCTCGCGAGAAAGCTGATTCCAGAAATTGTATTTAAGCGTTTTAGACAGAACTGAAGGGAGTTGGCTAGGTTGGCTAGTTTTAGCCAGTCTTAGGCTGTAGTAGTAGTAGTTTCCAGTAGTTTATTTTCTTCTCTTTTGTGCTTATGTCTGTAATGGAGAGCTAGTCTCCTAGATTAATCTACTGGGATTGGTTTCAATTACACTTGAGGTTCTGGATTTCCTATTTGAATTGCTATTCCTTTTCAATATTGTTCTATATGTTTCTGTTTGCTTAATTCAGATATGTATAGGATTAGTATTGATTTATTTCGATGATTGTATGTTCCTATATATAATCGTGTTTGCTTAATTCGCGTGTGTTCAATCATGTTCGCTTAGTTCATGAGTGCTTCACCCCGTTTGCTTAATTCGGGAATAGGAATATATGTCTCGTAGTATTGATTTCGCTTGTAAATTGATGCTACAATCGGAAAGGGTTTAGAATCTGCTTAGGGCTTGGATTTGCTTCAACTAATGATAGTGGGAAACCAAGAACAGTAGGTTAATCGTCTTTAGTTTATTTGCTATTCTCGTTAACTGCTTTGTTTTCTTTGTTTTGTTTCTTTATTTTATTTCAATCCACACAAACCCCCCAAATCTGACTTTTACTGATTTTCTGTTAATAATAACAACACCTAAGAGTCCTTGAGAGACGATATCCGAGTTGTCGCTCTATACTACATTATTTTAATAATCGCTCATTCTTTTTGGCGCGTGGCGACAGCGCGACCATACCTCTATTCCAACATGAGTAACACCATCACTGCTAGACATGGTCACATTCGGAGTTTTCTCTTTGGCATATTTCATAAAACTCTCTGATGGGATGTAGCTTTAATGTTTCGGGTGTGATAAGGGGTTCCAAAAGTGGCCTTATGCTTTGCCACACAACCTCCTCATTGAATTCTGGAAAACTCAGTTGCTCTACTCGATCTCCTCTCTTGCTCACCCGTGAAGGGAACGAAGCCTCAACAAATGTTTAGGATTTTAAACCCTTTCAATGTAACTTTTTATAGGATTTTAAACCCTTTCAATCTTCTGTATCAGTCTGTATTACACTTCATGAATGAGATCTGGTTTGGGTTATTGATTCAACTTATACTTCGCACATATATTTTAGTTTTCAAAACAGAAACAGAAAACATCAAAGCAATTGTGAAACTGAAACTTTGAGGAAGGCAATGCGGAAGGTACGTATACTAGATAAAAAAATTATTAAAATAACATTTAACGTCAGTTGTTGTAAGGACTGGTGTTAAAAGTGAAGTGACTCACTTTTAACGTCAGTTCGATAAAGAACTGACGTTAAAATGTTCACTATTAACCAGTTGTTTATTGAACTGACGTTAAAAGTGAGTCACTTCACTTTTAATGTCAGTCCTTACAACAACTGACGTTAAAATTGAATTAATGAAGTCTGATATTTACAAAACTGCCACCGCCCCCTTTTTAACGTCTAGCTTTTGGTTAACTAACGTAAACCTTTACCGTCTAATGTATATTTTCCACTAGTGTCATCATCATCATCCCTTCCACGAAACTCTTCTATATTCGATTTACACTTAGCTACGACTCTGTGAAAGTTGAAGTTCAGTGATCTCTTACTCCAATGCTCCAAGTTGCTACTCACCGCCACAAGCTTAGACAAGATACCACCATCAGGGTTGCTCTCCCAACTATCACGGATAACCTCAGTGATAGTAGATTCTTCTAACCATTTTTTTTCAAAACAAAAATTCTTCTTCTCATACACCATCACCTGCTCATCCAGGCATAAGACAATAGGAGAGTGATCTGATATGGGGGCTACTGAGTTCTTAAGGTGAACATTTGGAAACAACTGCAACCAAGAATCAAAAGCCATAGCACGATCTAATCTCTCCTCCACAGCACCATTAGATGCCAGACTCTTCCACCAAGGAAACTGATACCCATGCAGTGGAATATCATTTAACCCACTGTCTGCCACCGCCTCTCTAAAGCCGTTAAACATCCAAGCCGGATGCTCCATTCTACCCTTCTTTTCTTCTAACCACAGCAAATCATTAAAGTAACCAATGATACACCAAGGGAGGGGAGACATCGAGGCTAAATTCCGGAGCATTGCCCACGATTCACCCTTCCTACTTCTATCAGGAATACCATAGTACGCAGTCAACCTCCAATTTCCACGAGTCAAATCCTCAATCTCCATGTTGATGAAATTAGTGGAATAATTGATTAGCCGGCAATTCACTGATTCTTTCCAGATAAAAGCCAAACCCCCCACTGCTCCCCACTCTATCAACAGTAAAAGAATTTTCATACCCCAAAGTCCTTCGAACCTCTTCCACTTTATTCTGATGTGCTAAAGTCTCAATCAACACAATAAGATCCTGATGATGTGACCGGACGAGGTCCCTTAAAACGGAAACTGCTCTCAGGTGACCCGAGTCCCGACAATTCCAACTTAAAATTATCATTGCTTCCGGCAGGCCTGGAAACCAAACCCTGCCGATAAAAAATGCATGTTTGACTCTCCTTCACGTTCCTTCTCAACTTGCACGGCAACAGGGGCATTTATGTAATTATTGCCTTCATTTTGCATTTCCAGCATTAACTGCCTTTTGCGTTTCCTCTCCTCATACTCCAATTCCTCAACATTGTCCATGCAGTTCACATGCAGCCCATCCTCATAAATGCTATTAACAGTAATATAATCATATTTTAAAATAGTATCAGGTTGTTGCACCACAATCTCCTTTGAAACCGCTGGTATCACAGGGCCCACACTCCTCATAATAACTGCATTATTGGGGACATTATCTTGATTATTCTGATGATTAAATAAACATGTTTTTTAAACATGTAAAAATTAATAATATAATTTATAATTATTATATTCTTATTTCATAATATTTTTTCGTACATTAAAAGTTTAAATTAGGAGAATGTGTGTTCTCTTTTAACTTAGAGAAAACCATTAACCTCAGCTAGAATTTATAATGAAATTTATATATCGTCTACTAATAGGAAAAATGTTATAATGTAGCAAAAAAAAAATCTTATGATTGAACTAAAGTCATAACAAATGTTGGCGAAAAATTTGACCAGATGTACCAACTCATATTGCACCATTACTTCAGAATAATTTATTTAATAAAAAATATGAAAATATTAGTGGTCATTTTCTAGAATTTTAAGGAACTTATTTATAAAGAAAGGTATAAGGTGATTCTATTTTCTCTTTGAAAAATACATTTTTCTTGAAAGAAAATTAAGCTTTTCTTAAAACCTTTTTTAGAATTAATTTTTAAAAAATTTAATCAAACCACCTTTAAAATAGGGTAAATGCCAATTTTGATCCTTGCAAATATTGCGTGGGCCATTTTAGTCCTTGACAAAAAAAAGTGCTCCGTTAGTCCCTGACAATCACTAACATGGGACAAGTTAGTCCTTGAGTTGACTTGCGTGTGCCAGTGCCCATTAGTTTGCTGACATGGCCGTTAATTAATCATATGTGGCCGTTAACTATGCCCTGTTGGAATTTTATTTGTTTTTCTTTCTTTTTTTCCTTTCACGTGACCAAAACGACGTAGTTTTGGATGAAAAAACTCAAACCCTCTCTCCCACCACACTCTTCCAGGTGCCCACTCTTCCATCAACCTCCTCGAACTCCCTTTCAATAGTTCCGACCATGGCCTCCCTCCAAATACAAAGAACACCGACAGCATCCCTTACCAAAACCTTAAGCAACCCTTCAAACAACTCATCCAAAACCTCATACAAAAACAAAAACAACAACCCCATCAAATAACCATCATCGCTGACGTCTTCTTCAGTTGGACAACAATGGGTCGTGAGGTCACCCATTTGTTTCGACATAAACTCGGAGTTCAAAGTAAAAGAGTGGGTGGAACTCGGTGGTGGAATCGCTGAGTCATGGGCACCCCAAGTTGAGGTTCTGTCACGCGATGCCGTGTCTCTGTTTTTGAGTCATTGTGGGTGGAATTCGGTGGTGGAATCGTTGAGTCATGGGTTCCGATTCTTGGGTGGCCTATGGCGGCGGAACAGTTCTTCACTTCTTCCCTTCCTTTCCAATTCGGTTCTGTAACTCGTGAATTTCGATGAATGGCGAAAAGGTTCGAATCCTAGGTTCGGGTTTTCGCGATTGAGGCAATCGAAGGATTTGCAAGTGTAACGTTCCCAGAGGATGGAGGAATCTGGGAGGGAAGAAGTGAAAGGGGTCTAAGGGGAGAGTGGTTGAGGGTTTGGGATGGGTTTTGGAGAAGCATCGCCGCCATTGGGTTTTATTTTGTTTGAGATTTGGGTGGAGGCGTGTGAGGTGGTTGATGGTGGCGCATATGGTGTGGAGTTGGTGGATCGAGGAGTTGGTCCGGGACTGGTGGGGATTGTTTGTGGATTTTAGGGTGGAGGTGATGGAGCGGTTCAGTAAATGAAGAAAGACAAAGATGAGCCGATGAAAAAGATACGAGTATTGGAGGAGAGAGGCTTCAGGACAGATTCAAAATATGACCAAAATGACGTCGTTTTGTCCTTTGAAAAGGAAAAAAAATTGAAAAAATAAAATAAAATTCCAACAAGACATACTTAACGGACACATCAGACGAATTAACTGTCACGTAAGCCAACTAATGGACACTGACACACGCTGGTCAACTAAGGGACTAACGTGTCCCACGTTAGTGATTGTTAGAGACTGACGGATCACTTTTTTTTTTGTTAAGGACTAAAAGAACTCACACAATATTTATCAGGGACTAAAATAGGTCTCTATCCTCAAAAATATTATAGTAACCTTAGATTAAATATCGTAATGAATAATTCTTTACAATCAATAGATTAAAAAATAAAATAAAAAAGTCTAAACGTGCGCTTCTCTTCAAGTCTCCGTTCACTGTGGTGGCGTGATTTCTTTTTATTATCCTCTCCTTTTCTTTTTACAGCTTTTTAAGGTACCCCACTTTTCTTCCGCCGCCTCACTTTTATTTATTTATTTCTCATTTTTATTTGTTTATTTATTTTTTTTCTTTTTCAGTTTTAATATAAGTACGGATGCAAATTTTATCCGTATTCACATATACCCATGAATAATATCTATAAGGATAGAAAATGGGTATCTTAATGAGTATCTAGGATAAAATAAATGGATATTTTCTTTACCCTCATATTAATGGGGTGAAAACGGATAGTATTATATCCATATCCGTGAGTACCCGCTCATATGTGAATGATGGAATATTTTAGTATTCTTAAAGTAATATTTTTAATATTACTATTTAATATTTTTAACAGGTGAGATTTAATTTAGTTTTACTATTTAATATATTATATTTTTTTAATTTAATGGCATGCATGTTTTTTTAATTTAGTTTTATTATTTAAATATACATATCATATTGTTTAGTATATTTGTTATAATATTTTCCAAGTATATAAGAATTTCTCGTAACATCTAGAAACTCGGATCAAGTCTGATTGGTATAATTAATATTATTTTTTATTTTGATAAATAAATTAGTATGAATTTCATTTGTGATTAAAAAAATTGCAAGATATTTGAATATCCATGGATACTCGTAAATATTGCTATATATTTTTTTAAAACAAACAACTTAATGCATTTCATTAATAATCAGATAAGCAATACCAGGGGGTGCATGATAAAAAGTTGTGGGACTGGCCATGAACATCGTCGTCTTAGCTAAGCTGTGAGCTACGTTATTTGCTTGCCACCTAACAAAACTTACACAAAAGTTTGGAAACAAAGAAAGAAAATAATGACAGATGGATACCCACATGAATATGGGGCGGAGATGGAGACACAATTCATCCAATGAGATGGATAGTGGGAGGCTACTACTCATATGCACCCTGTCCCATTTACATCCCTAAGTTTGAGCATCTTTCAATTTTACTACTTTTCTATTTCTTTATTGAATTTCTTTTTCTTTTCTTTTTTTTTTTTTTTTGGGTAGATTTCTTTATTTCATTTTCTTTATTTTATTTTCAACTTATTCGTTGTACACGTTTTGGTTCCACAATTCCAACTAGGGGTGTCCATGGGTCGTTTTGAGTTGGGTTCACTGGTGTAATAAATGCTTTTTACGTCAGTTAAAATTGATTTTTTACGTCAGAATACCGACTGACGTAAATACAGCTGACGTTAAAAGTTAAACTTTTAACGTCAGTTCTCAACTGACGTTAAATATAACACTATTAACATCGGTTCTTTAACACAACTGACGTTAATTTTGTCAAAATTAACGTCAGTTCTTTAACAAAACTGACATTAATTTTGTTAAAACTAACGTCAATTGTTATCAAGAACTGACGTTAAAGGTCTTAATTGTAACGTCAGTTGTAATAAACAACTGACGTTAATAGTGTACTGTATATTTTAAAAAATACTATTAACGTCAGTTGTATGATAAAACTGACGTTAATAGTATTTTTTTTTTAATTCAGTTTTAAAATATTACTCCCCTCAGCCATCCCTGCATTCAGTAAATATCCCAGTAACACAGAATATCACACACATTACAGAATTGCAAAGGAAAAATGGAACAATGATCCATATGTATGCTTGTTCATAAATAATATATATTTATTAACATAGGTTATAACTCAAAATAAATACATAAATATAAATAAAAATAAATGTATACTAAGTTTAAACTACCTATATCAATATCCCTTCGTGATGATCATCACGAGTGGCATGTACATCGTCCACCTGTGTCTCCTCGATTATAGTAGGCATGTTTGTTGAAAAAGAAGGAGTCTCAGGAATATCAAGATTTGAATCTTTATTTTCATCACTACCATTATACATGTTTTTTCCTTGGAGAACCACGGACAACCTTTTGTTAGAAGGATCAGTGATGTAGAACACTTGTTTTGCTTGGGAAGCCATTATGAAAGGCTCATTTATATGACCTAACTTGTTGAGGTCTACCAATGTGAACCCCAATTCGTCGGTTTGTACACCACCGTTACTATCAACCCACTTACATTTAAATACCAGCACCGTAAGCTTTAGTGTAATCGAGCACCCAAATATCTTCAATATATCCAAAGTAAGGTCTCGGTCTTTGAACGGGTTTTGTGTCCTTTGCACTAGAGAAGTGCATTGCTTCGCCACGATCATAACCCCACTATTTTGCATGGTACTCTTGTTATCTTGTTCCTTTGTATAAAAGGAAAAGTTATTTATGTCGTATCCGCTCCAACATATGACGTTGAAGTTAGGCCCACGTGCTAGCCATTTTACGTCATCGAAGCAAGATCTACCATCCTTAAGCATTTCTTCCTTGAGCCATGGTAAGAAAGTCTTGTTATGCTTGTTCAACAACCACCTTTCGCTCATTCGAGGGTTTTCTTGATTGACTTTTCTTTTATGTTCAAATAAGAAAGGCTGAACACATTCGATGTTGTTCAATACATACAAATGTGCTTGAAGCACTTCCTCCCGATCCTTCCTATTAATTCTTAAGCCATGTGTACCCTTACCTTGACATCCGATCTCATCATGCCGAGGCTTAGGAACCCCTATAGGATCCGTGTTATGAAGGTAGTCCGAACAAAACTCAATAGCTTCTTCTCGCAACATACCTTTGAACAATAGATGCTTCCGGACGATGAGGATTCTTCACGCACCCTTTCAAGATCTTCATGTAGCGCTCAATTGGGTACATCCATCTCGGAAAAACCGCCCACATAATCTAATCTCCTCACCAAATGAACAATTAAGTGAACCATTATGTCGAAAAAGGAAGGAGGAAAATACATCTCCAATTGGCACAAGATTGTAGCAGCCTCAACTTCCAAGTCATCCAACATACGGGGGTCAACGACTTTGCTACATATAGAATTGAAGAATGAGCACAACCGAGTAATGGTCTCACATTTTTTGTAGCAATACCACGAATAGCAACGGGCAGAAGTTGTTGCATCAAGATGTGACAATCATGAGACTTCAAGCCAACCAATTTAAGATCACTAGAGACAAGCCTCTTCATATTTGAAGAGTAACCATGTGGAACTTTGATGCCCTGAAGACACCCGCAGAAACTTTGTCTCTCTTTTTTTGACAAAGTATGACATGCTGGCGGCAAATAAGTCCGCTTACCATCCTCAACAACTGGAGCTAACTGCTCTCGTATACCCATAGCAACGAGGTCGAGACGAGCATTCACACCATCCTTTGTCTTGCCCTGAATGTTGAGAAGCGTCCCGATCACACTATCACACACATTTTTCTCCACATGCATCACATCAATGCAGTGTCTGACATCAAGCTTGCGCCAGTATGGAAGATCAAAGAATATCGACCTCTTCTTCCATATGTTTTTCTCAGCAGCTTTACCTTTCTTTTTGGACTTGCCGAATATAACATCGATGTCCTTTACCCTCTGATAAACATGCTCTCCAATTAAGGCCGCCGGCGCTTCTTCTGTTCTTTGCATCCATTAAAAGCTTTTTTCATCTTACGATATGGGTGATCACGTCTAAGAAGTCTCCGATGCCCAAGGTAAACCGTCTTCTTTCCATGATGCAACTGAGTGTAGCATGTGCCTTCTTCACATATAGGGCATGCTTTATGCCCCTTGACACTGTACCCGGACAAGTTACCGTATGCTGGAAAGTCGTTGATGGTGCAAAATAACATGGCACAAAGCTTGAAAGTCTCATGAGAATACCCATCAACTACATCAACACCTTCCACCCACAGCATTTTCAAGTCTTCAATCAAGGGACCTAGATAAACATCTAAGTCATTTCCCGGTTGCTTTGGGCCTGAAATCATCATAGACAACATCATGTATTTGCACTTCATGCACAACCAAGGGGGCATGTTGTAAGTTACCAATAGAACAGGCCATGAACTATGAATACTACTCAGGTTACCATAAGGATTCATTCCATCCGTAGCAAGTCCAAGCCTTAGGTTTCTTGGCTCATCGGCGAAATCCGGAAACATAGTATCGATATTCTTCCATTGAATAGAATCAGCAGGATGACGAACCTTTCCATCACGTTTCCTCTCATCATTATGCCATCTAAGATTCTTCGCATCTTTCGCATTGGCAAACAATCGCTTGAACCTTGGAATTATTGGAAGATACCACAACACCTTCGCAGGAGGACCCTTTTTTCTCACATCATCAAGATCATCATCATCATCACCACCCTTCACTTTGTATCGTGATAACCCACATTTGGGGCAATCGTGATTGTCTTCATGAACACCGGTGTACAATATGCAATCATTGGGGCATGCGTGTATCTTCTTATACACCATACCCATAGGACACAATACCTTCTTGGCCTCATAGTTACGGTCAGGCAATGTGTTGTCCTCCTAAGCAAGTCTTTCAACACTTCAAGCAATTCCGTGAAGCTTTTATCGGTCCAACCATTTCTCGCCTTCACACAAACCAATTTTAGCACCGCCGACAACCGTGTATGAGTAGTACACCCTGGATATAAAGGCTTATCCACATCACCGCACAACCTATCATACACATGAGCTCGATGAAAAGATTCTTGTCCAATATCACGGATCATGTCCTCTACTCGATCATCCTCCATATCTACATCAACGTCCTCACTTTGGGAGACACTCGCCGTATTACTACTCAACAACACATCACCATGCCATATCCATCTTGTATAACTCAAGCAAATCCCTTCACAAATCAAATGAGTACGTATATCCTTCACCGTACATTTCCTCGTATTCAAACACTTGACACAAGGACAACAGAACATTCCATTACTATTAGGAACATTCCTTTGAGCAAATTCTATAAATTCTCCCACCCCCTTCAAATACTCAACACTAGTACGCTTACAAACCATCCAACTACGATCCATAACTAGATAGGTCCTGTAGATATACAAAACATATATCCAATATAAGGACAATACGGGAGATTGAAAACTATAGTTTTTAAAGATTAATTGCCAAGCACTGGTCACGGCCTGGCAGTGATGTCCATCACGCCGTAACGTGTACAACCGAATGACCATGCCATCACAGGCAGAACTGATCACGGCCTAGCCATGATTAGCATCACGACCGTGACAGATCAACCAGCAGAGCAACATGCACTCAAAACCAAAAACAGAGACGTACATTCCAAACAACTCAAACTCACGGTTTCAAGTTTCAACTACTGAGACTACAGTTTCAACATACACTCAAAACCAAAAATACAAAAATGTGCCCTAAATACTCACCAGAAATAGGTGCTCGCGTGGTGGTGGGGAGGGGAGCTCGAGTGGTGGCCAACGTTCGATGTGGTTACTGAGAGCAGAGGGACAAGGAGAGTTAGTGCGCGGGAAGGGGAAAGAGAGATGTACGTCAAGTTATATATTGCAAAGAATGAATGGAAAGACAGAGTTAGGGTTAATAGTGTACCTCACGGTGGTGGCGAAGAAGCCCTCGCGGTAGTTGCGGTGGAGATGAGCTCGCGATTAGGGTTCTGTGCTGGGTGAGAGCGAGAGTGAGGGTTGAGAGTGATCTAGGGTTGAGCGTGATGAAAATAGAAAAGAGACGTACGTACAGAGCGAAGTTCAGAAGGCACGCGGGTGTAAACGTTATAATCAAAAAGCAAAAAATAAAACAACATTTAACGTCAGTTTTATTAAACAACTGACGTTAAAAGTAATTGTTTAACGTCAGTTGTATTAAACAACTGACGTTAAATATTAATATATTTTTTTTAAAAATACTTTTATCCTCAATTGTTGAATTCAACTGACGTTAAAAGTGTTGTGTAAAAATCATTCTCTATATAAAGTACCATTATTCTGTATCAGTCTGTAATACTGCCTCTTCTTTTCCTCTATATTTCTATTCCTTCACAAAATGGCTCTGAGACCTGTGTTAAGAGTGACAACAGAGGGACATAGGATTATTTACGTCAGCTATTTATTTAACTGAAGTAAAAATCACACTTTTAACGTCAATTGTATAAACAACTGACGTTAAAAATAAATATTTTTATTTTAAAAACACTTTTAACGCCGTTTTATTCAACAACTGACGTTAAAAGTGTATAAGTTTCTGCAAAAGCATTCATTCCTTTGACTACTCTGATACTAAATTACCCATTACTGCTGTGCTACTTACCCATGCATATTGTAACCTATAATCCTCTTTATGAGCACTAAGTTTATACCTAGACTTAAAGGTCTATTTCTTCCTATTCCTTCGGGCGTTTTCTTTTCTGCACGTTTATAATATATGATTGCCAACTCTCAATGCGCCTTGGAACCTAATGCTCTTAATGATCAATTTAATTTTTTAGCAACTTATGACGCCTAATAACTTCATCCCCTACTCCTATAAATAGCTTCCTTCCTTCCTTTAATTTTTCTGCTTCACAATATGGCTCTGTCATGGAGATTAACTTCATCACTCTTTCCTCCTATACCTAGACTTAAAGGTCTCTGTCTTAATGGTCAAACAACTTCTGAGTTTGAGTAAATCACATTACATGGGTGATAAGGGTGTGTAAATCGCATTATGTGAATTGCACACACCATCATCCTTCTGGAGAATCAGCAGCTACAGTTCCAAAACCTCGCCTTTGGAACCAAGTGCATTGTTCAAGAATATTGCTGAAACAGATCGAGTGCACCCTTCACTCTGCTTTGGCTCCAAATTGACTGTGGATTCAGATGGAGCGTCAAGGACTTCAAGTAAGGGAGGAGATGCATTCAATATCGGAGTTTCTGAGGACAAGACTGAGAAGAAAATGATGTTGAAACAGAAACTTTTTTATATTTTAGTGCTATCTTGCGGAAATTTTTTATCTTTTAATCATGTAATTGTAACTTATGAATCGCTTCAATGAGATACGATTTGATTATACATATATAACTTGTTTTATGTTAAGTGTTTATTTATTTTAATTTGCACAAGAATTTGTTTACTAATTCAAGCTAATTAATTAAGATTAAAAATAAACTTTTTAAAAAAAAAACTTAGAAATAAACTGCACTATATATGGAGTGATGATCTGCGTTAAGAGTGACAACAGGGAGATGACAACGAAAGAAAGATAGGAATGAGTTGATTATTTACGTCAGTTATTTATTTAACTGAAGTAAAAATCACACTTCTAACGTCAGTTTTATAAACAACTGACGTTAAAAGTGTTAATAATTCTTGCAAAACAATTTTAACGTCAGTTCATTAAACAACTGACGCAAATAGTGATTTAATATTTACAAAACTGCCACCGCCTCACTTTTAACGTCAGTCATTAAAACAACTGACGTTAACAGTGAATTAATGAAGTCTGATATTTACAAAACTGCCACCGTCCCCTTTTTAACGTCTAGTTTTTGGTTAACTGACGTAAACCTTTACCGTCTAATGTATATTTTCCACTAGTGGTTTAGTGGATTTTAGGATCCAACTCAGTTAAAGGTGAGTGGGTGGGTTGGGTTTACAAAAAAATCTTGAAACCCAACCCAACCTCACTCATTGGTTGGGTTGGGTTGGATAGATCGTTGGGTTTGGCAAGAAACACACATTTTTCACCTTTGGGTCGTGTTGGTGCGGATCCGCATGTTTGTCAAGACGAAAAAGTACAGAAAATCATAAATAAACTTGTTTAAAACTTTAAATTACATCAACAAATTATGATAATATGATCTAAAAGTCTAGACCATCAATTATCCACAACTAAAAAGAAGATCATGTTATGATAAAAGTAATTGAAACTAAAAGTCTAACTATAAATTATCAACTAAAAGTCTAAAAGCCTAAAATCATTGACAATCATCAATTAAAAGTCTAAAGTATTATAATGAGAAAGTAAAAGTAATCAACACAAAACTATTCTATGAGTTGGGTTGGATTGAGTGGGTTTGCAATTTTGAAACTCACTACCCAACCCATACTCTATGGATCTTCTTTGTTTTTACCCAACCCAACTCAATCACTCAAACCAATCCACAAAATCAGGGTTGGATTGGGTTGGGTTGATCAGATTCGTGGATCTATCCAGACCATGAACACCCCTAATTCCAATTATATCATCCGCAATTTGACACTAGTTCATCGAAACTTCATTCTTTTTCTTCTTTTATTTTTTTTTTTTGGTTTACATCGAAACTTCATTCTTATTAATTTCAATAAAAATTATCTATAAAATTACAAAAAAAATTATTCGACAGTAAAAATAAATTTATTAAAATAAGTATAAGATAGTAAATTATAAAATTTAAATATATAAATTATGCACATTAGATACTTTCTAACTTCAATAATTGCTTTTGGTTATTAAAAAAAAAACTTCAAAAATTGCTTGTTTTAATTCGGGTAAGAAAAAGATGAGCACGAGCATGAAGTAACTCCACAATTATAAAAAAAAAATCAAAGAAACCTTAACATGCCAATAATTAAAGAATAATTTTTCAAAGCTTACGGACCTGTTTGATTACTGTTTTATAAAACAGTTTTTTTGTTTTTCAGAACAAAGGAATAAAAAAACATGTTTGATAATGGGGTTTTGTGAAAATTGATTCTGAAAACAAGATTTGTTTTTTAAAACAGAAATTAGAGAACATTTCCACGTTGTTTTGGTTTCGTTTTATAGTTCTATTCTCAAAACAAGAGAAACATGGAGAACATGCCATTTTCATTAATGGCAATAGTGTAATTATTTGATCATCCAAAACACTTCAACCCTATCTTTCTCCCTGCTCACAGAGGCCTCTCATCTTCTTCTTCATCTCAGTAACACGCACCCTTTCTGACTCTCTTCCACTCATCTTCTTTTTCATCTCACCCACACACGCTATCAAACTTTGAAGGACAACGTTGACGTGTTGAAGCTGATCCAGTTGGGCCTTACCATCTCTGATGAGGACGAAAATCTTCCTGCTTACGACACTGGCTATGGTGCGACTGGGACACAGTTGTTCGTATGGCTGAGCAGCGGGCAGAAGTGGAGAGGACGAGTGGTGGTGAGGGGTGTTAAAATCATAATTATTTGTGCCTAAACATGTTTCTTATTCCTTAGACATCATATAAACAAAATCAATATCAACAAGAAACATGTTCTTGAACAAATACAAAAGAAAATTTTATCTATAATCCCATGGCAATTCAAGATGATTATCGAATGCGGAAGCGTACCCGGAGGATCCATGAAATCTTGTTGGAAATGTTGAAGTTCCTGATAAAGTAATGATCTTCCAATTGTAGATTCTCCTTAGCCTTAGTTCCTCCTCTAATGGGATGAAGAGAATTGACATTCTTTTTCCTTTTGATTATGTCTACAATTGGGGACCATAACCCTTTATTTATAGGAATTGCATGCCCTTTCACGAAGAGTGATGTCCCTTCGGATTCAAACTCTTTCATGAAGAGTCATGACTATCCACACATTTCTTATCTCTAATTTTGTCCATCATAAAAATAGAAATAAGACCTTATGGTATTTACACAATAATTTTCATAACAATTATGTCCATAGCCATAAACCTTACTTGAATTAGATCACTTTTAATTTGACTAATTAAAAATAATGGCCCTAATACATTTAAACATTATAAGTGTGACCCAAAAATTTCTAACAATCTCCCACTGGTCACATAGGTATGCTTATAAATGTGTTATACTTTATGAGCTCCAAATTTGCCATTATAAACCTTGGACATATCCCTATCCCGTCCATTAGTTATATCAATATATAGAACCAAAGCGGCTTTCGTTATATCAATCATAACTAAATCCATCAATGATCACTAATATTAACATAACCAAATGACATAGATTAATCATGAAATGTGCAGCATGAAAATCACATGAAGGTGATCTGTACATGTCGATTTTCAACTGGTCCTACTTTACTTTAGTGAGATCATTAAAGACATTATCGTACAAAGTGTAATAAACTAAATACCAAAATTTATTTCTCGATCGTAAAGATATCCAAATATAATAGTATGCATACATAATTTCAAATATAGAACATGAATTACATCAATGACTAACTCCCACTAAACCAAAGAATCATCAAACTGTATGACACCCATGTGAGCAGTGTGCTCATGAAAGACCTTGGGTGGAAGGCCCTTTGTTAGAGGGTCTGCTATCATGGAGTTTGTCCCTAAGTGTTCTATGGAAATCTGTCCACTTTGTACTCTCTCCTTGACAACTAGGAACTTGATGTCGATGTGTTTCGACTTTGTCGAGCTCCTATTGTTATTGGAGTATAAGACGGCTGATTTGTTGTCACAGTATAACTTAAGTGGTCTTTCAATCCCTTCCAAAATTCGCATCCCAGTGACAAAATTCCTCAGCCAGATCCCATGATTTGATGCCTCATAACATGCTACAAACTCTGCTGCCATGGTGGATGAAGTAATAAGCGTTTGCTTGGCACTGCACCAAGAAATTGCACCACCAGCCAACAGATAGATATAGCCCGAAGTGGATCTTCTACTATCTTGGCATCCGGCAAAATCGGAGTCAGAATACCCAATGATCTCCAAAGAGTCTGATCTCCTATATGTGAGCATATGATCTTTTGTTCTCTTCAAATACCTCATAACTCTTTTGGCTGCTTTCCAATGATCCATTCCTGGATTGCTTAAGTATCTGCCTAAAACTCCAACAATGTACGCTATGTCCGGACGCGTACAAACCTGGGCATACATTAGACTCCCTACAGTTGATGCATAGGGAATCTTCTGCATCTCCTGAATCTCAATATTTCCTTTTGGGCATTGACTGAGACTAAATTTGTCTCCCTTAGCGACCGGGGTATCACCTGGTTTGCAGTCCTGCATGCCAAATCTTTTGAGCACCTTATCGATATAGATGCTTTGTGATAATCCTAGAATACCTCGAGATCGATCTCGATGTATCTGGATCCCTAATACAAAGGAGGCGTCACCAAGATCTTTCATCTCAAAATTTCTTGACAGAAATCTCTTGGTTTCGTGCAACATGCCTATATTGTTAGTGGCAAGCAGTATGTCATCAACATACAATACCAGGAAAATATACTTGCTCCCACTGAATTTGTGATACACACAATCGTCAACCGCATTCATCTCAAAACCAAATGAGAGAACTACCTGATGAAACTTGTGGTACCACTGACGAGACCCCTGTTTTAGTCCATAGATGGATTTTGTCAATTTGCAAACCATTTTCTTTGGGTCTCCCGACACAAAGTTTTCTGGTTGCACCATATAGATTGTTTCATCAATGTTGCCATTGAGAAACGCCGTCTTAACATCCATCTGATGTAGCTCCAAATTATAATGTGCAACAAGAGCCATGATTGTCCTAAAAGAGTCCTTCGATGAAACCGGGGAGAAGGTCTCTTTAAAGTCAATCCCTTCCTTTTGAGTATAGCCCTTGGCTACAAGACGAGCCTTATACCTTTCCACATTACCTTTGAAATCCCTTTTGGTCTTAAATATCCATTTGCAACCAATGGGTTTCGCACCTTCTGGTAATGGGACAAGTTCCCAAACCTTATTGTCTTGCATGAACTTATACTCCTCATTCATTGCTTCAATCCATTTTTCCGAGTTGGAATCTTGCATGGCTTCACGGAAATTGATTGGATCATTTTCCATCATACCATCATTTTCCTCATGTTCTTGGAGAAATACTATGTGATCATCCGGAATAGCATTTCTTCTTTCTCTAGTGGATCGTCGCAACGGCACTGGTTCTTGAAGCACTGGTTCTTGAAGATCTTGAGTTTGTTCTTCTGGGACAACTAATTCATCTTGAATGGGAGTTTGAACAACAATGTCTTGGAGAGGTTCCGTACTTGCTTCATCAGAAGCAACTGTATGAACCGGTCCTGGAATTGAAACTGATTCTTCCTCAAAGACAAAGTCTCTAACCTTATTTCTCCCGCCAAACTCAATATCCTCAAAGAACGTGGCAGTTCCCGTCTCAAAAATTGTCTTTAATTTGGGATCGTAAAATTTATAGCCCTTGGATCATTCAGAATAGCCAATAAAGTAGCTGCTCACTGTTCGGGGATCCAATTTCCTTTCATTTGGCCTACAAGGCCTTGCCTCAGCTGGACATCCCCATACATGAAGGTGATTTAGACTAGGCTTTCTACCTGTCCAAAGCTCATAGGGTGTTTTGGCAGCTGCCTTAGTTGGCACTCTGTTCAAAATGTAAGCTGCAGTCTTCAATGCCTCTCCCCAGAGTGACTCCGGTAAAGTAGAATGACATAGCATACTCCTTACCATATCCTTAAGAGTCCGGTTTCGTCTTTCAGCTACACCATTCATGCTAGGTGACCCCGGCATGGTGTACTGTGGGACGATCCCACATTCCTGAAGGTATTTGGCAAATGGTCCCGGACGTTGTTCACCTGAACCGTCATACCTACCGTAATATTCACCTCCACGGTCAGGTTTGACACTCTTAATTCTTTTATCGAGTTGATTTTCAACTTCAGCCTTAAATGATTTGAACACGTCCAAAGATTGAGACTTTTCATGTATAAGAAATAGGTACGCATATCTGGAATAATCGTCTATGAATGATATAAAGTATTGTTTACCATTCCAAGATGGTGTTGGAAATGGCCCACAAATGTCCGTATGTATCAATTCTAAGACATCTATAGCTCTATATGCTCCCAATTTCTTTTGTTTGGTCTGTTTGCCCTTAATGCACTCAACACAAACATTAAAGTCTGTAAAGTCAATGGAATCAAGGATCCCATTTGACACAAGTCGTTCAACTCTATTTCTAGAGATGTGACCTAGACGCTTGTGCCACAACGCTCCTGAATTTGCATTGTCAACTTTGCGCTTAGTACCACGTGATTCCACATTCAAGTTTTCATTATAGGAAGCAATAGTGTCAAGCAAATATAGATTGTCATACACCATAAGAGTACCAGTTCCAACAACATTTGAATTAATAGATAAACTGAATTGATTGTTTCCAAATGAACAATGATAACCAAATTTGTCCAAACAAGAAACAGAAACTAAATTCCGTCTAAAGGACGGTACAACAAAAGTATCCATTAAATCCAAATAATAATCAGTACTTAATAACAACCTAAAATGACCTATTGCCTCTACTTCTACCGACTTGCCATCTCCCACATAAATGCATCTTTCAGCATCAGTTGGCCTTCGGTAACTCAGGCAACCCTGCATTGAAACACTGATATTAGTAGTAGCCTCATAATCTAACCACCAAGTGTTTCTAGGTACTGAAGCTAAATTTACCTCAGAACAGACCAAAGTAAGGAACATACCTTTCTTTTCACGCCAGGCATGATACTTGGTACATTCCTTCTTGACATGTCCAGTCTTGCCACAAAAGAAGCAACCGTTGTCACCCTTATTTTGCTTCTTTTGTGTTGGACCCTTAGCAGCTTCATTCTTAGTATCCTTATGTTTCCTCTTTTTGCCCTTGTCTTTAGAGGTGCTTGCTAAGTGAGCACTTTCTGTCCTTTCTTGCTTCATCCTCTCTTCCTCTTGCACACAATATGAAATGAGCTCGTTAAGAGACCATTTCTCCTTCTGACAGTTATAACTGATCTTAAATTGACTGAATTGTGCAGGAAGAGATATTAGCACCAAATGTGCGAGTAAGTCATCTGATAACTCGAGCTTTAGAGCCTTAAGCTTGGAAGCAATATTAGACATTTCCATTATGTACTCCCTTACATTTCCTTTGCCCTTATACTTCATAGAAATCAAGCTTTGAAGGAGTGTGCTTGTTTCTGCCTTATCACTTTTGGCAAAGCGTTTCTCAATTTCGGCAAGGAATTCTATGGCACTTGTTATCTTTTCAGATATAGCACCCCTAAATGCCTCAGGAATGCCGCGCTTAATGATCATGAGACTCATACGATTGGAGCGTTCCCACTTCTCATAAGTTTTCCTCTCTTCAGAGGTACTGGAGTCCGTAAGAGAAGAGGGTTGCTCCATCCTTAGTGCAAGGTCAAGATCCATGCAGCCCAGAACAATTAAAATGTTCTCTTTCCAGTCCTTAAAGTTGGTACCATTAAGGACCGGAACCGAATTCATGTTAGCAGATACAGTAGCAATATTAGCTGGAAAGAGAACAAAACAAACAACATAAATATACTCACATCATAATTTAAAATTCAATCGTCAACAAATTCAAATAATTGTATAATTCATCTCAAGATACCTAGTGCAACATTAATGTCAAGTCTTTGGACAGTAATATTAATTGCTAGTGGTACTCTTGTTGTAATGATCAAACATTGATAATAATGCATGTCAAATAATAAACCCCTCTTTGGATTGATTTATCATTCACATGTACAACATTATAATTATCACATGTTTACCATCACAGGTATCTACGTAATCCGGCCAAATATTAACCTTCCTTTGGGCCGATTAATACCCGCATGGATACACGTATACACTAACATTTAACATTTCTTATGAGCAATCTGCACAGAGAGGTCACTTTGGCGACTTCATGTTTCAATTGGCTCACTTAAAATGTTAAACAATTATACAATTCAAAATTATGAGCAAAAAATTTGAATTCATTAAGATCTCCTTTAACAAGATTGTTTGAACACCAAACGTCAGAAGTTAAACTGTAGCCTAGTGGTTGGCCCTCTGCCTACAAACCAGTATGTACTGGGTTCGATTCCCGCCTACGCCAAACTGATCATTTTATTCATTTTCCATAAAAATTACTTAAAATAAAATTAAATGCACAAGGAGCCCTTCAACGCTCAAGCCACTGGACCAAAGCACACGCTGCTTAATGCGGCGAACGGTCACAGAAATTGCAGCAACTTTACTAATGAAAAATAAACATTTCCAATAAAATCAATCAAAACATATCAGCATTACACATTTACATTGTATTTGCTATTAATGCCTTTTTCATGTTGATATGTGATGCGCGGACAGATTTTAGGAAGAAGAAAAAAAAAATGCTTTCTAGTCGTTCTTCACCCATTTTAAACAGGACGTGAGAGACAAATAAAACCACAGTCTCTACGTCAATTAGAAATCATGTTGCATGGTGAATAATCAATTAATTTATCAATTACTCAACGTAATCCAACATGAAAGCAGAGACCGATTCATGAAAAAAAATTACATCATGGAAGATCAATAAATAAAAATTTAAGAATAACATTAAGACTTAAATCATACATGAATTGATCATGGGTTGCTCTGATACCACTTGTTAAAATCATAATTATTTGTGCCTAAACATGTTTCTTATTCCTTAAACATCATATAGACAAAATCAATATCAACAAGAAACATGTTCATCTTCAAGAACAAATACAAAAGAAAATTTTATCTATAATCCCATGGCAATTCAAGATGATTATCGAATGCGGAAGCGTACCCGGAGGATCCATGAAATCTTGTTGGAAATGTTGAAGTTCCTGATAAAGTAATGATCTTCCAATTGTAGATTCTCCTTAGCCTTAGTTCCTCATCTAATGGGATGAAGAGAATTAAAATTCTTTTTCCTTTTGATTATGTCTACAATTGGGGACCATAACCCTTTATTTATAGGAATTGCATGCCCTTTCACGAAGAGTGATGTCCCTTCGGATTCAAACTCTTTTATGAAGAGTCATGACTATCCACACATTTCTTATCTCTAATTTTGCCCATCATAAAAATAGAAATAAGACCTTATGGTATCTACACAATAATTTTCATAACAATTATGTCCATAGCCATAAACCTTACTTGAATTAGATCACTTTTAATTTAACTAATTAAAAATGATGGCCCTAACATATTTAAACATTATAAGTTTGACCCAAAAATTTCTAACAAGAGGGTGCTACTTGCGGAGGTTTTTGGTCAACGCGAAGCGGCTCGATTTGGTGGTTCACTCTGGATAAGCGACCAGATCTGAAACGGCGGTGCTTGGCAACGTGGAGGCAGTGGCGGTTCTGGGCGGAGCTGGAACGGTTCCAGATGCGGGATCTATTTCAAGAACAACAAAATGGGAGATGCAAACACAAATTGAAGGAGATGGCTGAAATGAAATGGATGGTGGTGGAATGAAAAACAAGTGGTAATGAGAGAAATGGTGTTAGAGAGAGGTCAAGGTTCAGAGAAATGGAATGGACTGTGGTTGGTATTTGCTAGTGAAACGTAAAACAAGTGATAATTCAAAAATAAAAATAATTTATATTTTGAAAAAGTATTTTTAGAATAAATTTACCAAGCAGATATTTTTTGTTTTATAACTTTTAAAACTCTTTTCATTAGCTCAAGTTTGCTTTCAAAAACAAATTAATCCAAGATTGATAATAAAAAAAACAAATTAACCCACGAAACTTATTCACTCTTTTTGAAGCACACAGACATGCAATCTCGATGTCGTATGATCAAGGAGATAGTTTATTTGCTTATAAGAAAAAAGGTTTTATTTTTAAAAATCTCACGATTGTTTCTTTTTTTACTCTCACACACGATAATCTAATTTTAAGATTTCATTCACAAAATTTATTAATGAATATCTTGAATGTTCGAAAATGATTTTTATCTTATCTACCAAACATAAAAAAAATTATTAACACCTCACTTTTCCAAAAATATCAAAAATATATTTGATACCAAATGTCACATAAACACTTTCTCAACGGTCAAATAGGCAACAACAATTCAACTCTCCACTGATTTAAGTTCACACCATGCTATAGGTTAAGATTCCTCTTAGCATATTTTTATTTTTAAAATTTTGACAGACTCCCGCTCATTCCTTAGTGGATTTAGTTAAAATATTCATTCAAGTTTAAGACTTACCGTCCTGTGGCATATCTTAACTACAATTTTCTGAGAAGCCATTAACTACTAATTAAAATAATATAATTAAAATTTATATGAATTATATATAATTGTATCAAAGGTTACTCATCTTATTTAACTAATTGATCATTAGAAGGATACTTTTAAATTAAAGATGTTAAAACTATACAATTTTTATCTTGTTTCGAATTTTTTCTTTTAAAAAGATATCCATTTTCTTATATTTAATCATTATTTCTTTTATAAAAAAATGAATCACTCCCAAAATATTTGAAATTAATTACATAAAGAAATATTAAAAGTGAATAAATCAGCAACCAAATTAAATGAAAAAAAAAAAGCATAAGCAATCTAAATCAAGACCTGTCACAATAAAAAAAAAAAAGTAGACATTTATCATCAACTCATCACCATCCATACCAATAAAAGTAATGTTGTGTAAGCTAACAAAACCGGCAACAAAGCATCCCCCTCTCTCTTAATACATTTAAAAACTATATATATATATATATATATATATATATATATATATATATATATATATATATATTATATGCAAGAAAAGTTCACACTATAAAAAAGATCATTTAGCGATCAAAAAATAGCAACCGACGGAGACGGTCACTAATTGCGATCGAAATGGTGACCGAAATGGCATCCTTCAGAAACAATTTACAACATGGACTCAGCTGATGTAGATGACCATGGAGCAGGGCTAGACTCTGTGGTTTGTGTTAGTGCAGATGAGGATCCAGCCTTCTGTTGCACCGCCTGCAGCTCCTCCAGTTGCGCCTGATCCTGTTACTGATGCTGCTCCAGAGGACGAGGACATTGCGGACGCCGCCATCGACGACGAGTGTAATATTCCCGCCTCAAATTAGTATTTTTTGGATTAAGTGACTATTCGTTACTAATGTCAGTGTTAACTAATCGTTGATGCGTTGTAAATTTTATTTGCATTTTATCTTTGGGTAGTACAGGAAGAGGGTGTGAGTAGAAATTTTATTTAAGTTTAAGTGATAATTCTTTTAGGAGATAACACTTTTTATTTCATCACACACTCCCTTACAATTAAACAAATAAAACACACTCATATAAATCACTGTGATGTACCACCCACACTTGCATCCTTACCATACTCCCTTTTTTATCACCCAATTAAAATACATGCAAAAAACTGAATTGGACCCACCACCACACCTTCTCACCATCGACTAGTATAAGCAAGGGGAGGAGAAAAGAAAATTCTCACACTCACCCTCTTCATCTCTTAAGAACCATGAGAAGAACCTCCACCTCTCTTCACCATTTCTTTATTATTCTTCTTTTTGCCTCACCAATCTTTCACTTCACCACACTAGAACTTGATAACCTCCAATTTCCCTACCCTAAACCCTATCTACAGCACCTAAGAGGGTAGAAGAAAAGTGGAAAATTTAATTTAGGGGAGAAAAGAGTTGTGGAACCTTGGAAAAAAAAAACAAGAAGAAAAGAGGCTTTAGCATTTTATATTTATTGTCTTGGATGGTGATTTTTATTAATCTTAGAGTTGGGTAACCATAAACATAAGCATAGGTTCTATTCTTTGAAGATGTTGTGAAGTTATTTGTGTTGCATGCATATTGATATGATATGGTCATTACTTGGTATGTTATAGTTCATTTATGGGAAGGCATGTGTAATTGTAAATTGGTTTTTATATTGGGGTGGTTTTGATATGCCAATATGTGAGAATAGACATGTTAAAAATCTTGCTTGATAGGTGTTTATTATATTGCTTATTAGGAAATGCTATGGTTGTTGTCCTCAAACCCGTATTGACATAGGTTCGGTGTTTTGCTTATAACTATTTCTTTAGTACTCTGTTTTTTATTATTATTGTTTTTTTAGGAACTAGACTCGATTTGCTACAGTTTAGGCACTGATTTTGCTGTTTTTCATCAAGTATTGATAAATAAAAACCTATTACAAGTTAGAGGATAGTCGTTATCCTATTCTTCGAATATAGTAGCTTGTTGGTTAAAACTGTACTTTTTGGACAGCTTTTTCTAAAACAATAAAATTATATTTATAAACTAAACTTGTTTATATTTCTATAGAGGGGTCGTTTGCATAAATCCGACTTCATTTAGTATTTTAATAAAATCATATAAGTTGGCTAAAACTGTAGGAATTTTGCATATGTTGCTGGAGCAATTTCTTGTTGATTGCTTGATTGATGGCTGCTTTGGCTGAGTTAATGCAATTATGTAGTAGAATGATAGATAGATTTAAATCACCACTTAACATCCAATAGCGGTACATGATTCGAATTAGAATGGTTATCAAGGACATTTCAGATGTCAATCACAAAGTCCTTCCCATTTGGAAGACAATCACAGAGTCCTTTCCGTTTGGGAGGCAAGAGGGTAAGTGCAAAGCAAGTGGGATGCCGCTTGTGGTCATAGACATATTATCTGCCTTACATCATAGAGCTACTCCCTCTTAAGTACCTTGGTGCACGGGGAGGGGGGCAACGACATTTTTCACTTATAAACTAAAGGGATGTCCAAGTGTGTGAAGTTTACCTTCGTAGATTATGCATAGATGGTTATTATAATTATATTTATATATATATATATATATATATATATATATAGAGAGAGAGAGAAGGGATCCACTTACTCCAATAGTAAGTTTAAAACACTTACTCCAAATCCTCACCATTCAATCTTTTCCAATCCAATGAAAGGTAAATGAGTTCTCTAATGAATTAACATAGACCGTTGGATTAGAATAGATTAAAGGGTGAGGATTTGGAATAAGTGTTTAAAATTTACTCTTGGGGTAAGTGGATCCGTACTCATATTATATATATATATATATATGAAACCGAGTTTATTACAGGAAATTCACTCAGATAAAAAGGAGTAGTGTATCTCTATGCTCTAAGGACTTCTGGAATTGAGGATTTTTGTTAAATTCCTTGTTTAGACCAGGTTTAGTATGTAATGTTAATTGGTTAATTCCTTAGTTCGAAACTCGATTTATTTCTTAGTTTAGTGGACATATTTTTGCATTAACTAGAGATTGTTGGCTTCTGCCACTCTGTTATTACTTAATTATGTCTAACCTACTTGTGATACTTCATGTTATATATGTCAATGTAACATAGGGTATTGCATTTATGGTATCAGAGCAGTTCAATCCAATTGGGCTGTGAATAGTTAGTTTAGGTTTTTTTTCACTTTTGGTTTCATTTTCCACAATCTTATTACTTTGATATAAAGCATTAAGCCTGATCAACTTAATGTTTTGTACGATGTATGTAGAAAATGGAACGTGGAGTTGGAAGAAGAGGCCGTGGTAACCTTTGAATTAGCATCATGAGTATCATCCCGAACCTGGTAACGTTCAATGGATGACTATGATAAATGCCATGAGGGAACAAGCTAATGCCACCACTCATCTTATTAATCATTTAGCCCAAGGAGGACTTGGAAATTTGGGGGCAGGTCAAGCACAACCTCATGAAGACCCAAACTTAATATTAAATATCGCAATCAAATTGTATTAAGGTTTGGCTGGGAATATTAGCCTTTTTAAAAGCCAATTTCGTATTAAAGTCTTCAAACAGGCCATTTGGCCTATCTCTAACTAGGCTAATAGGTCATTAAATAGGTTAAGTTCTCTATCTGGCCTATTTAAAATTGGCCTGTTTAATAAAATTGGCCAACTAAAAAAACAAAATACTTAAAATTCATCTAAAGAGAAGTGAATTACATACAAATACACTATATAATGTTTATAGGCTAATTAAAATGCTGATGTAAGCTCCCAAAAACATAAATAGGCTAAGCTGTAACATGTAAGCTCCCAAAACAAATCTAACCACAAAATATGTGAATTGCTTTCTTAGCTTACAAACAACTGCAAAAGACAAACAAATTAAAGCTTCAAAGCTTGGAATCAAAACGATACGGACCAGTTCATTGTAGAATCAAGTTGGCTTAATTGGTTTCATCTTTTGTTAAGTTCACTTTAGGAAGATGAAGCAGATGAAAACAAATTAAAAATATAGAGTTCATGATAATATAGGTCCCATTCGTGGACTTTATGAGGAGCCACTTAAGGGTTCGAAAGTTCCCATTTCCTACCCCACCTCCAACCAATGATCAAAGATGAAGAAGAAAGAAAATTAAAATGCGAATGGCTAAATTAGTTAGGGATCCACAAGCCACATCACAAATGACAGGCCAGAAAGGCATTTTAATAGGCTTGGGCCTGGCCTTTTTAAATAAAAAGGCTTTCCAAAAAGCCTGAACCTGCCCTTTTTGCTAAACAGGTCAGGCCTTAAGTAGGCCAGGCCATAGGCCCCTGTCGGGCGGCCTGGCCTATTCACACCCCTACACACAACCCCTTTGTGAATAAATCTGAGACGGAATATAAATTTCGTCCCAAAGCAAATTATTTTTAAAATGATATTGAACAAAAATAAATAAACAAAAATATAAAATTAATTTGTGACGGAAAAACTTATCACATTTTCGTCCCAAAAATAACGCCAATATTCCCGCCATCATACTTTCGATAAATATGAGACGGAATATGAATTCCATCTCAAATCTGAGACGGAATGTGTGATTCCGTCTCAACTTTGCGACGGAATAACAAATTCTGTCCCAAAGTAAATTATTTTTAAAATGATATTGAACAAAAATAAATAAACAAATATATAAAATTAATTTGTGACGGAAAAACTTATTACATTTCCATATCAAATATGGCACCAGAATTCCCGTCATCATATTTTCGATAAATTCGAGAAGGAATATACGGAATGTATGATTCCGTCTCCAATTTGCGACGGAATATGAATTTCGTCCCAAAGAAATTTATTCTTAAAATGATATTGAACAAAAAATATATAAACAAAAATATAAAATTAATTTGTGATGGAAAAACTTATTGCATTTCCGTCCCAAATATGGCGCCGATATTCCTGCCATCATATTTTCGATAAATTTGAGACAGAACATGAATTCCGTCTCAACTCTGAGACAAAATGTGTGATTCCGTCTCTAATTTGTGACGGAATATGAATTCTGTCTCAAAGAAAATTAATTTTAAAATGATATTGAACAAAAAATATATAAACAAAGATATAAAGTTAATTTGTGACGGAAAAACTTATTGCATTTCTGTCCCAAATATGGTGCCAGTATTCCTACCATCATATTTTCGATAAATTTGAGACGGAATATGAATTCTACCTCAAATCTGCGACGTACATGATTCCATCTCAAATCTGTGACGGAATATGTATTCCGTCCCAAAATAGTCAATACATTTTAACAAATACGTTTGCGACGTAATGGTGTCGCAATATCCGTCACAAATTAATTTTTTTGGGACGAAAAAAAATTCCGTCACAAAATTCCGTCTCAATTTAAGCTTTTTCTTGTAGTGATATGGAACCTCCATTTGTACTGTTCATTTCCCTATTATTCACTATCGTGGCATCAATTGAGATTGGTTTGTACGTGAGTTTCTCTTTCTATACGAAGCCACATGCTTCTATTTTTCACCTTAAATGAGGTGAAAGCTGAAGGTGTCAAGAGATGATCAAGGCAGTGGCGAGTAGTCTCTTAATGCTTATCATGTATAAATAAAATAACTATTGCGACTATAGCATAACGCCAAAAACTATATCTTTTTGCAACTTTTGAGTATTAAAACATCCATTTAATGTGAGTTTCCTGAGTAGTCTGTTGGTTTGAAACTTGTCTTTCAGTTTACTATACTCGATTCGAGAATGACACCCAACTGAAAAAATATATATATCCATTTAATTTATCATACATAAAATGGATAAGCAAGATAATCGGAATAACACATTTAATTAAAAAAAAGGTAATGGCTGGTGATGGTCGGTAGAAAAAAGAAAAGGTAGATAAGAGTTTAACTTCTTCTCCAAATCATCCAACTTATCTTAGTTAAAAAAAAACATGTTCGTGTTCCCAGATGTTGTTTTATTATTTTCTGAAAAATTGAAACTACCATGGAACTAAGCTGAAGATAAGTAATTTAGAGAGAGGATCAGTAGCAATAGATGAATATTTTAAGACTACGGGAATAAATAATAAAATTAATGTTTATAAAAAACTTGACCTTTTAAAAGTTTTAGAGTAAATGTCCAATTTGGTCCCTAAAAATAATTACGAGCACACTTCTTGTCGCTGGATTTTTTTTTAATCATTTGGTCCCTCAGATTTGCAAGATAAAAAAGATATAAATATAGGCAGGAAAAACTTTATTTACATAACATAGATATAAATATTGAATTTGAATATTTAGAAGAAATGAAATTTATTGAAGAGCAAAAATATTCAGATGATGAATACTGGTATTCAGAATAATGGATAAAAGAGATATTAAGTGTACTAGTTATGAAGTTACCAAAAGACTGTAAGTACAACTAAGAATACAACTAGCATATAAAAAGGAAGAATGTAAATGGATATATAAAGAATTATTAAAAATAAATGAATCTATAAGTAAATTTGTATATGAACATCAATATTTCTAAAAATTACTACCACAAAATTATGAATAAATTAAAAAAATTCGTAATTAATAGAATAGTACCAATATGATATCAAAGCTAAATACTTAAAAGAATAATAGTTTATTTTAAAAAATTGCAAAATTACAAAAATTCCACCGTACATATATGGTTGTCCCGTATAAGTTGTAAAATTGAGTTATTAGAATATCACACCTCAAATCAAATATATCGTCCCCACTTTTGCCCTTTTTCATCAAAACTTCATTCTTATTACTTTCAATAAAAATTATGCATAAAATGAAACTAATCGACAGTAAAAATAAATTCATTAAAATAAGTATAAGAATAGTAAAATTATCAAATTTATATATATAAATTATGCACACACTAGCAAGTTACTCGTATGATGCATGGGGTGCAATGATGATTGACGACAACATAAAAATACATAAATTTTAACAACTATTTGTAGTTTGAAAAATAAAAAAAGAGGACTCAATAGTTTAATTTTAAACATAAACAATACTTATATAAAATTCATATAAAATAAAAAAATTTGAAAACATTTAATTTAATTATAAATATCAAGATCATTTATATAAAATGTTAGAACATGAGCAAATAATATTGATAATGATTCTTAATAAACATACTTCAACCTCGTGTTATATTTATATAAAAATATAAATATTATACTTTATATTATATAAGCTGCAATTGTATTTTGTTTATATATAACTGAATTAACCTAAATAGTTTCTTCAATAAAGTTCATAGTTTGGCCTAAAACTTTGATTTATCTCTATCAAAAAAACATAATATTTAAAAAGTGACAATAAAGCATTAGTTCTTTTTTTTAGTTTACTTTTAAGAGTAAATAATAGTAATTATATGTATTATTGGCTTAAAAGATATTTATTTAAGGATATCAAATTTGTTTAAGGATTAAACTACTATCCACTGTTAGTGTAAACAGTTTTATACTGACATTCATTAACATTTTGACATGTATATTTTTATTTTATTTTGTTCGGAACCCACCCTAATTAGCCCTTTGGGTCGAGTGGGTCCACCAGAGTATCCTCACGGTTTAGGACCTTTGGGCCAGCTATGAGACTGATCTCTAGTGTGGCTGATTGAGCAAGGTTTTACCCCTTGGTTCTCAGCCTCCCAATGAGGGTGACTACACAAGGATTTGAACACGGGTTCCCCAGGTCCTCCTCCTTATGGGGCAAGTTGCTTCCACTTGACCAACACCCTATTGGTGTGTGTATTTTTATTTTAATAACCAAGAGAGAAATAATAATGATGCTGATTTGATAAGATATTGTTGAATGTCTGTGTAAAAATCTTTCCACTGATAGTATATGGATAGTATATGAAAAGAGTCATGTTATTTGTACAACTATTATTAATACCCAAGTGACACTCACACTCACAATTGCATATTATACAACTACTCTATTTTGGAATACTATATGTTCCTTCCAAAAAACCTCTGTAATGAGATTTTGGAAGAAACTGATCACTCAACTCACTCTATCTCTCACAATTTGGGTGTTTTTGATATTAAGCTTGACAGAACCAAAGTTCTGCTCCTACGTATCCTGTGTGGAATCAAAGCTTAGACATAGTTCTTTGAGTGATTACCTATTTATAGAGTGGAAGGAATCTTTGTTGAAGGGTCATTGAACATGTTTTACACGTGCCCCTTAATCAACACCTTGATGTAGGCTCATTAATGCTCATTACTACGGGTAATATTTGCCAATGATGAAGGGTGTGAGCGGGGGCGCTTCCTGGGCTTTCTCTGTCCCAATCACAATCCCTTGATTGTGGGGATTGAGCCATTAATACGCCTTATCCTCTCACTAATACTTGTATCTAGGCCTTTTGCTCTGTTAATGGGCAACTCGGACTCCTTCGGTTCGTAGAGGATTTTTTGACAGGTGAAGGAGTTCATCCGACCTTGGCCCCAGGATTATACCGGGATGGCCTTAATATACTCGGCTCTTTATTGGGGTTATTTGGTAATAAGGACGTACATTTTTCTGTCGGTACACAAGCCCCCAAAGCTCCGAGCTGATTTATGGGAAGGAGCTTTCATGGTTTGAGTTCGGTGTCTGGTTGAGGTGACTGTCATTTTATGACATATGACCCTGGCCTTTGGGCTGTATCTCCCTACTCTACGGGAGTCATCATGACTTTGCACGATGGCTTTTTCCAAGGCATTTTCCCCTGGCGACGCGTGTCTTCTGATTGGACAATTCTTTTATTAACTTTTCAAATCTCAACTACTCCAACCCGGGAAAGCAAAAAGACGTGCCCCTTGACGTTCAAATGTGATGGGGCATCATCAATGTCAATCAATTGACACGTCATTTCAGGAATCTGTGCAAGCCACTCGATAAGTAGTTCTCTCAAGAACTTCGCCATTACGTTTCCTTGTTCCTTTCCCATGTTCACCGTCTCTCCCAGCAAATCTCTTTCTTCTTTTCTCTCTAATTTTCCAGGTACGCCCTTTTTTCTTCTCTAAGTTTCCCTTTTTCGACATCTTTATCATGAGTTCTTCCCTTGAGTCTTCCTCTCGGGAAATTATAACAGAGCCTGAAATTCGAGGGATTGGGAAGGGTGCTTCCCCTTCCAACTCATCCTTTTCCTTCAGGTGAACTTGAGGTTTCCTCTGTTCATCTTCGTAATTGTCCAGCGGCAGCGGAGGAGGATGTGATGACTTCTAACCCTGCTCCTCCTAAGTGCCCTCGCCGTAAAGTGGTTAGGGTTGAGAGGGATCCTCCACCTCCTATCACAATAACGGGATATAAGTGGGTAAAAGGGGAAGTGGGCACTTATTGGTCTAAGTGTAAGACCCATGAGTCGATAGTCGAGCTTAAGGACTCTTTGACACTTTTTCGACCTGGTTATTCGGACAAGTTCGTAGTAGAACCTTTTTCCGATCACGACCAAGTCTTCCTTTCTTCTAAGGGCACACAGTCCCCCTTCCTGTTTGCGTACAAGACTAATTTTGAAGATTTAGGTTTTACCCTTCCCTTTAGCAAATTCGTGCGTTCTGTCTTGGCTGCTATCAAAGTGGCCCCAACCCAACTTCACCCTAATAGTTGGGCTTTTATGAAGGCTTTTGAAATCCTCTGTGCCAAGATGAACATTACTCCTACAGCCCCCATCTTCCTCTATTACTACCAAATCAAATTTGGTGACCTTATTGGGTGGATATCCCTTAGCGGCCTTAATCACCGAGGCATTATAGGTGCTTACAAATCGTCCTACAAGCATTTCAAGGGGGACTTCTTTAAAGTCCGACCTGCTGAAGGATATTCTTCCTTATTTTTTGACCCTCGGTTTTCCCCTTTACTGGACTCGTCATCCCATCAAGTTTGCTGGATGGTGGGATGACGTCTTGTCGCCTGAGGAGAGAATCAGTATGAGAATGTTGAACGATCTTCCTCGGCCCCTTAGGGGTATGGAAATCTTAAAGAAATCCCTTCCCCTTCGCTCCTTGTTGAGATTACCAGTAAATAATGTTTTACTTTCATTTTCCTACAAGTTTTTTCTTGCTTGAATTTATTTTCTCAATCTCCTTTTATTTTTTGTGCAGGAGTTATGGGCAAGTTTGACTTCAGGACTCTGAAGAATGGACAAAATCCGGCGGTTTCTGCCTCTGTTGGGGAGATTAAAGAGGTTCATCCTACGTTAGCCCCTTCCTCCTCGGCTCCTCGGCCTACCCTTGAGGCCCCATCAGCATCTCAGCACAAGAGGGGGCATGAGGGGAATGCTCAGACCCCACCTCCTGGCTCTCCTATGAAGTGTCCTGCCCCTTTTGTGGACCTGGATTCTTCTCTGCCGCCACATGCTTCTATAAACCTTCCTCCAGCTCTAGGGCCAACTAAGTGGTATAACGTCGCGGCACGTTCCTGATCCTCGACCGTCTTTGGTAATGACTTTCGACCTTCTTCTGCTCTTAAGTCGGACTTCTTAAAGGGGACCGACCTCAAACTTCTGAAGAAGTACACTCCCGAGGAGGAGGTTGAGGGTATCCAGGTTATGTGTCTCTGAACCATTGCTACGGCTCAGTTCCTTCTACAAGAATTTGTTGAAAATAAGAACAAGAAGGAGCAGATGAAGATCGAGTTCTCCTATGTGGATAGTTTGAAGTCTGAGCCGGAGAAGGCGAAGGCCGACCTTACTGAGGCTCAAGCTACTGGAATCGAGGTCCTCTCACAAGTAAACAAGCTAGAGAAGCAAAAAGCTGACCTCAACGAGAAGCTGAAAGACTCCAATGCTGGGAAGGAGACCTTAGAGGTCGAGCTGTTGCTGAAGCGGGCTGCCAAGGTCAAGCTGTAGGAGAAGATTGACGAACTGACTTCGATCTTGGCGAGGAAAAGAGAGAAGAAAAAGTTGTACAAGCAAGACCTGGAAGCTGCCAAGGACGAGCTCATGACTCAACATATAGCTGGTTTTGAGAAGGGTCGACGTCAATCCCATGTCATTGTCCCTGATACTAACTTATCCCTCATGGATGTGGACAAAGATGTCAAACGTGGAGAATTGGTTAATGAAAGTCAGCTTAGCGAGGAAGGCGACAAGCTGAAGATCCTGAGAATGAGGTTACCTCGGCTAAGAATGATGACCCGACTCCTCCTGCACCTTGAGCTTTTCCCTTTTTGACTTTGTGTATTTGGCCTTTTGAGGCATATTTTTGTAATTTTGACTTATCGGCCTTACAGCCTTGAAATATACATGCCCCATAGCTCTAACCGCGTCTTTTAACTCTGAATTTATTGTGCTTCATAATTTAATTTTCTTTATTTCGTGTTATATATGTATGATTATCCAGTCCCCCCAAGCTCTGATTTTTAACAAAAGTAACAGCTTGCCTACTGGGCCGAGCTGTTTTCATGATTGTTACCTCAAATCCTTTTGGGTTGATTACGTTACATAATGTTGGGCCCATTTTGTATTCTAACGGTTACATCATTTATTCTTTTTCCGCATGTTTTGTCTCGAAGCTTGCAAGGCTTTGACTGCTTTGAGAACGTACATCATTATTACGGTCATATTTTGAAACCGTACATCATTCAATGCGTTGGGTATTCCCCATGGGCAAACGATGCCATAAATAGTGGGTTTTCCACCTCCTTCTTCTTCATTGTGCTCTTTCTCCTTTCTCTCTTACTTTTCTATTTTCCCATGTTTCATTTTATTTGGGATGAAGGTGGAATCACATTCTCCATTGGTTATTTTGAAGACTATGTATTATTGGTAATCGGTTACTGCATCCGTTAGTAAGGGGGTGTGGGTGACTGCATCCGTTAGTATACGAGATGGTTTTCCATGTGGAATTACCTTCTCAGCTATCGGACAACAGTTCATCCTCCCCGCCACCTGATGGTGAGGTCAGGGTTGGAAAGATAGACATAATAGGTCTCACCCCGGAGATGCCTCTATAGAAGGACTTGAGTTTTCTCCTGCTTGCCAGATCTCACCATCAATTAAGATAAGAGCTTCTTCCCCAGGCGGGCTAGTCAGAAGATGGGTTCGGGGGGGGTTGGGTAGGGAGTTCCTTTGTTGCCTCCATCTTCTTAGTTTTAGGATCTTTTATTCCTTTCATGTAACAAGTGTAATGTTACTTTTATTAATAAAATGGTTCTTTTTACTGCTCCTGTCTTTACTTTTAATACCAAGACTTAGCCTCTGCTAAGCTTATTGGGCTATCGTCTGGCCTTGAACTTGGACTTAACTTCGAGTTCTGAGACTTTTCTTTGGCTAAGTTTTCAGGCTCGAATTCGGCCTTGAGTTCGGTCTCGGCTCAAAATTTTTGGACTTAGCTTTGGCTAAGTTGTTAAGCTCGGATTCGGCCTTGAGCTCGTATTCGGCTCAAAATTTTTGGACTTGGTTTTGGGTAAGTTGTTAGGCTCGGATTCGGTCTTGAGCTCAGATTCAGCTCAAAATTTTTGGACTTAGCTTTGGCTAAGTTGTTAGGCTCGGATTTGGTCTTTTGTTGGGGAGACTCGGGAATGTTCTGGATAACCTCTTTATTGAGGAAATTAGAGTCTCGTTAAAACCTCCTCGGTGAAAAACCCTTCTTTTTTCTTATGGGATAAAAACACCAAGGTAGGAAAAAGAGTACTCATTTTTTACATAGAGTTTCAACTGCAATAAAATTTCAAATGGGATGCATTCCACGTTCGTGGTATCGCTTTTCCCGACAATTCTTCCAATCGATATGCTCCATTGTTTAAGCTTTCCACTAATCTGAAGGACCTCCCCAATTAGCTGCCAACCTTCCCTCTGTTCCGTCCTTCCGTGCTTCGCCCTGCATTCTCAATACTAGATCCCCAGCACGGAATCTCCTTGGACGCAACTTCGAGTTGTATCTCTTAGCTATTCTTTGCTTGCAAGCCTCCTCACGAATACGAGCTTCTTCTCTTACCTCATCTGCCCACTCTAATTCTATCTTCATGCTTTCTTCATTTATGTTTGGATCAAAGGCAGCCCTTCTTAAGCTCGGCTCACCGAGCTCTACCGGTATCATTGCATCAGTCCCATATGTCAACCTAAAGGGTGTTTCCTTAGTAGTGGACTGAGGTGTACAGTGATATGCCCATAGGATGCTTGGTAATTCCTCGGTCGAATTTACCTTTGCTCGGCCCAGTCTTTTCTTTAAATCTCCCAATATGACCTTATTAGCCACTCCCACTTGCCCGTTAGTTTGGGGATGCTCAACCGAGGTAACCAAGTGTTTGATCCCCAAATTCGAATAGAATTCTTTCAAGCCTTTGTCAACAAATTGTGTTCCATTAGCTGATATGATTGCATGCAGCAAGCCTGCCTGCATATTATATCCTTCCACACAATTTTTTTTTTTACTTTCTGGGCAGTAATAGTAGCTAAGGGCTCGGCTTCTATCTATTTGGTGAAATAGTCAAATCCTACCAGCAGAAACTTGACTTGTCCCTTGGCGGTGGGGAATTTTTCTAAGATGTCTAACCCCACACGGTGAACGGCCAGGGAGATAGCATGTTGTGGAGCTCGCTTGGCGGAGCATGCCTTAGGTGGCTGTATCGTTGGCATTCATCACATTTCTTCACCCATTCCGCACAGTTCGACCTTAGTGTGGGTCAATAGAATCCAGCTCTGACCATTCTTGCTGCCATTGACCTTTCTCCGGTGTGCATTCAATAAATTCCATTATGAATATCCACCAATACATACTCAGCCTGCCTTTTAGTCAGGCACTTGCGTAAGGGGGTGTAAAACCCTCTTCTGAACAATTCTCCCTATTCGATTGAAAAGTGGCTCACCCTTCCTCTAACTCTCCTAGCTTCTTCATCATCTTGAGGTTCTATTCCATGCTTCAGATACTCTCAAATGGGTGTCATCTATTCTTTGACCTCCTTTTCATTAGACAGCACCTCATCGGCTGACAGGCTTAGTTGTGCCAGGGTTTCCTGTATAACTGTTTTCAGCAGGCCTGGTCGTTTGGTGTTAGCGAGCTTCGATAATAGGTGGGCTCTCGCGTTTTCCTCCCCGGGAATATGTTCAATTCATCAAACATTTGAATAAAATTGGTTACCTTATGAAAGTAACGGGCCAGCTGAACATCCTTTGTTTGATAGTCTCCCTTAATCTGTCCCATGACTAGTTGGGAATATGTCTTGCACCTTACTTTCTTCGCTCCCATTTCCCCAGCGAGCCTTAATCCTGTTATGAGGGCCTCATATTCTGCTTGATTACTAGAGGTCGGAAAGGCGAACTTCAGGGACTCCAATACTAAATTGTTCGGTCCTTCCAGTATAACTCCTGCTCCACTACCTTTCATATTGGATTACCCATCCATATATAAAGTCCACCATACAGTGTTATTCTCTGCCCCTGGGGCCAGCTGTGCCACAAAGTCGACTAGATATTGCGCCTTCATGGCCCCTCCCGGCTCATATTTTGACCCAAACTCTGATATTTTCTCAACACTTGCTTGAAGGGATGATCGGTTTTTACCACAATCTGATGACTTTGAAAGTACAGCCTTAGTCGTCGTGCTGTCACCACCAAGGTAAACGCCATTTTTTCTATTTTCTGGTATCGGGTCTTTGCATCCTGTAAAACACGACTTATGAAGTAGACCGGAGTTTGAATCTTGTCTTCTTCTTGAACTAAGACTCCACTCACTACTTCTTCCGTGACCAATAGGTATAACAGCAACTCCTTGCCAGGGTGTGGTCGAGCTGAGTATGGGTGGTGGTGATAGGAATGTTTTGAAATTCCTGAATGTCACCTCGTACTCCTCGTTCCATTGAAACAACTCCGTCTTCTTCAATAGCTTAAAAAATAGTCTCACTTTTCAGTCGATTTTGGGAGAAACCAGGATAGTGCGGTGATGATCCACTGGCTTATCATGTTTTATCTATTATTTTAGAGTGCATTTAATCAATTAAGTTGAGTTGAATACTTGATTTAACCCAAATTAGACTTTGTTTTCCTATTTTAGTTATTTTAGAGTCAATGTGTGCATTTAATTGATTTTAATTAGAATTTAATTGATTTTCTCAAGATTTTCTTATTTTTATTTTTAGGAAAGGACAAAGAAGAAGGATTGAAATTAAATTGAAGATTGTCAAGTAAATTGCAAGGGCCCGCATGATGGATTTGAATCCAAATCAATTTGGATTTGAATTATTATGATTAAAAGATAATTCAATTAGCATTGAGATAAAAGATTGGATCCAAATCAATTTGGATTTGGATAATAATAGCTTATCACAACAATAAAGGATATGATAAGATTTGACAATTAATTTGGACATATTGATTTGGCAATTAAATACGAAGATTAAAATGCTCAGAACTAGTTATGTTGAAGTTTGTATGAAGGCGGAGCTTGAAATACAAGAAAAATGAGCCAAACAGAGCCTATCACGGCCTGGCCGTGATAGGCATCACGGCCATGATCGAGCAGGGCTGAAAAAGAAAGAAGAACACAAAGTCAGAACCTGTCACGGCCAGGCCATGATGGCCATCACGGCCGTGACAGAACAACCAGTGTCAAGTTCTCCAGGACAGAATCTGTCACGGCCTGACCGTGACAGGCATCACGGTCGTGATGCATAAAATCTGGAATTTTGATTTGCTATTTTGATTTTATTTTGTAATTGCTTTAATCCTAAGTTAACATACACTATAAATAGGGCAATTAGGCTCGAAAATATGCATGACTTAACTGCTACCAATTGGTAAAAATTAGGATTTCTCTTCTTCTCAATTTCTTCTTTTCTCTTAGGATTTTTATGCTTTTGTTATTCAAGGTTGTCATGAATATGACAATGCTTGAGTAGTATTTTTATTTCTAGGAATTGGGGCTATGCCCAAGACTTGTTTTATGTTATGAATTGATGTTTTCCTTTTGTTAAATCCAATTTGCTTTCGATTTAATTCATATTGCATGAATTACTTGTGAATTTGGTGCCCACTTATTTGCATGTCATAGATACTCTAAGGATGAACCTAGCAGTGAACTTAGGTATTGGATCTATAGGGATTGAACTTAGGACTTAAATCACGAGAGTTAGAAGCGGTCCTTTGAGGGTTCAGTGAATTGTCACGAATCTCAATGGGTCCAATTTAAATACAATTACCACGAGAGTAGGGGTTGGTTTAATTGGGTACGGTTCTTGTATCTCGAGAGGGAACATCAACTTATTTAGGATAAATTCACCTTCATAGTATTTTGATAATTAACAAGAGGGGTAGTCAGTTTAGTAGCATGAGTGGTCTTGTTGGTAACCCAATTCCTGGAAATCTCTTTTAATTTGAAAATCCCAAAAATATTTGATTTGATTTTATTGTTTCTTTTGTTTTCTTGAAATCTTTTCACACATATTTCTCAGTCTAAAATAGTTGTTTAATTTGTGAAGTGATACTTGGTTTCCCAATCCCTGAGTTTGCTACTCGATTTCTCACCGTTTTATTATTACTTGCTTCGATCCGGTACCCTTGCCGGAGGCTATCATGCGGCTAATCGCCCTGCCAGCCTCTGGACCTCCTTGATATTCTGTGGGCTTCTCATATCTATGATCGCCTGACATTAATCTGAATTAGCTTCAACCCCTCTGCAAGTCAATTGAAAGCCAAGGAACTTTCCCCCTTGCACCCCAAAGGTGCATTTCTCAGAGTTCAGCCTCATATTGTACTTGCGTATTTCCTCGAACACCTCTTGAAGGTCGGTGATAAGCCTATAGCTTATCTAGTTTTATGGCTAGAAATGTTAAGGTTTTTATGCTAACGGAGCGATTTAACCTCGCTAATTACCCGAATTTGACTTCTTTTGTCCCTAAGCAACAATTTGTATTCTCTTAGAGAATTTTTGGGAATTTCTGGTTAATTTGAGTCAATAAAGCATTAAAATGCTAATTTTGTATTTCAGGTTAAAAGTGAAGCTCGAGGAAGCTAGGAAAATTGAAGAAAACAAGCATAAAGGCAAAAAGGCATATTCGCCTCGCGAGAATGTGCTCGCCTCGCGAGCCTGAGAAGCAGAATAAGGAGGAACAAGCATCATTCAGCCTCGTGACATGAAGGAAGTGCTCGCCTCACAAGCCAGAAGCAGAAGAATGGAAGGTCACTCAGTATGGCCCCGCAAGCATCTGCTCACCTCGCTAGAACCCAATTTTGAACTAGCGCCATATTTAATATTCGCCTCGCGAGCGGGCACGGATTCTGAAAATTATAAATAATTTGTTTAGGTCAGTTTTGATAGGAGATTTGTTTTTGGCTAATCCTAGTTTTCTTGGAGCTGCGTCTCGTTGAGTTTTACATTTTTCTTCTAGTTGATAGGATGAATTCTTGTATTGTTTGCGTTGTTGTTGTGATTATGAGGAACTAATCCCCTATTCTGAGGGAACGATGAAGCCACCTTTGATGGCATAGTGAATTCAAGTAATATTTTCTTATTCCCTTGTCTCTTTTCTTGTTTCTTAATTCTGATTTTGTTTGCGTTAATCATAAAGGCATGTGGTTAACTAGTCTAGTGTGTTGATACTGGCAAGCGATTCATACTTAGGACTTGAATTAAGAACACCGTTTGAATATTACTAGTCATAGAATAGGAAAGCAGTGCAATCGCTATAGGGAATCAAGAACTTAAAGAATCTAATTGTGAGTTGAATATGTCGGCAGATTGACAATTTACAAGTGTAGATATTTCCTTTTGAAAAGCGGCAGTGACATTAGGATAATTGAGGGTTCCTGGTTGACAAAGAATTTGAACATAGGGATAAGAAGATAAACACTTGGGTAACTTGCTTGATAGGGTAGGTGGATTTGGACCTTAGATCCTTAGCCATTAATTAATTCTCGTTGTTATCTGTTAGCGCAATTTAGATAACTGATCTTGTTATCTTTTCTTATTTAAATTTTCTCTCTCTTCTCAACCGCTTGTCATTGACTTAGTGAAAACGCTTGAATTTCTTTAAAGATTTTGTTAAATTGGTCTTCCAATCCTTGTGTTCGACCTTGATATTTACTTACCGTGTTTTTTATATTACTTGCAACGAACCGGTACACTTGCCGGATTCGCAACAAGTTTTTGGCGCCGTTGCCAGGGATTGGCACAACCAATTTTCCTAAATTTTATGAAAATTAAATATTTTGATTAAGCATTTTTTATTTTAATTTTCTGCACTTTTTATCTTTTAAAACTTCTTTGATCCACTTGGTCTTGGCTTGTTTTGTGTATGTGAGGTACCGTTCCATCGGGAGACTTGTTATACGACCCAGAGATTCGACGGACTGAGAAGAGGTTGAGGAAGGAATTAAAAGAGAAAATGAACTTGAAGCAATACAACCCATCAATCTCGAAGGGATGGCAGAAGGAGATCCGCTGGCTTATAAGGCTCTTTATAAGTATGATTGTCCTAACTTGGATGATTGTGCTTCCACTGTTGTCAGGCCGACCATCACGGTAATTCTTTTGAGATCAAGTCATCGGTTCTGAACCAGGTGCAAAGAGATCAGTTTGATGGGAGTGCAAACCAAGATCCTCATAGGCATATTGCACACTTTTTGGAGAATTATGACATGTTGAAGACTCCCGGAGTTTCATATGATGCCTTTCGTTTGCGATTATTCCCTCTCTCTCTTCGGGATAGAGCACGCGATTGGCTAGATTTGAATTTGGATCGAGGTAGCATCACTACTTGGGAACAAATGGCTCAGAAATTGCTCACAACATTCTTTCCTCCTTAGAAAGTAGCACAATTGAAGATAGTCGTTACTTCCTTCAAGCAACAAGAAGATGAATCCTACAAAGAAGGTTGGGAGAGGTACAATGTGCTATTGAGGAGATGTCCTTCTTCCTATTTTGAATTAGTATTAAAGTGCAACACTTCTTTAATGGGTTGAGAGGACGCTACCAGATGAACTGTGATGCCGCAGCTGGCGGCTCTTTCTCTTGTAAATCGGCAGAGGATGCGTGGGCTTTGTTAGAAAAGATGACGAGGAATGAGTATAACCTCAGAATGGGCTCTTCTTCTAGTGCATCTATTCAAAATTATTCCGGAGTTAGTGCAACATCTATATAGGCCATTCTCTGACAGAACGCACTCTTGAAGAGACAGAATGAGGCACTTACTTGCAAGATGAAGGTGAACGCAGTGCGAGAAGGTCTACCTCCGGGTTGTGACTTTTGTCAAGGTGATCATGATAGTGCATATTGTCCGGACAACCTTTTTAAGGAGCATGCGGACTCATGTCACAATTTCTATGACACGGTACCACAGCGCAATGACTATCAGAGGAATAGCAGAACAACAACCATCAGGGGCAGAATTGGAATATCAGGAGAGATCATTTTGGTTTCTCTTGGAGCAACACTAGTGATGGTTTGGTCGGGCAACAACAACAACATCAAAGGCAGAATTATGGGATTCACCAACACAACACCCAACAAGCTCTCTCTCAACCCACCCAATTGCAAATCACAGATGGTGGGAAGCAACCATGGGAATTGGCTATCGAAAAGACTAGTGCGACCTTTGTGAAATTAGCTAGTCATACTAGCACGACCATTGAGAAGCTGACAGTGCACATTGATACTTTCATTGATAAGCTTGCAAATCACACAGGATCGACAATCCATCAATTGGAAATACAAGTAGCTCAGCTAGCAAAACAGATGAATGAGCGTCTTCCAAGAACTTTTTCGGGTAGCACAGAGAATAATCCCAAGGCCCAATGCAATGCCATATCCACTAGAAGTGGTAAAGTGTTGGAACCAAAGGGGAATCCTTTGAAGACTAATGAAGATCAAATCCCAGAGGTGCCACATGAGGAAGCATAGCAAAGTATGGAAGAAGAAGTGGTTAGTGAGAAGGTGCCAGAGCAAGGTGGGAAATTGAAATTAGTGGATGAAGAATTCCGAAGAAAGAAGTGGGCTGAACCCCAAGATCTCCCTCCTTACATGAAGGTACCTTATCCAGAAAGATTGAAAAAGCCCTTGCAAGATCAAAAACAGTTCTCAAGGTTTCTTGATATTTCCCGCAAGCTTCAAATCAACATTCCTTTTAAGTAAGCCTTGGAACAAATGCCATTCTATGCCAAATTCATGAAGGAGCTTCTCTCCAAGAAGTGGAAAATTGTTGATGATGAAACGGTTGCTTTGATCGAGGAGTGTAGTGCAATCCTTCAACGCAAGTTGCCTCCAAAGTTGAAGGATCCGGGTTCATTTAGTATTCCATGCGCTATTGAGGAGATGACAATTGGGAAAGCGTTGTGTGATCTAGGGGTGAACATTAACTTAATGCTCCTATCCATGATGAGAAGGCTTGGGATTAAAGACGTCAATGGCCCAATGATGTCACTCCAACTTGCGGACCAGTCAATTAAAGACCCTTATGGGGTGGTTGAAGATTTACTAGTGAAGGTGGGTAAGTTTATTTTTCCGACAGATTTTGTGGTACTGGACATAGATGAAGACGCCAATATTCCTCTCATATTTGGTAGACCATTCTTGGCTACCGGAAGGGCGTTCATTGAAGTGCAACTAGGAAAGCTCACACTTCGGGTGCAAGATGAGAAAGAGGAGTTTGAGGTCTTTGAAGCTGTGAAGCATCTGGTGGAAAAAGCTAATTGCTATAGTGCGGATGTGATGGAACCTCTTGTCAAATCAACTCCTACTCATGAAGCAATTGGTTCAACACTAGATAAGGTGTTAGTAAAATACCACATTCTTGAGGATAGCATGGAAAAGGATGAGCCAGATCACTTGGGGCATAAATACAAGTTGTCTAGATCTATTATGGGTGACCCAATAAAATTGGAGAAGAACCAACAGAAGCAACATGATTCACTCATTAAGGGAGCCGGTGTAAAAAGGGTGATAAATCCAATTAAGCTCAATGAAATCTGCTTGAGAGCTTATGAGGAAGATCAAGGTAAAAAGGGGCAACCTGAGGTGGTGACTCATGATTCATTCATCCGTGCGAAGAAGTTATTTCCAGACAAATTGAAGTCGTATTGGCGTGTGAAAGTTAAGAAGAAAACAACTCAATCCAGTGGTGCCTTTAATAAAGATTGTCAGGACTCCAACAACACAGTTGATGCTAATGGCCAAGGGTTGAAAATCTTTGTGGAAGAAGGAATTGGAGGCTATTATGATGAGTTCGCAGTAACTTAGCCCTTTGAGGGCTATGACCGTTAGGCTCGGGACGTTAAACAAGCGCTACTTGGGAGGCAACCCAAGCTTTATATCCTTTGTTGCATTTAAAAAGTGTCATTAAAATACAAAGTGTCTGCATGTAGGCTCCTTAATTTAGATAAATTGCATTAGGAAGCATTTAGGATTTAGATTGCATGAAATCAGGGGCAGATTATGGTCTTTGGCTCGCAGAGGTTCGCCCTGCGAGACAAAGACCCCAATTCTGGGAAGTCTCTGTCTCGCCCCGCGACATAAAAGGACCTATATCTGAGGTCCTCTGCTGTGCCCCGCGAGGCACTTCTCCCCTCGTGAATGGAGTTGAAAAAAAAGTAATAATAATAATATTTAAAAAAAATTGATAACTGGTTTAGTTGCCTCGATTCGTCTGGCTTGCTAATCCTGGGGACCAGGATCCTCATCAAGGGGGGCGAGTCTGAGGTAAAGATTTGATGATTTTCAGGTGGGATGAAACTCAAAATGAGGAGGCCACAAATACTAGTGAGCCGGAGGGAAGGAATAGAATCAAAAGCGGAGGAAAAAGAGAAGGAGTCCCCTCGGGGTCATTGAGCTAACATTTCTTAAACTCATCTCCTCTCTTTTCATTTTATTTATTTTCTTCCACTTCTCTCCCCTCCCCGTATGTTGAATCTATTAGTTTGCATGTGAATAATTGGTCAATAAGAAAAACCATAGTGTCATCGAGTCTAGTTGGTAAGTTTGTGGATTTAATTTGAATGCAACATGGTTGAATGCATGAGTTTTTGTGAAAACTACTTTGATGAACCCCCCTCGATATTTTGAAAGTTAAATCCTCATGTAAAAAATTAAAAATAAGAACTTAGAGGATTTTGTTATGGTTGCGTGATTTATGATAAGTTTGGGGTGAAAAGGTGCACACTCTAGGGATTGTATCTCGGTTAAACAAATTGCAAAAATGATCGGGTGAGGAATTTGAGCCTCCAACATGTTCTTAAATTTGTGTGAATCACTTTTAAGTCGCACTTTTCCGGATTTACTTGAATCTTTGCATGGTTTGCATGACTTCACGTTGCATCATATGATCTAGGCAATGTTCTTTGAATTAGCTACTTGACCATAAATGAACCAACCTTGATGCATGATCCCTAGTTAGCCACATTGAGACTTAAAGTCTATTGCTCTTAATAACCTTACAATACAAGTCATAAATCCGAAAAAACCATGTTAACCCAATCCTTAGGATTTAGGAGAGCATGGAAACTTAGCAATGTAAGTGTTGTTTGGAAACTAAGTGTGGGGTGGCTACAAGGGTTTATTATGTTGTTATTGGTTGATAAAAAGAAAACGCAAAAAGGGTGAAGCAAAAGGCAAAAGTGAAAAAAAACAATATAGAAATGCCAAAAAGGGCAAAGTAAAAAGGGTGACAAGGGAAATAGGTTGTAGCCACCCAAAGCGTTAAAAAGAAAAATGGAAAAAGGAATTAGAGTGAAAATAAAATTGTAAAAAGTTTCATGCTCTTTTAATTCCTAGGGACTTAGCCTAATACCTTTACATATCCTACTTTTAGCCAGGCCTCATTACAACCCTTACAAGACCTTTTGATGTTGCAAGCATGTTGTTGTGGGAACCTTGTTAGATGAAAATCAAATTCATGGAAAGTGCTCTTGAATTGTGAAATTGAGTGAAAATGGATAGCCTAGACAATTTGAGCGAATGAATGAATTACTAAATACCCTTTGTGAGGAAGGCAATTGTTTGAAATTGGTGATCTCCCTTTTGTGTGTATGTTGGATCCCTAGCTTAGAGTAAAGATTGCTTTGATGATGAATTTCTCTCTTTTGATCAAAAGTAGATGCACGTGGGGATGACCATAATGAATAATCGGGGGGGAGGGTGGGATATCAAGTTGAAAAGGAAATTGTAAATAAATGCATGAAGTTCGGTTAAATTTGATTGAATCCACGAATCTTACCTTGTCTTGAGTCTTTTTTTATTTTTAGATTGATTGGGGACAAGTAAAGATTAAGTTTGGGGTATTTTGATAAGCCTCTAGCTTATCTAGTTTTATGGCTAGAAAGATTAAGGTTTTTATGATAACTGAGCGATTTAACCTCGCTAATTACCCGAATTTGACTTCTTTTGTCCCTAAGCAACAATTTTCAGTCTCTTAGAGAATTTTTAGGAATTTTTGGTTAATTTGAGTCAATAAAGCATTAAAATGCAAATTTTGTATTTCAGGTTAAAGTGAAGCTCGAGGAAGCTAGGAAAATTGAAGAAAACAAGCATAAAGGCAAAAAGGCATATTCGCCTCACGAGAAGGTGCTCGCCTCGCGAGCCTGAGAATCATAATAAGGAGGAACATGCATCATTCAGCCTCGCTACGCTGAGGAAGTGCTCGCCTCACGAGCCAGAAGCAGTAGAATGGAAGGTCACTCAGTCTAGCCCCGCGAGCATCTGTTCACCTCGCGAGAACCCAATTTTGAATTGACGCCATATTTAATATTCGCCTCGCGAGCGGGCGTAGATTCTGAAAATTATAAATAGCTTGTTTAGGTCAGTTTTGAGAGGAGAGTTGTTTTTGTCTAATCCTAGTTTCCTTGGAGCTGCGTCTCGCTGAGTTTTACACTTTGCTTCTAGTTGATAAGATGAATTCTTGTATTGTTTACGTTGTTATTGTGATTATGAAGAACTAATCCCCTATTCTGAGGGAATGATGAAGCCACATTTGACGGCATAGTGAATTCAAGTAACATTTTTTTATTCCCTTGTCTCTTTCCTTGTTTCTTAATTCTGATTTTGTTTGCGTTAATCATAAAGGCCTGTGGTTAACTAGTCTAGCGTGTTGATACTGGCAAGCGATTCATACTTAGAACTTGAATTAAGAACATCGTTTGAATATTACTAGGCATAGAATAGGAAAGCGGTGCAATCGCTATAGGGAACCAAGAACTTAAAGAATCTAATTGTGAGTTGAATATATCGGCAGATTGACAATTTGGAAGCGTAGATATTTCCTTTTGAAAAGCGACAGTGACATTAGGATAATTGAGGGTTTCTGGTTGACAAAGAATTTGAACATAGGGATAAGAAGATAAACACTCGAGTAACTTGCTTGATAGAGTAGGTGGATTCGTGACCTTAGAGCCTTAGCCATTAATAAATTCTCGTTGTCATCTCTTAGCGCAATTTAGATAATTGATCTTGTTATCTTTTCTTATTTAAATTTTCTCTCTCTTCTCAACCATTTGTCATTGACATAGTCAAAACGCTTCAATTTATTTAAAGATTTTCTTAAATTGGTCTTCCAATCCTTGTGTTCGACCTCAGTATTTACTTACCATATTTTTTTATTCCTTACAACGAAACGGTACACTTGCCGGATTTGCAACAGTCGGCCGGATGATTCACCGGGTCGTCTGATTTAACCACAATGTCATCTACATACACCTTTACATTCCTTCTGATTTGTTTGGTAAACATCTTATCCATGAGCCGCTGGTATGTTGCTCCCGCATTTTTCAACCCAAAGGGCATAACATTATAACAGTAGTTAGCTCTCTCAATCATGAATGTTGTCTTCTCTTCGTTAGCTGGGTCCATCTTGATCTGGTTGTACCCGGAGTAAGAATCCATCAAGCTAAGTAGTCTATATCCCGATGCCCCATCTACCAACCGATCTATACTAGGCAGAGGATATTAATCCTTAGGGCATGCCTTGTTTAAGTCGGTATTGTCGGTGCACATACACCATTTTTCGTTTGCCTTTTTAACAAGTACAACGTTTTCCAGCCATGTGGTGTATTTGATTTCTCTGATGAACCCAGCATCAAGTAGCTTAGTTGTTTCTTCTTCAACTACCCTTCTTCTTTCTTCTCCCAACCTTCTTCTAGGCAACAGGCTTAGCCTCCGGATATACGGATAGCTTATGGCTAAGAAGCTTAGGATCTATTCCCGGCATGTCTGAGACTTTCCAAGCAAAGAGATCTACATTTTTCCTAAGCACGGAGAGTATTTCTTCCCACGGCTTGGGATCTAGCTGTACGCCAAGTTTGACTTACTAATTTGGCTGATCTCCAACCTGGAATCTTTGAGACTCCTCAACCGGTTCTGGTCTTGTGTCTCTCATCTCTTCTCTCGGGTCCAGCTCTACCAAACTTACTGAACTATCTTTAACATTCCTTTCTTTCCTTTCCACTGTTGAGTCCACCTTTGGGATTTCTTCCTTTACCCTGCAGACTCTCAAACTGTCTACATAACATTTCCTGGCTTCTCTAGTCAACTCTAACAGATGCTGCAGGATATTTCATAGTCAGGTGTGGCATGGAGACAATGGCACCAAGATCATTCAAGGCCGACCTTCCTATCAAGAGGTTATAAGAAGTCGTGGCGTTGATGATTAGGTATCGAATCGAGATGGTCCAAGATAAACTTCCAGTTCCAAAGGTAGTCAACAAGTCGACATAACCCCGCGTGTCCACCTGCTCTCCGGAAAAGCCAATCAATTTATTGTTGTAAGGTTGCACTGAACTTTTTGGGATTCCGAGCTTTTGAAAGGTCGGATAATATAGGATATCGACCGAGCTTCCTTGATCTACCAACGTTTTCCGAACCGAGAAATTAGCGATCTCTAATGTTATCACCACTGGGTCATCCTGATTTGGACTTACACCCCTAAAGTCATCATTAGTGAAAATGATGGGTCTCAAAACTTTGGCCAATTTGAAATCCACCGTATTTATAGTTCGTGCCGCGCAGAGCTTGTTGCACCACCTCCTACGAACCCTCCAGCAATGGTATTTATCACCCTTCTCACCTGATCTCCGTCAGTTCTACCATTTGGTTCTTGATTACTCCTATCCCCTCCGTTCCTTGGTCCTCTAGCTCCTCCTCTCCCGTGTGCCAAACCCGGCCTTTCTCTTCCACCTAGGCCTGGCTAGTGATTGAAAGCACGACCCTGGGGGGATATTTGAACAAATCGGCCGAGGTGTCCGGCCTGTATAAGCTCTTCGATCTTGTCTCTCAAAGTGACACACTATTCTGTTGTGTGCCCATAATTCCCGTGGTACCGACAATGTTTAGTTTGGTCAGCCAACTCTGGTGTTCGACCTGGAGGGGGTAACTTCAGTAATTCCATGTGACATATTTCCTCTAAAACCCTTGACCTGTTAGAGATCAGGGGAGTGTAGAGGTCATATTTTGGTCCCCGCGCTAGCCTCTCCCCTCTGCCTCTTCCTTTCTCGGCCATTTGCTTCCCTTTGTCCTTTCCGTCACTCCTCTCGGTTAGACCAGCTCGGGCTTTGATTTGGAAATCGGTGAGCTCCTCCATTTGGATGTACCCGGCTACCTTTTCACGAAATTCATCCATGTCCAACGGTGGCTTTCTGCATATGTGATCAAGGAAAGGTCCCGGTTTCAATGCCACCAGCATGGAATGTAGCGCTACTGCCGGGTTGAGATCTCGGATATTGGTCGAGACGACTGTGAACCAATCCATGAAGCTCCTTAATGATTCATCTTTTACTTGTTTCAGGGTTACCAAGGCCATCGAGGTCATGTAATGGACCCGACTTGTTGCGAATTGAGAGCTGAACCTGGCAACTAAAGCTTCAAAATTGTCAATAGAGACTGGGGGGAGCCGAGTGTACCAATTCAAGGCTGCCCCCTTTAAAGATGTAGGAAATACCTTACACATGATGGAATCATCATCAGTAACTGTGCTTACCTGGGTTACGTAGTCATCTAAGTGACTATCCGGATCTGTAGTTCCATCGTACCTTTCGATGTTCAGAGCCTTCCATCTGAAGGGAAGCGGAGTTCTCATGATCCGACTTATTAATGGACTCCTCCTTATGGCCGCATTGGGAAAAGGAGGGAGAGCGTGTTACGCCTCCCTATCTCGATATACTCGCCCCTCGTGAGCGTATTATTAATCCTGGAATTCAGTAGGAGCAGCTTGAGCATAATAAGCTCGCTCACTTCTTTCTTGGGACGCTTTTGTCGTGAGCTCAGTGTCTCCCTCCGTTTCCATTGTGTTAGTATAGGTCTCCGGATGATAACTGGGCACGTGTTCCTCATCCCTCCTTGATGATGCAGTCCGCTCCATGCTTCGGCTCTGTTCTCTTTGTTGGCTCTGATCTTGTTCATCATGGAGGCGTTGATAATCCCGCCTTATCTCCTCATTCTCCCTCCTCAGTGTATCGATCTCGACTCTCATCTCCTGAATGAATGGATGATTCTCCCAGGCCGGTGGAACTCCCTGGTCCTGATCATCTTCCGACTCCCGATCTCGCCTCCCTCCACCAGCAGTGCTCCTGGTTAAAACCATCTTGTCTGTAACAGGTAGTGTGGCCGAAAGAAATTTACCTCGGCCACACGGTGGACGCTAAATGTTCCGTCCAAAAAACCTCTGGAATGAGATTTTGGAAGAAACCAATCACTCAACTCACTCTCTCTCACAATTTGGGTGTTTTTGATATTAAGCTTGACAGAACCAAAGTTCTAATCCTACGTATCCTGTGTGGAATCAAAGCTTGGACGTAGTTCTTTGAGTGATTACCTGTTTATAGAGTGGAAGGAATCTTTGTTGAAGGGTCGTTGAACATGTTTTACACGTGCCCCTTAATCAACTCCTTGATGTAGGCTCATTATTACGGGTAATATTTGCCAATGATGAGGGGCGTGAGCGGGGGCGCTCCTGGGCTTTCTCTGTCCCAATCACAATCCCTTGATTGTGGGGATTGAGCCATTACCTTATCCTCTCACTGATATCCGTATCTCGACCTTTTGCTCTATTATTGGGCAACTCGGACTCCTTCGGTTCGTAGAGGATTTCTTGACAGGTGAAGGAGTTCATCCGACCTTGGCCCCATTATTATACCGGGATGGCCTCAATATACTCGGCTCTTTATTGGGGTTATTTGGTAATGAGGTCGTACATTTTTATGTCAGTACACTACATCTTCATCTTACCCATACTCATATCGATATATAATATTTATATCGGTGTCCAAATTCAGTTGTACAAAAAAAAACATAAGTGATATGAAAATTAAACTCTTTGTTTAATATGAAAAGACCTTGACAAGATGCCTCAATGGTTGAAAACAAGTCTACTGTTAGTTGTGGGTTAAAAAAGTACTATTGTTTCATTGGTGGGCTGTGTACGAAAGTATTTCTTTTTTATTTTTTAATTAAACACCAAATACTTCTCAAAAAAATAAAATAAATTAACCATGTAAGAAAAGAAAATTAGAAAATATGATACAACTAAAATTTTTTAATATTAATTAACTAGGATGTTAAGCATGGTCAATTAGATAAAATATTATTCCATTAGCCTCTCTTTAAATTTTGTTATTTTTTTTGTGGTCCTGAGCATGAATTGGTGGTGCGACCGCACAGGGCCCATTTTTTAGGGGTACCAATTTTTTTTACTTAGTATATATGTATTAATATATATATATATATATATATATATATATATATATATATTAAAATAAAATTTTATATAGTTACATTTTTTTACTTGAGGGCCCAATTGTTTTTCAAAATTAAGGCCCAAAACTTGACAAGTTTTGTATGTAAGAGTGAGAATAGGTCGACATGTTTACAATTAACATTATATTTTAATTAAATGTACAATATACAATATATAAAAAAAAATATTATCTTGATGGTGAAATTCAGGCTCAAAAATTGACAAGCCTTGAAGCTTATCTAAAACATGGTGATTCTTATGATTTTGATGGTGACATTCTATTTAAAGAATTAAAAGTCATTGGAGAGTTTTAACGATTGATTCAGAATTAAGCTTTATGATATTGAATTTTTTGAAGACATTTAATTGTTCTCCTAATGCATGTATAGCTTATAGAATAATATTAATTATCCCTGTTACAGTTGCATCTACTAAAATAAGTTTTTCAAAATATTTTTTTTTTAAATCTTATTCGCAATCTATAATGTCACAAGATAGATTAATAGGGTATCAACTTCTTTCTTCAACCCTTGTGATTCATTTGCTATCAGTGGAGGATACAGCTGGTGTATGGATGATGTTGCAACATGCTCGGGTTGATAGATATAAGTATAACTATTTTTGCTATAATTCTATTGTAGTTTGCTACTGTAATCTTTTCCTTTACTTCGATCGGTAATATTTTGTTTCACTTGAGGTTGTATTAAAATAATTAATGACTAGTTTTTGCTCATCTTTGTACATTTTTGATAATAATAATATATATATATATATATATATATATATAGGCCCTAAGCATGATTTGGTGGTGCGACCGCACATGACCCCATTTTTTAGGGGCACCAATATATATATATATATATATATATATATATATATATATATATATATATTACTTAGTATATATGTATTAATGTATAAGTTAAAATAAAAAGTTTATATAGTTAAATTATTTTACTTGATGACTCAACTGTCTTTTAAAATTCAGGCTCAAAACTTGACAAGTCTTGTAAGTAAGTTCAACCACTCCCATTCTTCCTTATTCCTTTCTAATTAGAAAGTAGAAACCCTTTGTTTTGCCCCTCCCTCTGCGTGATTGATCGACTGCGTCTCTCATCTGCCGACTGTCGGTGTCCCCTTTGCTTACCTTTTTACAGGTATTTTATACACCATGTCCCTTGAAAACAATTACCTCATGATAGTACCGTGTGGCTAGCACAAAAATAACCAAACCGGAGGGATTCCCATTACAGGAAATCAATATAAAAAAAACCCAATAGTCAAAAAGATTAGCATGAGCACATGCATCATGATCTATAGAATAATATTAATTATCCCTGCTACTGTTGCATCTGCTTAAACAACTTTTTCTAAATTAAAATTGTTAAAATTTTATTTGCGATCTACTATGTTACAAGATAGATTAAATAGTCTTGTTTTGATTTCTGTTGAAAATGATTTTTTAAAGAACTTTGACCGTGAACAAATTATTAACGATTTTACAGCAAAAGATGCAAGGAGGACGATATTCAGAGATTAATAGGGCATCAACTTCTTTCTTCAACCCTTGTGATCCATTTGCTATCAGTTGGGCACCAATTTCTCAGTTCACACTAGAGCACCCAAAATCTCAGGGACAATATATGTGTGTGTGTGTGTGTGTGTGTGTCTATATATAATGTTATAGGTTCGAAGTATCCACTGACTTCGTCGATGATTAATCTCCTCTGGAGAACTTGGCTGGTTAACTTTAGCCGGGTCTCCTCTCACAACCATGTCTTTTCCATCCACAAGGCCCGGACAAGACCTTGCTTAGTTTAGTTCCACTAAAACCAACATAATATTGGTACAATAAGATATATTTAAGGTGAATTATAGGGTATACAACCAAAAATAAGTGCACTGGTGCACACGTAACTAAACATTGTTAGATTTAATGATAATATATTCAACGACTGAGATTGATGGGTTCCATTCAGGTCAAAATCTCCTAAGAGCAATGTTGTGAAAATTGCTATCTGACCCTCTTTCTATTCAACTTGCAATCTGACCCTCTTTCTTCCTTCTCGTTACAATCGCTGCAATAGAAAGCTTTAATGGTTCGAGTTATCGACGCCGCAGCTTTGGACTTAACGGTGTCGAGCATGCAATTATTGATTTCCTTGGAGGAGGCTTGGAGGATCTCAATTCCATCGTCGTTGACGAAGGCGCAGTCATCGACGGCGGCGAAAGCCTCGTCCTCAATCTGGCGAGCGGCAGAGGTGTCGTCGAAGGACAATGTGTCAAAGCGCTTAGAAATGACGGAGAGCCGGCTATCGATCAAGCGGTTAATGACGGCGTCACGAGTGCGTTGCGTGGGAGGCCATATATTAGAGGAGATGCCGCTGACCTTGGATGCGACAGTGGAAGGGTTGAGTTGCGGCAGAGCTTCCTTTGGTGGCGGTGGTTGAGTGGTGTCTTGGTCAGTTGTAACCCGCAGCGGTGAGCCTTAGACGTCAAGAGCAGACCAAGGACTTTTGTGCAATATTTTGGATTTATTATATTTTATTAATTCTACATAAAAGTACCATTTGGCAAATTTCCAAAAGTTATTGTAACATGCTACAGCAAGTAAAAGAAATGTTGCACCGGTGTACTTAATTTTAGTTGTGCATCCTAAAATTTGCCTATATTTAAACCTAATTTATTTTTGAACTTAATTTTGAAACAGCATAAAAAAGCTTTGCGCTACACAACTTATTTAAAATGTCCTCGAGTTTTTTCTTTCCAAAAAATAAATAAAAAATAATGATAAATGAACATACTTTTGATGTCCAACATTGTATATTGTTTATTATTTTTTCTCTTTCATCACATGTATTTAGCATTTGAAAATAATCCACCACCATATAATGTCTATACTTGATGTCTCAAAAATATGTTCATTTATCATTACTCAAAAAAAAAATCCTTGAGTTTTTTCCTTCTTCAAACTCACGACTCACCTTTAACAATGTTGCTCCAAAAGTAACGTATACTATGAATGCAGTTCGATCACGATGGTACTCGAACCCACGATCTCCCGCTCCGGAGGCGAGCGCCTTATCCATTAGGCCACGCGATCCATTCAATATAGTCAGCAAGATTTTAATAATGAAATCTTTACATCACAACGGAGTACTGTGTTTAAGTTAATAATTATAACCCTGAACTAATCTTTTCTTCTTAATAAGTTAATTAATGGTCTTGCTTTGGTTAAAAAATTTACAAAAGTAAGGTTTGTACCGAAAAACTTTCTCCGAAAAATATCGTTTGTAAATGAAATTATGAATTCGAATAAGTTAGCGTTATCATTCTAATGAGTTCGAATATAGTAAAATAATTCTGGTTAGAAAGTGAAACGTTTTTATTATTATATTTTATTATTTTTATTAATATTTTTAATTTTTATAGTAAATAATGATATCTCCCTTAATAAATGAATAGTCATCTAATTATATTTATCTTTATAGAATTAGTGTATGCTATAAATTGTATATACAAATAAATATTAATGATAAAATTGAGGGGGAGAAACCAGAATATAGAAGAATTTCCTTTACTAATAATATAGATGCTAACTCATGAGAAAGCCAATTAGGTAATAAGAAATGGGCTTCAGTGAAATTATTATACGATAGGCTACCTGGTGGTAATTTAAAAGTGTACGTAAGAAAACTTAGGGCTCATTCAGGATATGATAGGGACGGAAGGGATAAGAGAGTAGGATAAAAGTACGATATGGTATGAGCATGATAAATTGTTATCATATTCGACGTTTGGTGTGTCCACCGGATAACCAACTGGATAGTATTGTAATTGTAAAATAAATTTTAAAAATTTCATTTTTGCTCTGAATGTTTTCATATTTTATTAGATTTTAATTTTTTATAATTTTTATTTTTTAATATTATATAAAAAACAAAACCGCCCTTTTGATAAAATTACATATAATATTTTATTTTAAAATATTATTTAACTTAAATTAATTTTTTTATAATTTTAAATATTCATTTTTAGTTTTTACTTTACATATAGTTAAATTATTAGAATATTTATTTATTTATTTTTTCAGTTTTTAAAATAATATAAAGTAACAAAATTAGCCTTGTGACAAAATAAAAATAATTTTTAAAATTAATTATTAATATTTTTATAATTTTATGTTTTATTATACTTTTTGGTAACCATATTATATTTTATTATACTTTAACTATTTTATATATAAAATATTTTTATACTTTATTATACTTTAAATCACCTGCTTATCCTATCGTTCTAACCCAACTCCCCCCTCGGGATAGAATTTTAACTAGTTGAACATGATAAGATAGGTGGCATGATTGATTTATCCTATCCTGCTAGCTGATCACCAAACAATAGTTTCAGACAGGATATAGGGTGCGTTTGGATAAACAACTTAATTAAGAGCTTATCACATAAGACCTTATCGTATGAGAGCTTATGTCATAAGCGCTTAAAGAAAGAAAAAAGAAAGAAAAGGACATGAGAGGATTCGAATAGTGAAAAACACGAAGAGGGTGTTTAGTGCATAAGCTCTTATGATAATTCCATAAGCTTCTCCCAGTGACTTGTGAAAATAAGTCAAAAACTCCTTATAGGATGGCATAAGTTATTTTTATAAGCTCTGCCAAACACACTGCATAAGAGCTTATGTCATCAGAAAAGTCAAAAGGAGCTTAAATAATCTCTTCCAAACGCCACCATAATAGTCTATCCTATCCTGACCATACTGTTTGGTTAAGTATATCACACTAAGCTAGCTTCAATAGAATACCTTTACTTCGAAACAAATATATATCTCCAACAATCAAACTCTTCCTCCATTTGGAAATTTTGTTGGTATATACAAAACAATAACTTCAATATCTCTATTAAAGACATGTGAAAGTCCATAATTTCCTTGTCGCAATGCATTTAATTTTATTCATATTTAAATTAATTAACAGAACTGGTCCACATTACCTACAATGCCAGGAAAAATAATAAGCAATTTTGAACTTGATAGTTGAGGAGACTTTACAATAACAAAGATTACTGAAAAGTGAAAACGTTTGTGGGGACAGACTCACTATTTCTAACAAAGATTTCTCTCACTCAAGGATTTAAGACCCAAAAAAAGAACGAATCAAATGTTTTAAAATTAGTTTATGCATGTGTGTCAAATAAAAAAAATAAAAAAAAAATCTTACTATAGTCACGGTTTTGAATCATGAATCACAAATGCAAGATAAGGTCGATTGTTATAGGTCCGACCCTTACCTGAATTCTATTCATAGCCCGAACTTTATAACATTAAGTTGCATTTTTTTACTATATTATCATTATATATATATTTTATGTAAAAAAAAATCATTATATATTTACATGATTGCTGCTAAAGCAGGCTTAGACGCTACATGCAAAATCAGCAAAAATGCCATGATATATGTAGGGAAAATATAAGAATGAAAATGAGAAAGATTGGGTAGACAGTGAGCAAATCAAGTGATGGGAAAATAAGAGAGAAAAGAGAGAGAAAAGGAAAATGCACATTATCCGTAACTGCCTCCAACTTCCCCATAATAATCTCAACCCACAAACAAGCACGAGGCAGTGAGGGATAAAATCAGTTTATGTAGTTTTCATAGCTGTTCTTGTCAATCAATTAGTCTTCCCACAGTCTCTATCTTCTCCCTCAAATTCTCAAACAACATTATATCCTCAGCTTCTTCTTGCACACACTATCTCTCTCTCAGGTCTCTCTCTCTTTCTCTAAGATTTTCTAGCTATATACATGTCTGTTTAAAAACTAATTAAAGATTCTCGTGTCTTCTGCATGCATGCATGTTAACTAAAGTTTCATATCTCTTATCATTTTCTTCTTTTTACGCACTAAACCATATATATTCGCATTTGCAATTAATGCATGGTTTGTACTTTCTACTATAATATGTAACTTCTTTTCTTATTGCAGCAGGTTTTACTTTTACTACCATGGCACTGAGCACTTACTTCAACTTGGACTTACATCAAACTCCCAACTCAGAAATGAGCACAATATTCCATGAAGGAACACCACAAGTACTAGTTGCACCACAACACCACCACCTCCCTTATCATCATCATCATCAAGATGAAAGCTTCTTCCAACCAAACACCCTCTTTGATTCATATTTTGACCCAACAACTACTTTTCTTTACCCAGAAATCTACCATCAACTCCTTCCTTATGACCCTATCATCTCACTCTCAGATATTTTCCCTACTACTGAAGATCATCATTGCAACCTCCTTCCATGCCCAAAACGCCAAAAGTGCTTCCATGAAGAACACCAGAACTACTCTTCAATCAATATCTTTGATGATGGGTTTGTGCCAAATCCCATGCCAGCAGAGGAACTAGTGCTGCCACTACCAGAACTACTACACTTCTCTGATCCAATGCCAGAGTTTCAAGTTCCACAGGATGGGGGGTTTTGGGGCATATGGTGATGATCATCACCAGTATGAGAAGAAAACTAAGGGGAAAATAACCATATCAGCGCAGAGCGTAGCGGCACGAGAAAGGAGGAGGAAGATAACTGAGAAAACACAAGAGCTTGGGAAGTTGGTTCCTGGTGGTTGTAGGATGAACACAGCTGAGATGCTACATGCAGCTGGCAAGTATGTTCAGTACTTGCAGGCCCAAGTTCAGATGTTTCAACTTATGAACACACTCCAGGTAATTAATATATAATCTATGATGTGTGATGTTTATAATCTATGCTTCAACTTATGAATACATGCTTCAACAAGTGATGTTTATGATCTAGTTTTCATAGTTGTTATTGTCTTAATATATAATCTCAACTTAATTCATGAGTTTTAGGATCATTAATGTGCAACTTCACTATAATAAATTAGTGCTTTTCTTATTTTCTTGTGTACAATTATCATGAATTCAGTTTAGAGTAAAGACCAATTTTGATCCCTAAATTTTTTCGCGTGTTCTAATTTGGTTCCTAAAAAAATAAAAAAAATGACAATTTGACCCCAAATTTATTAGGGGAGGCTCTGTAATTAAATTTAGGGATCAAATTTTTTTTTTTTTTCAAGGGCTAAACCGAACTATTAAAAAAATTTGAGGTAACACAATCGGCATTTACTCTTCAGTTTCATTACCAAAAGTTTACTATTGAATTGTCCATTTGCTCTTAAGTTGAAAGTCAGACTAGCTAGCTGTCTACTTTGCACGTGCATTTAAGATTGATATGCAAGAAAGAATAAATTAAAGTATCCACAGCTATATTGTTACCATAAAATACGAAAAGTGAAGTTGATATTGCAGTGAATATAGTTTTGGTACAAAATATAGTTACTTAATTATATGTAATTTGTGACTCAATGTTTTATCATATTTTCTGTTTTTCTGCTAATATGTTGTTGTTTGTACTTTGTACCTTTCTTGGGGGTAGAATGTTCCTCCCTTCCGCATAAAAAAAAAGAAAAAGAAAAAGAAAAAAAAGAATGTTCCTCCCTTTTTTAATTACTATTAATAATTAATATATCATAACAGTAATTTTTTTATGCTAATATCATAACAGTATTTAATATGAGTTGTTTGGAAAGTTCAGAATATGCATCTGTGTGTTTGTTTGTGGGGGAAAAAAGAGAGAAGTGAGGGGAGAGAGATTTGAGGAAACAGTTAAATAGGGTGTGAAGGCATGGTCAACATTAGAGAACAGTCTTACGAGAGATTAGGAGCTATTTATGTAACTGCTATGATGGAATTTTCCATGTGCCTTTTTCATAAGTTAGGAAGTTAATTAGACTATTCCTTTTTTTTTTTTTTGGAATATTAATAAACATTAGATGCTTTCTAGTTTCTCATTTTTTACTGCAAACAAATCTAGTCACCCTATGTCATACAACCTTATCTTAAAATTAAGTTGGCAACTGGCATATACATTAAATCAATGCTTTGTATTATTCCTTCTATATTTTTGTTCTTATGCTTAAATCCGCATCTTATATCATGCAACTTGTTGCAGGAAGATAAGGCAGCACCCCAAGATATGCATGCCCTGCTTGTCTCTCACTGTTTTCAAGAGATGATGTACTCACAGGAGAAGTGCTTTGTTCCAAAAGACTTCGTTACCACTTTGGTAAATCATGACAATCTTCAATCCAGACCTTCCATCCTTAAAGATCTTAAACAGTTGATTGGGACTGACATCGAAGAGAAAGCAAAGCAAGAATAATTCTACCTTGTGCTTAAACTGTTCATGATCTGTGGTTGTTTGCTTACATTTTTATTCTTTTTTTTTTTTTATGTATTCTGTAAATATTGCGCTCTTGTTGGACTAAGTATTCAATCGATGGTTCTTAATTTTTGCATCAAACCGTTTTTCTTGATGTTCATATAATCATTTGGATGTTCATTCAATGTTTAGCAGGTAATCCCACCAAAGTAAACTGAAATTCCCTTATACACTTTTTTACCTTCACTACTAAAAATAGAGCAGAAATAAATAAATAAACACCAGGGGAAATAATATAATATACGGGAATGTTTTATGTCAGTTGATCATATGTTTGACGTTAAAAATGAGGCGATGACAGTTTTGTAAATATTAAATCACTATTTACGTCAGTTGTTTAATGAACTGACGTTAAAAGTGATTTGCAAGAATTATTAACACTTTTAACGTCAGTTGTTTATACAACTGACGTTAAAAGTATGATTTTTACTCCAGTTAAATAAATAACTGACGTAAATAATCCTATATTCCTCTCATACCTATCTTTCTTTCGTTGTCATCTCCATGTTGTCACTCTTAACGCAGATCACTCCATATATAGTGCAGTTTATTTCTAATCTTTTTTTTAAACAAATTTATTTTTAATCTTAATTAATTAGCTTGAATTAGTAATAAATTCTTGTGCAAATTAAAATAAATAAACACTTAACATAAAACAAGTTATATGTATAATCAAATCGTATCTCATTGAAGCGATTCATAAGTTACAATCATACATGATTAAAAGATAAAAAAATTCTGCAATATAGCCCTAAAGTATAAAAAAGTTTCTGCTTCAACGTCATTTTCTTCTCAGTCCTGTGTCCTCAGAAACTCCAATGGATGCATCTCCTCCTCACTTGAATTCCTTGATGCTCCATCTGCTTTATCCACAGTCACTTGCTGCCAAAGCAGAGTGAAGGGGATCGATGAAGGGGATGAAATAAAGTGAGGGAATCACATTACGTGATTCACCCAACCTTACCATCCATGTTACGTGATTTACTCAACCTCAGAAGTTTTTTGACCATTAAGACAGAGACCTTTAAGTCTAGGTATAGGAAGAAATAACAAAAGTCTCAAATATGATAGACCCATATAAGTGTGAAGGAATAGAAAACGCACGAAATATAGAGGAAAAGAAGAGGGGGTGTATTACAGACTGATACAGAAGAATGATACTTTATATAGAGAAGAGAGACTACCTGATTTTCTTCAAAGTACTGATCTATAAACTTAATGCTCATTAAGAGGATTAAGTTACAAGGTGCATGGATAAGTAGCACAGCAGCCAAAGGAATGAATGTTGTTGTAGAAACTTATACACTTTTAACGTCAGTTATTGTAACACCCTGTATTTCACTGTTTTAAATAACAGTAGTACTTATAAATATGTTTATAAATTTATTTGAGTTTTAGAAAATTATTTCAAATAAACGGAGTTTACTACTCAATCCTACTTGAATGTAGGAAGCTACGATTAAAATTTAGGTTGGAAAGTCAGGTGAAACCCGGCCCGCGAATTCCATTGACAGTATAATTACACTGCTCAAAAGACCTAATTTTAATTCATGAACGAAAGACTTGGTTTTTATTTTATTTCCTACAATTCTGTATTTTTAGAATTATTTCAGAAAAAATAAAATAATTTACGTTTTTTGGGCGAAACACGTAATCGGGTAGACGACGGAGAGGATTTTGGAGTTTCTAAGAGCCGATAGAGGGTTTATCCTAGGATTTTGAGATGATTCAAGGGGATGAATCATATTTTTAAGTCTAGAAGGTTCTACAGGGTTAAAGTGAAAATTTAGAAATTTTACGCTTAAGTCCCTAAACTTTCCGTTAATTACCCTTTTATCCCTAAGTTAGTTTCTAGGTTTTCTAAGTGAGTTGGGCCAGAATCTTGTTCCAAATCCCTTATTGGACCATGGCCATGAAGCCCAAAATCCTAGTTCATGGATTAATTCCATAAAGCCCAAAATCCTAGTTCATGGATTAATTCCATAAAGCCCATTTGGAAACTATACAAGTTTCCTATGTCATGCTTAAGTTTAAATCTTTAAGTGGGCCCCACAAAAATGAATTCAAGCACAAATTGAGTAGGCCCATGCGCATGCCCATGAGGGAGAAGGGGCTGCCCTCATAATTTTTAGATGAGCCAAGAATTTTCTAGAATGTTCAACAATCTTCTACTTTATTCTACAACATTCTCTAATGTTATCAAATCTTCTTCAACATTCTAGGGTTTTCCTAAAATATCTATGACAAAATCAGCCCAAAATAGTCAAGATAAGATCATATAAAATGTTCCAAATAGTCATCATGACAATTTATTGACAATTTGCAAACTAGTCCTTACACTTTTGGAATCTTTGCAAAATGGTCCTTAGGAATTATTTGCATTTCAATCCTTTACACAAGACAACTCATCCTACTAGATCCTTCTAAAAGTGGCGCCACCCATCTCTATAAATACCTTCTCTCACTTTTCACTTAGTTTCTATTGCCTTTGTATTGAAAAACCCTAAAGTTCATAAGTCCTTTAGTGTTAGATTTGTGAAGCAAGTTCTTGGATTTCCTTTGTCATTGACCTTCAAGAGGTAAATCCTAATCTTCTTCCTTAATCATGCCTATGTTCTTTAGCAAGTTTCTTGATTCAAAGTTTGTTTCATATGTGTTCATCATTTTCAATTTTCTAAGTCTTAAACTTTGAAAAATCATAATAAATTCTAGAAAAATCTTATGATGATGAAACTACTTTCTATCTTCTTGATATCATGCATATTATCTAAATCTAAGAGCATGATGTAATCAAAAATTTCTTTCCTAAAAACCTAGCCTTGGCCGAATCTATCAAAGTAGGTTTGGTAGAGTTTTGTTCATGTGTTGTCATGTATGATCATGTATTCTATATGGCATGTATGTCTACACACTCTAATCCATGTTAGTTTCTTAAAAGGAAAATCTTTACTCAAAAATCTCTATGTTGGCCGAACCCTATATGGGTGAGATTTGATGAGTTTTTGTTCATAGTTTTCATTAATGATCTTGTTAATCAAGCTATTAGTATGTATGCTTAATAAATCCAAGTTGGTTTATTAAACTAAGAACCCTAACCCAATGAACATGTTGAGGTCGAATCCTTGTATAAAAGAGTTAAGAAGTTTTGAGTTTCAACTTTAGTTGTTTAGTCACTAATCCATGATTTAGGTTAATCAAGAATCGTAAATCCATGACTTAATCATGATTAGGAATTGTAGTCACCCAAAACCCTAGAAGTCGTGACCTTGTAGTAGGATTTTGGATGTTTTTAGTTTCTTGATTTATTTTATTGTTGATTTGATTGAAGGTGGTTGTGTTAACTCGTGGCGGGATAACGAGGATCGTCGTGTACGTGTTTCCGGTGATAACTCAGGTGGGAGAAAGAACCATTCCATCGTCGGAACCGATAAGTAGCATATAATTTATAATAATGGTGTAGGGCGACCTAAACCCTATTAGTGGTCGAGTAATTGACAATACCAAAATCGTATTGGAAACTTTTCCGTAATACCAATGACGATTCGGGGATTATAGGTTTATCGACATTAAGTTGATTTTAAGTATTTGAGGATGTTTTATTTTATGTTATCAAATTTACTGTGATACGCTGGTTGAGGTATTCCATCTGCATGTGACGTATTATTGTTTCGGTGTTTTGATAATTATTATAGTGAGGATGTTTGCTGTCTGTCACGGCCGTGATGGTTGTCATGGCCAGGCCGTGACAGGTTCTGTTTTGTAGAATTCTTGCCTTTGTTGTCAGTCACGGCCGTGATGGCTAGCATGGCCAGGCCGTGACAAAGTCTGACTTTGTTAATTATTTGGTTGTGATAAATTGCCTTATATGATATTGAGATGTTGGAATATTTTGTTGATTAATGTGTTGTGCATGATCTGCCTGGGTTTAATACTATGCTTAGATGATTTTAAGGAAAGATATATATTGCTCGGAGGTATTTTGTTTGGGTGAGAGTTTTGAATGTGAATTAGAAGTGCCTTGCTATTATTTTATAGAAGTGATGTGATATAGAATGTAAGTGGAGGTTGTGAGGAAAAGCTTGAGGTACTAGGTTGTTATTGATAAAAGTAAGTGAGGATCATGTGTTGCATTGTTGTTCATAACCGTGTATTTGAGATACACGAGGTCCGAAGTTCTCGTGGACCGTTCCAAATTAGAAGTTAAGTTGTGCAACTATAGTGTCATTGCTATGCATGAGCACCCTTGACAGAGTGAGAGAGAGAATCAGGGTGTGCACCGACGGTACTGTGCATCTATAGTGTCATTGCTTTGCATGAGCATTCTTACCATGAATGAGAATGTGCACCGACGTTGGGAACGTGTCGCATGGACGACTGACTGACATTCCTAACGAGGGATGTGTGACAGGATTAGTAGTGGCCACGTCAGCATAAAGGTTTAGTTGCATGAGTTGGAGGGTAGAGGATGATGTTATAAAATATGGATGATTGTAGATTGTGAGTGATGCATGTTTGTGACTATTATTGTATTATATGCTATGAATCTTTTCCACTTATGATGATAGAACTGTTTCCTATCTCCCTATTTATGTATTTTTGTGTATGTCTACTTTGTTATGTTAGAAGACCATATGGACGACTATGTTACTGAGGAGATGGATGGAACCCCATACGAGACGGAGATTGTTGAAGAGTTGAACGACGTTCCGTATGAAGTTGACACTGAAGAACAACCTACTGGTCCTAATAATGTAGCGTAATGAGTTTAGGGCCAGTGAGTCACATAAGATGTTTTGTTTTCCGTAGTTATAAGCAAGTTGTATAAATAAGTACCTGTGTGGGATCCTACTGAGAGGATACCCTATACAATGTTGTGTAAAATAAAGGATACTTATGTGTGTATTTATGTAATATAGTTTGGTGTGTTTTATATTTGTAGAAGTTATATGATTATTAATTAAGTTTTAAATTTTTACGTATTTTCAACGATAAACGCGCGATTAAGTAAATGAATGATAAGGTTTTTAATGTAATAATACAATGGGGGCACAACGGGGTGTCTCAGTTATCTTCAACAACTGGCGTTAAAAGTGTTTTTAAAATAAAAAATATTTATTTTTAACGTCAGTTGTTTGTAACAACTGACGTTAAAAGTCAATTATGTAACGTCAGTTGTCTTAAACAAACTGACGTTAAATGTTTTTTTAAAGATGGTTTTTAATTATAACGTTTACACCCGCTCGCCTTCTTCACTTCGCTCTGTACGTCTCTGTTCTTCTCTTTTCATCACGCTCACTCTCACTCTCACTCTCACTCTGCCCTAATCGCGAGCTCCTCTCCACCGCAACCACCGCGAGGGCTTCTTCGCCACCACCGTGAGGTACACTCTTAACCCTAACTCTGTCTTTCCCGCTCAATATTCTTTGCAATAACTTGACATCTCTCTTTCCCCTTCCCGCGCACTAACTCTCCTTGTCCCTCTACTCTCAGTAACCACATCGAACGTTGGCCACCACTCGAGCTCCCCTCCCCACCACCACGTGAGCACCTATTTCTGGTGAGTCTTTAGGGCACATTTTTTTATTTTTGGTTTTGAGTGTATGTTGAAACTGTAGTCTTTGTAGTTGAAACTTGAAACTGTGAGTTGTTTGGAATGTCTCTATTTCTGGTCGTGGGTTTTGTGTTTTCTCTTGTTTTTCTTCTGCTATCATGACCTAATTCAAAATGGGAAGAAATTTAGAGTTCCTTGTAGCATGTGACATCAACAATATATTGCTCATTGGAATTCTATTTTGTTAATTTATCTTCATCTGCTTATTCCTTTTCTGTCTTAAGATACCTGAAAATGGTGTAAATTTGAAATAATTTTTAAACGCCTTGGACATATGTTTTGTATATCTACAGAACCTATCTAGTTATGGATCGTAGTTGGATGGTTTGTAAGCGCACTAGTGCTGAGTATTTGAAGGGGGTGGGAGAATTTATAGAATTTACTCAAAGGAATGTTCATAATAGTAATGGAATGTTCTATTGTCCTTGTGTCAAGTGTTTGAATACGAGGAAATGTACGGTGAAAGATATACGTACTCATTTGATTTGTGAAGGGATTTGCTTGAGTTATACAAGATGGATATGGCATGGTGATGTGTTAAGTAGTACGGCAAGTGTCTCCCAAAGTGAGGACGTTGACGTAGATATGGAGGATGATCGAGTAGAGGACATGATCCGTGATATTGGACAAGAATCTTTTCATCGAGATCATGTGTATGATAGGTTGTGCGGTGATGCGGATAAGCCTTTATATCCAGGGTGTACTACTCATACACGGTTGTCGGTGGTGCTAAAATTGGTTTGTGTGAAGGCGAGAAATGGTTGGACCGATAAAAGCTTCACGGAATTGCTTGAAGTGTTGAAAGACTTGCTTCTGGAGGACAACACATTGCCTGACCGTAACTATGAGGCCAAGAAGGTATTGTGTCCGATGGGTATGGAATATAAGAAGATACACGCATGCCCCAATGATTGCATATTGTACATCGGTGTTCATGAAGACAATCACGATTTCCCCAAATATGGGTTATCACGATACAAAGTGTAGGGTGGTGATGATGATGATGATCTTGATGATGTGAGAAAAAAGGGTCCTCCTGCGAAGGTGTTGTCGTATCTTCCAATAATTCCAAGGTTCAAGCGATTGTTTATCAATGCGAAAGATGCGAAGAATCTTAGATGGCATAATGATGAGAGGAAACGTGATGGAAAGGTTCGTCATCCTGCTGATTCTATGCAATGGAAGAATATGGATACTATGTTTCCGGATTTTGCCGATGAGCCAAGAAACCTAAGGCTTGGACTTGCTACGGATGGAATGAATCCTTATGGTAATATGAGTAGTATTCATAGTTCATGACCTGTTTTGTTGATAATTTACAACCTGCCCCCTTGGTTGTGCATGAAGCACAAATACATGATGTTGTCTATGATGATTTCGGGCCCAAAGCAACCGGGAAATGACTTGGATGTTTATCTAAGTCCCTTGATTGAAGACTTGAAAACGCTGTGGGTGGAAGGTGTTGATGTAGTTGATGGGTATTCTCATGAGACTTTCAAGCTTCGTGCCATGTTATTTTGCACCATCAACGACTTTCCAAAGATATCTGGTAACAAAGATGCAGTGTCAAGGAGCATAAAGCATGCCCTATATGTGAAGAAGGCACATGCTACACTCAGTTGCATCATGAAAAGAAGACGGCTTACCTTGGGCATCGAAGATTTCTTAGACGTGATCACCCATATCGTAAGATGAAAAAAGCTTTTAATGGATGCCAAGAGACAGAAGAAGCTCTGGCGGCCTTAATTGGAGAGCATGTTTGTCAGAGGGTAAAGGGCATCGAAGTTATATTCGGCAAGTCCAAAAAGAAAGGTAAAGCTGCTGAGAAAAACATATGGAAGAAGAGGTCGATATTCTTTGATCTTCCATACTGGCGCAAGCTTGATGTCAGACACTACATTGATGTGATGCATGTGGAGAAAAATGTGTGTGATAGTGTGATCGGGACGCTTCTCAACATTCAGGGCAAGACAAAGGATGGTGTGAATGCTCGTCTCGACCTCGTTGTTATGGGTATACGAGAGCAGTTAGCTCCAGTTGTTGAGTATGGTAAGCGGACTTATTTGCCGCCAACATGTCATACTTTGTCAAAAAAAGAGAGACAAAGTTTCTGCGGGTGTCTTCAGGGCATCAAAGTTCCACATGGTTACTCTTCAAATATAAAGAGGCTTGTCTCTAATGATCTTAAATTAGTTGGCTTAAAGTCTCATGATTGTCACATCTTGATGCAACAACTTCTGATCGTTGCTATTCGTGGTATTGCTCCAAAAAATGTGAGACAAACCATTACTCGGTTGTGTTCATTCTTCAATTCTATATGTAGCAAAGTCGTTGACCCCCGTATGTTGGATGACTTGGAAGTTGAGGCTGCTACAATCTTGTGCCAATTGGAGATGTATTTTCATCCTTCCTTTTTCGACATAATGGTTCTCTTAATTGTTCATTTGGTGAGGGAGATTAGATTATGTGGGCCGATTTTTCTGAGATGGATGTACCCAGTTGAGTGCTACATGAAGATCTTGAAAGGGTACGTGAAGAATCCTTATCGTCCGGAAGCATCTATTATTCAAAGGTATGTTGCAGAAGAAGCTATTGAGTTTTGTTCGGACTGCCTTCATAACACGGATCCTATAGGGGTTCCGAAGCCTCGGCATGATGAGATAAGATGTCAAGGTAAGGGCACACATGGCTTAAGAATTAATAGCAAGGGTCGGGAGGAAGTGCTTCAAGCACATTTGTATGTATTGAACAACATCAATTCTGTTCAACCTTTCTTACTTGAACATAAAAGAAAAGTCAATCAAGAAAACCCTCGAATGAGCGAAAGGTGGTTGTTGAACAAGCATAACAAGACTTTCTTACCATGGTTCAAGGAAGAAATGCTTAAGGATGGTAGTACTGCTTCTGATGACGTAAGATGGCTAGCACATGGGCCTAGCTTCAACGTCATATGTTGGAGCGGATACGACATCAATAACTTTTCCTATTATACAAAGGAACAAGATAACAAGAGTATCATGCAAAATAGTGGGGTTATGATCGTGGCCGAAGCAATGCACTTCTCTAGTGCAAAGGACACAAAACCCGTTAAAGCACCGACACCTTACTTTGGATAGATTGAATATATTTGGGTGCTCGATTACACTAAGCTTACGGTGCCTGTTTTTAAATGTAAGTGGGTTGATAGTAACGGTGGTGTACAAACCAACGAATTGGGGTTCACATTGGTAGACCTCAACAAGTTAGGTCATATAAATGAGCCTTTCATAATGGCTTCCCAAGCAAAACAAGTGTTCTACATCACTGATCCTTCTAACAAAAGGTTGTCCGTGGTTCTCCAAGGAAAAAACATGTATAATGGTAGTGATGAAAATCAAGATTCAAATCTTCATATTCCTGAGACTCCTTCTTTTTCAACAAACATGCCTACTATAATCGAGGAGACACAGGTGGACGATATACATGCCACTCGTGATGATCATCACGAAGGGATATTGATATAGGTAGTTTAAACTTCGTATACATTTATTTTTAGACACATATATATATATATATATATATATATATATATAAATATATATATATATATATATATATATAAACACACACACACACACTTAGATTGGTAGTTTTGTTTTTAGACATTAGAGACTAAAATTTATATATATATACTTGTAGATAGTTATGTTTTTCCTATACATGGGTTTTGGTTTTAAGTCCCCATATTGTTCCTTTGTATATTTCTTTTCTTTTTGTTAATATTGAAATTTAAGGGTAGTGTTTGCAATTCTGTAATGTGTGTGATATTCTGTGTTGCTGGGATAGTTACTGAATGTAGGGATAGCTGAGGGGAGTGATATTTTAAAACTGAATTTTAAAAAAAATCTATTAACGTCAGTTGTATCAAATAACTGAAGTTAATAGTATTTTATAAAATATACAGTACACTATTAACGTCAACTGTATTAGAAAACCGACGTTAAAAATAAAACCTTTAACGTCAGTTCTTTAACACAACTGACGTTAGTTTGAACAACATTAACGTCGGTTGTGTTAAAGAACTGATGTAACATCCCTGGCTGCTTTATGGATTGACGACTGTCCCCACAAACCAACATGGGTCTTTTCAGCGTGCTTTGTCCTCACTCACACGCTTCCCGGGAAAACTTCCCAGGAGGTCACCCATCCCAGAATTGCTCCAAGTCAAGCACGCTTAACTGGGGAGTTCTTAAGTGATGGGCTACCGAAAAGAAGATGCATCTTGTTAGTATAGGTAGTACAAATTAATTCATATAAGCCTTCCTCAACTGTATAGTCCCATACCTACACAGTCTCAGGATCCCTCTCATTCGGGTATGTAATCGGTTCATTCATGTGTCCCTGCGCCTAGAAGCCTGCCAAGAGCCGCTCCTTGTCCATGCCTTCTTGCACCGGCGACCACTCTCCGCCCTCGTCGGCACCCGGGTGTTACATGCTCACCAGCTTCCGCTTGGTTCATCCCCGAACCACACCGTACTGGGAGAGGTGCCGCTCTGATACCATTTGTAACATCCCTGGCTGCTTTATGGATTGACGACTGTCCCAACAAACCAACATAGGTATTTTCAGCGTGCTTTGTCCTCACTCACACACTTCCCGGGAAAACTTCCCAGGAGGTCACCCATCCCAGAATTGCTCCAAGTCAAGCACGCTTAACTGGGGAGTTCTTAAGTGATGGGCTACCGAAAAGAAGATGCATCTTGTTAGTATAGGTAGTACAAATCAATTCATATAAGCCTTCCTCAACTGTATAGTCCCATACCTACACAGTCTCAGGATCCCTCTCATTCGGGTGTGTAATCGGTTCATTCATGTGTCCCTCCGCCTAGAAGCCTGCCAAGAGTCGCTCCTTGTCCGTGCCTTCTTGCACCGGCGACCACTCTCCGCCCTCGTCGACACCCGGGTGTTACAACTGACGTTAAAATATTAACTATTAACGTCAGCTGTATTTACGTCAGCAATATTCTGACGTATAAAATCAATTTTAACTGACGTAAAAAGCATTTATTGCACTAGTGAAATCCTTACTAATTAACTGATATTAAGACTACATTAATTTTTGCCAAATTATAATGATATATTTATAAGCTTAAATAAATTGTAGGACCTATTTCACACACAACACAATTGAATAAAGTCTTATGTTTAACTAAGAGCACCCACGATAACCCAAATGTGGTTCTTATCTATCATATGGTGGCCCAAAGATGCCACTTGGGATATAAGAACACAACTTCATTTTTCCTTCAATGAAAGAACCCATTTTGGGTTCTTAAATGAGTCATACATATGACCCACTTATTATTTATACTACTATTTGTTTTTGTTTTTATTTCAAATTAAAATTTTAATTCATATTTTATTGTTAAGAACCAGTTCTTGTAAAAGAATGGTTCTCCAACTTGACTGCCACGATGGAGCACTTCAATGATGTGAAAAATAAGAACAAGTTCTTAAGAATAAGAACCCCTTGAAAACCATCCATAGGAGATGGTCTAAGTTTTCAAATAGGCATTTATAGTATTTTTTTCTTCCTCAAGTAGGCATTTATAATATATTTAAAAATATATATATAAATAGGAACTCCATTAATTTTTTTTAAAACTATAAAAATTTTACCATAAATCTTTAAATACCATTCAAATATTGAGAACTGTATATATCACTATAAATTAACTTCCCGCAAAGTGAAAATTATCTTAGACAATTACTTATTTTTTCAAATAAATGTTAAATCTTATGTCTCAATTTTGTAACGATATATATCTCAATTAGAAAACATTAAACATATTAATATATGTTGATATTTTAAATACTTGTCGAAAAAAAAATGTTGATATTTTAAATACCGTGAAGTAACAGTGTTTATTCTGAGTTCTGTATTTCAAGAGGAAGGAAAATGGTTTTTCTGACCTGCATACTTTGAATTAAAAAAAATTAAAAAGTGAAATTATACATGCAATATACTACTTCAAACCTCCTATAGAGAAATACTTTTTAAGTTCCACCAGATTGATAACTTTAGGATGAAAAATTACATTATGTAGGTAAAAAAAAAAAAACCAAGAAAATTCTTCTTACAAACACATATTAACCGCTGTTTTTAAGGGTGAAAAAGACAAATTAGTGCTTTGAAGTTTTTTCTTTTTGGCTTAATTGTATTTTTGATCCTCAAAGTATCACGATTGTGCGATTTTGGTCCATCGGGTTTTAATTAATGCAACAATTGGGTCCCTAAGTATTGCGATTGTGAAATTTTAGTCCCCCATGTATTACAATTGTGCAATTTTGGTCCCCAAATATCATAATTATGCAATTTTAAATGTCAATGGCCTACGTGGCATAGGTGAGACTGATTTGGCACTTATTGAGATCGGCTTGACAACTTACATGACATTCCTATATAGCATTATTGATACCTCGCATATTTTAATTGACACATAGGAATGTCATGTAAGCTATCAAGCTGGTCTCACTAAGTGCAAAATCAGTCTCACATGTGTCACGTAGGCTAATGACATTTAAAATTGCAATAATTGTGATATCTGGGGACAAAAATTGGACAATCGTAATACTTGAGGGACCCAATTGACGTAATTGGAACCTGAATGACTAAAATTGCACAATTGCGATATTTGAGGGTTATGTTATGGTTTGTATATAAGCACATGATGCTACAAGTATGATTTTTTGCCTTCTTAACTCTTACGTCATAGTGATTCAATGAACTAATTTAAAATTGAAATGTGCAGCATCCAATGGTCAAATTTCACCATTTTACTGTTATAACAGCTAACAATAATAAGTATTATTAAAATATTTGGTATTTTATTATTTTAAAGGTTACTGTCGAATATAATTCTAATATCATTTTTCATGGGTAAGTATAAATTGAAGTAATAATTTTTTTAACAAATTAACGTAAATTAAAAATTAAATAAGAGGATCAGAGATGACTAAATAAAATTTTACTAGAAATTAATACATATGTTCAGGAAAAAAAATATTTTGAACAACCATAACACGATAGAAGCAAAAATTACAAATACTAAAATAAAAAATCTCATAAAAAATAAAATAAATTTTATATAAAAACAATATTAAAAATTGTTATATGACTGACGATTTATTAGTGTGATATTATGTTTAAAAAATAAATTGATTGAATAATAATATAAATTAAAAAATTAACGCATAATTTTGACAAAAAACATTCTAATTAAAAAATGCACAGTTTCGACAATATATATATATATATATATATATATAAAAGGTTAAATTCTATAAGTAATATTTTTGGCTTTTATATTTAAGAAAAAAATTACACAAATCGAAGATGGTTACAAATCACATCAAATTTAACCAGTTTAATTCAAAATTTCATGATAAACATAAACGGAACCGACATCGATAAAAAAACCCGAGGTATGACTGATGACTTAAGAGGAAAATATTATGGGCTTTTTGACCAAATTGAGTTCCTTTTAGAAACTATTTACCGGTTTAGGGTTATTCTGAAACTATTTACCAATGGGGGATCGTTTTGGACACGTGGCATATTTTATTTTTTTATCAATCTGACAGGTCAAAGGCGCCACTGCAGATGGCGCCTACCCTTTTAAAAAAAAAAAAGACAAAAGGGAGGCGCCACTGCAAATGGCGCCTTCCCCTGGAGTGTCGCCTCCTGCAGTGTACCACGTGGCACTGCAGGGGGCGTCCCCCCAGCCCCAACCAAAAATTGGACGCCTGCAATTTTAAAGGAACAACGCTACAATTTTAAAGTAACAACACTACAAAAAAAATTATACTATAAGTATAGGGAGTAACGATGACATTAATGATAAAATATCTATTTAAAACAACAAGAGACAATAAAAAAATTCCGTAATAATGAGTAACAAATAATATCACAGTAGGCATAAAAAATAATAGCAATAACAATTTACACCAATAAATATTCATCAATTATTACATTAGTAAAAAAAAAAATTTACCTTATAAGAATTAAAAGAAAGTCACCTGCAATTTTAAAGGAACAAGGCGACAAAAAAAATTATACTATAAGTATAGGGAGTAACGATGACATTAATGATAAAGTATCTTTTTAAAACAACAAGTGACAATAAAAAAATCCCATAAGAACAAGTAGCAAATAATATTACAAGAGTTATAAAAAAATAATAGCAATAACAATTTACACCAATAAATATTCATCAATTATTACAGTAGTAAAAAAAATTTTACCTTGTAAGAATTAAAAGAAAGTTACCTGCAATTTAGAAGGAACGCTGCTACAAAAAAAATTATACTATAAGTATAGAGAGTAACGATGACATTAATATAATTAATTATCTATCATTAATTATCTTTAACTATACTTGTTATTTTTTAAAATATAGTTTTGTTAATCATTGTCTTGGGGTAATAGTTAAGAAAATAAAAAAGGAATTTTTTTTATTGGAAAGCAAGGTTGAATTAATATAATTAAAAAATTGAATAATAATCCATTTAACCGCATATCGTATACATGTAAGAATATAGAAAACTTAAAACTAAGATATATTTTACTATATATATTTTAAAATATATAATATCAATATTTTTTTTTTATTGCCTCTTGTTGTTTTAAATAGATACTTTATCATTAATGTCATCGTTACTCCCTATACTTATAGTATAAATTTTTTTGTCGTATTGTTCCTTTAAAATTGAAGATGAATTTCTTTTAATTCTTATAAGGTAAATTTTTTTTACTACTGTAATAATTGATGAATATTTATTGGTGTAAATTGTTATTGCTATTATTTTTTTATGCTTACTGTGATATTATTTGCTACTCATTATTACGGGATTTTTTTTATTGCCTCTTATTGTTTTATATAGATACTTTATCATTAATGTTATCGTTACTCCCTATACTTATAGTATAATTTTTTTTGTAGCGTTGTTCCTTTAAAATTGCAGGCGTCCAATTTTTGGTTGGGGCTGGGGGGGACGCCCCCTGCAGTGCCACGTGGTACACTGCAGTGGAAGGCGCCATTTGCAGTGGCGCCTCCCTTTTGTCTTTTTTTTTTAAAAAAAAAAGGGTAGGCGCCATCTGCAGTGGCGTCTTTGACCTGTCAGATTGAAAAAAAAAATGTCACGTGTCCAAAACGACCCCCCATTGATAAATAGTTTCAGAATAACCCTAAACTGGTAAATAATTTCTAAAAGGAACCCAGTTTGGTTAAAAAGTCTAATATTATGTTTAAAAAGTTAAATTGATTGAATAATAATATAAATTAAACACATAAACCAAAGTTTTGACAAAAAAATTCCAATGAGAAAATGCATTTGAATTCAACAACATTTCATATATATCAAGGTTAAATCCTATAAGTTATATTTTGGCATTTTTAATATATAATTGTTTTTTGGTGTAAACAAGTCCATGACGGTCACGGACCACACCAGACTTAACTAGCTTAATTCAGGAGTTCATGTAAAACATGAACTTTGTCCTTTCACAATTTAAGTTACTCTTGAATTATTACATTTAGTGGTAGTTTCGCATTATATTTTGTTCTAATTAGTCCTTTTTTTTTCTTTTTAAGGGGCTTCAACAAGCAACTTTAAATTTTATTTTATATATCACTACAAAAAAAAGGTTATTTAGCGACCGAAAATAGTGACCGAATTTGTTGGTTGCTGTTTGCGACCGAAATGGCGACCGATTGTAGGATCTAAATCAAACACTGATTAGAGTTGATATTGCGATCGAAATAGAGCATAGCAGAGTTATCGGTCTCTATTTTGGTCGCAAAATAAAGGAAAATAAAATTAAAAAATTTATGACCTTTTAGCGACCGAAATGGTGACCGAGTTAAATGCAACGGTTAAATTTATTTATCGTTGCGACCGATATTAAATCGGTCGCTAAATGGCGCGTAAAAATTAAAATAGAGCGTGTTAGCGACCGAATTTTAAATCGGTCGCTAAATTTATGAATTCAAATTTCAAATTAACCCATTTAGCGACCGATTTAGCGTGCTAAAATGAAATTAATCTAGAGCCATTCTGCTACCGATTTCTGCGACCTAACTTGATTAATTTGTGTGGCGACGGAGTAGCGACCGAAATGTTCGGTCGCTAAACTTAAAATCCCTAAAACATGAGCCCCTTACCCTTTCTTCCCCATTTCTCTCATTTCTTCTTTGTTCTTCTCTCTCGCGCCTCCCTGGTCCTCCCTGCCGCCACGCAACACAAAGCTCCAACCACCAACACCAACACCGCCACCACCAACATCTCCACCACCCACATTCTCTCTCTGTAACCCTGTTCTCTATCTTTTTCTCCCTTCCTCTTTTTCTTTTCACTGATTTCCCCCTTTGTCTCTCCAGTGCACCACCACCAACACCGCCACCACTACGCGGCCTCCGGTGACACCGCCACCACCACCGGTCCAAGTCAGTGGTGAAGAAACCCATTCTTAGGTAACCCTCCGTTCTTCCTTCTCCTATCTTCTCTGTTTTAATGTATATATATATAAATTGATGTCTTTTCTGTTCTGATGGCACATGATGGATGGGAAAAAATATGATGAGAAAAAGTGATTGAATTTTTGTGAATAAACCTGTGTTCTCGATTTTTGCATATAATCCAAACATTTAGGATCTTATATAACTCAAAACAATAGAGCAGATGCTTCTCATTGGCAACAATAGGCAAATATTTTGAATAAAATTTTATCTTCACATTTATGATTTAGTTTACTAATTCATTAATACTTAGTGTATGTATGTTTAATACATCCAAACATGATAGATGAATCTACTAGCAGATCCTTATGATATTGCATTGTCTAATTATCCCTTTTTGATAATCATATGATGGTTATTATCCACAATGGTGTTTCATCCTGCTACTTTTTAAGTCTCTTTTATGACTTGGACTTTTGGGATTTGTTGAAGTGAGTTTCCCTTTCAAGTGAAATAATTAAAGTGTATTGTTCTTTGACTGTTGTCTTTCTTTTGTAGTTGCTGAAATTCTGTAGTGATATCTTGTTTGTAGTTTGTAGAGTGTGTTAGCGACCGAATACTCAGTGTAATGTATTATGTGAATTATCGTGTTGTTTGGTAGTGGAGAGCTGAGCTCAATAGGATGTGATCTTGTCTGATTGTATGCTGATAATTTAATGTTTATGCTTGTGTTTGTCAATATGTGTTGTTTGTTAGTGGAGAGCGGAGCTCAATAGGACGTGATCCTGTCCGAAAGGCGGGATGCTAGTTGTGTGCTGATAATTTAGAAATTATGCAGGTGTTTGACAATTAACTGCTACTTGTTAGTGGAGAGCGGAGCTCAATAGGATGTTTGTCAGGCACATGATGTGCCGTCATCATTCAAACATTATTCACATTAGAAAGCAGCTCTGTACACAATATTATGAAAGCAACTCTGGTTTTCTACTCATTTGTTTCACTAGGAAATGGAGCTTTCCAAAAATAGTTGTTGATGACCATCCTTACTAGGTTATCTAGGCATTTCCAGTAGGAAAAGTCCTCTCTATGACCATCCTTCAAAACGACGTAAAAGCATCTGCTTTCTTGAAAAGTACTATGTTTGCTAATCTGTAAAGTTGCATGTGAAGTTGCATTTCTTTGTTCTATTTTAACATGCTAGTATGCTACATGGATCTTTCCATCTTTTCTTATTATCACTTGATGAATTTTAGACATATGACTTGTTTTTTCCTTATCGTTTTATCAGAAAATGGATCCGACTAAATGTTTTGAGACAGCCATCCATATAGACCAGGCATGATGATCTCATCAACTTAAGAATAACGATCGGATTCACGTAATGATGGTTAAGGCATAAACTAATCATTACTAAATTGTTCTTGTGTATTTGCAGGATTTTATTTCAATCCCGCGATCATTCTACCGTCGTTGGGGACAAGAAATACCGCGTGTTGTGACTATTGAAGACAAAAGCGGAAATCTGTTCAATGGGAATATAGTAATCCATGAGGATCACCCATATTTTGCAACAGATACAAATGGTATCAGGGAGTTGTATTTGTTGTCCACTGGTGCATTGACAAAGTTTAACTACCTTGGGGGTTCTCGCTTCTACATGTTCATCTCTTTGGAATATAGATGAGTTTTGATATTTTGATTATGACTTATTGACTGTGGTGTGTTTTTATGTTTTGATTGTTAATTAGTACATTATTAAACTTTTTTTTATAAACAATTATTAAACTTACGTTAATTAATGTATATGTTTTCTTGATCATATTGACTGTGGTGTTTTGGATCGTTAGTATATCATATTTACGTTTTCTATTTATTCAAAAAAAATATTGGTGTATTTTGTTTATATCAGAAATTAAAAATCAATGGGGTAATAGTTGAAAAACAAAATTTGGTCGGTAGGATTAAGTTACAGGAAAATTTTTATAAAAAAAAAATTCAAAATTTGCGACCGAAATAGCGACCGAATATCGGTCACCAAATTCGGTTATCTGAGCATGCGACCAACTATACGGCGATCGAAATATATAATTTTGTGACCGAAATATCGGTCGCAAATTTGAGACCGAAATACAAATTTCGTCGCTAAACATTTAGCCACCAGGGTTTCTGCTGCATACCCTTTAATTCTTGGCCGCTACACAAGATAAAGAACCGAATTATCATGTTTAGCAACCGAAATCTTCGGTCGCTAAATATGTTTTTTTTGTTGTAGTGTATGTGTTAAATGTTTTTAAACCAAACTAATTAATTTCATACATATGACTAAACTTATTTCAATATTTCTCACTTTAATTATAACTCATACATAAAGTTATTATTCAGTTAATTATTCAAATATTTATTTAAAATTTAAAAATATAAAATATAAACAAATTCTAAATATTTAAAAGTGCAAAACACAAAATACCCATTCAATTATTTTTAATATAAAAAGTTGAACAAATTTTAATTTTAACTTTCAAAATTTTAAAATAACAAAACGATAATTGTAATCTGAATTCTCTTTCAATGCCTTATTTGTTACTCACACTCTCTAGGTTTTGAGCGCCGCAGCAAGCGAAAGAGAAAAGAAAAGAAGGGCAGGGGCAGGGGTGGTTTTTGGGTCATTTTTTGGCCTGAAATCACCCTTCTATATCATTTTTCTTTCATTTTTCTCTAAATAAGTGGGTTTTCCACATAGATATGATTTTTCATTCGTGTTTTTTTCGTGTTTTCGTCGTCTGCGTGCAGCGGTGTTTTGTTCGTCGTCTTGATGCGGCGTTGTTTGGTTTCCCGTCTTAATGCGGTGTTCGTTTGGTTTATATTGTCAAATCTGTTTCCATTCATCACAGATTTGATCAAGACTTGAGCGTCAACGTTACAGATCCGGAGGCATGACTATTCCGGTGATTTTGAATTTGTCACTTTTGTAGGTATTTTGATTTTGTCGTCTTACGCTATTAATCTGGGTGCTGTGAGTTTATTCGCAGATTCATCTTTTTGGATTTTCAGCGATGTTGGATTTATATTGCTTTTGATATATTTTACCAATTTGAATGAATAAATATTTTTTTTAGACAATTTTTTTTAGATAACTATTTAAATAAAATAATGTAAAGATGTTGGTGCAACACGGGTACATCATCTAGTGTTAAGATTAAAAATTCCACGTACTGATAGTGAAGTTACGATTTGGTTCCTGCTAATAGCCACGCGTGGTCATGCTGTACTAGTAATAACCACAAATCATTAGGGGCATTTTCGTATCTTGGTTGGTGTTTTTCTCATCTGTCCAAAATAAAATAGAAGAAAAATATTTTCGGCACAGAGATAGATGGAAAGAGGTGAGAGAAATTTTTAGAGAGAGAAAGAGAAAGAGAAAGTGCCGTCGTTTTCCAGGAAAAAAGAGAAGGGTTGATGCAGAAGCAGATTCGGACTCGGACTCGGACTCTGAAACAAATACGTAATGGGCGAAAGTGAAGAAACCTAAAATGGGTTCTTTCGGTTTCCCCCTGAAACCTCTGTTTCCGGTTCAAAATTCGTTTTTTTTCTCTCCCCCTTCTTCTTCAACCATGGCATTAGCTTCTAGGTTCAGCAATGACAAAGACAAGGTTTTCCCTTTTTCATCAGGTACCTAGATTCATTTTCATGTTCTATTAACTGTTCTTGCTATGCTTGTGATTCTGTTTCCATTGTTTAAAAAAAAAAAAAGGGTTTTTGCTTCAGTGTGAAGCTCAACTACTATTATTCATCCATACCTATGTTTTGTTTTGATAGTAAAAGGTTAGAGGAAGAACCCTACGTTGATGATAATCTTGTGCTGGTTATGTGTCTGTCTGGTTTGTTACCATCATCCTAATATGTGATTTAATAATCAAATCAATACATAAACATCAGATAGGTTAAATTGATTGCAGAGCGTAGAAGTTTCCTTATTTGTAGTTGCAGGATTGTGTGTCATTTATTTCAGAACTTACTTAGAAATTTGTCAGTTATAATATAAACTTGCATATGACATGATGCATGGTCATACAAGTCATGGTTAAATGTAAAAATGCTATCATATATTTTTTCTATCCTCATCCAGAAGATTTAGCATCTCCAGTCTTGCACAGATGTCTTAATACTGATTTATGAGTATCTTATTAGTGGGAGATGAATTATGAGATGTTATACTTATACTCCAGCTTTATTATGCCCACACTCCAGTGACATAATAGGATAGCCCTCTAGCTGTGGATTGGCAGCTTGAGTTGTCTTCCAAATAGCATTATTCTACTGCTCAAATTCATCATTCAGTTTCAAAATTTGAAGTTGTTTGTGATGCTTCGCTTACTATGCTTTATAAATTACATTAATACAACAAAATATATTGTTACTTAGCAAAATGTCCAGGCTACTGATATTGAGCCTAACATTTATAGTTTACTGCAGGTGTAAAATAAATTTGTTTCCATCTGTAGTAACATTCTTTTTGCATTTTAATTTGTTGCTCAAACTTCTTGCATTGATTCCACTCTGTTCATAAGGCAATTGTTCTGTATACCGTTAAGTTGCATTACCAGGGGAAATTACTTGGTCTTCCCTTGAGAGTTTTAAGATTTCAGATGCTTCATATTGCATACGGTGTCTAAGACATTAACAAAGTGTAGAACTTATTTTTGTCTCAGTTTATTAACTAGTTCTTTTCTTACAAATAAAAAAAATACAGCGTGATGCAACAATCAATATTCCACTAGCAGCTTCAATGCAGTACCATGGAACCTAGAAACGAGGAATTCCATTATGTATCTCAGTCAGTAATGCAGGACCCTATGAGTAGTAGAAGGCCATCTGACCATAACACATCAGATGTTAAACCGGTACTTAATTATTCAATACAGACCGGTGAGGAATTTGCTCTTGAATTTATGCGGGATAGGGTGAATCTCAGGAACCCTGTATTTTCAAATGTTGGTGATTCCAATTATACAACTGGTTATATGGAACTGAAAGGAGTTTTAGGCACTGGTCAGGCAGGATCTGAAAGTGGGTCAGGCATTTCTATGTTCTCAATGGTTGATAAAGGTCCAACAGAGTTTAATAGACAGAGTACATCATTACATGGAGACAGAAGCAATTATGGGTCGATTCGATCAATGCCAAGAACTTCATTGAATCAGGAGAATAGTCGATTTTTGCATGGATATGACTCTTCTGGAGGTTATGATAGTTCATCAATGATGATTAAGTGTCTTTGTAGCTTTGGTGGTAGAATATTACCACGACCGAGTGATGGAAAGCTAAGGTATGTTGGAGGTCAAACACGTATTCTTCGTATAAGAAAGGACATATCTTGGCAGGAGCTTATGCAAAAAGCATTGATAATTTATAATCAGGTTCATCTTCTAAAGTATCAACTTCCTGGGGAAGATCTGGATGCTTTGGTATCTGTATCATCTGATGAGGATTTGCAGAATATGATGGAGGAATGTAATCATTTAGAAGGTAGAGAATGCCCACAAAAGCTTAGGATGTTTTTGTTCTCAATGAGTGATTTGGAAGATGCTCAGTTTGCTCTCAGCAGCGTAGGTGATGATTCTGAGGTCCAGTATGTTGTTGCTGTTAATGGCATGGACTTGGGATCAAGAAACAACTCAACCCCACTTGGTGTCAGCTTTTCAGCAAATGATATACATGATTCAGACAGGCAAAATATGGAGAGGGAGACTAGTAGAGTTGCTGTAGAATCTATAGGTGTCAGCAGTGCTCCCGTGATTAACAAATTTGACTATTCATTGACTACTCAATCTTCACAACCAGTACTACCAACTTTTTCGAATTCTTATGATACCGATCAACTGTCTTATGGTGACCAAATGATGCAAGCTGGAGGAACTAATCATGAATATTTTTTTCACCATGGCCTTAATCTTTCTCATAATCCTGTGGTTGGAGAGACTCCCATTTCTTTGGCTCCCCATGTGCTGAATAATCGACAAGGGGTTCTGAATGAAGACCATCCTTCTAGTGGATTACAAATACAAAATTCAGAAATATCAACAATGCAGGTGAAAAAGATAGGTGATAGTTCATTTCAACAAGGAAGTGACACCGCTAAAGTTTTATCCTCGGAAACCCCATCCCCAGCTCCCGCACAGCCTTTTGATGGTTACTTGAGAAATATTTGTCCTGAAGCAACAAGTGTAGTTACCATGCCTGAGGGGCAATTGCCTTCAAGAAAGGCTCAGCACCAGGATTATGAAGAGACCACCTCTACATCAAGCAATGCATTTGTTCCTACTTATGTTGATTCTCACTCCAATGCAATTGATTTGAGTTGTCTTCATCCTCCTCCACTTCCTAAAAGAGTTTACTATTCAGAAAGAACTCCCAGGGAGCAAGTAGAGTTGCTGAATCGGTCCTCAAAGTCAGATGACACCCACAGTTCCCAGTTTCATGTTTCAGATTTACTTTCTGATGTCAACCCAGAGGGTTCAGTAACAGAATCTGGTGACAGCTTGCATGATGTTCATCCATCCAATCCAACTGAGGAATTGACTATTGCAGCAAAGCCCTTACCTGCAGATGGCCATACCATTGACAATGGGTTTGTCAAACATCAAAACAAACCATTGCCTGATGCAAACAGTCAGATTAAGTCAAACCTGTCTGAGCACATGGATCTCGAGTTGAAACAGATATTACCAAACAATGAAGGAAGTAAATATGTTGTAAAAGAAAACCATATCAAGCCCGTACTTGATGAAAACAAAGCCAAAGATGGTAAATCAGACATTCCTGCTTTGCATCATGTTTCCTCTGTTAAGCATCATGATGATCCAGCATCCAATCTTCCAGAGATTGATTGGGGTGATACCTCTGGGAATGAATGTGATGATAATTATATGGTGCAAGCACTGCCTGTTTCTTTAACTGGGAACATAACCAGAGATGTATCTCAAGATTTTCCCCCAAATGTTGTTTCTAAACAAGGACAAGGTGACATTCTTATTGATATTGATGATCGGTTTCCCCGTGAAATACTTTCTGATATGTTTTCTAAAGCAATACTTGCAGAATATCCCTCCAGCCTACATCCACTAACCACAGATGGAGTAGGCTTAAGCATAAATATGGAAAATCATGAACCAAAACCATGGTCATATTTTCAAAAGTTGGCACAAGAAGGGCTTGATAATGTGTCTCTTATGGACCAGGATCATCTTGGATTTTCACCTGTGATAGGAAAAGCAGGAAATAATAGAACTCACCATTTTATGCCTCTAACAACTGATGGAATTCCTCTAGACCATGCAGATTCCCACCTCAATTTTGGTGAAGAAAATCAGGACTTACATGCAAGGATTGGTATAGAAACCACTGTTTTGAGGTCCAATTATGATCAATCCCAAGTGAAGGACACTGAAAGTATGCAGTTTGATGCTATTACGGAAAACCTGAGAGCGCAAGACTCAGAGTATGAGGTATGATTTTAATTGTTTGGGTTTCAGTATCTGTATAATTCTGCTTTTCTACTAACAAAAGATCGCATGTTTTAACTTAGGATGGGAAGTTTGAAACAAGAAATAGCAATCTACCTCCTCTTGATCCTTCTTTGGGAGATTTTGATTTCTGCACCGTGCAGGTGAAATGCTCATTCTTGCACGTGCAACATTTCTTCATTGCTATGATTTTTTTCTTCCAAGAAATTTCTTCTGTATTGATAGTTTGATACAGTTGGTGTGCATTTAGTGGATTATAGGAGTACAGTTTGTTCCTGGTTACTTGACTTTTGTAAATGGATTGTTGTCTTATGTATTAACATGTGCTAAACTCAGGTTTGGAAATGACATTTTCTTTGTTCTTAGTTATTTCTTTGATTGTTGAAGTTCATTTGAGTTGACTTCTTCAGCAGTGTTGTGGGATTGAATAAGGTTTTAACTCCTTTTTGGTGCTTGGCCCATGGTCTTTTTAAGAAGGGTTGCATTTCAGATCTGCATATAGATTGGGCTGCCATTGTGCATTGTTTTTCCTGAGTTTTATTTGCTGGTATCTTTATCTTTCTGTAGTCCTCTGGGACATCTTATCCTCCTACTTTTGTGATCCTCTTCTTTCTTAATGAATTTCTTTTTCTATATAAAAAAAGGTTGATTGGATCTGGATCCTTACATTTTAGCTGTGAACATGACAATAATGTTAATCTATTCCACCCATTTGTTTCATTTAAAGCCTATCAATGATTTAGAGGATGCCATAACAACAATTAGCATCTTTGAATGCCCATTTTCTGATTATCTACTAGGTTGTAAAGAATGTCCTTTCTAGTATTCCTTCCAGGCTTAACTTAACACTCCATGGACTCTGGCTTTTTGTTCTCTTATTGAATCAATAGTAGTTGGTTTCATCTTATCATGAAAATGTTTTGAAATTTAATTCTCTAAACAAGATGTAGAAGCACAACCACGAGACTGTTAGGCTTGAAATACTTCATCTTTTGCAATCTGACGCAGGGACCTGAGTTACATAGAAGCAAAAGGGTCATGCATTGCACTCTGTTGATTGCAGCATTATGGCATTTTTAGGTGTGCAAGTCTGACATCTGAGGCTTGTGCATGTTACTCTGGTTGCAGCATTGGACATTTTTCTGCTGTTTGTGTTCACAACATTTTCAAGGGTATTTAGCTCTAAGGTTTCTTTCGTTTTAGGGATGGTTGTGATGCATTGCCAACTGGAAGAGGTTATATGCAATGTATACAGAAGTCTTATCATGCTAGGGTTTGCTACATGGATCCATGATGCCATTCTGCTTTATCATTAACCTAATTATCAGATAACTCATTTAGATCAAGGTTTAGTTTCTCGTAAAGTTTTCTTTGGTCTTCCTCTGCCTCTTTTTGTTGAACTATCTTCCATTTGATCTACTCTCTCAATAGAGCCCTGTCATTCTTTCCCTTACTTGTCCAAACCACTAAGAATTCTTCTCATCTTCTCAACAAGTGCCATCCCAACTTTTGACCGGATAGTTTGTTCTTGATCTTATCTTTTCTTGTATGTCCATTCATCCACCACAACATTCTCTTCTTCACTAGACTATTTTTTTATCTGTTGGTACTTCTCAGTTCAGCATTCATTGCCATAGAGCATTGTTACATTCATTGACATATTTTGTATCCCTTAACATGTAGATCCTCAATATGTTTTTATAGACAAGTATTGCTCTTGGTTGTAGTAGTTTCAGACTTTTCTCATTCTCTCCTGTGATCTTGTGAAGTTTATGCTTATCTGATTATCTAGCTGTTTTATATATCTTTTACAAACATTCAACAGGTCTCATTATGCGTACATTGTCTTGCTCGAATGCTCTCTTGAAATCTTTAGTTCATTTTTTTGTTATGTAATCGGTAGGTCATAAAGAATGAAGATCTTGAAGAGCTTAGGGAGCTAGGTTCTGGTACCTTTGGGACTGTGTATCATGGAAAATGGAGAGGAACAGATGTTGCCATTAAAAGAATAAAGAAGAGCTGTTTCACTGGTCGATCATCTGAGCAAGAGAGGCTGGTAACTTGATATTTAATTTCTAGTAGATAGCATGCACTATTTTCGTTTTCTTTTTCATTTAAATAAATGAAATAGAACGTTTCTTTATGTTATTATTAGAAATTTCTGTAAAGATAAGGATAGATTTTGATGCAAGTAAGATGATATTTACTTCTTTTCTTAGACTATAGAGTTCTGGCGGGAAGCAGACATTCTTTCCAAGCTTCATCATCCAAATGTGGTTGCATTTTATGGTGTGGTCCAGGATGGACCAGGAGGTACGATGGCCACAGTTACAGAGTTCATGGTGGACGGTTCTCTTAGGCATGTATTACTTCGCAAAGATAGGTAATGCATTTCTAGTGCGGCAATACTTCTTAACTTAAGAATTTGATATACCAAAGTTGTTCTAATAACAACTCATGTCTCGGATGGAAGGCATCATACTTATGTACATATTAGGATATATTTCATGATTTGGTAGATGCTCAAGTGATAGGTATCACTAAAATATGTTGTGTGAGGCTGTGACCAAGAGTGTTCAAATGATGAATAGCACATCATGTTAACCTGATGAATATGACTTAAGATTTTATATGATTTTGATTGCAGGTGTCTTGATCGTCGCAAGAGGCTGATAATTGCAATGGATGCAGCTTTTGGAATGGAATATTTGCACTCAAAAAACATTGTGCATTTCGACTTAAAATGTGACAATTTGCTTGTGAACTTGAAAGATCCTTTACGGCCAATTTGCAAGGTATCTACACTGGGACTATTTCCTATGAATTTGAAATGTCACAAGTTCAGTGTTGAGAAGACATAGAATTTTGCTTTCCTAGGTTGGTGATTTTGGCTTGTCAAAAATTAAACGAAATACCTTGGTTACTGGTGGTGTGCGGGGGACTCTGCCTTGGATGGCACCAGAGCTGCTGAATGGCAGCAGCAACAAGGTCTCAGAAAAGGTAGAATTTTAAACTGTCTCTAGTGAAATACTAAGGTAGAATTTTAAACTGTCTCTAGTGAAATGCTTTTCTCCAATAGCATGACACAATTGAAATTTAACTGAGGAGATAATTTGTATGGATCCCTCTTCTAGATGTTGGAATTTCTTTCATCTCACATGGCCTCACTTTACTAGTTTGCACTTCACAGTACTCAGGACTTTTGGAAATTCCTGTATAATGTTTTTTATCATTTTAAACATTTGAATTCTCCTATTTAACATTTTACTTTTGAAAATCTTTTATTCATATGGGATGTTTGGAATTTTACCTATCAATCAATAATAACTTGAAAGGAAAGCCTTGAAATCTATTTTAGTTTATCACCCTATTTTGTCTTTTATATCTGTTTTTCTTCACCTTTGTTGCTTGCAAGTATTGATTGCCGAAATTGCATTTTGATCTGTAGGTTGATGTGTTCTCTTTTGGCATAGTATTATGGGAGATTCTAACCGGCGAGGAGCCATATGCCAATATGCACTATGGTGCAATTATTGGTAATATCTTGTTCTTATGCTCTCTTTTTTATCTTTTCTGTGATAGAGCCTGAACTAAAGTCTTTTTGCATCCTCTTGAAATATGTTTCTGGTTTGTATTAAAGTAACAGTACATTACATGGTAGAGGCTTCCTGTTTTCACTTTTCTTTCTTTGCTCTATAGAGAAAAGCTTCTATTGAGGGCTTTTTGAACAGTGGCCTTACCAGCTCTTGTGAAATTAGCAATTAAAGTTAAGATTTAGGAGGGGGGAGAGGTTGGGCTTTCAAAAGAATTAGCAGATACAGATAAAAATTTGTTAAAGAATCAGATTAGAGCAGCAGAAAAAGAGTTAGATTTACACCTTGGATGTTTAAGCATCACACCAAGAGATGTGTTAGTTTCTCTGTACTAAGCCTTGTATAAGAAACTCTTGCTATACAGATCTTTTGAACAGAGACGAACATGATGCCAAAACTAAAACAATATTCATATAGCTGAGAACAGACTTCACCTCGAGATAAAACATCTGCATCAAAAGAAGATGGATTTAAACAATCTCCTGTTGGACTAAACTGATAAATACCAGAGTAACAACTAAATAGTGGGGCCCTAGTTATGATATTATCCACTATATTGGACCCTCATTTTCCACGTTATCTTCCAAATTTCCCAGGTATATTGAGTATGCCGGTAATGGCACTTTTCTGTTAGGGTTTTGTCAGGGTTTCAAAAATTATAGGCACCTATTTGAATTTTCCTAAATATCACAGACACCTATTTGAATTTGTCCAGAAAGTTCAGGGACATACAAATGGCAAGTGGATGGCTCACTAAACGGAACCCTAATGAATACCTAACGAAACCCTAACGAAAAAGTGTATGAAAGACTTAATTACAAGTTTTCTATATGCTCAAGGACTTAATTATAAACTTTTAAAGTATAGAGACCTATTTGAAAATTCTCATATTGATCAGGGGCCTGTAGATTAATTCAACCTAAATTTTACTGTCCACAGCTTGTTCAACTTTGTATTTACTATTTAGTCATCTATTTTATGTCTTCCCATGCAGGTGGGATTGTAAATAATACATTGAGGCCAACCATTCCAAGTTATTGTGATCCTGAATGGAGAACACTGATGGAGCAGTGCTGGGCGCCCAATCCTGCCGCCAGGCCATCCTTCACCGAAATTGCCAGCCGCTTGCGCATAATGTCTGCAGCAGCCAGCCAAACCAAAACACAGGCTCATAAGGCAGCATCTAAATGAGTTAGAGCTACTAATATGGTTCACCCCCTCCCTTCTTTCTCTCATGCAATATTGCATACTGTCAAATTTATTCATTGAATGATACTCCAAGGAAGTATACCAGGGGTGGTGCTATCATGTTGATTTTTTTTTTATTAACATATAATATGATACTACAGTAAGCAAAATTTTGTTGTACATTAATGCTTTAATGCAAGTACATAATTGTCGTTTAGCTTCTGTTTGGCCCTATTTGTTGTTTCTCTTATTCCGTTGTTCTTCATTCTCAATCTTGAAATTTGTAATATTAGATGTCTTCCCTAAAGATAATGGATAACTTGCACCGATGGTTCTTGGGAGGAAAGCTCAATAGGTTATTTGTCTAGTAATTAATTGCCTTAACCGTTGACTCTGGTCATTATTTGGAGTCACGCATGATTTCCATCTATTATCAGGGATAACAATTTTCACCTGTAAATAAGTATCCCGTGGGGACTGTCCTGTTTGGAGTCCCGTGGGCGGGGATTTTTCCCCCGGGACAGTGATGGGGAGAAAATCTCCATGAAGGTAATATGGGGATGGGGAACCCTCGTTCCGTGGGGTCCGGCCCCCAAGAACCTTTAAAAAATACCCTTATATATATTTATATATAATTTTATTAAATTAATAAAATAAACTTAAAGTATATGTCATTTAAAGATAAGAAGTTATAGTCTCAAACACAACGATCAAACCTGTTGCTTTATTAAATTATTATTTTTTACATATTTTCTATAAATTTTTGAAAGCAAAAGTGGGCTGAGGGTTTTGGAATCCGAAAAGCGAGTGTAGAAAAAGGAATCAAATGTCTTTGATGATGTGTACAACAATAAGGTAGAGTTGAGTGAATTTAATGTAATATAAAGGGGGATTCTAGTGAAAGAAAGATAGGTATTGGCGATGAGGAATTTATGGTTTGGGTGTGGAGGAGTAGCCCTCTTCGGGGTCTCCATGGGGATTCGTGGGGAGGCGGGGAATGGGGACGAGGGAGAAATACTTCTTGAAACAAGGGACGATGATGGGGATGGGGAGCAGGAGGGTATCCCCCCGCCTCATTGACATCTCTATCCAAACCTTATAGGTCTCAACAATGCAAATTTATCAGCAAATTGATGTTCTGTGGCTTGATATCTATATGAGAAAATTTCTTTACAACTCAATAATAGCAACGAATTTATCATTCTTTTCGTATTTATGCATTCAATCGTTATTGTATTATTATTTTTTGTCTTAAAATGATTATCAATGACACTATAAAAAAATAGTGTCAATTTAAGGTAGTTAGATAAAAAGTCAAACATTTTTAATGGAGTGTCAATTTATTATTGGTTGACATTGTAAAAAAGCTTTACACTGACAGTGTATACTAATTAAATCTATAAAAAGGAAAAGAAAAAAATGTGTAGAATATACTTTAGAAATCTCATTACATGTAAGGTATTAACAATGACACTTTCTTTCTCTATTTTACTTATAAAAGAAGGTTTGGGTATGTTTTAAAATAAAACAGATGTTAACTATAATTAAATCAAAACTTCAAACAAGGTTATTCATAAGACCATATTTGATTACAGTCACAAATTACGAATTAGACTCTTCTAGAAGTGTAGAAATATATTTGAGATAATAACATGTGAGATATTAATTAATGATGAAAAAATTAAGAGCTTATTAAATTTTATAAGAGTTTAATTTTGATATATTGTTTGCGTAAATTTTAAAGTATTTATTTATGATAATAGTCAATTATTTTTAATGATGTGATTAACTATAATTAGTTTACAAGTTAACAATGTGCCTTATAATTCTGTCAAAAAAAAGGTGGCTTATAATCCAGAACTACTGGTGTACGCGTTTTACTTTCTTGGGATATGCTAGTGTTTACACGTAGCACCTAGAAAGCAAAAAACAAAACTTGCAATGTTATCTCAGATTTGTCTGTTTGTGTATAACCATTGTTAGGGAAGATTCAACCATCCGTTAACCTACAGCTAGTACTTCAAGTAAAAGCTGATTTTAAGTTAACCCCCCCTCTCCCCACCCAAAAAGAAAGGAACTTAAACTATCAGGTGCACAAAACAGTGATATTGCAGTTGTATGTTTCTCCTTCATTTTGAAGCCAAAAACCTTAAACAAGGCGAGGTTCACTCAATCATTGAGTGCTATGACATCTCCATTTAGGTGAAAATCATCTAAAAAAAGACAAGGGTTAAAGTAATATTTTGGTCCCTACGCTTGACACGAATTCTCGATTTGGTCCCTATACATAAAAAATTATTAAAATGGTCCCTATACATACAGAAAGTTTCCATTTGGTCCTTATACGTTACCCGTTTGGCCCCTATACGAGCAAAACATTATCAAATCAGTCCCTAAAATTTTGTACGGCAGGGACCAAATGGAGACTTTCTGTATGTATAGGGATCATTTTAATAATTTTTTAGTATAGGGACCAAATCGAGAATTCGTGTCTCTAAGTGTAGGGACCAAAATGTTACTTCAACCAAAGATAAGCTACTACATACATTGAAGGGGTAATGTTGTCACTGTTCAACTATAATAAACTGGTTTTTTTTTTTGCTTCAACATGTAATTTCCAAACAAATTGAAAATATCTTTATTAATTTAAACTTGATAAAAATTAGTAAATTACCCTCCCGGAATAATTTAAGGAGTCAAGTAACCACAGTATCATTATTACTGAAATATGAAACACCGTTAGACCAAAATCTTACATTGTGTGTGCTGTCTGCAATTTCATCTTTCTTCTCATTTTATCATATGGTTTAAAAACACTCTTCACTGTCGATATCCTAACATTACCATATGAATTGTAGGACTTAATTACATGGCCAAGAAGTACAAATTATGAATAGTCAACTCAAAAAACATTTTTGCAAAATTTCATATCTTCAATGATGGATTATGCAGATGACTAGTTAGAATATGATTGATTTTATTACACTAGATGTTAACAAAACAGATCACAGCAATGAATAAGAGCATGATCATTCTAATGCCATGCAGAAGCCATCATTACTGACCTTCCTTTCCATCCAAGTAGAAGGCTACCCTTTTCACAGGACAATGTATATCCATCACAGTCATAAACAGAAAGCATCATTCTTGCTTGACTTGTGCACTTGAGTGGCACTACCTGAAATCCTGCTCTGCCTAATTGCCTTCTCCATTGGCCTACCCTCTCATGTCTTTCAATTCTATCTGGACCCTCATAAGCTACAATATTACAAATTTCCTCAGCAAAGTGTAATCTCTCTATTTTCATCCTATGTTGGCTATTTCTTGGCATACTTGCCTCAAGAGAATCAAATATGGCTGAGTAATAGTGCAGTGACTCCAAAAACCTCCCAAGGAAGAAAGGTCCATTATGGTTTGTGTCTTGCTCCACCACTGTAAGTGTAGTTGGACCTAACTTCTTTATTGATTGGAGAATTGCCTTCAGATGCCCTCTACTTTCTTTGACATACTTGTGCAGCTGCAAGATACTGTTAACAAATAAAGCTTCACCTTCTCTCAAGTTCAGCTTCTCCTTAGTAAGAAGAGATGGAGTTGCAGGCTCTGATATTATGTGGAATTCAAGAGGTATTCCCAATGAGCTTGCTTCCTCCACAAGCACATTCATGCTTATTTGGAGGTTTGGATTGTCTTCATTACTGATCAATCCTGTGATCCGGAGCTTCGGAGGCCCCTCGGGCCTCGAAGCAAGGGCTCTTATCAGGGAAGGCCACTGAAGGGTATGCTCCATTCCTATATCTATGATGTGTATGGAGCTCTTTCCTTGTGATGCTTGACATATAGCTTCATTTGCAGCCACGAAACCGAAAGCCATGTAAGGTGTGGCTTGGCAAAGGAGCTGAAAAGCTTCCAATTTATTCTCCCTAGTGATCAAAGGGACATTCATTGCAGTAATTGTTGTGAGCGTACCATTTGCATAGATATTATGAGGAAGAAGTGACAACCTACACTTCAATCCTGTGGCAAAGCAGTAGGAGACTCTCTGCAACGAATCTCCTGAAGGAGTAGCTGATGCCCAAATCCTGCTTAGCAACAACTCTGCTTGCTGAGTGTCTCTGCAGCTCACAGCCTCAGCACATGCCAACAGCATGTGAACCAAGTCTAACCCTTGTTCCATACCAAGGCTAGCCTCTTCTACACAAGGCACAAGCTCAGGTATAGTACCATAAGAGCCACTCATTTCAACCTCTCCCTCTTCCATCTCCATGGCAATTGTGACATTTTTATAGATCTCCAATTCTTCATCCTCCATGATGGTTGGAACATATCCAAAGGCACCATTCTCATTCACCATGGAGTATGCATCAGTCTCATCTTCATAGTTTAGCACAAAGTGATCAAAATTTTGATGCTTCTCAAGGGACTCTTGATCTTCATTGTCATACTCATACTGATCCATGTTGATGAAGCTATCAACAAAGTCATCAACCTCTGAAGAAGCCAAACAAGGAGCGGTGGCAGCATCAGAAGAGCATAATTCAATCTCATCAAGTACTGCCTCTTGATCTTGCCAATCTCCTCCTTGCTCTTGCTCCATTCTTGCAGGACAAAACCTTCGGATGGCGAAGTCATGATTGACACTTTCATTCATACAGGTGGACAGCCAGATGTTTACGTCTTCCATTGCTATTTGAGGTGCCTGTGAAGCCTGGTAGAAAACAATGGGAAGGACTAGTGACTTGTGACCTTACTCACCATTTGCACATAAGGCAGTTTCACTATTTAACTCTACAAGAGTCAGGATAGTGGATGCTGTTTTTATTTTAATACTGCAAAATTATCATCCAAAATTAGAAGATAAACATTCAACAAAGGTATTTATTGAAGAATAATACCTTGATTCTCATAGCTTGAGAGTAAAATTTGATTGTATATATTATATAATTAATACACATAGTATTTTTAAAATAAATTTCAGAATTACCAGTTCAGCAAGGCCATTTTGGTTTTCTTCTTATTTTATTTTTGGGTGCTTGCTGAAAGGTCATTCTCCTATGGAATTCTAGTTGGTTGGCAGTTTGGCACTAAAAGAATTAAGAAGAATCTATCAATCACGAGTCATTGCCGCACTGACATACAGAATTTACTAATCTCTATTTAGAAATGGCCAATTCTTTCAAAACTACAATATTTGCTGTAACATTTGGTCCTTTGCTTTCCCTGTATGGGACATATCCAGTGAGAGGAGTTTTACTAAGATGGTAAGATAAGTGAATCCTAGTCATATAATCATCTAAGAATGGTTAAAATTAAAAGTTACTTAAAAGTAGAAAAAATCACTAATGACACCTCTCAGATTGCTCAAACCCCTTGTCACTGGTTATCCTAGTCTGGATAAGGAAGGAAAGGGAAAAATGACCTTTGTTTGGATGATTTTTAATGGGAAATAAAGGAGGGGAAAGTGTTTCACCTTCAAAAGAATCCATTTTTAACTAAATAAGAACTATTAAATTACATACATATAAGATTGATAATAACATAAAGGCTATATTCATGACTTGTCTCTTCCCTTTTCCTCACGAGTAAAAATGTAAATATTGAAAAATCAAAAGGACTTGGATGAAAAAGGAGAAAAAGACAGAATGGACAGTGGTGATGCCATGTTGGGAATTCCCTCATTACTTAATTGGCCCCCTTAATCCCTTCCTTTTCCACCCCTCGCCTTTATTACCAAACATAAGTAAAGAATTTAGAAGGTGTAGTCCCATTTTCCACAACAACTCAAATTTAAGACTCCATCTTCCAATAATATGCCCTATTGTCAATGTCATTCATTCCTGAGGGTTGTTGCTTCTGCGTGTCCAGGGGATTCACAAGTCATGTCACACAGCAGATCTATTGGAAAATTAGCAATTCAAAAGAGGATGTTAATCACACCAAAAGGGGACAGCTTTGGCCGGTATTTATGTGCCACATGTGGCCATAATCAAGCCGTAAAGGAAGCTGAACTTCAAATTTTATTCAGAAACAGTAGTACTAGAATATCACAAATATTTGTATGTGAGACAGTGAGTGTGACTATGCTACTGTAAAAAAAAAAAAAAAGAAAAAGAAGACTATGCTGTATTTAAAAATAAAAATAAATTATATTGACTATGCTATATTTCAATATGTGACCAATGTACCAAAACAAAGTCCTTACATATCTATGTTTGTGTTTTCCATGCGAATTACAGTTGAGTGAATAACTATAATTTCCATGACCAACTTAAAATATCATAGCATGTAACTGTGTAAGCACGCCTTCACCATTACATGGATTGGCAGAAGAGTCTTGTCGTTTATACGACAAAATTGAATATTAATATCGTATTTTTATACTCGCATATATTTATTTATTATTTTCTTTCTCCTCACATTATTTCAATATTGAAATCCAATATCTCATATACAGTGTTGACACTATATATATATAATGTCTGTTAAAAAAAAAATCCTTAATAGAAGGGGACATCCATGCATGTAGTGTAGCTCATCACTATTTTACCCCTTTGTTTGAGGTTTTATTACATAGCCACGCTTCAGTTTCCTATCTTAAATTTCCTGCATTAAGCAGTCCGTATAATGCATTTTATGAAATTTTAGTATCTTTAAATTATATTTTAGTAAAATTTTGATGTGCATAGATTTAGTTTTTTTTTTTAATTTAATTGTGATGTAGTATTAACCAGTGTACAAGAGCGAAGTTCATTTCATGAGATTTAAACTCAACCACTCAAATCATACCTCATAGTTTAACCGTCTTATAGGTGGTAAGCTTTTAGTTTTTTAGCGTAACATGTAATTGATAATGCATTTTTTTAAATTAACAAAGAACAAAATAAATAATTTATTCTCTTTTTTTTTGGCTCAAATAAATAATAATTCTTTAATTAGCATAAACATTATGAATTTATGATGTTTAATTGTTTTGTAGATTAAAGTTTGATGTAATTGATGTCAAATGTGTGAATTTCATATTTGATTAAGCAAATAAAGAAGAAACTGATTTAGCAAATTTTTTTATACAAATGGGAAAATCAGAAAAACTAGCCTCTCATAAAGAGAGTTTCTAAAGCATCAGCAACAAGAAAGGGAGATTTCTCCAGGAGGTGAATCAAGAATATCCAACAGCGAGACCCCATCCGCACCTCTCTTAGCCAAAAGATCTGCACAAGAATTGGCTTTGCGTAAAACATTAACCACATGAACATCCCAACAGTAAATTTGAAAATTGATTAGGAATGCGGAGAAGAAATAGAGAATGTAATAGTAAATAACTAACTAACAAAAAAAATGATATAGAATAAATTATACATGCCATAAAGAGCAAAAGAATATTAACTTTTGAATTTAATTGATGTTAGTGTGAAGTTTTTTTACACTGATAATTAAATTGTAAATTTTTACATCATTAGAAATGTTTGACTTTTTATCATAATTAACTTAAAAATTACATATAAGACGATTTGTGGTTAAGTAACAGTGTTTAATTTCACTATAATAGATCATAATTAAACTCTTAATTTTTAAGGAAAAAGAGAGTACAACAAGAAAGTAGAGAATATTCTTGTTTAAAAGACGGATAAATTATTTATTCGTGAGTAAAAATGATTATTGAAAAATCAAAAGGAGTTGGATGAAAAAGGAGAAAAAAGACATAATGGACGGTGGTGATAGCCATGTTGTTGAAATTATTAGTTCAAGCCATTACTGCAAATTGCAAAAGAGTAATGATGCCTAGCCGGCTTCATACACATTCATTTGTGGCCGGTTACTTCACACAATCAGAAACCTTCTCTTCTCCTTTTTATTGGTTTCGTGTGTTTGTCATGAGTTTATTCCCTCTTTGGTCGGCCAACAAGCAATGAGACACACAAGGTGGTTTGAAAATATCCTCTATCCTTTAACACTTGGACATTTTCACGATAGGCTATACTTTTGGTCTTTTTATCTTTGAGTGAAAATTCGTTTTGATTCTTTATTTTTTAAAAGGTTTATTTTGATCTTTTATCTCTTAAACTTTAGTCAAAATGATCTTTTCTGTTAGGGTCTATTAGCTACTCGGTTAATGATAACTTATGTGGTATAAGTGGCAATCTGGACAAGTGATGTGACACACCCTCCACTTTAACCAATGAGGTGGAGCCATATGGCACTCTTCTTCTTCCACGAGCGAGTCTTCTTCCCCAAATAAAACCCTAGAAATTCATACGTGCAAAATGATTTGAGATGCTAGAGTTACGAGCAGAGACTAAACTCGCATACGATGCTGTGACTATAATTAACTGAATATTATTATTTATTGATAAGAAACAATGAATGGGACCTTATTGCCTATGTAGTCAGGAAAAAGTTCAGCTTTTGCGTTAATGGGTTTATCACCCACGTTAATGGTGTTCCATAGGTCTTTCAATGTTGAAGGAGAATGAGAGAAAGTGACATAATCATAAAGGATTTGAGTGTCAAATTCAACTTTTGATGGGAACCCAAATCTGGGTAGTTTGAATATTGGGAATCAAAACATGAAAAGGATGAAGAGAATGAGAAACTCGGTATAAAAGGAGCTAGGTTTTTTAAGCATGAAAAAACGGGTGACAATTATAGAGGGGTTATAATGGGGTTTTGGGTGCAGAAAATGACGAAGGAGGGAGAAAGGGAAGACTACGATGAAGGTCGAAAGTGACACCTCAGATATGTGTTGTGGAGGGTGGCGGTCGACGACGGCCTCGTGTGGTGGAGGTGGGCTGGTTCATGATGGCAGATGGTGACCAACAGGAGGACGACAACTGCTGGAGTCTCCTCAGATCTGCCATGCCATTGTGCTGTTCTGAAGGGTAGAGAATGTTTAATTTTTAAATTTTATAATTTTGATTTTAAATAAAAATTATTCTCATATGCCAGATAGATACTAACGGAATTTGGGAGTGATAGGAGATCACTTTGGACCGTCTTGAAAACAGGCAAATGACACAAGGAACTTGACCCTAACCGCGACCTGCCGGTAGAACCAGAGTTATCAAAGAAGCGTGACCCTAGCCGCGACCTGCCGGTAGAACCAACACTATAAAGTTCTTAACACAAGAACAAAGGGAAAAACTCTCACAATAGAGAAACTCTCAAATTTCATTAATCATCAAAATCTGAATTGTATAATATACAAGAGTTCCCTGTTTATAGCCTAGCTAGGAAATACAAGAAATAAATTCCCACTACCATGCATTTACCACATACATTGACAAATGCATGTATACTACCTAGAAAGTAAGCATAATTAAGGAGTTAAATTCCCACCAGCTATTATTATGACTTATGGAACTACTAGGAAGCATTTATTGGACTTAGGGAAAAACTAAAAGTCACCAGAAAATTGTGCCCGAAATAACTATGAAAATTACAAATAAAAATTATAAAAATATAATAATTTGAATATGCTTCTTTCCACATGCTCAAGCCATCCATGTTTCTATCATTCCCCACTTCTTGAAAGTGATTTGTCCTCAAATCCAAACCTGCATTAAAAGTCAGTGGATTATATAATAAAATCTTGCTTTTGTGCTCTCCATATTTTGCTTGATAATTGGCTCTTTCATCCCCTTTTCTCTCATAATTCTCATTTTTCATGAGATATTTCTTATTGTTCTCTTTTTCTTCAACTTTTATCTCACGGTTCTCCACTTTTTCTCTCTCATGGGTTTCTTTTTTTTATTCTTATTTTTTCTCAGTGCTTTCTTTTTTTTCTTCTTCTTTTTCACCACTCTCCATTTCCTCTTCCTTTCTCTCATGAGTTTCCTTTTTCTTTACTTCTCCTTTCAAGTACATTTGATCTTCATACACTTGTTTTGGTGACAATGGTCCAAGAGTGATTTTGCGATTATTAAATACAAATGATTACTTATTTTTGTAGACACCATATTTCGCTTGTCGTTTAACTCTCCAAGGACGCCCAAGTAACAAGTGCCTAGTTTCCATGGGAACCACATCACATAACACCTCATCTTCATATCTCCCAATCCGAAACAACACTTGTACTTGTTTGTTCACCATCACGTCACCGAGATTACTAAAATCCGGATGCTCCAAATGACATACGGTTGTGGATGCTCTATAAGAGGAAGTCCTAACTTTTGCACCATGGTGGTACTGGCTAGGTTAACGTATCCCCTTCTATCAATGACCAAGCTACATATCTTGTCCTTCACATAGCATCTAGAATATAAAATATCCTCCCTTTGCTTTGCATCATTTTTCCTCATTACCTCCATAAAGAACCCACTGGGAAAAATTCAAACTTTGCATACAACCACCAAGAAAGATGAATAAAATTTGGAATTCCTCAAATAATTTTTTTTTTTCCGTTTTTTTTTCCATACAGAATAGAAAAGAACAAAGAAATATAGCACCTGAAATTCAAGGAACCTAAGTTCTGATTACCAAATGATAGGAGATCACTTAGGACCGTCTTGAAAACAGGCAAAGGACACAAGGAATTTGACCCTAACCGCGACCTGCCGGTAGAACCAGAGTTACCAAAGAAGCGTGACCCTAGCCGCGACCTGCCGGTAGAACCAACACTATAAAGTTCTTAACCCAAGAACAAAGGGAAAAACTCTCACAATAGAGAAACTCTCAAATTTCATTAATCATCAAAATCTGAATTGTGTAATACAAGAGTTCCCTATTTATAGCATAACTAGGAAATACAAGAAATAAATTCCCACTACCATGCATTTACCACATACATTGACAAATGCATGTATACTACCTAGAAAGTAAGCATAATTAAGGTGTTAAATTCCCACCGGCTATTATTATGACTTATGGAACTACTAGGAAGCATTTATTGGACTTAGGGGAAACTAAAAGTTACCAGAAAATTTTGCCCAAAATAACTACGAAAATTACAAATAAAAATTATAAAAATATAATAATCTGAATATGCTTCTTTCCACATGCTCAAGCCATTCATGTTCCTATCAGGAAGGGAGATGACAAAGGACCATTATGTATAACTTTAAAGAGATGAAGGAGCAAAATGAATCTTTTAAAAGATAAATAACCAAAATGAATTTTGACCAATAGATAAAGGACCAAAAGTATATTTTAACCTTCACAATACTTTATGTACTTGAACTGTTTGGTTAAGCTGATGACACTTATAGTAGCATCTACCTGACTTTCAAGATCCCCTTTTGAACAATATCAAGAGTATACACTTCTTACACGAACCTCTTGCATTTAGAAAAATTAGTTCTTCTAAGTATTAATTCAAATAGATATACACTAACAGTACAAAAAGGTTTTATACGATCATCCAATCATATAAATATTTGTAAAGATGTTTTATGAACTAATATATCAAAGTGAAATAATGATAAAAATATGATTGGATTTTTATATAAAACTTTTTTGCACCGTAAGTATATAGTTACTAAACTCTTAATTCAATTCAAAATCGACTAATCAACATAAAGAATACATCTCCATGGCCACTTATCAATCTCTTGGATTATACATAACTTATATTCATGTATGATAAATAAAAAAAATGGCATGTCTATTCAAATCATTATTTTACATTAATGCCTTAAGTTAAACTAAAAGACCTATGACTTAAAATAGGCCAATCCTAGGAGTTGGCTTGTAAGATATTTAATTAGTTGAAAAATATTTTGTCAAAGAAACTGTACTAATTAAATTAAATTTTAAATATGTTTTTGAATCTTTTATATATACTGATTTTTTTTTTTGTTTTACTCTATATTTTTTTAAAAAATTTGAACAAGTCCTCAAAATAAATTTTTCCTTTGTCATTTAACTCTTCTATTACATTTTTATTTAATCTTGACATTAATCGCCTTAAAAGTGGAGAGTATCTCCTACATTATTATTTTTTTTCAGGAGCAAACTTATTTCAATTCCTACATTATATTATTATGGGTATTCATACCTTTTTTTTCCCCAATGTTAAGTTATACGAATGAATATGACTAATGATGTATTTGGATAAACAACTTAATTAAACGTTTATTCGATAATTTTTTTTTATAAATAAGTTAAAAATAACTTATTTCCATAAGTTTTTTTTTTGGACAAGTTTACTGCAACAAACTAAAATGAACTGATATGAAAATCACAAATTATTTTCATAAATTATTTACAAGTTTATTTTCATAAATTCTGCTTATAAACTCAATGTCCCTTGCTATTGTCATTGGACTCAAACTAAAGAGGGAATAAATAGGGGTGATCAAGAACCCGAGACCCGTCCGAAACCGAACAACCCATTCTAAAAAATAGTGAAACGGGCGGGTTCAAACAGATACGGGTTCAGACGGATGGAAAAGATGGTTAAATATGGATAAGAACGGGCGGGTTCGGTTCTGAAGAATTCCATCCGTCGGTAACCGAACCCGATCGAATAAGATACTGACCCAATGAAAATATGCACAAGACCCTTAGGCTCTGACCCAATTAGAGACTTAATTTGACTGTGACCTAAGGTCTCCTCCCTCCTTCTTCTACGGTTCTTCATCATTCCCCTTTGATCAGACTAACCTCATCCCAACTTCGAGTCATCTTGTTCGTGCAACTTCGACCATCATCTTCTTCGTTCAACTTCGACCATCATCAATCATCAGCTCGAACTCACGATCTCACGTTGGATCTGTACGACGTGACTCGTGGTGGAGCACGAGATGATCGCTGCACGTCCCAGATCTGGAACCCCGAGCCTTCTTCGACGAACTCGAACCACTGCCTCCCTCCCCTCCGCTGTGAAGCACCACGCAACCCCGGTTTCCACCACGACGAGGTCAGATTTGATGGTGACGAAAGTAGATCTGGTCCCGTCTTCTTCAGCCACCGTCGTTGGTCGCGAGCTTCGCCTACCCATTGTGTGCGCCTTCTGAACAACCCACCCGCCAATCCGCCAAACCAACCAACCCGCCACCCGACCAACCCACCGAACAGAATGGGCCACATATATCTCTCATCGGTTTTAGGCGGATTGAGTTTTTTTTGGCCCGGAACCGATCGATGCTCACCCCTAGGGATAAACATCTATATGTCATGCCATTGCTAAGTTATTTGGGACCATTTTCATTTGGAGGACAGAATCAAGGGCCCAACTTTTTACACCTTGCTTTTTACTTATGTACACCTTGTTTTACTTTTTTTAAATTATTCCTTCCAAAAAGACCCTTTTTACTTTTGCACCTTATTATTCGTTTTATACATCCGAAATTTGAATTCTCGTAACTCTAAAAAAAATATGAAGCGTCATTTTACACATTTGAAAAATAAATTCCGAACGTACAAAAACATACTGAAGGCCATTTTAATGTTTGGAAATTAATTTCCGTAAGTGTTCCGAAAAATAAATTCCAGACATGTAATAATTTCAGGTAGTGTAAAATTTTACACTTCCGGAATTTATTTTCCAGTAACTCTAAAAACATACGGAATGTCATTTTACACATCCAAAATTTAATTTCAGGAAGGCCATTTTATACTTCTGGAAATTAATTTCCTGAAGTGTTCCGGAAAATAAATTCTGAACCGTACAATGTAAAGATTCCATCATGGGATGAAGGGTATTTTTGAAAAATAAAAATAAAAAATTTCACATTAGGTGTGTGGAGAAAAAAAATCAGGTGTCAAAAATAAAGGCCCCGAATCAAAACAAGTGAAATAAAGCCCAAAATCAAGAGTCCAAGCAATGTTTATTAGAAGAATCCGACCCGAATGGAGATTTGAGAGGCTCATAGTCGAACCAAACCATGTTTGGCTTCTTCTCTTCACTTTTCCCAAATTGATTCTGGTAACATCGTCGACACTCAGAAGCGCCGTTCAAGTCTCTCCACCATAGGAATCGTGAGTGAGAAGTGTGAATATGTCAGTTCTGATGGTGACGAGCTTGGGAGACCTAGTTGTGGATTTGCACACCGACAAGTGCCCGTTGACGTGCAAGAATTTCTTGAAGCTTTGTAAGATCAAGTACTACAATGGCTCTCTCTTTCACACCGTTCAGAAAGACTTCACTGCTCAGACTGGTGACCCAACTGGAACCGGAACTGCCGGTGATTCCATCTACAAGTACGTACTACTTCTTAACCTAATCATTTATCCACTTTCTCTCTTACACACACTTATGCATATGCAATGCATGTTCATTTTCTGACATTGCTTTCAGGTTTCTTTACGGTGACCAAGCTCGGTTCTTCAACGACGAAATTCATATTGATCTCAAGCATTCTAAGACTGGCACGGTTGCCATGGCTAGTGCTGGAGAGAATCTCAATGCTTCACAGGTGAGCTATTCCATACTTCATTATTGAATTCCTGTTTTATGTTTAATTACACTACACATCTCGCTTGTTTCAGAAATTGCATTGACATCCTTCGAGGTTTATGTTTTTATTACATATACACCCCTTGCAACGTAGAATTTCTGAAACAAAGGGTTATGTGGTGTAATTTAATCAATTCTCAAGGGAAATCAGTGAAATTTGTTCCATGTATTGAAGAATGTATATATATTTACAATTACTAACTTTTTTTTTTCTTCCTGACTTCAGTTTTATATCACTCTGCGTGATGACCTTGATTACCTTGACGGAAAGCATACGGTAAGTGTTCTATGCACCCTTGCTTTCATTGTTTCACTTGGGTAAATGTGCTTGCTTACTTAGATTATATAATGAAACTTTTGTAATTTCACTTCCCCTATCCAAAAAAGTTTCGGCTTTTGTGTAATCAAGAGGAGGGGTATATTAGAGGATGACTGAACTACTAGTTCTATTTTAATATTCAATGATGATAATCTTTGATGAGTATTTTTAAGTAAGTTGTACAAAGTTAAGGGGCTTATCTTTTAGTTATAGAAACGACAATAAAATAAAACATAAGCAAATGTAAATCAGCTCAGCTCAAAAGAGCACATCATCCCTCTAAGCTTATACCAGATAAATATGTCAATCAAGTCTTGCTTTGTTAGGAATGCACACCATAAGAGTTGTAATTAGTATCAGACTATTAATTTGTGCTTTTTCAACCAAATTTTGTATCATTATAGTGATAGTATTAGATTATTAGAATAATAGAATTGCATCAATGTGTTTTTATAAGTTGCTTTATATTATTTTTTTAATTTCAAAGTCAATGATTTCAGATGAAAACTTACAGAATATTGAGGTGTTACTTCCCCTTACTTTTGTTTCTAAGGAGAAGACATGTTTTTGGTTGTGGTAGTACCCATTCCTTGAGTAGAATCTCCTGTTCATCAATGACATGGCTTTTGATTCTCAAATATGTGTTTCTTTACAGAAATTTTTAAAGAAGATACTGAAAGAGAAGACAGAATGATGACAATGCCTGTTCATTCTATCACTTAAAAATATGAACTAATATTGTATCTGGTTTTATGTTAATTGTTACCCTAGAAAACATTAAACAAGTCAGTTGTGAAATAGTTGTTCACCAGAGAAAGCATATGGTTAAAATGGAAGAGGGAATTCTCACTGCTTCCTGAATTGAAAGACCCGAGGGTAGTGCTGGTTGGGGGTGGGGGATTAATTTATGAGACAATGGAAAGCATTGTAATTCTATGCTATGTCTAGTGAAATTTTATTCTACAAATGAAAGGACGTGTATTCTAGGCTGAGAGAAAGCAAAATGAAAGAGCATTTGTTCGGGTCTAACGAGGTCATCAAGCATGAAGTATTACCACTTTTATTAAACATTGATTCAGAAGTACTACTTTCAATATTTGATCTCTTTTGACTCTTTTGCTTTGGAAGTTATTGCTTTGGTTTATGAGATTTGTCCATCGTTGCAGGTTTTTGGTGAGATAGCTGAAGGAATTGATACTTTGACTAGAATAAATGAGGCATATGTGGATGAGAAGGGCAGGCCGTATAAAAATATCCGGTTCGTACTCAGTGCTCTCTACTAATAAATGCTGATTGTAAATGCCGTTTTCTTATTTGTCTTTCCAAGAATGTAATGTATTTATCTTTTTGAATTACTTGAACAGAATTAAGCACACATACATCTTGGAAGATCCTTTTGATGATCCTCCTCAGCTAACTGGTTTGATTCCCGAAGCTTCACCAGAAGGAAAACCTAAAGATGAGGTAATAGTTGATTGATTTGGTAGCTTAGCTTGAAATGAAGTAAAATTTAAACGTAGGTTATATATGTTAGCAAACCATACTTATGGTCCTTTCTGTTATAAAGCCATTTATTGTGGAAATGACCCCAATTGGGAATATTTTTTTTGGTTAATCCACCTCAGTTTTCTTGACTTGTGATTATAGGCAATCCATTCTTTACTTCTTTAAGTGTGTTTTAAAGCTGTAAATTTGAAGTTGCATTAATTAGGCTTACAAAAATGTGGCAACAAGTTTGTTTGTAGAGGTCTCTGTCTGTTGAAACTTCTCCCTTGATATACTTAAAAAATGCAGTTTTTTTTCCTTAGAAAAAGCAATAAAATGCAGATTTTTGCAGATTATAAGATGAATAAAATACCCGGCTTGACGTTCGGTTTGTCCTGTGGTACCTTTGTCAATGGATGCTATAGGCTAAGATTGTATTTTGGACTCTCTTTAGTGTTCCTTTCATCTTTCATGGTTTTTTTTTGAGTTTTTCCCTCAGATATGCAGAAGGATACGAAACTTATTTTGCACTGATGTATTTGTTTGATTTCATCACTTTATTTTTGTCTATTATTTTCCCTCTTTTACATAATTTTTTTCCTACCACAAAAATGGTTGGCATAATGGCCAAGATTTTTCATCTACTTTTTGCAAGTTACAACCAATCAAGAACTGATTACCTGATGTTTGGACTCTTCTGATATGACACATTAAATTTTTCTCAGTCACTGTGTAGAGATAAATGATAATGCTATATTGGGTTTTTTCTTGTTAGATAAGTTAAAACTGCGTCATGTATTTATTATCAATTCAAACATTATAGTGAATATTTCAATTTTACAGTCTTCCGTGAGCATACCTATTCAAACTTTCAAGTCATGACTTAATGCAATTTTACTAGGTTGATGATGGTGTGAGACTTGAAGATGATTGGGTGCCCCTGGACGAACAGTTAAACCCAGCAGAACTTGAGGAGGTTATTAGAGAAAAGGAAGCACATTCTAGGGCAGTTGTACTTGAGAGTGTAAGTATATGATACATAAAAAATTTAGTACTTCATGTGTGACTACGATCCCATGAAAAGTCCCTTTAATCCTTATTTTACACGGGTTCTTCCTGATGATGAGATTAAGCCTCCAGTCAATGTACTCTTTGTCTGTAAATTAAACCCCTTTCATCCTTATTTTAGGTTGGGGATATTCCTGATGCCGAGATCAAGCCTCCAGACAATGTACTCTTTGTCTGTAAATTGAACCCGGTTACCGAGGTGAGCTATCTTTTTTTTTGCTATGTGTTATGGATCTCTACCGTGTCCCTTTTATGTTCTCTGATTTCTGCTTAGGTAGCATTCAGTTCTTTTTTTATCTATTAATAATTTTCCCTTTTAAATTATAGGATGAGGATTTGGATACAATCTTTTCTCGCTTTGGAACTGTATCATCGTGAGTAGTATTGAACACTTGACTTGTCAGCACATTTAGTAATGTCATATTGTACACACTGAAGTAGTGCAGTTCTCACCTGAAATATTTGATGATAGGGCTGAAATCATCCGTGATCACAAGACTGGTGACAGTCTGTGCTATGCTTTCATAGGTCAGTATACATTTCCACTTTGCCATTTGTGTTAAATTTATGCAACTTTAATTGCATGCAGGAACTTTATCATTCAATTGGTTATGATCTTGATTTCTCTTTAAACGTTCCTTTTATTCCCTTCTATATCATTCCAGGTGGAAAGTGCTATACTCCAGTTATCCTGAATATTTAATTTTTCTGCCTATTTTAAGTTGTGGATATGCTTGACATATATATAACTATGAGATTTCTGTTGCTCCAAACGATTTATTCCCAAGCCCTCACAAAAGTGGCAGTAGTATAATGTAAGTATGAGTGGTAGGATGTTTCTGAGCATCAAACACACAAGGGCACATATTTAGAGAGCTTTGTTTTAATCTATGGAGCTTTAGCTAATCATTAGCATTGACCATGTGATGTACTATTCTCCAAGCAAAAAGGACTTGACCTTTGAAGCAGATTTGGATTTCTAGCTGCTGATAAATAAATGGAAACTTGAGTTTGCATAAGCAAACCTGTGCTTCAGACCTTCCCAGCAACCATAATCAAGATCTCATATTGATTTCCTTCAAATGCATTCACATTTTTGCTTATAATATTTAATTTATAATATTATGATGATTTGTTTTTCATTTTATATTGTATAAACCTACTCTGTAATTGGAAAATGAGTGGTTACTCTTTGTTATTAAGGCAATCAACAGTATCTAATGTTTAATCATCTTGACAGAGTTTGAAGACAAGCAGGCGTGTGAACAGGCATATTTTAAGGTAATGCCGAAGGTTTCAATGTATCTTTTTCCTAATTAATTATCGCCTTTCTTTTTATGGACATTCAATGACTTTGATTTGCTTGATGCTCATTGGATACTTTATTAGGTTAAATTAGTTCTTTTTTCTATCATTGGTTGCTTAAGTATATTTTACATACACTTGGTGAAGTTGCTTGAGGTTGTTTGTCATATTAAGGAGTCTTGCATTTTATCTCCAAAAAATAATGATAATTTTGTTAGTGTATCACTATCATCCGCTTAGTTACCTGCTTTGTTTGCTTTTTCCGTTATCCGCTCTTTCAATTTTTATTGTGGGCTTTAGGATTTAGTGGGTTGCGTTGTTTTTCTTTTCTCTTTCAATTGAGTTTCAACAAGCATTTTCAATTATGTACACATAAAAATTGCTTGGTATGAATAGGAGATGATTTCCTATGCTTTTCTCTTTCGTTGCCCCCTTCAGATGGATAATGCTTTGATTGATGATCGAAGAATACATGTGGATTTTAGTCAAAGTGTGGCAAAACTGTGGTCACAGTACAGGCGGAAAGATCAAAGGGGTAAAGGTACAGATAAAGATATGACAACCTATAAGCATTTGTTTTATACTTTCTTATTTTATCATGGCATTTCGCAGAAGTTTGGTTGTAAGGGATGTCGCTTCCCTCTGTAATCTTGATAGAATATTTGTGACGGCAGGTGGTGGTTGCTTTAAATGTGGTTCTACAGATCATATTGCCAAGGATTGCACTGGAGATACTACTGGGAAACAACAACCTGCAAAATACATCTTGAAGGACGATAATACCCAACATGGTGGACATAATGCAAGGTCTGTACTTTGGATTGCATTTGTCATTGTGTCTGTTTGTTTTTTTTACTGTCTGAGTACTGTCGAACTAAGGGACAACAAATTCGTGGTGTAGATATGAAATGGTTTTTGATGAAGATAAGACACAAAGTCCTAGGCAGCATATGAAACACCAAATGCATGACAGGGATGACCAAATTGAGAGAAAAAGTAGGAAGGATAATTTTAAAGATCATGTTCATAGAAGTCGTAGGGATCAAGAAATGGCAGGCTCGAACAACAGAGATAGGTATGGTGATAGAAGCAGAGATCATGGGGGAAATCGAGATGATAAAGCACGATCTGAAAGAGGTACAAGAGATTTGGATTCCCATGCTGATAGAAAAGACAGAGAAAAGCATATGGGAAGACAGAGAGATGATGAGTACAGGCGGAAAGATGAACTAAACTCAAGAAAAAGAGACTTGGATGATAGCCACGTAGAAAGACGGGCTGGTGGGGATTATAGGAGAAAAACAGATTCTAGCCATTTGGAGAGAAGGGATGACAGAGATAATAGGAAGAGACCCGAAGACAGTGGACAACAAGATGTGAAGAATGATCCCAGACGAAGAAAAAGAAGTCCAGAAGATGAAGATTACAAACATAAAAGGGAGGATGGAGATTACAGACATAAAAGGGATGATGAAGATTACAGACATAGAAGGGAAGAACGTGGACATAGAAGACGAGATACTGAATCTGACGACTATCCTTATAGGAGGCATCATGGTGACAGGAGATAATTATTGGTGTCACTGTATCCTAGGTCCTAGGATAGAATGTTTTTCCAAATCTATGATGTATGATGCCAACTATAGTCCAATTAGTCCATGTGGGAACAGACTTTTGTTGAACAGCTATCATGGATGTCCCTTTTGCTTCATTTTTGGAATTTGGTAAACTTTGAAATTATTGGATGGGTTATTAGATTTAAGAAAGAGCCACTGACATGATATTCATATCGGGTGTGTATTTATTTACTAATGGAGAAACATGTATCGGATTTGGATTTCCCGATTAATTTTGTGTTGTTTTAGATTTTGATTGAATTGATTTTGGTAGAATTAAGTTTGGAAGAATTGATTTTGAAAAAATCAAGGTTAAAAAAATTGATTTGTGTTTGGTAAAAATATTTTAAAAGTAGGTTTATATGAATTGATTTTGTTTTGATGATAAGGTAAAATCATTTTAGAAGTATAGATATGTAAAATTTTGTTGGTCCTACATGTAGAATCAATTATTCTCAACTGAAAAACTAAAAATTTTTGCTTCCACGAAATTTAGTTTTATCCATCAGGCATCAATTAGTTTTGTCCACTTTGATTACTGTAGCAACTGAGATTTGGATGCCAAACAGGATTTTCCAATGCCAAACAAAGAGGCCGTAACACTCCATTTGGCACTTTTGCTGCTTACCAAAGGTACAGGATAACGAAATAAACTCCATTATGATTGGAGTTGACCATTTTTTTTTTTTGAAAAATAAAAAATAAAAACTGAAACAAACGAAAAAAGAAGTAAACAAGTAAACAACCTAGTCATAGAGTAATTTTAAGATAACATATTTTATTTAAATGATGTAAAAAAATTAATTTTAAATAATAATTTATAAAAAATAATATGAAGTTATTTGTTTATGTTAATGTAAGAAAAAAAGGAGAGGAAAGAAAGAGCATGCTTAGAGAGAGAAAAACTTTTCCCCAAAAAACATTCATTGTTTTTAGATGGAGAAAAAAAAACATTTTTCTCAACAAAAAAAAAAAAAAGCTTTTTTAAAAATTTAAGCTATATATCAAACATATTAGATTGTCTACAAAATAGCTTTTTAGACAAGAAACAGCTCAAAGATGAAAAATCCATCTTTCCCAAAAATACTCATGACAATAAACGACTTTCAAATTTAATTATAATTATAATTATATATATATATATATAACTGATTTGATTATGATTGTTCCAAGTGATTAACTGAACCTTATATGAGTTATGTTATTTGAACATCAAGTTTTGGATATCGTATGTGATACCGTATACGTTTATTTCTATTTCTTACTTACTTTTTCATCTTCTTTGAATACACACTTTCCAACCATACATCAAAAAATCAAAGAAACACGGCTTGGTTTAAATAAACATGTTTAACACTAATTGTACGATATACACATAAGTTATTTGCATCTATATTTGAACATCAAGTTTTGGATATCGTATGTGACATCGTATACATTTATCTCTATCTTTTACTTACTTTTTCATCTTCTTTGAATACACGTTTTCCAACCATACATCAGAAAATCAAAGAAACACGGTTTGGTTTCCTAATTTGAGTGTTCAAATATCTTTATTATTATTAAGCACTCTTAAAAATCGTGTATATGTAAATGTAAGATGATGCACGTGTAAAGAAACATGTTTAACACTAATTGTACAAAATACACAAGTTATTTGCATCTATCTGTCCCGCTGAAGTGATAGAAGGATTTAATTGGTATGTACTGTGAGGTAAGAAATTTTTACACAGTCAATCAATTAGAAATTGTCACGTAAATTAAAATGTTTGACTCTTATCTTAATTATCTCAAAAGTCACTCGTATCACAATTTCTGATTGATTGATAGTGTTACAATTTTTATACTGACGGTACATACAGATTAATCTCTTCATAAAAAACAATCAAATTAACGAAGGTTGGTCAAGTTGGTAAGGATACGGCTCATGACCCACAAGATCGTGAGTTCGAATCTCATTGTCGATATGAGGACCTCGTTGATGGATAATCTGTAACATTGGCGGACCTTAATTATATTTTTTGGGAAGCCATAAGCTGCTTATTAAAATAATATAGTTAAAATTTATACGAATCATATATAATTTTATCATTTTTAAAATAACATATTAATGCAAAATAACAATAAATATATAAAAGAAAAAATCCACTTATATTTAACTAATATCTGTAACAGAACAGTTATAATTAAATGTCGGTGTAACCTATTATTATAGTTTGGACTAGGAGATTGATTAAATATAATGAACTATTAAACTTGATTTGAAGAAATGCAAAAATATGATTAAAATATACACAGCGTGAAAATGAAGAGATAAAAACTAATTAATCATGTTTTTGCACCAAAGTAATTAATCATGATACAAATACTCGTGGTGTTCTGTATTTGTAGCATCTGAGATCACACTTCTGGTTGTCCAGGCCATATAGCTGTCAAACACTATTCTCTTCACAATATAATCAGTTCTGCCAGTTTCTTTGCATAGGAATTGACACTTCCACTAAAATAAAAATCAAAAGTATATACATTAAACGCTTTTGAATTCCACCTCGCGGAGGACTGGCAGATCTCCCACATTTGAAAAGAGATCAAATGCATTCCAGAAATCATAGAGGCAAAAATCCCTAATTGAAATCAGTCTATCCATAAATCAAATGCATTCCATATAGAATAAAATTGTTACCTGGAGCAGAGGCTGCAGAGCAACAATGGAGGAATCAAGAATGAGAAGGAACTAGAATCAGAGAGGAAGGCTACAGGGACAGGGAGACTCGCGAATTGGAGAACCAAAGGCAAGTCTCCGCGGCGGTGTTGGCGAGGCAGCAAGCGGTGCTATTCCTTGGAGCTCTAAGCGATGGTTGAGCCTTGAGCGGCCGTCGCGGCGGAATTGGCGACTGGCGGGCGGAATAGGCGAGGCGGCAAGGGCAAGCGACGATGTTCCTTCACTTTCATGGAGCGTTCGAGATTTACGCAAAGACACAAACAGTGGGGGTGCTTATAACAAAAAGTATACTTAAAAAAAATGTTCTGAATTTCTAAGGGGAGCCCTTCCGCGCCTACTAAGGTCCGCCTCTTTCTGTAAGTGTTTCTTTAACAGTAATGTTTGTCCTGTTCTTGACAGTGTTCCAACTCACCTAAATTGTTTAGGAATTTTTTTTTTATTGGACTACTTGATTACATGTATATGATAAAAAAAATTAGGAGGAATGATTAAGATGTTCTTTTTGTTTTTTAAGTTTATTTTTGATAAACAAATATATAAAAAAAATAAATAAATAAATAAAAAATAGAGATAAATATATATATAATGTTCAAGATTTGTGTTAATAATATAACTAAAAAATTAGCTATTGGACTACTCCGTTACGTGTATGGACCAATAACCACACAATACGCATGTATGATACGGCAAGTAATAATGCTTTGACAAATAAAAATGCCAAATTGGGGCGATTCAATTCAACTAAAAGAGAAAACAACAATACCTAATTTCATTTGATTTGATTTTATAAGTGTGAGTACTGTGAGGCACAGTGATACTGGTAACAGAATGGAGTCACCGTTCAAGGGAGACATATTGAAAGGGAAGGTGGCTCTGATAACGGGTGGGGCTTCGGGTATCGGGTTCGAAATATCGACCCAGTTCGGCAAACATGGAGCCTCCGTTGCGCTCATGGGTCGAAGGAAGCAAGTCCTCGATTCCGCTGTCTCTGTTCTCAAATCACTTGGGATCGCTGCCGTTGGATTTGAAGGGGATGTTCGGAAGCAAGAAGATGCATCGAGAGTCGTTGATTCTACATACAATCATTTTGGAAGAATCGACATTCTCGTCAATGCTGCAGCTGGCAACTTTCTAGTCTCCGCAGAGGATCTCTCCCCAAATGGATTTCGAACTGGTTCTTTTCTTATTTTTATTTTTTATAATTACCTCTCATCGTTTTATTTTATTTTTTCCCCAATGTGAAAAACTTTCATGTCCTTAGTTTTGTATGCTTTTATTTATTTGACTAAAGCTCAAATGGATCCCTGGAAAAAATTGGATACTTGTTTAGTTACTGAAAAATGAAAATTTCTAACTTGTATAGTCAAAAATCTCAAATGTCGGACAAGATAGTCCGGTTAAAGACTAAAGTGTCCCTGAAATTTATCCTAAAGAGAACTAAATTAACTGGGATTTTAATATTTTTGAGGATCAAGTTGTAATTTTTCATTATTCAGGTACTAAACTGGGGAGCACATTTTTTTTTAAACTTGGAGCGCTTGAGAGACTCTAGAGTATCCTGATTCTGATCTTGATATGGAGATGCTTTTTCTTACCAATGAATGTGTCAAATATAATTTAGGCTATTTCATAAAAAAAAAAAAAAAGGATGAGTAGACACCTCAACATTACAATCTATGGTAAACTGCTGTTAGACATAACGTGGTAATATTGAAAACATTACTGCCTAATGAAGTCAGCATCTGTCAAAAATGTGGCTATGATAGATTTATTAATATGTTTCAGATGAGTAGTTACTCCAAGAAACTTTCTAGTTACAACCTCTCTCTAACTATGTAAGAGAAAGGAAGTGGTGATTGGTTTTAACTTTTAATTAATCTTTGCAGTTTTGGACATTGATTCTGTTGGCACCTTCACAATGTGCCATGAAGCACTAAAATATCTCAAGAAAGGGGGACAAGGGAGGAGTTCTTCTAGTGGGGGAGCAATATTAAACATCAGTGCTACCTTGCATTATACAGCTTCTTGGTATCAAATTCACGTGTCTGCGGCTAAGGTTTATAGCACATTAACTTGATGTTAAAATCATCTTGTTTTCATGCAATTTTAAATTTCTCTTTATTCAACAGGCAGCTGTTGATGCCACCACAAGAAACTTGGCATTAGAATGGGGAACAGATTATGATATTAGAGTCAATGGGATTGCACCAGGTCCAATAAGTGACACTCCTGGCATGAGTAAACTGGCTCCTGATGAAATAAATAGCAACGCCAGAGATTACATGCCTCTGTATAAACTTGGGGAGAAATGGGATATTGCCATGGCTGCTCTCTACCTTGTGTCAGATGCAGGTTAGTAACTTTGTCTATTCACTCAAATATTAAAAATTATTTATTGTAATGATGTATTTTGTGGGAAACCATTTGGAACTTACAAGTCTTGAAACACAAATTTTTAACTTCTTTCAAAGTTGGTGAGAAGTAGTTAGATTTCTTGCATGATTAGTGGTATTTAGGAGTTGATAAAGTATTAGATTTCATGCATGGGTTTTTGCTTCAGTGGCAGTTTAGGAATCTGGCGGTGAAATCACAAGATGTTTGGTACATAGGATATTTATGTAATTGGAATTTTGGCTCTTGGTGTGCATTTTTCTTCTTTTTATACTCCCCCTATACTACAAGTATAAACCGTGGTGGCCTTAGACAAACAGTATCTATCTGTGTGCATTATTTTTGTATTATCTATTTGTCCTAGTGGTTCTTTTAATCTCTGTTTTTATGATTTTATGATGAGGAATATCTATCTCTGTGCTGATCTTATTGTAATTCGCTTTAAATGTCTTGGCTGCTGGCAGACTATTCTATGCTAGATTTGAAACAAGGGAAAGTGTTTCCAGCCTACACTCTCTGTACCTTATCTGCATATAATTTATGTTTTTCCAGAGTCCAAACTACTATGCTCGTCATTTGTGATCTTTAAGAGCAACTTATCTTGTTTTTCCTTTTGGCCTGTTCAAAAGTGGGGAGGGCTTTTGCTAGGTTATACATCCATGCACACTTTTTTTGCCCATCTCAACCCTCATTCAATGTGACCATTGATATGCTTCTATTGTTACTATCCTTTGACTAGTGGGACTTCTCAAACATGCATTACTCTTCTGTGTTAAATTTATTTTTGTGGAATATGCTACAAATAATTTAATAAATAAAACAACTGATCACATTTGATTCTTGAAAATGGTTTCCCCCCCCCCCCCTCCCCCCTCCTTTTGGTATCAAAAGCACCATGCAAATTGACTGTTTTTTATTTTGGGAAGATATTTGATTCAGCATGTGTAATTTGATTTCTGAATGTTCACTGCATGAAGATTATGGTGAACCCAAAGAGTTAGCAACACGTGATAGTCTTGAAACGAAATTTTGATGCTTTTGTAAATATTACTTGTGCACCATCATACAGTTATATCAGACAGATTGATAGCCTTTGTTAAAGCGACTTATGTAGACTCTGTTAAATTATTGAAATAGGGGTATCGTTTTGTCACTCTAAGTACCTCTTTCTGTCATCATTTTATGCTGCATTTCCTTCTTTGTTTTTGTTATGGAAATTTAAGCTTATGTGCAAATTTGTGAAGGAAAATTCGTTAATGGCGACACTCTCGTAGTTGATGGAGGACTTTGGCTGAGCAAGCCTCGTCATTTGCCTAAAGAGGCAGTGCAGCAGGTTTCACGATCTGTAGAAAAGAGGTCCAGAAATGCACCAGTTGGTGTTCCAAAAAGCAAGCTATGAGCCACAGATTCAGTGTTAGTTCCTCTACACTGCAGCAAATCACTTATCTGGAGAATTATGGAGTATATGACACCTGTTACATTTAAATAATTACCCAGTTAAACTTCTCATGATTACAAATCATGGGCATTAGCTACATCCAACCCAAGGAAAAGGGGAAGTTTTGGCTACATCCCATGACCGTGTCTTGTGCTATTATTATCTGTGCTTGGAATGTAAGGAAATCTAGCAGGGTGAGTTGAGCATAGATTCATTATGAACTTGAATCGTGGCTAGGTTCTAATAAACAAATCCAGCTCAATGAAAGGTTTTTCAAAAGTTACATTTTAAGCTTGGACTTATCGTACCAATCAGGGATCAAACGACAACTCAATAATCATTTGCAAGTTTCTTCTTAACATTAATGAGTTAATATAGAATTTTATATGCAACTATTAGACCTTCAGTTTAAACAAATAACCATTCAAGAAAACAAGTTAGTCATTTGTTAATTGGGAGCTTTTGGTAGAAAGTTCTCTCCTTAGCCTCGAATGAATGTTTGGCTCACCATTTTCGTACAAATTTCTTTCTTTTTTTATATATAAAAAAATTTAGGTGAGTTAGGTTACAAAGACTCACCAGGGTCAGGACAGATCTCACGGCTTTAAAAGCGTTTAAAAAGGTACTTACAAATTACCCACCAATGAGATCCTCATATCGACATTAGAATTCGAACTCACAACCTTGTGAATTATGAGTCGAATCATTATCAACTGGACCAACCTTCGTTGGTTTCATACAAATTTCTAACATTGAATGCATTCCATTACTATTTTTCATGAAATCCAACGATTATTTGCTCTAAATAAATTGTGTAACCCATCTTAATAATTTATACTTAGTTTCCTCAAGACTATATAACCTTCCTAACAGTCTTTCACATTAATTTTTCCAGTTAGGGCACAGTCACTATCAATCATCAGGGCAATTTAAATTTTGATGTGTCACGGTCTCCGTATCCCATCCCATCCCATCCCATCTAATATCCCAGTCTAGGATTAAATTTATACAAACCATTCCAGTAGATTGAGCTACAAACTCGCAAATGTTCAAAATGTAACTGCAAAATTAAGGGCTTAAAACTTACCTTCTTCAATTAAATATGAAATTTTATACAGCCGCCAAAATTGGATGTAGAATTTCAATGTAACATATAAGACTATCAAGTATGCACCCCAACAAATATAATTTAGCAAGACCATGCCTTAAGATTTTTGACAGGTCTCCAAGGCTGACCAGCATAAAGAATTCATCGAGGTATATCCCTCAGCTCCACTATGTTCTCCCTTGATTCCCTAATTGTCCCTTAAATGTGTAGGTAACGCTTGACTTTCTATGGAGAAACTAAAACCATCACCAAACTCATTCATCTGACCCCAAGAAGAACGATTGGAAGTGAGGTTGTAATATAGAGATCAGAATGTGTCAACATCTATGGAGAGGAGCAGGATATAAATCTGGAGACTGATACCGTACACGATCATTATGTGGAAAAAATGGTCCCTCCTACATTAATAAAATTATAATTACTAGAAATGAAGAGGAGCATAGTTCCAAATGAGTTGCTGTGAAGGGAAACAGTTGCAAGAAGAAGAAAAAACCCAAACATCAATATTCGTGAGGAAAAATAAGTCCAGAAACTTACAGTGCTGATTCGTAATTTCTCATGCAAAACAATACCCACATAAAGTAAACAACAGGGAAAATAAACAAACGAATTAGCAATCACTTTTCAACCCTTCAAAATGTTCAACAATCAATTAGGAGTTGGGACTTTTGTTATAATTTTTTGGTTTCGGGTGACTTTTGATTGACACATTGTTTTATAAAATGGGTTGAATGGATGGCCTGATATTTTCCTTGTGAGTCCATATTATGTTATCCATTATGGTGGCGTTTGGTAACGGTTCCTAGGAATCGCATTCTCGGATACAGAGTTTTCTCACCTTCATACTTGGAAATAGAGTTTTCCCAAATTTCTAACTATCATTCACTAATTTTATTCTCTGGGAATCTTTTATGCCTGGGAATAAATATTTTCCCAAGTTTCTAACTATTATCATATTTATTGTTTATTATTTGTTGGGTTTGATCATGACGGTGAATGCCAGGTAACCTAAGGTCTATGATGCATACGAACTAGGTTACTGATATATTACAAGGGCAGAATCCCTACCCTACTCTCTTTAACAATTTTGAATGTGCATTGCTACATGGAAGTGTCAGTTGTAGATTTGAGGATTAGAGTGGTAGACTACTGACGTATATGTGTGTATGCTTCCATTGTTGAATTGCTTCTTGTCAAAATGTCTTCAAGAAGTGTGTTACTGATTTATGAATTTACATGGATGTTCTAAATTCCTAGTATAAATATGATTAATCTAACATTACTCTCTATGCAATGATTAGTTTGTTTGCAATATAATTTACATATTTTTATTTTTAACGGGTGCTATTAACATCGTTTATCACTTTAACCTTCGACTAACCAATTTTACTTTCATGTTAATCTCGCTAAACTTTAGTGCTTATTTTGAGTTAAACATATTATTTGTGTTAATCACTTGTCATAAATAATTATTGTGGATTGGAATTTGGTTAACTTAGAAAAAGGTAATTAAGGTCAGTGGCGGTTCGAATACCAACTAAATCTAAATTGTATTCTAAAATTTGCCTACCATAACATGATGACTCCTAATAAAAATGATTCACACGCAAATTCATTAAAGAAGCCAAATTTTGTGCGAACTGCGATTTATGCTATACTTTTGTGCATTTGGCTGGAGGCTTAGAGCATACCTCTCACATCATATCTTATCTTTTAAGAGATTTCTTGGTAACTTTGGGATAAAATTAGGCAATTGGCTTCTACTTGGTGTAAAGCAGATGATCATTCGAAAGGGGTTTCTTTATAGATGTGTGGAGGGATTGAGAGCTTTACTTCATTGATAGTTTCTTTGTTCTCGGTGGTTTGTATTTTCATGTTATTTTAAGGAGAATCTCTTGTCCTCCTAACTCTTTGTAACCATCTTATCTGTCTTTCAGTAGACTAATATAAAACAGTACAGAAGGGTACCCAGACTCACTTCAAATAATAATCCTATCCAAATTAAGAAGTAGGGAAGAAATTACCTCTCCTAAGTTTATCTGGAATGGCTTCACAAAGTCCTCAAACATTACTGGAGACAGTCCCTTCAATTTTTCTTCAACCTCCTATGGATGCATTGGGTAGAAGATACTTAAAAAGGGGAATGCATCATATAAATGTTCATAGAAGACAGAAGAAAGGAAAAGATAATGATAGTAACAGGTCAAAAGTATCAATCTAGAGCAGAGAGTAAAAATAAGGTTGGCATAAAAACTCTGACCAAGTGGTTAAAAGTTCGATTCTTGCCACTCCTATTCATCATTACTAAATTAAATTTACCGACAGGGTAAACTGTCCACGCTTCGAGCCCCAGGTGCTCTTGCATGAGCAGTGTGAATATAAAACCATTGTCGGGCCTCCATTGAGCAACTTAAACTTTTAGGAGAACTACCCTCTGACACAAGGGATGTGTTAAATGTGCTTGGATCTCACTGCCAAAAGCTAGCTCAAAGGATGAGGATGCCCAAGCACATATAAACATTGCATAGCCTAAGAATCTTGGCAACGTGGGACACAAATGCAACTCCAACACCAACTCTCACGCGCAGTGTGGGCTTGGGTCAAATTCCTACATTACCTACAAAATCCTGATCTGATACCATGTTAAATGTGCTTGGATCTCACTCCCAAAAGCTAGCTCAAAGGATGAGGGTGCCCAAGCACATATAAGCATTGCACAGCCTAGGAACCTTGGCAATGTGGGACACAAATGCAACTTCAATTGGACGTGTAAGTATTTTTCTATTATAACTATTAGTATTAGTAAGAACGCTAATAGAAACTGGATAGAAAAGTGACAATTACTCATGATAGGGAGGCCAGCTTTTACAACAGTGGTAATACTCTGGAAACTGATAAAACAGCCAAGAAAATATACTAAAACCAAGGGTCCAGAGAGCAGTCTCCTCACCCAGGTGTAAGGCCTCCCCAATTCACACTAAAAATTCTTCTCTGGCCTCAAATGCCCCCACCCCCTTACTCCCTATTTCTCCTTTGGTAATGGGGCAAGTCCATTCAAATGCATTACAAAGTTCAATCAGGGATAAAACACCAAAGATAAGGTTAAATATACTTCTGTAATTTCCCCCTTCCAATGAGAAAGAAAAGAAAAAACTGACACCAGAAATAGGAGCATGACATACCAATCCAGTTATTCTTGACCTCTCCATTAGTTCCCTTGCAACCAGGTCCAGGATGTGCCTATTATCCCTCAAAGCATTCATTGCAAGTTCTTCTGTTTCTTCAATGTACTGTCATGACATAGCAAACAAACAACTTAACATTGTATATGTACCTAGAAAATAGTATGAATACAGGGGTCACACTTCAGATCTTCTTTCAAAATTACCACAGTTCTAATTAAAAAGTGAATGTAAGCTGCAGATATCTCTAGAAAGCTAATTAGATCAGCAATAAGGAAATTAATTCTTTAAATAGATGAAAATTTTAAAATTTTCAACAATTATGTTCCGTTTGTTTGATATTTTATTTCCCTCTTAATTATTTAGCAAAAAACAAAATGCCACCTTGAGGGGGAGTGTGGAAAACTGTGAATAGTCCATGTGGAAAATTGTGTTCAATTGTATTGGGACTCTTCTCCTAGGAAAAAGTTAAGAGTTATTAATGCATAGGAATTAACTTGACTATTTCTTGTGGTGTGTATATAACGCATTGGGTTATCATCTGAATTTTTATGAACAATATTACATTTTCTTCAATCTTGACATACATGATACAACAACGATAGAAAGGAAAAAAAATATATATATATACCCTTGTCAACTCCCGTGTAAAAAGCTCCGACACCTCTAGCGTCATATTAGCAGGAATAACTTGAGGATCGTCCCACTAAACATATGAAGCAAAAACAAAAACATGAATTACTTCATATTGCAGAGAGAGGTAAGCACTGTATATATTTGTTACTTCAAAGAAGGAATATACTCTATATCTTATCAACTCGCCATCTGGACTGTCTGGTCGATCAACTAAGCCAACCCTTTTTGTTAAACCTATTAACCCCAACCTTGAATTTTGAGGGCTGATTACCATCTCCCTTGCAATCTGAAAACAAAATTCAGTGAAAAGTGAGCATATTACAATTTAGTATACACACCATAAAGATGTAATCACCCAAAACAATAAAAATGTATAGGTTTAGAGGCATGAAAAAAACCCACATCAAGTGCATGTAAAAAAGAGATACCAAGTCTCATCTCATGCACAAAACATCTTTAAGAAGAAAGCCTCCCCCCCCCCCCCCACCCCCACCCCCACCCCACCCACCAAAAGGTTTCAAAGGTGACAAGGGTGCACGATAACTCTGAGCAGCGATCATAATAAATTAGGGTTAAACTAATTTAATTCACTCACCACTTACGGGATATGAACAAATTTTACTACCCCTTGATGTTGATTTCTCCGTTTACTTATCTCTTCTGATTTCTATAGCGATCAAATCTTCGATCGCACAGAAAAGAAAAGATATCCTCAAGAGAAAAGAAACGTGAAAACAAAGAGGAAACAAGATGCAAAATCAATACCCAAGAAAAATCTAGTCCTGTACGACATTAAGATAAAGCCACACTTCAAAGCAACCCATTGACTGACCATAAAGAAGCTAAAAGAACATTTCTATCTATAAGAGCTAAATTGAGATTTTGCTACAACTCTAACATCAAACTCCAACCAAATACACCATGTAGACACACAGCAAAATCCCACAGAATTTTTTTTTCCTTTTTTCATTATTTTTGTTGGAAATTCGTCTTAATTGCGGTATGCCCCTAGCCGTCTTAATTGCGGCAACTTTGTACTGCCTTCATTGCAGCCACCAACACCTTCATTGTGCTAGATATGAGGAATGTGTTTAGTCCCACATCACCTAGAGATACGGCCTAAGTTGTGCTTATAAAGCTTGGATAGTCCTCACCTTACAAGCCGGTTTTGTGGGGTTGAGTTAGGCCCAAAGCCCAAAAATCTAAGAATTTTCTTGCGTAAGATATCTCACTTGTTATATCCCTCACTAACCAACAGGAAGGATACATGATCTCTCCCAATACTCATCATCCTTTAATAGACTTTTGAGAGACATAGTCATGCTGCAATTTTCTTAAACTCAAACTACAATAACCATATCTATAGTATTTATCAATTGCTTGAGGTAGCAAAAAATCTCCTAAAACTAAATATTAATTACCTTTGTTATCTTTTCTAGATCATCCCTTCCTCCATCAGTTATATCATCACCAAATACAACACGTTCAGCACATCGACCACCATGAGCCACTACCATTTGCATCATCATGTAACCAAAGGTTGTATAACCTTGGTCTACCATATCTTCTCGAGGGTAGAATACAGATATTGCAGTTTCCTGCTTAAGTGAAACAGAAATTCCTTATAAAGTCATAATCATAATAATAATAATAATAATAGTAATAATAATAATGATAATAATAATAATAATAATAATAATAATAATAAAATATCATTATTTGCAAATTGCTGTGACCAGACATCATACCTTGCCACCAGGCAAGAGCTGTGAAAATGCATGCCAGTCGAACCGAGGAAATAAGTGAGCTAATACAACATGACCAGCTTCATGGACAGCAAGCAGTCTCTTCTTTTCAAAAGATACCTATAGTACCGTAACAAATTCAATACAAAATGATTTGCTATGTCAAATCCACAGGAATAAGAACTACCGAAGACACACATACACTTTCTTCACATTTCTGTTGCTCTTCCTCAGTGAGAAGGACACCCATACCCTCGAGCAGTTGTTTATCTAACACATCAATAATGTCTTGCTGGAAAATTTTGGAATGCCCTTTTCTCACCTGCAACCAACAACTTTGTTTGATCAAAACAAAGGAAAAATAAAAGCTATAATTTCATGTTTTATCATTGCTTACTACAAGAATAACAGAGAAAAAAATGTTATCACGACCAAAATGCATACAAGATGTAGAAATGTTACACAAGAATTTCAAATCATACAGACTGAGAACATACATAAACATAATTACAATGTCAAAGGGGTTATAAGGTTGGCTTGGTGGTTAGGGTGGGGGAGTTAAAGAGTGGAATGATAAGGAGGGGGAGGGTTTAAACCTCACCCATTAACAAAATACTAACATTAACACTAACATTTGCCTATAAAAAAAAAATAAAAAATTACAATGCCAAACATGAAATATCCAGATCAGCGACCATTACTTGGCACTATGACACTATGATTGAGAGATTCTTAGGTGCACCTAGAGCAACAGAAACCTCTTGCTACCATTGAAAGTGTGACACATCAGCTATGACATTAAAAATGTAGTTAAAGTGAGAGACAATAATGGCCCATGAAGCACATATTCAATGATACAAAGCAAGAGAAAAATCTCTTGCCCTAGGAGCACCTACAATTTTTTCCACCAAGAATTTAATAGTGTCTTTAAAATTATCCACCGAATATATTTATTTTTTCATTTGAAAATTACCACTGAATATATGCCTCAGTAAGCAAAGAAACATTTAAGTAAAAGACGTAATTAGAAGAATGCAAGAAGGACGGCTAAAAGTTTTAAAGTGCGCCGATCTCATATGTTAGCTATGAGGCCCGGATACTCCAAAAATACAAACGTATCCGTGTTGTATCCGTGTCGGATACCGATACTTGTACGATACTTCCGGATACGTATCCAAGAAGTATCCTCCTTTTTTTAATTTTTTTTTACCCGATACTCGTAGGATACTTCTGGATACATATCCAAGAGGTATCCCTTTGGTAGATGTGTCGTTTGCTGAACCACACTTAGAAGTTATGCCTTTTCTATATGGCGTTAAAAGGGGAAAGGAGACTGAATCAGTTAGCATTAGACAATAATTTTAGTAAAGACGCTATTAGAATTTGGGTTTGGACCTAACTCAATCCTAAAAGCTAGCTTGTAAGGTGAGGATTGCCCAAGCTTTATAAGCACTACTTTGGCCATATCTCTAGGCGATGTGGGACTAAACACACTCCTCATACTCAGCACAATGAAGGTGCTGGAGGCTGCAATGAAGGCAGCCCAAACTTGTCGCAATTAAGGCGGCTAGGGGCAACGAACCGCAATCAAGACGACTTTCCAACACACCCTCTCACGCCCAAGCTCAGTTGGCTTGGAGCGTGGATGATGCGGGCAACCCAACAACGGAGCTAGGATAGGCTCCGATACCATATTAGAATTTGGGTTTGGGCCTAACTCAACCCCAAAAGCTAGCTTGTAAGGTGAGGATTACCCAAGCTTTATAAGCACTACTTTGGCCATATCTCTAGGCGATGTGGGACTAAACACACCCCTCATACTCAGCACAATGAAGGTGCTGGAGGCTGCAATGAAGGCAGCCCAAACTTACCGCAATTAAGGCGGCTAGGGGCGAACTGCAATCAAGACGGCTTTCCAACAGATGCTTTTCAATTGTTGGCTTGTTTTGAGTTCTACTAAAGATGCTTATAGAGCCGAGACTTGTTTTGAGTTCTAATAAAGATGCTTTTGTTGATATTCTGACATAGAGGAAACAATATATTATGATATAGGTAACACTGTATTTTTTTGTTATTATGATCACATGTATCTTTTTATAAATTATGATCATCATAGTTATACATTAAGGAGAAATTATCAACGTCTCTTTATAAATATTCTGCATCTATATTAAATTTTCTATAATTTTTTCTTAACATATCCCGACCGTATCGTATACTGAATTTCAAAAAAAAATCCCGTATCCCCGTATCCGTATCGTACTAAGTATCTGGGCTTCATAGTATGTTAGAGTAAGCAGGGCTCAGCTAAAAGAGTAATTGTTTGCAAACAAATGCTACCGATTTACAAAAATATACTAGAACTTAAGGCAACTCAATGAAGCAAGGAGGTTTTGCCATTTTGGTTTCATTAGTTTAATATACAGGGTAAACTATCTACCCTAACTGTTGGGAATCCTCCTTAATTGCGGGGTGCCCCTAGCCACCTTAATTGCGACAACTTTGTGCTGCCTTCATTGCAGCCACCAACACCTTCATTGTGTTGGTTATGAGGGATGTGTTTAGTCCCACATCGCCTAGAGATAAGACCTAAGTAATGCTTATAAAGCTTGGGTAATCCTCACCTTACAAGCCAGTTTTGTGGGATTGAGTTAGCCCCAAAATCTAAGAAATCTTTGGAGACAAAGGAATAATCACCAACAAGGTTGATAGTTACAATACTGCTTACTACAGAAGGGTGATCATCAGAAGTAGTTGGAACGGGCAAACAGCACAAATGAAAGATTAAAAATATTGATTAAATGAAACAATAGGGAATCATTACTTTGTGATTAGAAGAAATCAGTATTGTTTTATTCCTTTCTATATTTTATAGAATGAAAGAATTATAAGGATACATTATCCTCGGTCCTCCATAAACATAGAAGAGAAGAAAAACAGAAAGTGACCAACATTAACATAATTATTTTACTGCCTATTATAACCCAGAACCCTAGGTAGGTTAATCTTATTTTTCTCCCCATTTTATGACAAATAAAGTTACACTGAAGGGCACCAGGGAACTAGTGTATGCTAGAGGTTTGCCAGGACTGATAATTTGAATATTAGTAGCATATCAATAGACTTCAAATATAACTGTCTATGCAGCATAAACCTACCGACATTATTGCTGCTTCATTGACAAGGTTTCTAATATCTGCTCCAGAAAATCCAACAGTACGGAAGACAAGCTGTTGAGAGGCAGAGAGCAGCCACAGTCAGCACAAAGAAGATCAAGTCTCGCATAAGTTTAATAGACAACAAATTTAAAAGACATGAGAATGATAAAAATCCTGCCAACATTGTGGCATTACTTTGCAAGATACTCTTAAAGGATATTTCGTTTTGACCATTCAAAAATCAATTGAATACTAATCCAGGATGTGGCTCATAATTTCAGAACTGGATTGCAACGTCCTGAAATTCTTGAGAAACTAAACTGTCTGCAGAATTTGTTGCTATTGCCCAACAAAATTTTAAAAGCCAATTATTAATTTACTTTTATCTAGTTGGTACTACCTTAAGCATGTCTTAATCTCCTTAATGCAGCCTGTTTCACAATTGAAACTTCTTATCTTTCTCATACAGCAAGCAACCAAGTCTAATTTATACTTGTGTGCCTTTCGATTTCAGTAGCCTATGTTTATGTAACTAACTATACCTCTATATGATGATGGGTGCATTTAGTGAAGGTAAGAAATCAACTTAAGAGTTCATTAAGAAAATAAATCAACCTGAGATAGGTAGATAAACCATATACCTTCTCGAAATCCACATCCTCTGCAAGTTGCTTTCCAGAACTATGCACACCAAAAATTTGAACTCTTTGCTTTGCATCAGGCAAACCAATGTAAAGACGACGATCAATACGCCCAGGACGAACAAATTCAAGATCTAATTCATCTGGCCTATTTGTTGCACAAATGAATATAACAGCTTGTCGGAGGGATAGACGGTCAACACCTGTTTTTTCTTTCCTGATATCATGAGTATATGACGGGAGAAAAATCATTAAAAAGAAAAAATAATCAAGATGAAAAGATATTCCTAACATATGCAGCATGATACAAAATGCTCAGACAAAAGTACAAGAAATTAACTGTCTTATAACTTGTCTAAAAGTGGAATGGTGAATGTGAATGCAAATAGTCATATTTTGACCACTTTGGCTACTTTAGCAAGTTGTCAAATTCTTCAATGGCCTCTCAGTTATCTTGACATTCCTTTGAGAGGTAATCCTCGTGCTTTATCCTTTTGGGATCCAGTGGTTTGTAAGTTTTCTAAGCGGTTAGAATGTTGGAAAGGTGTTTTTTTCTGTTTGGGTGGTTGGATCGCTCTTATCCAGCCTTGTTTGTCTATTATCCCTTTTTTCCTATTCCTATGTCTGTGTCTCGAAAAATAGAGTTATGCAGGATTTTATTTGATCAGGGGAGCGAGATTCTAGTAGAGACCACCTGTTAGTTGGGAGGTTTGTCGTAGACGGAGGGGGAGGGGGGGGGGAGGGGGGGGTTCCTTGTGATGAAATTTGACTTTATTTAGAAGAATGGGGGCAGCAAGGATCAAACTCCAGACCACTTGGTTGGCAGAGGCTTATGAATGGTTTTATATCTAACACTCACGTTTACACATCACAGCAAAATATGATTACAGACAACATATCCTCGCCATAGAAGCCAACTTCTCTTCAAGAACAAGTTTGGGATGCTAGTTCAGAAAGTTGTCTCCCCAAAAATTTGTTCAGCCTAAAATTGGTGTGATGATACAATTTCACTTTAACTGTCCTATAACCCAAGACAATGCCTTATCACTCACCATGGGATGGCTCAAACCAACCAAAATGAAATAGATTATGATAATATAAATTTCAATTATGTGAAACTTTGAATGTTAGACAACCTCCTCTTTTCAAAGTAGTAACTTACTCCCCATCAAGCTGTGCAATAAGAGCCTCAAAAGTTGCCCTTCTCCGTGGATCCTTCCTAGCATGTCTTCCAGCAATAGCGTCTATTTCATCCACAAAGACAAAAGAAGGTGCCTGTAGAAAGAGAAAGAAAATAATTTTCACTTTAGAAAAATAAGTGGAGTAAAAGAGGAAGCTTGCATACTGAGGGCAAGTAAAATAATTTTCATAGGGTGTTAATTAGCTTAAAAGTTGTCACACCTGAATTTTCGATTTTGGATATAAAAATCCATGTAAATTTATCAAATTTGTGTTGAATTTGAAGGTTTTTAAGTAGGGAAAGAAGAAAAGAGAGAAACAAACTAAGAAATAATAAGACTGATATTGAATCGATGTAATGATGATGTGATTACAAAAAACAATCCAATAGTCCTATTTATACTAAAAGTAGAATCCTAATCTTAATCAAATAGAGAATCAAATTATAAAATATAAATAAGAAATAAATCCTAAGAGATTATCTAGAACACTCTAAGATATGCTAAGATATGAAAAGATATTATCAGATATTTCTCTGATTTTCTAACACTCCCCCTCAAGCTAAAGCTTACTAAGCTTTAAGCTTGTTACATGAAAACAATGTATTTCCCCTCAAATTAAAATTTAAAAATAAAAAAACTGAGCTCCACGAAAATAATGGTTGGAAGGCAACTCAAGAATGTTGGAGAGGCCGGAGAGAGTTGCTGGAAAGATAACTTAGCAAGTTAGCTGGAATGATCATCAGCCTGACAGAAATTTCTTGGCAAGCAATCTAGCAGCAAGGTCCGAACTTCTTAAAACTTTATTTGGAAGCTTCAACAACAATATCGGAGACCCAAATTATTTCAAATTGAAATTAAGTTAGACAACTACTTCCGGGACTGAGACGAGACTGGTGTATCTGGGACAAGGGGCCAAGGCTAGTGCATCTGGGAGAAAGGCGGGCAGTGCATCTAGGAAAAAGAGCCAGGCCAGAGCGTCTGGGACAATGAGTTGGGCTAGTGTGAGTCATAGCCAACATAAGTCAATCATCGACGAAAATAGAAGTCACGACTAAAATGATTCATATATGGGAAAAGAGTCACCACCGAAATGATCGTCGGTGGGAACAAAAGTCACCACTAATATGATTCATCCATGGGAAAGGGGTTACCACCGGAATGATCGTCGGTGGGAAGAGAAGCCACACTGGTATGCTGGGGAGTCCTTAGGAGTATAACACAGTGGTGTTGCTCAAAAGAGGTCTGATGAAGGAGGTGAGCATAGATCCAGAGAGAGCAGGGAACGGCAGAGCACGGAAAGACAGAGCAGGGAACGACGAGTTTGGTGCTGGCAACGGCGGCCAGAACAGTGGCCAGACGGGCCGTCACACGCCGGTGAAAGGGAAGCGCGTGCGGCTGCGCGCTCATCAAAGGACACACGCGTGCAGGCGTGTCTGGAGGCTTACGACGGTGCTGTTTGAAGGGCTGGACAGATCGGCGGCAGGTGAGTCCGCCGGTGGGTCGGCGATTGCGACGACGACGGACTGACGGCGGACGGCATCCGGCTGGTGGCTACCAGTGACAGAACGCAGTCGGAAAAAAAAGAAGGACGCGCAGGAAAAGAACACAACGGAGGAGAGAAAAAAAAAATTTGTTCTTTATCTTTTGTTGTATGGTTAAGAAGATGATTAGAGTTCCTTCATACTGGGACAGGTCACGAAGGATGGTACCTTTGTCTGACTCTAGATACCATGTTGAATTTGAAGGTTTTTAGGTAGGGAAAGAGGAAAAGTGAGAAACAAACTAAGAAATAATAAGACTGATATGAATCGATGTAATGATGATGTGATTACAAAAAACAACCCAATAGTCCTATTTATACTAAAAAGTAGAATCCTAATCTTAATCAAATAAAGAATCAAATTATAAAATATAAATAAGAAATAAATCCTAAGAGATTATCTATGACACTCTAAGATATGCTAAGATATGAAAAGATATTATCAAATATTACAAAAGACAACCCAATAGTCCTATTTATACTAAAAGTAGAATCCTAATCTTAATCAAATAGAGAATCAAATCATAAAATATAAATAAAAAATAAATCCTAAGAGATTATCTACGACACTCTAAGATATGCTAAGATATGAAAAGTTATTATCAGATATTTCTCTTATTTTCTAACAAAATTGTACGTCTTTCAAATGGATTTCTGAAAATATTATGACCCAATAAAGAAAAAAAATGGTCAATTTCCAATTAGAGCCTTGCTAGTGTGCTGCCCAATAAAGAAAAATGGTCAATTTCCAATTAGAGCCTTGTTAGTGTGCTACCTCTTTGAAAGCTGGACTAGTATGAGGTGAGGTCCATGTATAAAAACTAAAAGGGAGGTAGCAGATGCAGGGAAAAAGTTTAGAACACAAAAAAATCTTCAATAGCTAAGTAAAAGTAGGATATCTACCTTATCTACTTTGACTTCGTTTGGTACTCTTTCTAATAAAGTTTCTTCTTTCATCAAATAAATTAAAGCATGGTCTTCAACATGTTAAAGATCCCCAAGGGATGTTTTGGATTTGAAGCAATATTCTATAGAGCTAAGACATGCTCTCCCCTCGAATCTCATATAGTTTGAAATTTCTTGAGAGAAATCCTCTCAGCCATCATGAATTACTAGACATTACAATTTACAAATCCCCAAATTGTAGGGAATTCCTAAAGTATAGGGATTTTCCATTTCCTATTTTCCACCCCAAAAGCTAGCTCATAGGGGGAAGGTTGTCCAAGTCATCATAAAAGGTTCTTTACTCGTATACTCAACCAATGTGGGACTTTAATACTTAACAGTTAACAGGATATTTACAAAAGTCGACATCTCCATCCTCTGCCACAAGGCTTTAGTGGACTATAATAAGGACAAACAGTTATGAACTTGATAGTTGCAAAGCATGTAAATGAAGGAATGTATTCATATTTTCAAAGTTGTAACAAAAGAATTGCAAGAAGCTACAGCATCTAATTTCCATTTCTTTGACAAATAGTAAAAGTAGATCAAACGACAGCTAGCATGAGCATCTCTAACCAAGAGTATGCATTTCAAAACTTTACCTGAGACCAAGATTCTTGACATTATATATCACATTTGATATTAGAACTTGCTAGTGCTTAGTTACTTACATTTCTCCTGGCAATGGAAAACATCTCATTGATCCTAGCAGCTCCACTTTTTTCACTATCTGTAAACTCAGCACCAGAAGCAAAAACAAAAGGCAATCCACTTTCTTTTGCAAGTGTCCTGGCAAAAAGCGTTTTTCCTGTTCCTGGAGGTCCAGAGAGTAGAACACCCTGCAATGTGTTTGCTCATCAAACAACTTAATTCCTATCATGACACTTATAACATAGCAACATGGAGAATAACTAGCTATGCAAACATCAAATGTTTTACCCGCACAAACTGAACATCCTTTTCATAGAACTGCATAGGATTTCCCATATAGATCATCAACTCATCAAGAAGATCCCAAACATCACCCCCCAACACAACTTCCTTGTACATAGATTTTGTTTCACCAACATCTCCAACTGGCTGACAAATAGAGTAACATAACTAGTGTTAAAACCCACAGAAATAGAAAATCAGTAGAAAAGGAGCAAGATTTATTACCAAATTACTAATTAGAAGCAGATGCTGGATTTAATTTTGGATTTCATACATCAGCCTTTAATTTTTCGGGGGAAAAAGCATAACTGCTGTAAATGAAGTAAACATGTGTCTCCTCCAAAAAGAGAAAAAATCAATAAATTTAAATATAGTGTTAACTTTACATCCCTTTTTACTCATTAAAAAATCTTTTGAAACAAGAATATTTCAATGACTAAATAGAACAATACAAGATTATGGAAAAATTCAACTAAATGCAGTAAATTTTATTTGTGGTCTATTTCCTGCAGTTTATTGGAGAATGTTAGGGTGTATAGTTAGAATGCATGCAGCTGATCAGCACCTTGCTGAGTCAGCTGCCTTAAGCGGTTACAACAGAGTGTCTCTGGAACACTCTATCTCCTTGTATAAATACAAAGATGTAACTGCACTCACATCAATGAAAAAATCAGAAATATACTTTCAGAAATCTATAGTATATTCTCTCCTCTCTCTCTCTATCCTCTGTTAGGTTTCTTTCATGGTATCGCAAGCTTGAGTTGCTCGACCATGGCTTCCGCATCGCTCAATGGTGACGATCCACCGCTACCGCCGCCGGCGCCATCGACCGCTCCTAACCTCTCGTCTGTGATCACCACCAAGCTCACCGACAAGAACTTCCTTCATTGGAAGCAAATCGTTGAAGCCGTCATCCGTGCGAATCGTCTCGAGAGATTCGTTGAGCGCGTAGAATCCCGAGTTTCAGGCATGGGGAGCTCAAGACCAGCACCTCTTCATTTGGCTTCTCAACTTGGTCTCTGACTCCATTCATGAGCGCGTAGTTGGTTGTACTCATGCGTGGGAGCTGTGGGATGAACTCCACAGTTACTTCAACTCTCAAACGAAGGCGAGAAGCATGCAATTACGATCGGAGCTCTGACACATGGTAAAAGGAGATCGCACAATTTCAGAATACATGTTGAGAATCAAAGCTCTCATTGATGCTCTTGCTTCAATCGGTAGTCCAGTGACGTTTCATGAGCATATTGATGCCATTCTTGAAGGATTACCCGAGGAGTATCATATCCTCTTTCCAACAATTGAGAGTCGTGTGGAACCTTATTTTGTTGCGGAGCTAGAATCTCTCCTTCTGTAGCATGAATCAAGGTTGGAGAGTTCCAAATCCAAACAAGCTCAAGATGCTTTCTCGGTCAATTTGACTCAATCAGCATCTCAGCCACCAAATTCTAATCAGGTTCCTTCGCCATCCTCCTCCTCTTCCTTTCCTCCTCAATTTCAACAGCAATTTCAGTCCTCTAAATCAAATTTTGGATCTGGTTTTCGAGGAGGACGTGGTGGCCGATCTGGTTATCGAGGTCGTGGTCGTGGCGGTCGCTATGGAAATCTTGGTGGATCCAACCTTTCATGTCAGATTTGCCATCGCAATGGTCATGAGGCTCCAAACTGTTGGTATCGATATGATACCAACTACACTGATGGCAGAGGTTTTCAATTTCAGCCACCTAATGGCAATTTTGGCAATCAATCCCAGCCTAATCTTGTTGCTCCATCTGGTTCAAGGCAGCCTTCTCAGTTGAAGTATGCTGCCTACTCTCAGTTTCAGCATTCAGTTCCTCAAGGCTTCTCTCAGTTTCAGCATCCAACACCTTCTCAAGTTCCTTTTCAGTCAGCTTCCTTAGAGCAATTGCCTTGGCACAATTCTTCACAATTCCATTCAGGGCCTGATAATACTGTTAATCAGTCTTCCAATGGCCCCATGGCCATGCTAGCTAATTTTGGAACTGAATTTTCTGGACCATGGTATGCTGATAGTGGAGCAACTCATCATGCTACTTCAAATGCTACAAATCTGACTCAGCAAATGGACACTCAAACACCTGCACAAATCTATATGGGTAATGGCTTTGGTTTGAAAACTGCTTCTATTGGATCTGCATGTGTTAACTCACCCATAGACACCACTATCACCTTCACTCTCTCACATCTTTTATATGTTCCTACTATAACTAAAAACCTTATCAGTGTCAGTCGTTTCTCTAAGGATAATAATGTGTACTTTGAGTTTTTGTCTCATGGTTTCTTTGTTAAATCTCAGGTTAATCACAGAATTCTGTTAGAGGGAACAGTTACTCCTGAAGGTCTCTCTGTGTTTTCCAATTTTTCAATAGATCCAAGACACTCGTCATCTTCCAAGATTCAAGTTCCAGCTTGTCTTAGTGTCACTCTATGAAAAGATGATTCAATCAATTCTAGTTCTAGGAGTCAGTTGTTAACCTCTCAATGTAATAAAGTGCCTCTTACCTATAATATATGGCACTGTAGGCTAGGGCATGCCAATGACTTGGCTATTAAACAAGTTCTTACTCAATGTAATGTTCCCAATATTAATAAAAATTCTTTGGACTTTGTGTTCCTTGTTGTTTTGAAAAGTCCCATAGATTGCCCTCCCATCCCTCTACTTCTATATATTACAAACCTTTTGAATTGCTCTTTTTGGACTTGTGGGGACTAGCACCTATGTGCTCAACTGGGGGTCACTCCTACTACTTTTCTATTGTCGATGCATGTTCAAGATACACTTGGCTGTTTTTCCTTAAACAAAAATCAGAAACACTAACTGTTTTTAAACAGTTTCGGGAATTAATCAAGGTGCAATTTCAGTCTACCATCTTGGCTGTTCAAACTGATTGGGGGGGGAGAGTTTCGTCCCTCTACAAGGTTCTTGTCTGACCTCGGCATTGTCCACAGGGTCATTTGTCCCCACACCCATCACCAAAATGGTGTGGTGGAGAGAAAACACCGTGACATAATAGAAACAGGGCTCACACTATTGGCCCAAGCTTCTCTTCCCACAAAATTTTGGGACCATGCCTTTTCCACAAGAAGATACTTGATAAATAGACTCCCTACTCCACTTCTGAGAAATCAGACCCCCTACTCTATGCTTTTCAAAACTGAACCTGATTATCATTTTCTTAGGGTCTTTGGGTGTGCTTGTTACCCTTGCTTAAGACCTTACAATAAGAATAAACTTGAATATCGTTTTTGTGAGTGTACTTTTCTTGGTTATTCCACCTCACACAAGGGTTATAAATGTCTTTCCAAAGATGGGAGGTTATACATCTCTAAAGATGTTCAATTTGATGAATTGAAGTTTCCTTTTGCTGCCAAGACAGCACCTATGCCACCTAGTCCTTCCTCTCTTTCCTCTTGTGGTGGCAGCCCTATGCCTCTCAATGTTGTGCATCATTACTCTGTTCCCTCCACTTTTCATCAGTCCAGCCCTTCCCTCTCTAATTCTGGCTCACAACCAGCACCTAATCTAAGCCATAGTCCTCATCCTCCTTCACATCCTAGTCCCTTGTCATCTGTGTCTCCTCTCCTACCCTCACTTCACTCAGGTTTAACACCCATTTATGAGTCACAATTGTCAAGTTCAACCTCTTCAAGTTCCACTGAATCACAGGTTCCACCCACTAATATTCACCCTATGGCTACTAGATCTAAAACTAGACAGCATGCTTCCCATCCTAGTGCTTTGTTAACACATGCAGAACCCTCATCTCCTAAGCAAGCCTTAGCCTTACCACAGTGGCGGCAAGCTATGCAATGTGAATTTGATGCCTTGCTGGCCAATGGCACTTGGACTCTTGTGGATTTACCACCTGCAAAGCAATCTATAGGGTGCAAATGGGTGTTTAGAGTCAAGGAGAACCCGGATGGGTCTGTTAATAAATATAAGGCTCGCCTAGTTGCAAAGGGGTTTCATCAAAAGCTTGAAAGGGACTATACTGAGACTTTTTCGCCCGTTGTGAAACCTGTCACAATTCGCATCATACTCACTCTTGTTGTCACTTATAGTTGGCCTATACAGCAGCTGGATATAAATAATGCCTTTTTAAGTGGGATCCTAGAAGAAGTCTACATGGACCAATCCTATGGCTTTGTAAGTGATAAACCTGCTCAAGTTTGTCGCCTAAACAAAGCTATCTATGGTTTAAAACAAGCCCCGAAGGCATGGTTTGAGCGTCTAACTAAGACTTTACTGTAGTTTGGATTTAAACCCAGTAGGTGTGATCCCTCTCTATTCATTCACACTAGAGATGGTCACAATACTTATGTGTTGGTTTACGTTGATGACATCATGGTTCCTCTTCTCAACGAATTTCAGCTCTTATTAGCAAGTTAAATGCAGCCTTTGTCCTCAAACAGCTGGGTGATTTGGACTATTTTCTTGGTATTGAGATTAAAAGGTTGCCTTCGGGTTCTCTCTTGCTGTCACAGTCAAAATACATCACAGATCTCCTCTCCAAGGCCAATATGGCAGAAGCAAAGTCTTCCAACTCCTATGGTTAGTAATTGCAAACTCACAAAGTATGGAGGCAATTACATGGATAATCCTACCCTTTACAGGTCAGTTGTGGGTGCATTGCAATATGCAACCATAACTAGACCAGAGATATGTTATAGTGTAAGCAAAGTGTGTCAATTTTTGGCACAACCACTAGAGGAACATTGGAAGGCTGTAAAAAGGATCCTAAGGTACCTTCAAGGTACTGTGTCTTATGGCCTACTTCTCAAACCAGCTGTGGCACATAAACCTTTCTCACTACAAGCCTTCAGTGATGCAGATTGGGGAGCAGACCTTGATGATAGAAGGTATGTCTCTGGATCATGTGTGTATTTTGGCCCAAATTTGGTTTCATGGTGGTCAAGAAAACAGACACCGGTTGCAAGATCCAGATCAGAGGCGAATACGAAGCTTGGCAGCCACAACCGGAAGTTATTTGGGTTCAATCGCTTCTCAAGGAGCTGCTAGTTGCAACAGAACTTCTAGTGGTCTATTGTGACAACTTGTCCACAGCCTCTCTCATCCACAATCCAGTTTTACATTCTAGAACAAAACACATGGAGCTAGATTTATTTTTTGTGAGAGAAAAGGTTCTAAATAAGTCACTCCAAGTGTGCCACCTTCCGAGAACTGATCAAGTTGCTGATGTGCTCACAAAACCCCTCAGTCAAATCAGATTGGAGAAACTAAGACAGCATCTCTGTGTAGCAGAGAAGTTCTCTCAAGTTCCCCCATCTTCAACTTGTAAGGGGGTGTGTTAGGGAATTCTGTAAAACCAACACCCTCCAATTATAGGGGGGGGTGTTAGGGTGTATAGTTAGAATGCATGCAGCTGATCAGCACCTTGCTGAGTCAGCTGCCCTAAGCGGTTACAACAGAGTGTCTCTAGAACACTCTATCTCCTTGTATAAATACAAAGATGTAACTGCACTCACATCAATGAAAAAATCAAATATATTTTCAGAAATCTATAGAAAATTCTCTCCTCTCTCTATCCTCTGTTAGGTTTCTTTCATATTAGATTTTGAGCCTAACTTAATCCCAAAAGCTAGTTCATAGGATGAGGATTGCCCACTACTTATAAGCTCTTATTAGATACTATCTCTAGTCAATGTGGGACTTGGGTTTTTCCCAGTACACCCCCTCACGCCCAGCATTATTGGACTTGATGCGTGGATAACATGGTAGGTGGCCCAACAATGGATCTAGGATAGCTCTGATACCATGTTAAATGTGATTGGATCTCACTCCCAAAAGCTAGCTCATAGGATGAGGATTGCCCGCTACTTATAAGTTCTTATTAGACACTATCTCTAGTCAACGTGGGACTTGGGTTTTTTCCAATACACCCCTTTTTTTATTTTTTTATTTTTTTTTATCTGAAAATGTTGATCATCTAAACGAAAGTTCATGATGTAAAATTTAAATTTGCAGATATAGTATTCTACCACTGTTGATACCAAGTGGACATAATTGATAGAATTACAATGAGAACTACAGATTTATTTTTACATTCGATGATCCTACTTTTACAGTTGTGTCCCCAAAAAAAGGGGAATAACAAGAACTATAGTGTTTTTGATAATGAAGGTCAATTTTCTTTAAAAGATGCAGTTCAAGTTCTTTATCTCACCACTGCAAATTGGTTAGCAACGAATTAACAAAAGCTTACCAGAATGAAATTTTCTGCATAAGCCATATCAAAGAGTTGATTATACTTCTTGTAAAGAAAACGCTTGGTAGTGATGTGCAGAAGCATCACAGACTCCCTTATAAGCCAGAGAATTAGTATTCCAGGTAACAATGCAATCACAACCTTCATAAAATAATGGATCTGTCGCTTCTGAAGAAGATCTACTTCAACCCCAGAACTTGTAATAATCTCAAGCAGATAAGGATCCAGAGGGATATCAACCTACCACATATGAAATGCATCAATTAATTGGACGTCCGAAAGGGATAACAGCTGGAATACCTTGGATGGATTTGAGATTTCTAATCAACAAGAACAATTTTTCAGTAACTTACCACAAATTCCGATGGAAAACCTTCTTTCATTGTCACATACAATCTTTTCAAGTCTTCGGTAAAGACAATAGCTGCTACCTGTCCAAAATAATATAGCTCAAGCAACTGCTATCTGACCTAACTTGTCAAAGGTTTAATGTGCATAAAATTTAACTAGACAAAAGGACTTCACATGATGATTAAAAAACAGAGACACTGTATCGCAACATCCATATTTATAATCAGCCATTACCAATGGTGATTTGACTCCAAAACTGCATTTCCCATGATATTACTAGACATCAAGACGAAAATGCACTATCAAAATTTAAGGTCAATTTCATGCATGAACCTTCATTAAAAAAGATAGTATCACTTTTGTCTTCCTAATAAGGGTTACCTTATCCACTAGCCTTTCACACTCGCATGTCATTGATAGTCAGAACACTAGTCCAGACTCTAGATATAGATTATCATAGTAGTCTACATTCATTAGTATATGTAGCACACGCTAGAATATTAGTCAACTAAGGTTATTGCTGGAGTAAACGGCTATTAATTAGATCTGTAATTAAACCTTGATTGAATAAATATATAATATACACTTCTTCTCCCAAATACACTATTTCAACTTTCGACATGGTATCAAAGGATTACCATTCCCCATGACCTGTGTCTAGTAGGTCTCTCATTTCCCCTGTTTTGAAAGAATAGACTGCTAAAAGCCTATACTCCATTGAAATAAACAGGAGTAAATTATAAGTAATAACATACATACTACTTAGCAAGTTGATAGACGAATATTTTCAAGGAGAAAGGAAATTAGAATAGGATAAAATAAAAATAAAACTCACCTCAGAACTATCAAGTTTGTCAAGAAAATAATTGTAAGGAAGTTTAGGACGATAACGCCACCATCTCTTAGCTATCCACAGAGCCCTAGTTCCCTGAGTGGCTGTCACCTTTTCTGCCACATCCTTTCGAAGACTACTTTCAACCTCTTTCATGTCAAATTCAACTGCATATTTGGCATTTAAGGAATCCATTTGCTCAACAAGACGTTCTTTTCTAAGGATTTCCCTCCATTTATGAAGTCTCTCACGCCATGTGCCCTCAGTTTGAACTTCAGCTGCTTAGAAATATGAAAATGTACTACGTTAAGAATGAAAAAGATGGACAGCATGTGGCCTCATAGACAAGTCATAGATATATAGATGAACACAAACTCCCAAGTCCCGACAGAGTTGCTTTGACTTCAGTATCTTATTACGACCATAACCAGCCTAAAGCATTGTGTGTAACCTCAAGGATAAGTTAACAAGGGAACCATCCAAATTCGCAAATGCTCACAAGTCCCACAAATTTGAGAAAGATATGCAAAATTATTTCACAGGTCATAGTAACAACTTCTATAATAGAATAACAAAAGCAAAAGAAAGACAAAAACTAAAAACTAAAAAAATAGAATAAAACAACCAAAATGGTAGAAAGTAAAGAAAACCTGAAATGCCCAATCCTTTTGCTAGTTCTTTCTTCTCTCCTTTGTTTAGCCTTTTGTCATCCTCTATAATTTGTTTTATACGTTCCTCTGGAGCCTCTTGATCATCCTCCCATGCATCCTCTCCAACATAAGAATCATCATGAACAAGAGTTCCATCAGGTCTTTCGATAAACTTTTTCATCTTCAGACCTTTCGGTGTTGTCTTTTTCCATATACCCTTCTTAAATCTGAAATTAAATAACTGATAAAAACCAAGGATAAATGGACACATATTACAAGGTTCAGCATATGAAATGCTTTTATACTTTAGGCTTCAAATACGTCTGACAATAGGTGAACTTTAATGGCCATCTGTGGATGGAGAAAAACCTTCGCCACAGGGTTTTAGGGATTTCAAGTACAATGTCAGGATTATAGGCAATAAAATACAGGAATAGAGTTTTAAAAGACAACCATTACATTTGCGATGAACTTTTTTTCGTAGATAGAAAAGTAGTGATCATGGTTTTAAATTGCATTTGCAGTTGAGGTTACGTCATAGTTACCACAATTACAGGCATCGTAGCCAACTAGCCGTTGTGCTGCAGGTTGCTGCGATCGCAGATTGAAATTTTTTCAAGTTTGCGACTATGAAATTTTTATTTTTAAACAGCTGCAACATTGTGGCCAATGCAATTGTGTTACAGATTTTTCATTTTGTGAATAAAGATCACCCACAATTGCAGGGTGATGCCGCAACTGCAACAATGTGGCTGCATCAAGTGACAAAGTCTGAAATCTGAAATCATGCATTCTCATGCATCATCATTTATAGCTGATTATAAATGTTACATCTTCTTTGATAACCTAAGTCCAATGCTACGGAACATAACACACCAAAAATGCCTTGGTCAAATCAACAAGTCATCCTGTATATAAGAGATAGTCTTAGCTTAAGATATAGTGCATGTGTGTATATTGAATAGATATGACTGCATTCTGTTAGTAGTTAGTTTAGAGGTGGTTATTCTGTTAGAACTACACTTAGCTTCCTGTTGTATAAATGCAGTTGCTCCCCTGTACTTTCGGTTAAAGAAATGAAATTCACTTTCTCAGTTTATCATTTCCTCTCTACTCTGAGTTCTCAGTTTGTAATATGGTATCTTGAGCTTCTCGATCCTGATTCCATGGCTTCCCAAGGCCCTTCCGTAAACACTAGCAATTAGCAATTCTCTTTTTCGCACCCTACCTCTTATACTGTAGTTCAGTATGCCAATGATGCTAATCTTCCTTTATCAACCCCAACTTTTTCTTTCCCTTTATTTTATCAGTTAGGATGTCGTTTCAGCAGGTGCTAAGTTTAGGCTTCAGTTCCTGCCAGTGTCTTGTTTCAACAGATGAATGGTCTACTTTCTAACAGGATAGGAATTTTTCTCATTCAATTTGATTAAAATCTTATCTTGTAGGAAATTAGTGAAAGAATATTATACATACAAAAGAAATAAAGTTTAAAGAATCAACAATTTATTTCTAAGAGAATTACGGCAATAACAATTTATATGCCAAAAGTATATATAAGAAATGAGAGTATGTTACAATCATGTGATTAAATGAGGACTGCTTTACCTTCTAATGTTACTGGGGGATGGCTCTGGAATTAACGCTTCCATGTAAGCTTCTGTCAATTCTTTTTTCTGGCGATTTCGGTAAGGTGCTTGGATTGTTATGTATATTCCTTTACAAGCAAATGCCACAGCAAATATGTAAAGAACTAATGCACCAATTCGCTTAGGTTCCCAGTTCTTGAGATTCTGGACAAGAACAAGCAACATTATTTTAGTTTACATTTTAAAAAAACAAAAAATAGAACAAAAGCAATAACAGAAGCCAATTGTATGAACAAAACAATCAGTCCAATTTTGCCATGCTGATCCAAAAGTTGACACTACATCTCTTTCAATCAAAATATTTAGTAGGACGCAAATGGTTCTAAAAGAGAAGAAATACTGAAAGAGAAATGTTATTAGAACATCAAAATAGAACAAAAATGGACAACAATTTTCATGGTTAATATAGTTCAAAGACGTGGTTAATTAAGTGTTGAGTTTGGTTAACGGATATACTTAGGTGTCGCAACTCATTAATCATCCACTAAACGTTATTAACCACGATTTTAACGTCATTAACCATGATTTTAAAGTGTTCAAATATACATGTATTATATTATATTTGAACACCTGAAAATTATGGTTAACGAAGTCCAGTTGATGGTCAATGAGTTGCAACACCTTATATATCCATTAAGCTCATCAACCACGTTTTTTAACTGCATTAACCATGAAAATTGTTGTCGAATTTTGTTGTCACATTTTGATGTTCAAATAACACAACTGATACATAAATGACACATAGTTATTAAGCCAATGCCGCTGATCAAACAAATTCAATATTTTGAAAATTAATTTCTGATAAATACTTGCAGAAGAGAATAAAAACTGCATCTATACAAAAGGTTAGAAAATCAAGCGAGAGTATGGCAATATAAAAAGCCATAAACACAATCCTATACTATAAAGTATGTAAAGGAAAACAGATGCCATTGATATGCAGGCAACCCCTGAACTACACACTGGCACTGCCACAAAATTTTGGCTAGTCACTCTCTTATGTTGCACTTGATTGTGGAAATTAGTATTCTCTCATTGGCACGCAAAGCCCCATGCTAAAGTCAGGTCGGGGGGTGGGGTTAGATCTTCCAAATGTCTTCCTGGTTGGCTCCCGACTTGGCCAAGAAATCAACGCATCCACTTTTAACAGACCATTGTCTCTGAAGAAGGTTCCTTATATCGACAAGAAGAGATGCATATTTGTGCATGGGAGGGATTGGGTTTGAGATTAAGTGAATAACAGTCAAAGCATCTATGAAGAATACCTGACGAATACCCAGGTTCCGAACATAGTGGAGCAAACAAACAATACCAAAACATAACTCTCCCACTCTAACACTAACAAAAACATTCACTTCACTGAAAACAACACAATCTACACAGAGACCAAACACTATATATCACACTCTCTCCACCAACCAAATCCAAATCACATAAAAAAAACACTCTTTTTTTCGTTAATAAATTAAATTAACAACAACATTGCAGTACAACAATCCACTGAATTACCTTCCAACGTTCCCAGCGGTTCCAATCAACAAACTCGGATACCCAATAAGCTCCAAACCTTCCCAATTCATCTCCACGCATCTTCACGCCATCAACAAAGTCACCAACCTTAACATTACCGTAATGTTCCAAGTCGAGACCCGTCTCCTTCTTCACCATATCCCCGAAATTCACCCAAAACCGCCTCGAACCGCGGCGGAGCGATCCAGCGATGTCAGGTGAAGAATACCCATTTGAGTCTGCGGAAGCGGAAGCTCGAAACTTGAGCTTTCTTGTGCGGTGGGGTGTGAAAAAGTTGGGATTTTGGAAGGTTGGGGTGAGTGGTGATGATGAAACAAGAAGTGGGTTTGGCCTGTATGGGACGATGAGGTCCATAGCAGCATTCAGAGTGTTGGAGTGAAATGAGAAATAGGCGCGCTTTTTTCAGAAGCACTTTCGTGGTTTCATTTCGCGATTTGGGATTTTAGGGGGTTTGTGGGGTTTATCCATATCCTGTCTCTGGTGCCATTTCTACACGGACAACGTCTAAAATGCTCCCTTTAGAATTCCGAGGAGCGATACTCCATCGTCAAGAACCATTGATATATTATTTAATTTATTGAACGGTTTGGATTTAATGGCCAGCAACCTCTTGGAGCAAGTTAAAGAATGACATGGTTCTTGCTGAATGGGTCAACTGGTTGGTCAAAAGCGATACACCACCGTCAAGTAGCATTTATTTTTTATGCAGTTAGTCTAGCGAGTAGGACTAGGAAATTGGATTTTTTCGCCACGAAAATAAAACATATGAGCTAGATAACCAAAAGTTTCATTTTAAATAAGTTGTTTATAATTAATTAAATAAGTTAAGAAATATTTATGATGACTTAAGAAAAAATAAACAAAATATAAATAAGGTAGCCAATATAGTCAATTATTTATAAAATTTTTTGATATTGAGTATATTAGTGAATAAATCTTATATAATCTATTGAGATAGGGGGACATAACTTTTTGAGTTTAATTGTTGTATATTGTTGGTCTAAAGTTTTTTACACTATCAACTAATTAGGAATCATGGTTTGAATGACTTTTAAGGTGGTTGGGATACGACTCAAAGATTTATAATGATTTAGCAATTTTTGATTGGTTGACAGTGAAAAAAATATTTACACTGTCATTGTTTATCAAGTAAATCCAATTTTTTGTATTTAGCAAAAAAAAATTATTTTATTCGAATAACAATGATGTCAAGAATATGAAAAGAAGTGTAGTGACCATAGCAAGATTCTGAGCAAGTTCAATGCATGACCTTCTAAAGAAACAAAAAGAGCTTTTGTAAACTCCACAATGAATGGTCTAATGGAAGAGATAATCTTGTTTTTATTGTTGATCCTATCTACTGCTGTTTTGCAATCAGATTCCTACTCCAAAAAGACCGAGTTAAAAGTTTGAGGCCATTCGATTGCCATAAGAATGGCTAGCGCTTATCCGACATGTGTATGGAAGCCCATAGAATAGGAAAAAAGATTTAGCGGCTACAAAGAAACCTTGGTCATCATGCATGGCTATGTCGATCCCAGTTTGGTTATGCGTTCCATATATAGCAGCATCTTCATTATTGTTGACATGATCTAATAAAATATAAAAACATTCAGAAAAAAAACGAAAATTTTAAAATTCATACTAAAATTACAATGCTATCCAGTTGGTTATCTAGTAGGCACCAAACGTCAGATATGATAACAGACTGCTCATATCCTATCATACTCTTATCCTACTATCTTATCCTATATGTCCCTATCATATCTTGACCACCAAACGAGCCATTAGTATCTTACTTATGGCATAATTTATTTTTTTATGAAATTGAATATTTTCTGCAATATAAAAATATTATAGGTATTAAGTATATATGATAATTCCTAATTTGAAGGACCCACAAATACTTCGTTATTCTTCAAAAAATACTTAATTGATATGATATTTTTAGCCTTTTAGTGTTTGTTTAAAAAAAATGAAAAAGACAAGAATTGCTGAAGGCCGAAGGGATAGGTCCAATTTTGATTGGGTCGGCGACCCAAAATGACAAGAAAATGTTGTGGGCCTAAGCGAATTGATGGTCATAGCCTTCCGGCCCTTCAATTTCCTTTTCGCGGGTTGGACTCGTACAGAACAATGTCCTAATATGATACTTGGGCTTCAACATAAAGTTGATTAAAAAACTTTGGTGGATAAAAAAAAATGATACTGCCTCCTTTTCTCTTTTATAAGAAAAAATAATTAAGTTTGTTCTAATGAAGAAATTGGTTAATTTAGTTTAATTGTGTTGATTTATGTAAAAAAAAGTGATGTACACTTACTAGGACAAATCCCTTAGATAGTATCGGGAGTGTGTAATACTATTGGAAAACTAAAAGAAGAATTGGTTGGATTTGTTAATTATATTGATTTTTAAAACAATTACAATAGGTAGAGTTAAATTGGTTAACTTTTGATTATAGTTGAGTAAAAAATATATAGGTACTTAAATGCCTAAAATTTAGTCTCGAGGGATTACTAAGTAATAATTATTGTTTGCAAGGTAACAACTAAGGTGGTTGATGGTGGTATAAATGGTGGGTGCAAGGACATTTTTGTCCTAGGAAAAAAAAACTACTGTGTTAGGTACAAGTACAAATAATAACGTGGGACTAGTTAGTCCAGACGTTGAATTTTGCGATGCAAATTCTCTTAATTTGATGATATTGCCGTTAACGGCTCCAGACAGTTTGTTACTTAGTCGAGTTGGATTTAAATTTTGTTAGCCTTGTTCTTCTTTTACAGACTCACTCAATGCTTCACGATTAATAACTGAATTATTCCTCCTTGAATGTGCACAATAATCCCCATTAACTTTCCCAAGAAAGATGGACACTTGATTAAACATTTTGATGAGAATGAAAGTAGGACTAGGTAAACCTATAAATATTACAGTTGTGAACCTAAGCTATGGGGATCAACTTTGGATGTATTATTGGGGTTATTGCATAGATTGATGACAGAGATATTCGGGTTGTTGACGATGAGTCTCGGGCGAAAATTACAGGTTAGACAACGACTGGAGGTCCCTTAATTCGGGGTGATACTGTTGAAGAAGAATAAGAAGAGAGAATACATTGCTAATGTAACATTTTGTCAGTGAACTTACAACTAGGGTGAGCTCACTATAGCTGATCATGTTACAGACTTCAACTATGATGAGCATAGGTAGACAACTCGGACTCAAACAGAAGATAATATCTGTTTGAACTTTGAACTTGGAATGTATTGAATGTTCAGTAATGAAAATGGCAAATAAATTAATTAATAATTAATTGGCAAATTTAAATTTGTTACGTATTAGTTACATTTACTTAGTTAATTAGTATGTTATCAATGATAAAATAATTGATGTTATATAATTAAACGGTCAATTTTAAGGGTATAAATGCTTAAGTCGATAAGGTTTAAAACATAAAACACCGGATTAAAAACAACCGAATTAGTGGCTACACAAGTCGGGGTGGTGACTTGCGGTCGACAATGGTATCTGATAGGGTTTTTTTTTTAACCAGCAAATGTTAGTAATTAGTGTGTTATGTTAGTAGGGGAGTTGAACCGATGACCTCCTTATTACTCCATACCCTGTATCCCTCCCCCAAATCACATTGATCATCTTATAACTCCCTCGGATAGGGGTGTTAATTGGTTATGATTGACCCGATGAACACGATAGTTCGAACCGATTTAATTATTTATATATACTTTTAATATATAATACTAACTAAATTTTAATAAACAAATTATAATATAATATTTATTTTTAAATTTTAACAATACTAGTATTTTTGCACCGGTGCGATGCACGAGTCATCAATTACTATTATTATTGATAGCATTGTTATCATTAATAACTTGAATTGTGTCTCTACATGTACGAAACTTTTTTTTCCTTTATCACAAATTAAGTCCACTATGTCAAACATTTTCTTGACTTATTTCACACATTGCTTTCAATATTTCCTTCTCACCCATAATGGTGGTACACATTTATCTCCAAGGTTTTTTATTTATAGATAAGTGATCAGCAAAAACATTGAAACAATTTTATCTATAACTTGAGTGCAAAGAATTGAATATTATTTTTATTTTAAAATGGTATTACAATACGTAATGTAACATATGTGTCAAGTGTTCCTCTTTGATTATTACTAATGATCAACTAATCATCTCAAATCACGTGGTGCTGACACGTGTCACTTTATTAGAAAATCATCAATTCCCCTTATTAATTAGTATAGATATAGATTTATTATTTAAAATATAAAAAACAAAGGCAAGGACGTGGAAAAAAATAGACTAGAAAATATGAAAAGCTCTACCTCTATTTTTGTCAATTCAGAGATTGTCGTGTTTGACTACCAAAACATTATACCTTTACCGGTTTGTAAATACTTTAAAACAAATATATGTATAAATTTTAGAAATAAAAATAAAAATATTCATCACTTGACATGTGACTTGCACCATTGTGCTATACTAAAATCAACATTTCCCCTTATTAATTAGTATAGATATAGATAATATTTAAAATAGAAAAAACAAAGACAATGACAAAGAAAAAACAATACAAAATATGAATAGCTCTATTTATGTTGATACAGATATTATAAAAATAAAAAATTAAATTAGAAAAAATATAATTCAGAAAAAAATTTTAAAAATTAGAACAATATATAAAAAATATTTTTAAAAAATAGGAAAATAATAATTAGAAAAAATATTCAAAAAAATTAGAAAAATAAAATAACTAGAAAACAAAAATATTCTTAAAAAATCAATTATAAAATTAAACATTTTTAAAAAAGTAAATTAGAAAAAAACTAATTCGGTGGAAAAAATAAATGTTAAAAATATATATTATAAAGAATATATGTTTAAAAATAAATAAATAAATTTAAATAATCCAAAATAACCCACCACTTGACAACTCCTTCTACTGTTATAGGAACGGTAAAAGAAAAGTTGTTAATTGATAAAGTGATATATATATTGAATACTAAAATATATATAAATATTAAAATATAGTAATTGGTTCGGTTCAAAAATAACCGAATTAATGACCATTGGGTTTGGTCCAATTCGGAGCCGTAAAAAAATAAATTTTGAAAAAATATTATAAAGAATATATGTTTAAAAAATAAAAAAATAAATAAATTTAAATAATCCTAAATAATCCATCAGTTGACAACTCTTTCTACTGTTACAGGAACAATAGAAGAAAAGTTAGTAATTGATAAAGTGATATACATATTGAATATTAAAATATATATAAATATTAAAATATAGTAATTGGTTCGGTTCCAAAATAATCGAATTAATGACAATTGGGTATGGCTCAATTCAGAGCCATGCACAAAAAAAAAGAACCAATTTAATTGGTTGGTTCGAATTTTCAAATTCATCGAATTATTGGTTTGAGTCTTATGATCCTAAACTTTTTCAAAGAACACGGTATCTTTCCTACCTTTCCTAGCTAAAAATATTTTTTTAAAAAAAATTAGAAACTTTAAAAAGTCAATAGCAATATCCGAACCAATTAAATTGGTTTGATTTAATTTGATTCGAACTGGAAAATATTATAATATATATATATATAAATAAAATATATAAAATATTAAATTTTTAACTATTAGATTATATATACATTAAATATAAGTATATAAAATTAAAACATCAAGAACACGTCAACTCTACTTTTACTGTTTGCCAATTTATGATTGGTTAACAGTGTAAAAAAACTCTACAATGTCAGTTTATACAAATAAATTGAAAAAAAAAGTATTAGCAAAAAAAAATTATCAGGAAATTTTTTAAAAAAATTAAGGAAAACGTAAAAAAAAAATTAAATAATAGTCATACAAAAATATTTTAAAAGGAAAAATAAAAAATTAAAAAGTAAATTAGAAAAAAATTAAACAAAAAAATTTTATGAAAAAATTATTTAAAAAAATAAGGAAAAAATAATTAGGAAAATATAGATTTTAAAAAATAAAAAAATAAATTAATTATAAAAAAAAATAAATTAACTAAAAAAATATATTTAAAAAAAATAAAAAAATTAGGGAAAAATATATTTAAAAGAATTATAAAAAAGTAAATTAGAAAAAAAATTAGAAACAAATATATAAAAAATATTTTAAAAAAAACAGGAAAATAATAATTAGAAAAAAATATTCAAACAAATTAACAAAATAAAAAAATATTATAAAGAATATATGTTTAAAAAATAAATAAATTTAAATAATCCATCGGTTGACAACTCCTTCTACTGTTATAGGAACAGTAGAAGAAAAGTTGTTAATTGATAAATAGATATACAAATTTAATATTAAAATATAGTAAATGGTTCCATTCCAAAATAACGAATTAATGACTATTGGGTTTGGTTTAATTCAGAGCCGTGCATAAAAAATAAAAAACACGAACCGTTTTAATTGGTTGGTTCAGATTTTCAAATTCATCAAATTATTGGTTCGAGTCTTACGACCCTAAAAATATTTAAAAACAAAAAAAAATTATAAACTTTAAAAAGTCAATAATAATATCTGACCCAATTAAAATTGGTTTGGTTAGATTCGGTTCGAACCGGAAAATATTAATATATATATATAATATTAAAAATATTAAATTATATATACATTAAAATATAAGTATATAAAAATTAAAACATCAAGAACATGACAACTCTACTTTTGCTGTTTGTCAATTTATGATTGGTTGAGAGGGTAAAAACTTTTTACAGTGTATACAATTAAATTCAAAAATAAAGTATTAGCCAAAAAACAATTATTAGGAAAAAAAGTTTAAAATTAAGGAAAACGTAAAAAAGTAAAAAAATAAAAATAAAAAACAAACGTAAAAAAAAATTAAAAAAATAATACAAGTTTTTTTCAAAAAATTAAAAATTTTTTTAATTTTTTTTTTAAAAAAATTTGTTTTGTTTGATTTGATTCGAATCGAAAAATATTATAATATATATATATATATATAAATAAGAATTATATAAAATATTCAATTTTAAACTGTTAAATTATATATACATTAAAATCTAAGTATATAAAAATTAAAACATCAAGAACACGACAACTCTACTTTTATTGTTTGTCAATTTATGATTTGTTGACAGTGAAAAACACTTTAGACTGTCAGTTTATACAAATAAATTTAAAAAAAAAATATTAGAAAAAAAAAATTATTAGGAAATTTTTTTCAAAAATTAAGGAAGACATAATTTTTTTTAAAAATTAATTATAAAAAATATTTTAAAAGGAAAAAGAAAAAACTAAAATCTAAATTAGAAAAAAAATAAACGAAAAAATAATTAGAAAACAAAATTTATGATACAAAATGTGGGGAAAAATAATTATGAAAATAAAGATTTTAAAAAATTAGAAAAAATAAAATTAATTATCAAAAAAATATAAATTAATTAGGAAAAAATTTGTTTCTAATTTTTTTAAAAAATTAGGAAAAAAATTATTTAAAAAAATTATAAAAAAATTAAATTAGGATAAAAATTAGAAAAAAGTATATAAAAATATTTAAAAAAATTTAGGAAAATAATAATTAGAAAAAAATTCAAACAAATTAGAAAAATAAAATTAATTAGAAAACAAAAATATTTTAAAAAAAATAATATAAAATAAACATTTAAAAAAGGTAAATTGTAAAAAAACTAATTCGGGAAAATAAATAAATTTTTAAAAAATATTATAAAGAATATATGTTTAAAAAATAAACAAATAAACTCAAATAATCCAAAATAATCCACCGGATGACAACTCATTTTACTGTTATAGGAACAGTAGAAGAAAAGTTGTAATTGATAAAGTGATATACATATTGAATATTAAAATATATATAAATATTAAAATATAGTAATTGGTTCCATTCCAAGATAACCGAATTAATGACCATTGGGTTTGGTTCAATTCCGAGCCGTGCATAAAAAAGAAAAAAAAACCAATTTAATTGGTTGGTTCGGATTTTCAAATTCATCAAATTATTGTTTTGAGTCTTATAACCCTAAACTTTTTCGAAGAACATTGTAGCTTTCCTACCTTTCCTGCCTAAAAATATTTAAAAACCAAAAAAATTATAAACTCTAAAATATAATAATAACAATATTCGAACCAATTAAAATTGGTTTGGTTTGATTCGGTTCTAACTGAAAAATATTAATTTATATATATATATATAAATAAAAATATAAAAATAATTAAATTATATATACATTAAAATATATGTATATAAAAATTAAAACATTCAGAACATGACAACTCTACTTTTACTGTTTGCAAATTTATGATTGGTTGACAGTGTAAAAAAAAGTATTAGCAAAAAAAATTATTAGGAAAATTAATATCATCCACAGGAAAATTTACAGGCTTAACTCCAATCCTGAATTGGATCGAATGCCAAAGAGGGATGAAAAAATCCGTTCAGTGGTAATCCACTTTGTGCTGCTATGATTTACTTTACACCATACTATTTGATCAATATAATAGTTATCCCTATATGATATAAACAGTGTTACATGCTCACAAGAATGATATCAAAAGGTAACAAGTTTGTGACTTGGCCTATTGAAGATGTGAAGGGAATCCCAAATTGTGGACACAGGTCTGCAAACCAATTATTTAATACGTGGTTAAATGTTATAAATTAATGGAAATTGATCTATGGATAGAAACACTAACGTTTTGTTTTACTTCTTTGGTGAAGTATGAATTCAGCTGAATGGGTAATAGAACGGATAAGCATGGGACAAGGCTTTTACACTAACCTTATTGGAGTGGTAAGGTCATTTTGTTAAGCTTTATCACCCTAATATAATTCCCTTTATTCTATGGTTATTGACATCAGTTTCCTTACTTACAGGTGCATAAGCATAAACTAAGAATGATGACTGCTTTGGGGTTGGTAATCACTCCAATGAATGAACTTCATAGGATTGTTGAAAAGGGATCTATGTTTTATCCAATTCACTCCAACAACAAATATGACCCAAAACATCGTCTGCAACATTACACATCAAAATATTGGTTCAGCAGCAACATTACACATCTTACATAATCTAAATAAAACCCAATAAACATGTTTATTGTCCATAGCAATAACATAAACCCTACTGAAGTTGTCAACAGTCAACAAACATACAGTGGATTTCACATTGGCTACTCCATTCTCTGGAAAAAAAACAAAAAAAACAACAGGTACATAGTCTAGGCTTCATCTTGCAACAACATCTTCTATTCTGTGCTGAAAAACCACTTCCCGAATAGCACTGACACCATGCCAACCATTAAGTGAAAACATTAGCTAGTTTTAATAACTAACCATGCTTTTATTAAGATCGTTAAGGGGAAAACATACAGACATCATGTTTAAAGAAAGACAAACATATGTCAATCATCAACCACTGTTATCAACAACTAAATGCATCCACCATAGATTCATAGTTAAAATATATTCCTAACACTCACCATTTCATGAAATTTAACTATTATGCACGAAAAAAATTGGAATAAAGCTTCTTACAATCTAGGTTCAACGGTTTGCTCCTGTGCCTCGAGAGCACCCTATTCCACCATCTGAATTCAAAAGATCTTGAATCCTATGCACATGTGGACAAGTTTTTCTCGTGTGACCATAAACCTTGCAGCACCCGCATCGTGTCTGCTTCTAGCCTTTTTGTCCATTTCCGGGACGGACTCCACCAAGTGGTTGGCTCCCAGATGCTACTGGCTCCCCTACAAACCCATCTTCATTGCACTGACCGGCTTGGCCATCTCTTGGATTGTCTTTTTGGTGCTTTTTTTTTTTGTAGTTGTTCGGTTTTGAAAGCAATCTTCTCCCGTATATCATTAAAGTCTTCCTCATTCTTGCTCGCATGAGTACACAACCTTCGACAGCTATCAATCAATGTTGTATACCGGCCATTGTAAATCGCTGTTTCGCCACTCATGCTTCCATGGTGATATCTACTTTCAACCCCTTTCTTAGCATCCTTGGTCCAACGATCCAAAACAAGACACTTTGGAATATGATCAAAATCAAGAAACACCAACACCCTAATAATGTGTACACAAGGAATCCCATCCGATTCCATCCCAAGACATGAACATCGGACCTCCTCTTCCAACGGATAAAAAGAAACATGCCACCTCGAAGTAGGACTACAATATTTTCCAACAACAAATATTTTTGAGGACATACTATCTATGCAATCAATCATATTCATGACCAATGACCTTAGTAGCCTTTTACGGAAAATTGTTAACAATTCTCGTGTATAGACAACTGAACCGTTTCACTCAAAGACCACCAACTCAGTTTGCATTACTGGGACACCATATTCTGATTTGAAATCAATCTCGATCTCGTTACTACGAATGTATTCAACACATCTCTGGAAATGATATACAAATTCAGCCAGAGTAAACCAAGAATGTACATACCTACCCATGTGGGCATGCAATGCCTCACATCGCGACGTCGTCCTCATCCCGACAAAAAATTTCCCCTTTATATGTGCGATTGCCCACATTAATTTTTTTTCATACAACTGTGTCACCCATTCATTGTCAGTCAAACCACACTCTTCAACTGCTGCTGCCCACCCATCTTCAAAGTCGTGTACCTCATAGTTAGTAAGCATACATTTCTTAAAAAGTTGGGTGAACCTAATATCACCCACATTCGATGTCACATTCTTTATCAAATGCCAGCCGCACAATCTATGGTGAGCATCTGGAAACAACAAACCTATTGCATTCCTCATTGCCAAATCACCGTGAGTTTTTACGCACTTTGAAGACTTTCCCTTCATTGCTGCTTTGAATTGTTCCAACAATCATACATAAGTTTCTTCCTTCTCATCTGATATAATACCATATCCAAATACACATGTGTGCTTGTGATGGTTAACACCTGAGAAGACCACAACCGGACACTTATACTTATTTCTCCCATATGTGGCATCAAATGCCAATACATCACCGAAAACATCGTAGTCCAACTTTTTTACCCCAAAATATAGTTGGGTCTTTTCCACGCAAACCCTCAAGGAACTTGAAAGCTTCTTTGACATCACCTTGTTGAGTTCTTCTTTCCTTTTGAATCCAATTGTACATTTCTTTTTTCCTAAAGACAACCATATGGTAACCACCGGATTGTGTAGCAAATGATCCATAAATCCGAGGGACACTTATGCCGCTCTTTCTCATGCTATCAAACTGTGAAACATCTGCTGTCGATAGCTTTCTGTGTGACCTAAGTAGCCCAATATACTTATCTGCAAGTAAGTCATGATTGTGCTTATAAAAAAACGAGACACATGCCAACGACCACTCTGTGCATCTAAAGCAATACGCATCTCAGCCCCACAACCAAATCTCGTAATAACCCTATTCTCCCTCTGTCGATTTGGCATATTCATGTACTTCGACTGACGAAACCCCTGGCTTGAACATACAAATTGTTGCCATGTAACCTCCTTCTTCTTGTTTTTCCCACGCTTGCCTTTCCTTATGCTAAAGCCATTCATTTTTGCATACTCATTATAAAATGCATAAGCATCAGCAATATCAACAAATACCAGTACGTGTACCTGACTGGCAGGTATTTTGTTGAAATCTATATCACCTAAATTATCAAAAACGATTTCCTCCTCCCCACTTCCTTGATCTTCCCCACTTAATTGATCCTCACCACTATCTTCCCCCTCACCACTATCATCCTCCTCACCACTTTCTTCATCCCCATCACTTTCTTCATTGTGACCACTTTCTTCATCCTTCACACTGTCGTTGGCATCCACACTTGAGTCATCCTACCCACTGTCCTCGGCATCCCCACTTGAGTCATCCTCTGCACTCTAATCACTTCCATCTCCATCATAGGATGTCTGGTCACCACTCAACGAAACATCTTCTAGGCCTTGTAATGCATCATAGACATATTCAGTCACCTTTAATTATCTTTACTGAGAAATACAAACACCAAAGCCCAAAACATAACACCATCAACAAAATTGTAATCCAAATTTTTAATATCTTTAGCAAAACAATATCCATTCGCAGACATACGGAAATATGATTAGGTTTCCTACAATAAAAGTGCAAATATTGTCAACACCACATTAAGGGATTACCCCATAAATAGTATCAACCTGACAAAAGATGAATTCGAAGAAACAACTAAACCAGTTAATGGTTTTACACAAATCTCAGAAAATACATGGTGTTCTTAGTACGGGGGTGTTAAATTCAAACCATCACTAACCATGGCAACAACATTATCATACAATAATAAATAATTTTGCTTTTCAAAATGTTTTAGGGCAAACTATCCTCTTGATTTATGCCATCCTCCATGCTGTTGTTGCGACAACAGTTTCTTCTGGACTTTCAGATCTGAAACCCGAAAACCTCTCCAGATGCTTTGCAAGTTGCTCACAGATCTGCAATCCTGTTATTTATCGCCTCTGTCGCATGATAAAAATTTCAGATTCACACCACAACCTTAACTGAAAACCGTTCCAAGCCTCTGTTGTGGGTCGTGGCTCGCTTCCTCCTGGGTATTTCGATGTCTCCGTGAACGAAACCCTATTTCAATCAAATAAACAAGAAAAGTGTTTTATTTTTAATTTTGTTTTTAAATATATTTTAAAATATCACCGGTGCTGACCGGTGGGTAACGGATGTACCAATTAAAAATTTAATTCGTTTTTACTTGCCACCTGCTAGCACAGTCAAATTATGAGGGAGTACCGCTCCTCAACTAATACAATGGAGTATTAAAGAATCCTCCTTTGTACAGGGAAGGTTTGGTTTCAATTAAATTTTAAAAAAACTTTGTTAATCAATTTGCTCAAGCAAATTAAATTTTTTTGTTTGACTGGTTGCTCAAGCAATTTTAAATCGAGAGAACTGGTTCCTGCTTTGGAAAAATTGATTTCTGAAGATTTTTCTCATAGTTTATTTCTGACATAAAAAAATAATTTAGGCTAAAATATACAAGCACTAACTAGATTGATTGGTTGGTCTTGTGTGTTCTTTTATTGGTTAAACTAATATTTTGGTCCCTATACGTGACACTGATTTCCAATTTGGTCCCTATCCGTAAAAATTTATCAAATCAATCCCTATATGTACAAAAAATTTCAATTTGGTCCTCACCATTAATTGGTGTCATAATGCCCTTATGTAATAGGGACCAAGTTGCAAATGATTGTCACATGTAGGGACCAAATTCAATTTTTTTTTTGTTGAATTGGTCCCTACATGTGACAATCATTTGCAATTTGGTCCCTATTATATAACAACGTTATGACACCAATTAACAATGAGGACCAAATTGATAATTTTTGTATATATAGGGATTGATTTGATAAATTTTTATGTATAGGGACCAAATTGAAAATCAGTGTCACGTATAAGGACCAAAATATTAGTTTAACATTTTTTATTTTTTATTTTGTTCTCACTTGTTTTATTTTTTGCACGAGGGTGTTACTAAAATATACAAGCTTCTACCATGAGGGAGTTACTAAGTCCCTCATAGGTGAGGGTGTTTAACGACCATTGGATATATTAATATAAAAATTTGATGGCTGATATTCTTACAAATTCCCGACCATGAACAATCCGAGAAACCGAAGAACAATATTGCTACTTTTCACACACAATCTCAATCGAGAATACTCTATCTTTTTATTGAAGAATGCTCTCAACAGAGATTATAGTTATAGAATAGCTTATCCTTCATATACACTAAACATCTATATATTTAGGCTATAGAAAATAACTACTCCTCCCATTATCCTTCATCTCGAGTAACTGCCACATTCCTATGACCTCTCAACTGCTCTTGGCTCCACTCTCCACGTTGTTTGACTTGGTCTCCTCAATCCAATCTAGTCCCCTATTTATTCAGTCAGTACACAAGCCCCCAACCTCTGAGCTTCAAAGATGCGAAAGAGCTTTGAGAGATGTCTTCCCTCGGTCTTCGGCCTTCGGTTTCTTAGGATGACAACGGCCCATTCTTGGCCCAAACATATCCAACTAGTACATATAAGTCCCCCAAGATCTAAGCTTCAAAGAGGCGAAAGAGCTTCAAGTAAACCAGAATCTTCCATACCTGAGCTATAAATGTCTCGAGGCAAATCCGAGCTTTTTTCAAGCTGATTTGCCGATGTCTTCAAAGAAACATTCGGTGTGCATCGTTAAAACCTTTCCGAGCAAAAACCTTTTCAGGAAAAAAGCCCGGGGGTAGGAAAAAGAGTACACAAGCGAAAGAACTTTGATAGACATCTTCAAGAAAATCCAGCTTTCTCTGAGCTGATCGTACATGTTTTAACTCTTCTTCTGTGTCTTCATCTTAGTAAATCGAGCTTTCTTCTTTTTGCTTCTGCTTTTTCGACTTGCTTTTGCACCTTGCTTCCTTTCTTCTTCTTTTTTCTGCTTCTGGCTTATTCTTCTCGCTTTTTGTCTCTACTTCTTTTTTATTTATATATACCTGTTCAAATACAACTTCAACTAGAACAAAAAAAAAAGCATCATCACGGATATAAATGGGGATATCAACCATGCTATCATATGATATAAACTCCAATGCATATCAATGTGCTACCATCAAAAATATAAAACAAACTTTAACTTCACCCTCAACCGCTATTCACGGATTTGTGCCAAAACATAATGCTCTGATTAGGGATTTTCGCTTTGCCTTTTATCCGAGATCTTACTCGTCTTTGAGGGCTTTAAGTATGCTTTTATCCGAGATCTTGCTCGTCTTTAAGGACTTTCAGTATGCCTTTTATCCGAGACCTTGCTCGTCTTTAAGGACTTTCATTTTGCCTTTTTATCCAAGATCTTGCTCGTCTTTAAGGACTTTCATTGCCTTTTATCGAGATCATTCTCGTTTTAAGGACATTGAGTGCCTTTTACCGAGATCATTCTAGTTTTAAGGACTTTGAATGCATTTTACCGAGATCATTCTCATTTGAAGGACTTTATAATTTCCTTTTACCGAGATCATTCTCGTTTTAATGATTTTATGTACTTGGTTTTGCCCAGTATACTTGTTTGCCTGCAAAACCTCTTAACTACACTGATATAATGGTTAATAGAATGAAGATGGAGCACAAAGCTAGAAATATCATCTTTAATACTCTTTAATTTCAACCACCATCGAAATTAAACCTTATGATCTCTTTAATTTCAACCACTTTTGAAATTAAACCACATGACACCCTGCTTATAATTGGCTACTGAAAATATATGAATAAAGTGCTGGAAGCACCGACAGCTAAGTCACATGCAACAGAACAAATATTTCTTAGTAGAGATCATCTACCTTACTTCCATAAGCATCTGAATTTACTCAATAGGGGATAAAATCAAACCAAAGCTCATAGAGCATACAATGTTTGGAAGCAAAGGCAATCTTTCTGTTTTCACTTGCATGTTATAATAATAATAATAGTCTTTCGTCTTAATAATAACAATGACGACAAGAGACATACTAGGATTGCATCAGTAAAATATTTATCCAAGCATTTGGCATATAGATAATAGATTAGACTTCTCCAGATGGTTGTAACATGAGTTTAAAAAATGAACCAACTTTTTGTCATTTACTGCTCCAAATTTGCTTTACAGTACATTGCATTTCACATTTGTATCATCCATATTTTTGATATCCATGTTAACTAAGTTTTCTAATCCTTTTTAGTTGATATTGGACATCATAATGGATGTCCCAGAAACATCTTCTTGAATATTTGTATATAAAAATTTAACTTTTTGAAAGGTGGATACCACATATACAATTCACAATGAACTTGAGTCTGTGTAGCCATGCCCAAATTGGGTCCAACGACTATATTTAAGCAAGCAAGCATATATATGACTTCATATAGCAGAAACAAGTATGCAGAAGGTAAAAAAAATTTGAACAACATATCTATTGCAAGTTGCCAAGTTATAGGGATAGCATCTGAGTGGCTACCAATCAAAGTGTGTGGTGGCGGCAGTATTTTCAAAACCGGTTGGAGCGGATCGATCCAACTGTCGACCAGGAAGGCTATTGGTTCTGGTTGGACCATAGAACCGCTCGAGCGGTTCAATCAGGGAAAAACACAAAAAACCGGTTCAACCGGTTAAGAATCGGAACAGGTGAACTGGCCGATCCAACTCCACTATTTTTTATTTAATTTTTTAGTTTAAAAAAATCGACAAAACCCACCTTTCTTCTTCAGTTTTGAAGAAAGACGCAGCCCCCTTTCAAAAACATAACTTTCCCTTTCCCATTGTATTTTTTGAGCCCTTCCCTGTCTCGCGGCCACACGAGGACGGCGTGTTTCGTGACAACAGCACAGTGGTGAACGACGGTACAGCGTTTCGCTCTTCTCTTGCACAGTGAGATGTGTCTTCCATTATCTACCTTTCCCTTCCCTCTCCTCTCTGCTGTGTTATGGCTATTTTCTTTTGTGAGCTCTGTTATAATTAAGTATGCAAAACCAAAGTTGATAAGTTTTTTAAGAGGTTAAAACTGGCCACATAGCTATTCAGTCCCGTAAGTTTTGCTAGGTTATATGGATAGGTTTGTCATGTTTTTGACTTAGGTTGGACGGGTGACGTTTGAAAGAGTTTATTTAAGTTCTTTTTGACTTATCTGATGACATAAGTTCTTATGCAGTATACTTGGCAGAGCTTATAAAAATAACTTATGTCATCCCATAAGGAGTTTTTGACTTATTTTCATAAGTCACCGGGAGAAGCTTATGGAATTATCATAAGAGCTTATGTACTAAACACACTCTCCGTGTTTTTCACTACTCGAATCCTTTCATGCTCCTTTCTTTCCTTTTCTTTCTTTAAGCGCTTATGGCATAAGCTCTCATGCGATAAGGTCTTATGTAATAAGCTCTTAATTAAGTTGTTTACCCAAACGTACCTAGGTTGTTCCATTTTCTCCTCTTGTAAAACCTGCACTTTGTTGTTTTTAACTTTAATGGGGATACATTGGTTGGGCTAAGATGCACCACCCATATTTTGCATCACCCACTACATCATCTATATGTGACAAATTTTGGACCAATCAAATTGCCACGTGGGTTTTGCCAAAATTTCAAACTTTCTAGTTGTATTTCTACTATAGTCAAATATATGAATACAATATATTGTAGCATAGTATATATACTCTTTGTATTCACAAATTTAACCCATATTAAAATAATATTTTTTGATTAAAAAAATTGATTATATTATAAAATAATATTTTAATATGAATTAAAATAATGTTTGTTATCAATAATATTTTGCAATATAATCAGTTTTTTAATAAAAAAACATTATTTCAATATGAATTAAATTTGCAAATAAAAAAAACACATATATTATACTACAATATACTGTATTCATATAGTTTGATTATAGTATAATACAACTGGAAAGTTTGAAATTTCGACCAACCTATGTGGCAATTTGATTGGCCCAAAATTTGCCACATGGGTGATGTAATGGGTGATATAAAATGTGATGGTGCACCATAGCCCAACCCCTTTCTTTACTGTGTCCAAAGGTGAAAAAAAAGGACAAATGCTCTGATCATTGTTTCTGGGAGTAAATAACCTATTTGTTGCACTTTACTTTAAACTTTAAAGTTTAACCTTGTCTGTGTTGTGTGCTTGTTTGAACAATTTGGACTTATTTTGGAAACTTGGTTTGAGATTTCACTTATGGATTGATCTCTTATATAATTATTGTTCCGTCCAAATATCTCATATGAGAGATACTCGGCCGAAGAAAGTCTAGTGGGTTTGTTTTGGAGTTAGCTTGACAGAATGTGAATTCTGCTCCTACGTATCCAAATGGGAATCAAAGCAAACGTAGTTCTGAGTGAGGGGGTTGGACCCCTATTTATAGAGATGTTTTGGTGCAACCGTTTGAGTAGACGGTTACTGAGATCCTATTTGTTAGGATCGGATCGTCCTTGCAGTTAGACAATTGATATGGATGAGGCTCCGAGTTATACGGAGAGATATTTGGACCTGCGAGATATTCGGCCCGGTCAGTTGCGGCTGGATAGCTCGGGGTCGAGATATCTTCGCTCGTGGTCTGGTGTGGAATAGGACCGAGTAGTTATCCTCGGGTATCAAGTGTATCAACAAGTCTTCGGCTCTATGGGAGTTCGGGTCACGGCCCACTTACGAGAGTGAGCTCGGTCGTGTTGACAATCCTCGGCCTTATATCTTCGGCCAGTACACAAGCCCCCCGAGCTCTGAGCTTAAATAAGCGAAAGAGCTGATAAGCATGAAACCGAGCTTACTCTTCGGCCACACAGACTTCCGCATTCCCAGCTGTCATTTCAATCAAATCTTTCCTCTTTGTCAGAGAAGGCAATCATTCCCCCTAATACTTCTGCGGCACGCTTTAGGTAAGAAACCCTAGAGTTCCGCGCCCATTTAATGAGGGGAAAAATCAAAAGTCGCGCCTTTTGGGATTGATGGAACGTGGGCCGTTGATCGTGTCATCAACCGCAGCTACAAATATCCCCTCCGACTCCAACTCCCTTCTACCTTGCCTATCCCCCTTCGCCCTTCACCTTTGTCTTCCAAGTTTCTGCCACCACTCTTCTGTCTGTCATTCTTCAGGTACGCCCTGTCTCTTTCTCTTCTTCGTGCTTTTAAATTTAATTTCTGCTTATCAAATGAGTTCGTCCATGTCTTCTGAGTCCAATACCTCGCCTCTAATTGAGCGCGAGGTTTCCCCCATTGGGGGTTCTCTTTCCGCTTCTTATGTTCCTTCACAGGAACTGAACGTCGGAGAGGTGGAACCGTCCTCCTCCCGGTCGTCTTCAACTGATTCTGATTCTTCTGAGTCCGATTCTCCTAGGTCTGGCTCTCCCTCTCCCCCAGTGTCCAAACCTGCCGCTCGCAAACAATGCCTAAGGGTTCCAAAAGACCCTATTCCCGATATTACCCTTCCTGGGTATACCTGGGTTAAAGGCGAGGTTGGGACCTTTTTCTCTGACTTCCAGACTCCAGAATCAATTGATCAACTTCGGTCCCAAATTAATGTCTCGGCATCTGGAGATGAGTCCGAGTTTATTTGTTCTCCATGCTCGGGTACCGAGTGCGTCTTTCTCAGGGCTCGTCCTTCCGAGCCCCCCTTTACATACATGTACAAAACTCTATTTGATAAGCTGCATGTGTCTCTTCCTTTTATTGAGTTTGAGTGTGACGTTCTGAGAACCATGAACGTCGCACCTACTCAGCTCCATCCCAACAGTTGGGCTTTTATGAAAGCTTTTCAAATCCTATGTAAATACCTCGGGATGGAGCCCACCACTCCAAAAATTTTGTATTTTTACCAAACAAGGTTTGGTGAGAAAATGGGATGGATTTCCCTTAATGGGCTGAACCGGAGAGGACTGCTTAGTCTATACACATCGTCGTATAAAGATTTCAAAGTCGGCTTCTTCCGAGTTCGCCCCTCGGGCTCTCACTCCTCCCACTTTTTTGACGATGATAACTGCGCCAAGTTTCCTTTATATTGGCAATCCTCCCCCACAAAATTCGTTGGCTTTGAGTACCAATCCCTTCCGGCCGAGGATAGGCGGGATATAGACATACTAGAAAAACTTCCTCGGCCCCTCCATTGTGGACGCCTTCTGAAACTCCCCTTCTCATCTACTCCGAGAACTGACCTGAAAAGTAAGTGCTCGGCTTTTTAGTTTTTGAATCTTTTCTGTATGTGTTGCTGTACTAACAACTCTTTCTATTTGGCAGTCATTATGGGGAAATTCGACTTCTCCAAGCTTGTAAAGGCTGCTGCAAAAGAGGGTCAGGGTCCCTCCTCAGCTGAAAAAAAGAAGAAAAGACCTCCTCCCACCAAGACCTCTGCGAAGGGAACTTCATCATCCGGCCCTCAAAAAAGAAAGAGGGTAGAGGTTGTAGTTGACACCGAAGATTCTCCCCCACCCCGTCCAAGTCCCCCACACCCTACTACTCAGGAGACCGGAACCGCGGGGCGAGAAGAACAAAACCCTCCTTCTACCCAGGTGAAGTGATACAACACTTCCCTAAAAGCAGGGACCTCGTCCCTTTGGGGCGAAGACTTCAACCCCTTTCCTTCTTTCGACTCGAACTTCCTGAAGCCCGCAGATCTCCGGTTAATGAGGCAACAAGGGGCTCAATCTAGCATGGAGGCTCTCTCCACCTACTGCATCCGAGCTGCCGCCTTGGCCCGCTTTTGCAGCCGAGATTTAGTGGAGGCTGAAAGGAAGTCTCGCAGAATCGGGAGCCGAACTGGCTTCTATTGAGAAGCTGAAGGGGGATTTTACCCGGACCTTCACGGAGCGTGACGAGCTGGCCAAGGCTAATAATCTCCTGAATGCCACCATTACCGAGTTGAATGGCCAGAACTCCGAGATCAACACCAAAGCAACATTTGTTGAGGAGAGTAAAGCTCGGGCTGACGAGGGTAGAGCTCGTGCTGAAGAGGAGCTCAAGAAGGCTCAAGCTGAAATTGAGCAACTTAAAGCTGCCTTGGAGGCCGAGACCAAGGCCAGGATGGAGCTCTAGGAGGATGTAAAAGAGGCCACCAACTGCATTATTATCGAGCATCGGAAAGGTTTTGACAAGGTCGTTGCTCAAGTTGAGGTTCTTGCCCCGGGGGTTGATCTTTCGGGAGTCGATGTGAATAAGGAGGTGGTGAACAGGGAACTTATTCCCATAATTCTTGAAGAGGAAGAGGAGGTGAAAGGGGAGGAAGACTCTCCCGGGGATCACATCGAGGCCGAAGAGGGTCCTAGGGGCAAGTAGCTGTATTAGTTTTTTGTAGTCTTTATTCTTTGTAATGGGCTTTTGCCCTTGTAACTTTAATTTTGACTTAATGAAAATTGTTGCACCATTTTGGTGACCTTTCGTAGCTCTTATTTGGCCGAGATACACTTGAAGTATTTTTTTACCTTCCGACGTTGTATTTGGCCTGTTTAAACAAATCTTCGGTTAAGACCGAGGTATTCTATCGTCCCTATCAAAAATGGACGATAGTTGTCGCACGTGAAACACATGATTCACGCTTTACGCATGCAGTCACGCATCATATGCTTTGGAAACCGCAGTGGGTTCATGCAATTAATGCTTTTCGCTGAGTTTCGAGATTTGTTTTTCCAACAAACCCCTTCCCAACGCATATTTCTTCCTTTCCAACGTCTCTCACCCCTTATAAATAGGGCTGTTTCACCGCTCCACTTACTCATTCTTCATTCTTTCCCACCAGCCAAATTCGTCTTCCTTCAACCCGAGTAGTTCTATGATAGTGTTAGGGGTTTACGCTCCCCTCTCCCAGTTAACATCCTTTTTTGAGTTTCATAGCTGCCAAAAAGGATGTAAGTGGGAGATGGGATCCAGAATTCCTTTTACAATTCAATCCTCCAAGAAGGATGTTAACTGGGAGAATGGCAGTCTTCGGGAGTGGAGAAAGGGGTAGAGGCCGTCTACTCCCGGAGCGGGCCGAGCACCTCATCGTCCAGCTTTCGCAGGGGGAAGTGATTACTTTCCCCCATGAGGGAAAGCCGTGGTGTCCGATTGGGGGGACTACTGGCCACCTGATCTTGCCCCTACCCTAATCGGGGAGACGACTGGCAACCCGGGCGGGCCTTATTTTCAATTTCAGCTCTTTATGTAAGTCGTAGTACTTTCTAGTACTCGACTCATACCTTGTTTTTAATTTTGGCATTGTACTCGGTTTTATTGAAAAATTTTAATGGCTCGAACTCGGCCTTTCGATCAAAGTTTTGTTTTTCTTATTACTCGTATTCTACTTTACTTAAATAATTTCAAATGCTCGAACTCGACCTTTAGGCTCAAACTTGGCCTTGAATAATTTTAAACGGCTCGAACTTGGCCTTCAGGCTCAGACTTGGCCTTGAACAATTTTAAACGGCTCGAACTCGGCCCTCGGCCTTCAGGCTCAATCTTGGCCTTAAATAATTTTAAACGGCTCGAACTCGGCCTTCAGGCTCAGACTTGGCCTTAAACAATTTTAAACGGCTCGAACTTGGCCTTCAGGCTCAGAGACTTGGCCTTAAATAATTTTAAACGGCTCGAACTCGGCCTTCAGGCTCAGACTTGGCCTTAAATAATTTTAAACGGCTCGAACTCGGCCTTCAGGCTCAGACTTGACCTTAAAAACTTAATGGCTCGTACTCGGCCTTGATAATTCAATAACTCGAACTCGACTTTTCGTAATTTCAATGGCTCAAACTCGGCCTTAATAATTTAATGGCTCGTACTCGGCCTTTAGGCTCAAACTCGGCCTTTAATAACTTCAATGGCTCGAACTCGGCCTTAATAATTTAATGGCTCGTACTCGGCCTTTAGGCTCGAACTCGGCCTTTAGGCTCAAACTTGGCCTTAACAATTTAATGGCTCGTACTCGGCCTTTAATAATTTAGTGGCTCGTACTCGGCCTTTAGGCTCAAACTTCGCCTTTAACAATTTAATTGGCTCGAACTCGACCTTTAATAACTTCAATGCCTCGAACTCGGCCTTAATAATTTAATGGCTCGTACTCGGCCTTTAGGCTCGAACTCGGCCTTTAGGCTCAAACTTGGCCTTAACAATTTAATGGCTCGTACTCGGCCTTTAATAATTTAGTGGCTCGTACTCGGCCTTTAGGCTCAAACTTGGTCTTTAACAATTTAATTGGCTCGAACTCGGCCTTTAGGCTCAAACTTGGCCTTTAACAATTTAATTGGCTCGAACTCGGCCTTTAGGCTCAAACTTGGCCTTAACAATTTAATTGTTCGCAGAATAAACACATCGGCAAAATAATAAAATAGAACAATGTCCATAATAAATTCTGTTATTGGATAAAAAAGTCTGCGGTGTGCCTCGTTAAAACCTTCTTGGTCAAAACCCTTTTTTTGGGATAAAATACCGTGGTAGGAAAAAGAGTACATCACCTGACTATGTACATCAACTGTAGCTTTAGTGCATTGATTGGGCTGTGATCCAAGCTAGAACTTCTCCAACTCCTCAATGGGTTGTGGCCGTTGTTCTTGCATGTCAATTCTCGGGTCTAGTTCTGACAGAATTTACAGACTTGTCTTTTCCCCTGTCTAGTGTTTCTGCAGATGTAGGTTTGAGCTTGCTTACACGCAAACTATCAGCATAGCACTGTCTGGCCATTTTCTGATCCGCCCGGATAGCAACTATGTCTCCCGAGTTGGAAGGGAATTTCGTTGTGAGGTGGGGTGTAGAGACCACAGCTCCTAACTCGTTCAAAGATGGTCTTCCGATCAGGATATTGTACGATGTTACTGCATTAACCAACACATACCTGACCATGATAGTCTTGGATGCTTTGCCATCCCCAAAAGTAGTCAGGAGGTCAATGTATCCTCGTGTATCCACTTGTTCCCCTGCAAAGCCGACGAGCTTACTGTCGTATGGCTGAATAGATTTCTCTGGGATCCCAAGCTTCTGAAATGTTGAATAATATAAGATATCCGCCGAGCTCCCCTGGTCGACAAGAGTTCTTTTGACCGATAAATTAGCCAACTGCACTGTGATTACCATAGGGTCGTCTTGATTAGGATCCACCCCCACAAAGTCTTCGTCAGAAAAGATAATAGTTGGGGACATCCTCGGGGGTTTGCCGGATACCGAGTTGACAGCCCGAATGGCCAGCAGGTGCTTTCTCCGAGCTGAACTTGTTGTGCTTCCCCCTGCAAATCCACCTGAAATAGTGTTTATCACACCTCGGACCATATTATCCTCCTCTCGCCTTTCATTCTGGCCCTCTCTGGTTTCTGTTCTTTCATTATTTTATTGACCGCCGCCCCTTCTCGGGCTTTGGTCACCTCCTCTCCTTCTACTTCTGCCACGCCCCTCGCCATTGTTGTGGTTTCTCCGAACAAAATTATTGAGATGGCCAGCTTGCACCAACTCTTCAATCTTATCTCGCAGGACCCAGCACTCCTCGGTGGTATGCCCGTAATTACGATGGTACCGACAATGTTTCGTAAATTCAAGATTCTCGGGGCGTGTGGCCACGGTTGGGGAGCTGCAAAAGTTCCGCGTTGTATGCTTCCTCAAACACCCGAGCTCGGTTTGTGTTGAGGGGAGTATAGTGCTCATACTTCGGTCCCCTATGCAAATGCTCGGATGGGCCTTTGAATTTCGGCTTATCACCTCCAGCCCTCCTCATCTCTCTCTCCCTACTTTGTCAGCGTCATCAGGTCTCTCCCTTTTCTTAGACTCCTCAATCTCCTCCATATTAATGAATCCCGCAGCTTTTCTCCTCAACTCATCCATACTGGTTGGTGGCTTCCGAGCTAAGTGTCTGGCAAAAGGGTCAGGCCATAACCCGGTCAAGATAGTGTGTAGTGCAACATCGACACTGAGATTCCGGATGAGGATCGTCTCCTTGCTGAATCTGGCCATAAAATCACATAGAGACTCGTTCTTTTCTTGCTTAAAGTTTACCAACGAGGCCGATGTTTTTTTATGAGCTCGGCTCGTAGCAAACTGAGCATTGAACTTAGTCATGAATGTGTCAAAGGAGTCAACTGATGCTGGCGGTAGCTGGGTATACCAGCTTAATGCAGCATCTTTCAGAGTAGTAGGAAAGACTTTACACATGACAGCATCATCGTCGGTGAAGAGGTACATCTGAGTAGTGAAAGCATCTAAATGACGCTCCGGGTCCGAGGTACCATCATACCTGTCAATGTTTATTGGTTTGTAGTTGGCTGGAAGAGGAACCCCCATGATGGCGTCGGTGAAGGGGTGTCTCGGCCTCCGCACGCCGGCCCTTTCATTAGGCCTATTTGCCTGAAGTGAAAGCTCAAGGGCCTGCCTAGGAAATTCCTCCTCGCCTGCTCGATCAACATGATGAGAAACACGGGGTTGTGGGCCTCCTTCTTTGCGCGTGTTTCTGGATCCTTCATTCTCGGCTGTCCGACGCTCTCTCTCATGAGGAGAAGAGGCGGACCTTTCTATGCTTTGTTCTCATTCCCGACGGTTGTTTTGCCGACGAATCTCCTCATTCTCCCTTCTCAGCATTGCCACTTGCGCGAGGAGTTCTTGAATGATGGGATTGTCGGTCGTCATTGCTGGGTTTATGGATTGTTCTCCATTATCCCCATTGTTAGCATTCTCTGGCTCCCCACTCCTGCAGTTCCCGCTCCTTGCCCTCACCATTGTTTGTGGTATGGGAAATTTTTGCTTCGATCCCCACAGACGGCGCCAAATATTCCGTCCAAATATCTCAGATGAGAGATACTCAGCCGAAGAAGGTCTAGCGGGTTTGTTTTGGGGTTAGCTTGACAGAATGTGAATTCTGCTCCTACGTATCCAAATGGGAATCAAAGCAAACGTAGTTCTGAGTGAGGGGGTTGGACCCCTATTTATAGAGATGTTTTGGTGCAACCGTTTGAGTAGACGGTTACTGAGATCCTATTTGTTAGGATCGGATCGTCCTTGCAGTTAGACAATTGATATGGATGAGGCTCCGAGTTATACGGAGAGATATTTGGACCAGCGAGATATTCAGCCCGGTCAGTTGCGTCTGGATAGCTCGGGGCCGAGATATCTACGCTCGTGGTCTGGTGTGGAATAGGACCGAGTAGTTATCCTCGGGTATCAAGTGTATCAACAAGTCTTCGGCTCTATGGGAGTTCGGGTCACGACCCACTTACGAGAGTGAGCTCGGTCGTGTTGACAATCCTCGGCCTTATATCTTCGGCCAGTACAATTATTATTGTAAACATATGTACATGTATACAATTCGATTCGACCATCGTTCAATGGGTTGATTCGATTGAACCTTGAATCGCTCTTCTTTTCGGTTCTCCGGTTTTTAAAATATTGGGGGGCGGTACGCGGATCTCTAGATGACCGGGCCGATGAAGTCAAACTCGCAGAGGTTACCAAACTCGTTGGGTTGGTCGAGCTCGTCGAAGCGAATTTGATGAGATCGAGCTCATCGAGGTGACCGTGGTGTCGAGTCTGAATCGCCTGGATGGCTGAACAGAATAAGCCGATTTCGTCGGGACTTGCTTTAGGTTCTTTCCACGTGATGGCTCGAACAATATTATTCAGAGATGGGCCGAGTCACAACTCGGTTTGTAATGCAACTCATGTGCTTTACAGCATGTGATATTGAGCAGCATGAAACTCCATAGTTGCAACTACTTCTCGAGATACTTGTGTGAACGATCAAGTGGTTGGTCTTCACCATGTAGAAGTGTGATGGCTCGTAGCTCCACTTCGATTCTGCACTTCCGCAAGATTTGCCACGAAAATGGACGATAAGGTACATGCACGTGGCAAGTGCAACTGTATAAGCATTGCTCAAGAATGTTTCATTGCTTCAGTTATTTTTTTGGCTGAGACCGTCACCATCCGCAACTCACGGGATTATCATGAAAATTGCATACCCATACCCATCTTCAAACAGAAAAATCTCACTTAGTGGATGGCAGTTAAAAAGATACAACTTTAAATTTCAGAATAATAAGCGATAAAGATAATATTTTATCGAATTCAAATCAATTAACACAAGCTTCCCTTGTATCCTCCTCAAAATCTTTCGGAAAATAATATTTGTACTGGCGGATGAGTAAAACCCGGTCACCGAGCATGGATACCCGATCCAATAAAGGTGGGAAGGATAAGATATTGATATTATCTTTAATAATCCTGATATTATCTCAAATATAACCTTATCCGGTTAGAAGAGATAAAATCCCTCAAATTAAGGAAATCATATCTCTAAGAAGATTTAAGAGATAAAAGGAGATAAATTCAGATCTCTTAAAGATATGGGATCCTATTATAAAAGGAGGAGAACCCAAAAGAGAGACTCACTTTTTCACTAACCTGGGTGAATCTCCCTTAAACGTATTGGAGAAACTAGCTCAACCAAGAAACTATTGAAGAGTCCTTGCTCGCTGGTATTCATCAGATATAAGATTAGGGGATTGAGTTCACTGTATGACCAATGGTTGAACCGAGAACTACGTCTGGTTTTGATTCCCATTGGGATACGTAGGACCGGAATACAATATTATATCAAGCCATAATCTAAAACAACCCCGGTGTTCACTTTTGGTTAGACGTTCTACGACGAGATTCCGGCAAGTCGGATCTCGGCAAGAACATTTGGTGCCCACCGCGGGGCTGAGGAAAAACTTTCCCCGATTCCATAAGAAAGCTTGATGGTGACTACATGGAATAGACGGAGGGGAGGGGGCGAACAGCACGAACCATGTAGATCATGAGGCTTCGAACACGAGCAAAAACCATGACAATCACCCGCCCCTTCCCATCAAGGAAGATAACCCTCAGCTGGGAGAGGTTATAGCACAATTAAGGCTGCTGCGTGAGGAGAACGATGAGGTACATGCTCAGAATCAAAGGCTGTGAAGAGCTCGGAAAAGAGAAAGATCAGTGATGCCTTCCAAGGAAGAGCAATCCTCACCCGATGGTAGCCAAAAGGATCCATTGTACGTACCTTCTCATCATGATACGAGCCGACCGTCCAAGACCAAACCTCGCCCAGAGAGTTTAGGAGTTAAATCTCGTGCAGGAAAGACTGTCCAAAAAGAAAGGGTAACAGACCAACGACCAAGGTTGCCGTTCACGGATGACATCGATGATGTAATCATGCCTAGACATTTTAAGCCTCTTAACATTGATAAATTCAATGGCACCACTGACCCAACCGAGCACGTAGAATCCTTTATTTCTTCTATTTACCTGGTGACCGATTCGGAAGTCGTCATGTGCAAAAATTTTCCAACTACTTTGCAAGGCCCTGCCTTAACCTGGCTTACGAATCTTCCACCTCGGTCAATTGATTCCTTTGATGTGCTTGTAACTAAGTTCACTGCACAATTCGCAGCGAGCTGAAAGCATAAAAGTCACTCGGTCTCGTAGGTGAATTTTACACAAGAAAAGAATGAGTCACTTAGAGATTATATGGCTCATTTTAGTGCCAAACAAATTTTAATTCCCAATATGAGCTCGGAACTCTGTCTACATACCGTCATGGGCGGTTAGAAGCCGGGGCCATTCTTTGAGTATTTATCTCGAAAACCACCGAGAGATTTTGAAGAGTTGTAGGAAAAAGCCACAAGTTTCATGAACTCGGAAGAAATGGTAGAATCCAAAATGAGAGAAAGAGGTTTTGAAGACAAGAGCTCAGTTCCGAGTAAAGAAAGAGATAGGGGGCTAATCCACAAAGGGCCCAAAAGACCAATGAAAGGGGATTCTCAAAGAGGCAACCCAGGTACCAGTCCTATACACCGCTAAACTGATCTCAGGCAACCATTCTCCAGGAGGTGTGCAACGCTGAGTTACTCACCTTACCTCGACCGTCTAAAACTCCGGCAAATGCAGACAGAAGTAAAGAGTGCAAATGGCATCAAAACTATGGTCACTCCACTGAAGACTGTAAAACAGCCTAGGAAAAAATTGAGGACTTGATACAGGCAGGTCGTCTTGACCGGTTCGTTCGCTGAGATGATAATGGAGGCGGACGAGCCGGTCGATGACGAGGGAGACGCGGTTATGACAATCGTAACCGAGATGCAAACCTGCAAGGGAATAATCAAAACGGAGATCGGGTGAACAATCAGAGGGCTCCTAATGAAGAAACAGAAGAAGGAGTCAGAGGGGTCATCAATACAATCTCGGGAGGATTTGCATGGGGAGGAACAACGAGTTCAGCTCGACGGCATCATGTAAAAGCCATCCGATCTGTAAACACGGTGTCTGGAAAACCTACAAGGACGAGATCTCCAATAACTTTCTCAGATGATGACTTCCAAGGGCTGGATCCAAATCAAGACGACCCAATGGTGATAATGGTCGAATTAGCCAACTTCTTGGTCAAACGAACACTTGTTGATTAGGGAGGCTCGATTGATATTTTATACCTGGCGACCTTCAAGAAACTTGGAATTCCAGAAAAGCTGATAAAAGAGCAAGAAGACAAGCTAGTAGGGTTCGCCAGAGAGCAAGTAAAAACCCGAGGTTATATAGACCTCTTAACAACATTTGGAGAGGGAAAACTCTCCTGGACCGTATCAGTCAGATATGTTATTGTGGATGCCAGCACGTCATACAACATCCTTATTGGAAGGCCGACGTTGAATGAACTCGGAGTGATTGTCTCTACCCTGCACCTCACAATGAAATTCCCAATCGAGTCTGGAGATATAGTCGCTGTCCGAGCTGACCAAAGGATGGCCAGGCAATGCTATGTGGATAGTTTGAAGGTTACCCGAAACCAGAACATTGCAAAGAATGTCGAAGATGATAAAACGGAAGTGGTAAGCTCGGTCAGTTCGGTTACCTCAGCGAGCTCGGTCAGCATGTTTGAACTAGACCCAAGGATGGAGATGTACGAGTCCAGAGCCGAACCAAAAGAGTCTTTAGAGAAGTTCCAATTGGGAGCCCAAGCTGAACAGTGCACCAAGGTTGGCAGTCAGCTCGACCCCTCATTCAAACAACAGATTCAAGCGGTTTTAAAAAAGAATGCTGATTTGTTTGCTTGGAAGACATCGGATATGCCTCGCATAGACCCCAATTTTATGTGCCATAAGCTATCTATATGTCCCGAAGCCAAGCCTGTGGCTCAGAGAAAAAGAAAACTTTAGGGGTGTAATCGGGTCGGGTTGGATCGGATTTGAGGGGTTTCATCATCCGAACCGATCAAATTCGATCGGTTCGGATTTGGCAAATTTTCAGGTACGGATCCGAACCGAACCGATCACAATCGGGTTGGTTCGGTTCGGATCATCGGGTTACTTTTTTTTTTTAAAATTTACACTTAAATATTAATAAAAAATTAGAAAAAAAATAAAATATACATATTTAATTATTAATTATATTAAATTTATATATAATAATATATTAATATTATATAAAGTAATTTAAAAAGAAATATTTTAAAGGGTTCGGATCGGACAGGATCAGAATTCTCGGATCCGAGACCCGAACCGATCTGGTTCGGATCGGCGTTTTGGAATCCGATCCGATGATTCGAACCAATCCACCAAAATCGGTTCGGATCCGTCGGGTTCGCGGATCGGATCGGATCCGCTTACACCCCTAGAAAACTTGACGAAGAAAGGCGCCAAGCAGTAGCCGAGGAGACTGCCAAACTGGTCAAAGCAAATTTCATCAGAGAGGTGAAATACACTACTTGGATAGCCAATGTGGTGTTAGTTAGAAAGGCGAATGGTAAGTGGAGAATGTGCACCGACTACACCGATCTCAACAAAGCGTGTCCAAAGGATTCTTATCCTCTTCCCAACATTGACAGATTGGTAGACGGAGCTTCAAGGTACAAAGTTTTGTCTTTCTTGGATTCATATTCAGGTTATAACCAGATAATGATGTATCCACCTGATGAAGAAAAAGCAGTATTTATGACCGATGGGGCAAACTACTGCTACCGAGCAATGCCTTTCGGTTTAAAAAAGGCTGGTGCAAGATATGAAAGGCTTATGGACAAATTCTTTGTCAACCAGATCAGAAAGAACCTAGAAGTATATGTTGACGATATGGTGGTAAAGTCCGATGACCTAAAACAACACTCAGTCGACCTTGAAGAAATTTCCAGTCAACTCAGAAAATACAACATGAGGTTAAATCCAGAAAAATGCTCTTTTGGTGTACAAGGAGGAAAGTTCTTAGGATATATGCTAACACATAGTGGAATTGAAGCTAATCCTGATAAGTTCAAAGCTGTCATTGAAATGTGGAGCCCTCAGAATGTGAAAGAAATTCAGAGTTTAGATGGCCGATTAGCTTCTCTATCCCGCTTTCTCCCAAAGTCCGCAGAAAAAGCAAGTGTACTGGATTCGTCGTCAAGTAATAAAAAGATCGATCCCACAGAGACCGTGATCTCAAACAAAAATTAATTATTAAGTCAATTAAACTTACAAAAAAAAAAAGATTTGGAAAATATTTGATTTTTGTAATAAGAACTAACTAGAAAATCAGATTTTTAAGAACGTAATCAATTAAAATAGGAAAACAAATCAATTAGGGGTTTTTCAAATCAAAAGATATTCCTAGGAATTGGGTTACCGACAAGATTGTTCATGTTACCAAATTGACTACCCCTTGTTAATTATCAAAATTGCTTTGAAGGCGAATTTATCCTCAAATAGCTAACGCTCCCTCTCGGGTTACAAAAACAGTGCCCAATTAAACCAACCCCTACTCTCGTGGTAATTGAATTTAAATCGAACCATTTAAGTTCTGTGACAATTCGTGAACCCTCGAAGGACCGCTTCTAACTCTCGTGATTTAAGTCCTAAGTTTGATTCCTATAGATCCGATACCTAAGTTCACCGCTAGGTTCCTCCTTAGAGTATCTACGACACGCAAATAAGTGGCCACCGAATTTACGAGAAATTAAAACAATAGAAATCAAATCGAAAGCAAAATCGAAATTAACAAGAGACCAAACGTCAATTTGTCACCATAAACAAATCTTGGGCATAGCCCCAATTCCTAGAAACAAGACTACTACTCAAGCATTGCCATGATTGTAGCAAGCTTGATTAAAAATAACATAAAAGAAAACCTAAAATAAGAGAAGAAGAAGAAGAAGAAGAGAAAATCCTAATTTTGCCTAAGGTAGCAGCCCAAAAAAAGTCCCCAATTTTGAGCCTCTAGGTCCTATTTATAAGGTAGGGTAACTTGAATCCCAAGCCAATACAAAAATCAGATCAAATCAGTTTCTGTGGATCCATATATTGTGCGTCGTGTCCGTGATGGCTATCACGGCCAGGCCGTGACGGATTCTGCCTTGGAGGTTGCTTCACTGGTTGGTCTGTCACGGTCGTGACCACCATCACGGCCTAGCCGTGATCAGTTCTGCCTGCGAAGGTCTGGTTCAACTGACATATCACGACCGTGATGGGCATCACGGCCTGGACGTGACCAGCTCTGACTTTTCCATTCTTTCTTTTCAGCTCTACTCGATCATGGCCGTGATGGCCATCACGGCTAGGCGTGATGGGCTCTGTTTGACTCATTATCCTTACTTTTCAAGCTCCATCTTCATGCTATCTCCAACACAACTGATCATGAGCAATTTAATCTTCGATTCCTGCACACAAGCACCACAAAACCGCCTTACCCGTTCCAAAGTAAAAACCAACAAAAATCAAATTAAATATGCCTAGACTATTTGAAAATGCATGAAAAATGATACTGAAATATAAGGTGAAATCACACTCATCAAACCACCCCAAGATTTAGAGAATATAATCCAAGAGGAATAAAACACTCAATCACAAAGAATGGGGTAGATTTAGTGAGTACTGAGACACCCCGATGTGCCCCATCGTATTATTACATTAAAACCTTAATATTTATTTACTTAATCGCTCGCTTATCGTTGAAAATACGTAAAAATTAAAACTTAATTAATAATTATATAACTTATGCAGATATAAAACATACCAAAACCATATTACATAAATACACACATGTTTATTTATTACATTACCAAAACACTGTTGAGGGTACCTTCTCAGTAGGATCCCTCACAGGCATAAACTGCACTACAAACATACTTAGCGGAATTATGAATACTCCTTAGACACACTGGCCATACTGTCTATACTCTAATCGCCTTGAATCACAGCTCGACCTCCAGCATCTGGTTCGTAAGGAGTTCCATCTAACTCCTCAGCAATTGGTTCCTCCATCAGGTCTTCTCGTACGATCACATCAGAAATAAAATACAACACACAAAGATATAGGGAACAAGAAACAGTTCTATCATCAAAAAGCGGAAAAGAGTAATAGTAAATTATACAGTAATTCTCACAGACACGCATCACTCAAAATCAACAATCATCCTCAATTAACTATATCATCCTCTACCCTCAGTCCATGCAACTAAAACTTTATACTGATGTGGCCATCTTCATTCCTGTCACATTAGTCAGTAGTCCAGAACGGTCCAGTACCAATAACTTTCGAACGCATCAAAGACTAAACACTGATTAGTCTAAAATGGTCCAGTGCCAAGATCATACGAACTCGTCAAGGAATATCATTCCATAACGGTCCAGTGCCAAGAACATACGAACTCGTCAAGGAACATCCTTCCATAACGGTCCAGTGCCAAGAACATACGAACTCGTCAAGGAATATCAATCCAAAACGGTCCAGTGCCAAGAACATTCGAACGCGTCAAGAACTAAAGAGTATTACGGTAGTCTACCTCGGCATCCATATCCGTAGGGCACTCACCCGTAATATCCGATATCCCCAAAATAGGATATCCTGACCTCGTGTGTTCTACTCACACGGCTGTGACTAACAATACCTCGATAAATGAATCTCCCTAATTTAAATCAATAACAACCTAGTGCCTCAACCTTCCATCAAAGTCTCAACACCTTTTTCCTCTTAGATAAAACCACTTAATTAGGCTAGGCACCTCTAAATCACCTTTATTCTCTCACCCAAACAATTATCTCCCGAACAACACATATCCTTACTTAAAAATCAGCTAAGCACAATATTAAAAACCAGGCAGATCATGCATAACACAATATCATAAAATAATTCAAATACCACAAAATATCACATAAGCAATGAAATAATAATAATAAATTCAATCAACCTCAGATAAGATAAAATCATCCTAATGTCGATAAACCTACAATCCCCAAATCACCATTGGTTTTACAGAAAAGGTTTCCAATATGATTTTGGTCTTGTCGACTACTCAACTACTAGTAGGGTTTAGGTCGCCCTACACAATTATCATATAATCTACTACTTATCGATTCCGACGATAGGTTGATTCTTTTCCCCACCTGAGTTAGCACCGGAAATGCGTACACGACGATCTTCGTTATCCCGCCACGAGTTAACACAACCACCTTCATTCAAACAACATAACTATAATTAATCAATTAACAACCATCTATGACACTTTAGGGCTAGGTTCGGCCAAGACTTAGAAAATAGGTTTAGGATTATCTTCTTAATGCCATCTTTTGGATCCTAGTTACTAGAGTCTTAACTAACATGGATTACTTATTACAAGACTAAAATTTGAAACAAAATCCTCTAACATTTAGGGTTAGGGTTTCGGCCCATATTAGGAATTTAAGCTAGGGATTTTTGTTGGACCTAAGCTCTTGGATTTTAGCTATACATGTATTATAGAACTTAAGTCAAGTACTAACATTCAAAACAAACAACAAAACACCAAACCCATTTTCCTACCTAGGTTCGGCCATTAATGGTTAATAGGGAAGGAAAAATGATTTTGATCACATGCTCTTGGATAAATAAAGGAGGGATCATAACTAGATCATAGAAATCGGTTTCACATTTTTATGATTTTTCTACAAATTTCTAGAATTATTTGAAGTTCTAGATCTAGGAATGGAAAAATATGATTCATGGAATAAACATGAGAAATACATGAATATGAAAGCTTATATGATCAAGGATACAAGCTTTTACCTCTTGAAGATTGAATAAATGAAGAAAATGATCAACCTTCACTAAGCTGAAAACTGGACAGCTTGAGGGTGTGATGGTATTGTGAGTGTATCTCACAGTATACTCATCCAAAAATCATGAACTTTGGCTTGATAGAAAGATAATAAGAAAAGGAACAATTTTGGTGTTGTAGGTTTCATTTGGTTCGGATCATAACAGGGGCGAAAAGGGACTTATTTCTGCTGTTTCGTGGGTTGCTGAGAGTTATGGGCAGTTTCGGTATTTTGATCCTATCTCCCAATCCACTTATCCGTTATTGATGATATTTATCTTGTTGGAAATAAGAGAGAAAGAGGAACAACTTTTATGTTGAGTGTTTTCCAAGTTTCATAAAGGAAGAGGGTCATATGTTTGGTGGGAATTCGGTGTTCTTAGGGTTTTGTAACTTAGTTGGTGAGGAAGATGAAGAGAATGAAGGTGTGAGTGAAAGGGGAGGGAGGCCACGGTTTTGAAGATTATTTATAGACTAGATTTAAGCTTTGTTTGGTTATAAGGAATTGATTTGATGGGTTTTGTGATTATTTAATTAATATAAGTTTAACCATAGTTAATAATTAACCTAACAAGGGTTACTTTGCTTAACTATGGTTATTAAATATGTGGCTCACATTTGATGGAGGTGTGGCTGATTTTGGGCCACACAAAGTGACTCACTAATGAGTCACCGATCTTATCCGATAGCGATTCCCGGAAATTTTGTACGCAGCTCCGTCGTTTACTTGATTTCGGTTTTTGAGAGGAAAATAATGAAACGAAAGCAAAATAAAATAGGTAAGATTTATTGGAGGTGGATGCACGAAATTGGAGAGAGGTGGGAGGTTTTCAACCACGTAAAATGAGTGGTTAAGAGTGCGTAGATGCGTCTTGTTAATACCCGCGAAAGCTTGGGAGTATTTTGGTCTTTTTACCTAAATGTCATGATTACATGCATTTAATGCTCATAAATGCTTGGTGACTCATCCTCCATGAGTCATCATGTATGACTCGTTGTCCCGATCTCTTGACGGGTCTCTGCACTTCCCTTCTCGACTCCGTCGGTTTCCCGATTAGGGTTTTACGCCCGTAAAAAGCGTAATATTTTATTTTCGGTTGAAAATTTTCAAAACAACCAAACTCGTTAGAAATATGATTTAAATATAAACCATTTCGTTCACGAGTCAAAATTTGGTTTTCTCGCCAAGAAATTATCTTGTCGGTGGAAAACGCAGGGTTCCGCCGTAATTTTCAACCCAAATTTTTATCGTAAGCTTCTACCCTAAGATAGAGTATGAATATGATTTTTATTTCATAAAAATCAATCTCCATGAACTCGTATAAAAATATAAATAAATACATTTATACCGGTTAATACAGCGAAAATATTTTTACTCAAAAAAATCGAAAAATAAAAAGTAGGGTGTTACAAGTACCCCTTTTTTGGCTCAAAATCTCACATTTAGTAGTTTAAAATCAATGAGAAACACAAATCCAAGAAACCACATGCTAATTATCAACTATCAGAAGATCATCTCAAGCATTTTTATTTTTAGCCTATCACAAGAATACAAAAATTGGGTTAAAAAATTCACTGTCTCAATTCATTTGGCGCAAAGTTCTCACAATTAGATGCATACTCTAAGCAAGGGGCAATCGCAACATGAAAAATGCAAAAATGCAAAAATACCCCTACCCCAAGCTTAAAAACTTACATTGTCCCCAATATAAATAATCAAGTCGGAGAGAGGAGAAAAATGGAACAACTCACCGAGGTGGTGGCGGGTGTTGGCTCACATGCCAGTCAAAGAGCTGCTGGAAGATGTGTCACGGCCGTGACGTTCATCACGGGCAGGCCGTGACCAGTTCTGGTGTCAAGCAAGTCCCCATCACGGGCGTGATATACATCACGGCTGGGCCGTGATCAATTCGTGTCTATAGGAGCTGGCCTTTCACGGCCGTGAATTTCATCACGGCTAGGCCGTGGTACATTCTGATCTTTAGTTGTTGGCGAATCTCGACCATGATGGCCGTCACAGCCTGGGCGTGATCAATTCTGACTTTATTTTTCCATGCCATTTTTGTTCTTCCTGCCTTTATAACCTGCAAATACTTGGCAAAACCATCAATTAGTGATATTTCTTCTCCTAATCTTCTCAACTTATTCAAAGACAAAATTCAAAAACAAATGGAAAAGGGAAAGAAAACTTGGGTTGCCTCCCAAGAAGCGCTTATTAACGGTCTTAAGCTTGACCATACTCCCTTGGATCAACCGGGATCAGCTGGGCTTGGATGTGCAAGAACACCTCTCTTCCATGGAAGTCATTCAAAGAGCCTATTTTGTTCGTATGGCCAATTGCGCTTTCACTTTGCTCTTTTCACTCTGAGTTTCATGCCCTTACTTTCTTCCGGGGGAAGTTTTCACTCCACATGTTGAGCAATTCCTGGTTCATCTTTATTTGGTGCATCATTTGTCATGCAAAGTTTGGGAGTTGCTTCCATATTAATTTCTTCCTTCACCTCTGGAGGCATTATCTCAATCCTACACACATGAATCTCAAAAGGAGGGTTGTTATATGAGTTAGTCAAATCAAAATCCACCCTACCTTCCTCTACATTCAAGGAGAGTTACCATTTTTTATATCTATTATCGCTCCAGCTGTGGCCAAGAATGTCCTTCCAAGAATGATAGGGAATTTAGAATTCCCGTTCATGTCCAACACCATGAAATCGGTAGGGATGAAAAATTTCCCTACCTTTATGGGGACATTCTCTAGTATGCCTAGAGAGGTTTTAGTTGATCCATCCGCAAATTGTAAAGAGGATTTGGATGGACTCAATTTCTTGGTTCCTAACCTCTCAAAGATAGTAAGCGGCATCAAACTCGCATTAGCCCCTAAGTCACATAAGGCTTGGTTTATTTTTAATTCTCCAATTGAGCAAGCAATAGAGAAACTTCCTGGATCTTTTAGTTTAGGAGGCATATTAGTTTTGATCACGACATCACGCTCCTCAATTAAGCTCTTAGTTTCTTTTTCTACTTGCTTTTTCTTGACCAACCTCTGTGGGAAAGGTATTGGGGGTTGGTAAGGTGGTGGAGAGACATGCTTTGACTCTATCTCTTCATGTTCACTCATGTCCTCCTCACATTTCACATCCTTTTCAATTACCCCAAGCTTATCATCCCTTAAGTATATAGCATTACAGTGCTCATTGGGATTAACTTCGGGTTGTCCTAGAAACATACCCTTAGTTCTAGAATACATACTAGCTTATTGGGCAATCTGAGTTTCTAACATCTTATTATGGATGGCTAAGCTGTCTACCTTAGATGCTAACTCTTTTATTGCCTCATTGACTACCCTACCTTGTTGCCTAAACTCTTCATTTTGCTTTGTTTGAGTTTCAACAAAATTTTCCAAAAGAGACTCAAGTTTAGACTTTTGTACCTGAGGATACCCTGATGCGGGTTTCCTATTACCTTGGCCTTCTTGGAACTCGTGGTTCAACGTGTTGTTGTAGTTCCCATAGGAGAGATAAGGGCTATTCTTCCTTCCTTGGTTGTAAGGATTTGGGGGAGCATAATTTGGCAACTTCGGGTTCGTGTCATAGAAGTTGTGACAAGAGTTCACTTGTTCCCCCGAAGCACCGGATCCAGGAGCAATACCATGTGGGCACTCCATTATGTCATGTCCCTGCATTCCACAAATCTCACAAACAAAAGAAGAAGAGAAGAAGAATAAGAAGAAGAGAAAATCCTAATTTTGCCTAAGGTAGCAGACCATAAAAAGTCCCCAATTTCGAGCCTCTAGGTCCTATTTATAAGGTAGGGTAACTTGAATCCAAAGCCAATACAAAAATCAGATGAAATCAGTTTTTGTGGATCCATATATTGCGCGTCACGGCCGTGATGGCTATCACGGCCAGGCCGTGACGGATTCTGCCTTGGAGGTTGCTTCACTGGTTGGTCTGTCACGGCCGTGACCATCACGACCTAGCCGTGATCAGTTCTGCCTGTGAGGGTCTGGTTCAGTTGACATGTCACGGACGTGATGGGCATCACGGCCTGGCCGTGACCAGCTCTAACTTTTCCATTCTTTCTTTTCAGTTCTACTCGATCATGGCCGTGATGGCCATCACGGCCAGGCCGTGATGGGTTCTGTTTGGCTCATTTTCCTTACTTTTCAAGCTCCATCTTCATTCTATCTCCAACACAACTGATCATGAGCAATTTAATCTTCGATTCCTGCACACAAGCACCACAAAACCGCCTTACCCGTTCCAAAGTAAAAACCAACAAAAATCAAATTAAATATGCCTAAACTATTTGAAAGTGCATGCAAAATGATACTGAAATATCAGGTGAAATCACATTCATCATTAGGCCAATCAAAAGGGGCATGAGTTGAAGAATTACCAAGCATTTTCTGGGCTTACCATTGCTCACCGCAGTCTTCAACCGGTGAAACGCCATTTAAGCTAACCTATGGAACCGATGCAATGATTCTAGTTGAGCTTGGCGAACTCTCTTTCCGAAGGCAGCATCATGACTAAAGTAAGAACGAAGAAGAAATCCGAGTTGAGCTTGACATGGTTGAGGAAGTCCGAGATGAGGCAAAAATCAGAGAAGAACTATGCAAGTAGAAAGCAACTCGGAAGTACAACTCGAGGTTGTAGCCAAGGGAATTTGTGCAAGGTGACATTGCTGAGATTGTAAAACGATGCAAGAAAAGACTCCAAAGAGGGTAAACTCGCAGCAAATTGGTCTGGCCCATTCAGAATAGTTGAAAATCTAGGAAATGATGCTTATAGGCTAGAAGAGTTGTCAAGAAAGTCTATTCCAAGAACTTAGAACACTTCCCACCTTAAGTTTTATTTTAGTTAAAGTTATGTAGGTAGGCGATGTACTCTTTTTCCTACCTCGGTCTTTTTCCCACGAGGTTTTGGCCAGGAAGGTTTTAATGAGGCACACCCGGAAAAATAAATAAATAGAATCATTTTCAGTTGCAATATTGGACAAGAATACTGTTATACGGTAAAAAAATTATTTATCAAAAACTAAAGAGCCTAAAAAGGTTGACTGAGCTAAAATCGACCGAGTTGAGGTCGAAATGCTGAACCTAAAAAGGCAAACGATAAAGAGCCTAAAAAGGTTGACCGAGCTAAAATCGACCGATTTGAGGTCGAAATGACTGAACCTAAAAAGGTAAAAACTAAAGACCTCAAAAGGTTGACCGAGCTAATATCGACCAAGTTAAGGTCGAAATGCCGAATCTAAAGAGGTAAACAATGCCTAAAGGTAATTAAAAACCTAAAGAGGTAAACAATGCTTTAAGGTAATTAACAACCTAAAGAGGTAATCCGAGCTAAAATCGACCGAGCTGGGGTCGCATGACCGAACCTAAAGCGGTAAACAATGCTTAAATTATTTAAAAACCAAGAGGTATCCCGAGCTCCAAAAAAACTCGAATAAGTCGAGTAACACGCAAAAATATAAAAGCCGAGCACTAACCTAGAAAAAAGTTACAAGCTTGAGCTCCAAAAGCCGATAGGAAAAAACGAGGCATGAACATAAAAAACTTTAGAAAGTTTTATAAGTAAAAAGTAACTCGTAAGCAAGCACGTGATTTCATTAATAAAAAGGGGCAAAGTCCGGAGTACAAAAGAGTTCAAAATAAAAGGGCATTGCCCTAGGAACATTTTTCCTAGGTTACTCATGGGCATCCCCATGGGAAATGGTTTCAACGGGAATAGAGTTGGGGTCATCCTCGGCACTCGGAGGCATAGCAGAAGATTGGTCAGGTAAACCCATTTCGCCTTCACCATTGGCTCCCCCCTCGGCCGCTTGCCCTTCAACCTCCTCTTCTTGAGCTACCTCTTCCTCATCCTCCAGTTCGGACAACGGAACTAGAATTCCATCTCTGTTAAAATCCTTGTCGACGTCAGCAAGGGAGAAGTCAGCATTCGGGTTGAAGCGCTAAAGCTGCTTCACAGCTCGGGAGAAGCAATTGACATGATCCTTCATAATGGAAGCCTCAGCTTCAGCCAGATCAGATCAGAGCTTGAGATTGGCCTCTAGCGACTTTCGCAACTCAATATTGGCCTCCTTCTCGGCCTGAAGTTCCTCGGCGACCTTCTGAAGATTGAGTCGCTCGGCTTTTTCTATGTCCAGCTCAGCCTGAAGAGCAGTCTTACCTTTTTCCAGCTCTGCCTTTTGGGCCTTCAGCTGGCCAACGGCCCGAGCTTGCTCCTCACACTTGGCCACAGCTTGAGCCAACTCGTCCCTCACTTTCAGGGCGTGAGCCACATCGGCCTTCATCATCTCCATCTTCTTGACGTTTTCTGAGAACTGGTGACTCCAGAAGCGGGTAATCGAAGCTATCCGAAGAGCATAGGCAGCAGCAGCCTCCATGCTTTCACCAGGTCCTTGCTCCAGCAAAAGACGGGCATCAACAGGTTTGAGCACCTAGCCGTCGATGAGCGAACAGGGGTTAAACTCACTACCTCAAAGTGAGATGAAGCCCGGGTTGCAACTCCCGTTGTACCATTTGGTGTCCGAAGTAAGATCGGCCACCACAGGAGCCTTGCCCGACCTCCTCTCGACGACGGGAGTTTATTCAACAACCAGTAGGGGAGGAGGACTTCTCCCTAGAACCTCGGACTGCAAACCTTCCCGAGTCCTTTTAGGGAGCGTATGTTCGGGTCAGCAACATCAGTAACCTTCTTCTTTTTCCCTTAGCTTCGGCAACAGGAAATGACCTACCAGCAGCTTGGTTAGCCGACTTCTTCATCAAAGCTTTATAATTGAACTTCCCCATTGTCACTGAAAAAGGGAAATTTGTCAGATACAAGTATGCTGCAAGGTAAGTAAAATACCCACTAAAAAGCTACTTACAATCAAAATCGTCTTGCCAAGTTGACTATTTGGGAAGCAATAAAAGTTTCCCACAAGGCAATGACCGAGGATAGAGCTTGAGGAGCTCAACGTCGGTTCATTCTTGAGTTGTCATTCAGTCGACATCATAGCTAGAAAACTTAGGGGGGTGGGGTTGCCAGTAAATAGGGAATTTGGAGATTCCATTTGAGTCATAAAATAGGGACTCATTTCCTACAATAGGTCAGACTTTGAAAAATTCCGACTTGAAAAATTTGTATGAACTCTTGTAGAGCCCAATGATTCCCATCCGCTCAACCCCATTCAGGGAGATCCAAACGACCCGATCTCCAAACCTGACTTTATAAATGTAGAGGAATTTAGGAGCAGTAGCCACCATTCCTATCTGCCCGCAAAGAATTTGGAAAGCCTTTAAAAAGGCCCAGTTGTTTGGGTGGAGTTGAGTAGGGGAAACATTCATAATTTTCAAAACACCACACTCAAATTGGGTAAATGGCAAGGTAACTCCAATTTGCTCAAACACGATTCTATATACGTATGTGAAAGAAGGTTGATCTGGAGTGGCATGAAGAAAGACGTGTTCATTCTCAGAACATGGCAAACACTCTACAGTGCCACTAGAAGAAGGAACTTTGTTTTTAATGGACGAAAGGGATTCAGAATCCCTAAAGTTTGAATGAAAGGCTCCCGCATCCGGCCTTACCCAGAAATACCTAGGTATAGTAATATCTGGGTATGAGACTCTAGGCATCCTATTGGTGTGCTTACGCCGCTTAGAGACGGGTGTGGCATCAGGAGTAGCGGAGCTACTCCCATCAGAAGAGGAGGAGGCACCATTAGCACCGCCACCTCCGCTACTCCCATCAGAAGAGGAGGAGGCACCGTTAGCACCGCGCCTACCATGAGAGGAAGACAGAGAAGGACGAGGAGAGCCTCCAATCGGATTGATTTCGGGCTCTATGATCTGAACCCCAGAAGAGGCATTATGGGATACCTCGAATGAAGTCTCCATGGCTAACAAAGTAGAAATGAAACTGGAAAAAAGATATGAGAAGGACGTACCTCGAATAGGAAAGGGAGTGTAAAAGCTTGGACAAGAAAAGGCTCGAGAGAGAAGAAAACCGAAGGTTCATGAAAAGTAAAGCCCTGTATTCGGAGCTCGCTCAACTTATAGAAAAAGAGTAACGTCTCAAAAAGAAATGAAACGTTACTTTTCGACAAAATGATGGTGGTTGTTGACGTGCGAGAGAAGAGGAACATCCCTTCAAGTCTGCACAAATTCGACGCACTAATGAAAAAAAAAGTGGCATAGACATCGGAATTTACGCTGTCATCAAGTAAAAATATGAGCATGCAGCTACAACGCAGGCCTCGAAAATAATGCCATAAAAGCCATGCGTCATAAGTCAGCTTTGCCTTAATGACAAAAGGCAACGTCTCTTTTCATCTCGGGAACCAAGAAACTTTGGTCACAGTGCAAAACTAAGATGACTACCTCTATCTCGGCTAGGCTCAACTCCTTCAAAGAAGCTTCCACGCATTCAAAATGCTCAAAGCTTGGGGGGATTGTATATGGGCCGAGGTGTAAAGCTCGCCAACTCGAATAATGAAGCTCGGTCACCCGAGGTGTTCACTGAAGTAAAAGATATATATATATATATAGATCGAAGTGTGAAACTCGGCCACTTACCTCGCCAACTTGAAAGACTAAAGAAGAGACCAAGTTTCTAAGCTCGGTCACCGAGGTTGAACGATTGGCAGAGGTACAAGATTGGTCATTAAGACTATGGTAAAAAGGGGAAGAGAACCTACACCATAAACCTTAGATTCTTCAAATAAGGTTTTTAAAGGCCAAGCTCGGTTACTGTCATGAAAACCTTTATGCTTCTACTAGCTCAAAGCTTGGGGGGACTTGTATACTGGACGAGGAGTAAAACCCGGCCACCGAGCTTGGACACCCGATCCAATAAAGGTGGGAAGGATAAGATATTGATATTATCTTTAATAATCCTGATATTATCTCAAATAACCTTATCCGGATAGAAGAGATAAAATCCCTCAAATTAAGGAAATCATATCTCAAAGAAGATTTAAGAGATAAAAGGAGATAAATTCAGATCTCTTAAAGATATGGGGATCCTATTATAAAAGGAGGAGAACCCAAAAGAGAGACTCACTTTTTCACTAACCTAGGTGAATCTCCCTTAAGCGTATTGGAGAAACTATCTCGACCAAGAGACTATTGAAGAGTCCTTGCTCTCTGGTATTCATCAGATATAAGATTAGGGGATTGAGATCACTGTATGACCAAGGGTTGAACTGAGAACTACGTCTGGCTTTGATTCCCATTGGGATACATAGGACCGGAATACAATATTCCATCAAGCCATAATCTAAAACAACCCCAGTGTTCACTCTTGATTAGACGTTCTACGACGAGATTCCGACAAGTCGGATCTCAGCAGGAACAATATTGAAACCGTTTTCATGAAATGAATGCCAATATTAGCTTTAACCCATCTTGTGGGTGCCACCATAACCATATGATGAAGGTTCGTCAGTCCTACTATTGGTCTTGTACTTTGAAGGATCGCCACTTCTTGGACATTGTATGCCAGTATTACTCCTGCCATTCATTAAAAACCAAATCCCAGCATTCTCACAGTACCAAAAGTTTCCTTAGGATTAGAATTAGAATATTAGATGAGTAACATAAAAAAATCTAGATATGGTGGATATAATTATCAAGGTATAGTTGGAAATATTATTTCAGTTATAACATATCAAGAGATAGTTTCGTGAAATTAAAGGATGCTTGCTTGCATTCTTGCCATTTAGCAACCGCTTCAATAATCTCGGCTCCACGATAATGAGAGCCCCTCCTCGTAATTTTCTGAAAATTACAAGCCATGACTTGCTGCATATTGAATCCTGGCCCACATGCACTTTGAACTTGAAGCACTGCATGAAAGGACTATTCGTGGTGCAAATCCTTATTATTGTCTTTGTTCTTGCCGAGATCCGACTTGCCGGAATCTTGTCGTAAAACGTCTAACCAAGAGTGAACACCAGGGTTGTTTTAGATTATGGCTTGACAGAATATTATATTCCGGTCCTATGTATCCCAATGAGAATCAAAGCCAGACGTAGTTCTTGTTTCAACCCTTGGTCATATAGTGATCTCAATCCCCTAATCTTGTATCTGATGAATACCAGTGAGCAAGGACTCTTCAATAGTCGCTTAGTCGAGCTAGTTTCTCTAATACACTTAAGGGAGATTCACCTCGCTTAGTCCAAAGCGACTCTCTCTTTTGGGTTCTCCCCCTTTTATAATAGGATCCCCAGATCTTTAAGAGATTTGGATTTATCTCCTTTGATCTCTTAAATCTTCCTTGAGATATGATTTCCTTAATTTTAGGGATTTTATCTCTTCTAACCGGATAAGGTTATTTGAGATAATATCAGGATCATTAAAGATAATATCAATATCTTATCTTTCCCACCTTTATTGGATCGGGAAACCAAGCTCGGTGGCCGGGTTTTACTCCTCGGCCAGTACACAAGCCCTCCAAGCTTTGAGCTAGAATAAGCGTAAAAGTTTTCATGACAGTAGCCGAGCTTGGCTTTTAAAAACCTTTTTTGGAGAATCTAAAGTTTATGGTGTAGGTTTTCTTCCCCTTTTTACCATAGTCTTAATGACCGATCTTATACCTCGGCCAATCGTTCAACCTCGGTGACCAAGCTTAGAAACTTGGTCTCTTTAGCCTTTCAAGTTGGTGAGGTAAGTGGCCAAGCTTCACACTTCGGTCTATATATATATTTTACTTCGGTGAACACCTCGGGCGACCGAGCTTCACACTTCGAGTTGGTGAGCTTTACACCTCGGTCCATATACAAGCCCCCCAAGCTTTGAGATTTTTTGAATGCGTAGAAGCTTCTTTGAAGGAGTCGAGCCTAGCCGAGACGTGGTCTATCGTTTTGCACTGTGATCAAAGTTTCGTAGCTCCCAAGATGATAAGAGATGTTGCCCTCGTTATTAAGGCAAGGCTGGTTTGTGACGCGTGGTCTTTATGGCATTATTTCTGAGGCCTGCTCTCTGGTTGCGTGATTGAAGCCCTTAGCTATCGCAACGTGTATTCTGATGTCTTTTCCATGTGTGACTCCTTCATTAGTGAGCCGAATTTACGCAGACTTAAAGAGACGTTCCCTTTCTTCACACGGCATCCGTCATTATTACTTTCGAAAGTAACATTAAGATTTGTTTTCTACTGGAGTGTCGAGGTCTCTATAAATTGGGGAGAACTTTTCTTAGGAGCTCATTTTGCCTCCTCCTTGCTTAAACCCTTCTTCAAGCTCTTCAGCTTCAAGTTTTCACATTTCTTTTTCTATTCCAGGTACGCCCCTCCCCGTTCTTTTGTATTTCGTGTTTTCTTCTTCTGTTTCATCCATGGAGCCTTCATTTGAAGTGTCCCAGAATGCCTCTATTGAGGTCCAAATCTTAGAACCAGAGATAAACTCAATCTGGGACTCTCTCCATTCTTCCCCTCCTCCATCGAAGGGTAATGTGGATAATCCCAGAGCCTCTTCTTCCTCTTCTTCTAATGAGAGTAGCTCTGCTACTCCTGATGCTACCGTTGCCCCTAAGCACCACAAGCGTGCTTCTAGGATGCCCCGAGTTCCTTACCCGGATATTACCATTCCTGGGTATTTCTGGGTAAAACCCGATGCTGGGGCATTTCATTCCAATTTCAGAACTCTCGATTCCCTTAAAGCCATTAAGGCCAAAGTTACTGCTTTCGATGGTGCTGCAGAGTGCCTTCCTTGCTCAGATAATGAACATGTGTTTCTTCAAGCGTCTCCCCCTGAACCAACTTTCACCTATGTATATAAGACTTTGTTTGAGCAGATTGGTGTCACCATCCCCTTTACTCCCTTTGAGTGTGAGGTTCTAAAAATTATGAACGTTGCTCCTACCCAATTACACCCAAATAGCTGGGCTTTTCTTAAAGCCTTTCAAATTCTTTGTGGCCAAATAGGGATGGTGGCCACCGTGTCCAAATTTCTCTATTTTTACAAGGTTAGGTTCGGAGACCGAGTTGGGTGGATCTCGCTAAGTGGGGTTGAGAAAAGGGGTATCATCGGGCTCTACAAGAGCTCCTAATGAGAAGAATAAGTCTGTTTTTTTCGATTCAGATGGAATTTCCAAATTTCCTCTCTACTGGCAACCACATCCTTCTAAATTTTCTAGTTTTGACCCCGATTGTATGACAACTCAAGATAGAATTGATGTTGAGATTATGGAGCTTTTTCCTTGGCCACTGCCCTATGGAAGAGTTTTAAAAATTCCCATCTCTTCCACTCGGCAAGCCGATTTTGACTGTAAGTAGCTTTTATTTCAAAGGATTTTTTAATTTACTTATTATTGTTGTATTCACTATATTTTGACCGATCTCCTTCTTGCAGTGATAATGGGGAAATTCAACTATAAAGCTTTACTGAAGAGGTCGGCTCCTTAAGATGGTGGCACTTCAATTCCGACTTTTGATGCCAAGGGGAAGAAGAAGAAAGTTGTTGAGAGCTCGGACCTCGGCGCGCGTCTTTCTAAGCATGCTCGGGCCGACGCTCAACTAGTGGTACCGAGGAGGAGTGCTTCTCCCTTTCCTCTGACTCATGATGACCCCACTACCGAGAATAGGACTGAAGGGGAACCTCATGTGACCGACCTGACAGTGGAAGCTAACTGGTATAATGGCCATTGTAACTCGGGCATCACCTCGCCCTGGAGTGATGATTTCAACCCTGGCCCACTCATTGATGGTCAAGTGCTGAAGCCCTATGATGCTGGCTTTTGCTGGAGCAGGGGCCTGATACCAGTATGGAAGTCGCCGCAGCTTACGCCCTTCGAATTTCGTCCATCACTGGCTTCTGCAGTCAAGAACTATCAAAAAATATGAGGAAGATGGAGTCGATGAGGGCTGAAATGGCTCATTCCTCGAGGTTGAGGGACGAGTTGGCTCAAGCTGTGGCCAAGTGTGAGGAGCAAGCTCACACTGTTGGCCAACTGAAGGCTCAAAAGGCTGAGCTTGAGAAAAGCAAGACTTCCTTTCAGTCCAAGATGGATAAGGAGAAAGAAGAGAAGTCTTGCTTTTCTCAAGCTCAGCTTTCCCTCAACTGCAAAAGGCTTTGGAGGCTGAGAGGGAGGCTAACCGCAAGCTTCAAGCCGATCTGAGTAAAGCTGAAGCCACCATTATGAAGGAGCACGTCAATGGTTTTTCTCGAGCGGTGAAGCAGCTTAAACGCTTTAACCCAAATGCTGAATTCTCCCTTGCTGATGTGGACAAGGACTTCAATAAAGATGGAATTCTAGTTCCTTTGTCCGAGCTTGAGGATGAAGAAGAGACAGGCCAGGAAGAGGAGGAAGTTGAGGAGCAAGCTGCCGAGGAGGGAGGAGATAGGGAAGGTGAGATAGCTTTACCCGATCCATCTTTTGCTGTTCCTCCGGGTGGTGGGGATGACCTCGGCTCAACTCCTACTGGAACTGTTGCTCATGGGGATTTGGGAAGATTTGAAGAATCGATTCTCTAAAGGTAATTACTTTCAAGAATCTGATTTGATACAAAAGGTTCATTCAATGAATCAAGGAGAAAGAGGCATCTCCACCTATTTTATAGATTTTAAAACTGCCTGGGAAGAATTAGAGTCCTTGAGGCCAATTCCTTCTTGCATCTGTGCTATGAAATGTAACTGTAGCTGTGCACTGATCAAAGCCATCAAGAAACAAAGGGATTCTGAATATGTGATTTGTTTTCTCAAAGGAGTTAATGAGCAATACAATACAATGAAAAGCAACATTCTGAAGATGGAACCTTTGCCTCCAATCACAAAGGCTTTTTCAATGTTAAAGCAACAGGAAGGTCCACTTGTAGCAGAACCAAAATTCTTGTTCAATAACACAGATTCTGGTCAGAACTGGAAACCACAAGGCAGAGGCAATGGCATGTCTGCAAGAGGCAGAGGTAGATCCAATGGTAGAGGCTTCAATGGAAGCAGCACCAAGATTTGCACATTTTGTGGGAAAGAAAGGCACACTGTTGACACATGCTATTACAAGCATGGATTTCCACCAAATTTCAAGTTTAAATTCAAGAACAATGGTGCCTCTGTGGATCAGACAATGACTGATGAAACTGATGCTCACGAGGAGCAATTCGAGTCCTAGCCTATTGAAAATCAGCAAGAACCAGTAACTGGGTCCTGAGCAGTAAGAAACATTTAGCCTTGTTCCAGAAGACAAATTCCTCACATTGTGTTAACCAAGTAAGCCACACCAATGTTGACGAGTCATCCACTCATCAACTTCACTCATCAGGTAATCATCTTTGGATCCTAGACACTGGTGCCACTGACCATGTTACCTATTCCATTTCTCATTTCACTTCTTACAAATGCATTAAACCAATCACTGTAAATTACCTAATGCTAGTAGCACTGTTGCCACACATTCTGGCACTATTATCTTTTCTGATAGATTGCATTTACTTGATGTCCTTTACATACCTGATTTCAAACACAAGTTGATTTCCATTCACAAATTAACCTCTTCTTTGAACTGCACACTAACTTTCGATCATGCTTCTTGCAAAATTCAGGATATGAGTACCTTGAAGATGATTGGGCATGCTGAAGCTCAGAACAGTGTTTACATAATTTCTCACCCAAGCGAGCCTCTAAAATTTTTTGTATCTGTAAATTCATATACTTGTATACAACCTACTGATTCTATACCATTCTTTGACCTTTGGCATTTTAGATTAGGACACCCCTCACATGTTGTATTACAAACTCTCTCCAAATACTATCCATATGTGAAATTTGATTCCAATAAAGTGTGTGATTACTGTCACTTGGCAAAACAAACTAGATTACCATTTCCATCTAGTTGTACTAAGTCTATTGCTACCTTTGATTTAGTGCACATGGATATTTGGGGACCACTTGGAACACCATCTATCCATGGTCACAAATACTTTCTTACAATAGTTGATGACTTCACCAAACACACATGGATCTTTCTGATGAAGCTTAAATCTAAAACAAGACAATTAGTCCAAAACTTTGTTTCACTGATTTTGACACAATTTAATAAGAAAATTAAAGTCATTAGAACTGATAATGGTGTAGAATTTCTTTTGAAACAATTTTATGCTACAAATGGCATCATACACCAAACTTATGTGGAAACTCCACAACAAAACTCAGTTGAAGAAAGGAAACACAGACACATTTTGAATGTTTCTAGAACTCTCTTGTTTCAATCTCAACTACCTAAGTCTCTCTGGTGCTATGCAGTCACCCATGCCATACACTTAATCAATAGACTTCCAACACCAACTTTACAAAATAAAACTCCATTTGAATTGTTGTATGGAAAACCTCTAACCTTTTTAGATTTAAAGGTGTTTGGAAGCCTATGCTTTGCCTCTAAACTAACAAACAATAGAACAAAACCTGACCCCAGGACCAAGAAGTGTGTTCATTTAGGTTCAAAGCTTGGAACTAAAGGTTATGTTTTATTTGATTTGCAAACAAGAGATATATTTATTTCCAGAAATGTAGTCTTTCATGAATCTGTGTTTCCATTTTGCACATATACACCCACTAACATTGTTAGTTCTAATTCATCTAAATCTTCTGATTCTTCAACAATTCACAAAAACACATTGGATTTCTTGCTTTATGACAGCAATGTCTCAGTACAGCTACCTGCTAATGAGCCTCCTAATCACACATCCACCAATGCCATTCAACCACCACAACAACCATCTAACATTACTCATCCACCTGATTCCACCACAGACACCACAGATTCCAAGTCCATTCCCATAACAAACCCTTCTCCACAGCCTGCCACTCTTTCACCTTTTGATCCTCCTCATAATACAACCAACAATCCTAATTCAACTTTTGCTCCTCCTCACAATCCACCCAACAATAATCCCAACCTGAGAAGATCCACCAGAACAAAACAACCACCCCCATACCTCCATGAATTTCATTGTAATGTTTTGACTTCAGATTCTGCTCAAGCATCCACAGGTATAAAATATCCACTCTCTTCAGTTCTGTCATATACCTCACTGTCACCTTCACACTTTGCTTTCACATTAGCACTTTCATCACACACTGAGCCTAAAGCCTATAATCAAGTCATTAAGTCACCCGAATGGATCAAGGCAATGCATGCAGAATTACATGCTCTAGACCAGAACAATACTTGGTCTTAAACTGATCTTTCACTTGGTAAGACTCCAATTGGTTCCAAATGGGTATACAGGATAAAATACAAGTCAGATGGCAGTGTAGAAAGGTTCAAGGCCCGTTTGGTAGCAAAGGGATACACAAACTGAAGGGCTTGATTATCTAGACACCTTTGCTCCAGTTGCCAAGCTCACCACAGTAAGACTAATTCTAGCATTGGCTGCCTCACAAAATTGGTTTCTACACCAGCCTGATGTCAATAATGCATTTCTCCATGGTGAGCTTGATGAAGAAGTGTACATGCAAGTTCCTCAAGGTGTGATCTGTCACAAACCAAACCAAGTCTGTAGATTGCACAAATCCCTCTATGGTCTCAAACAAGCTAGCAGACAATGGTTTGCTAAGCTTTCCAGTTCACTCATGACCTTGGGATACAAGTAATCCATGCATGACCATTCCCTCTTCTTCAAAAGGACAAGTTCTCACTTCACCGTTTTGCTAGCCAATGTTGATGATTTGATTCTGGCTGGTACAGACAACTCTTAAATTGCCTTAATCAAGCTCTTCTTGGACAGTAAGTTTAAAATAAAGGACCTCGGCCACTTAAAGTACTTTCTTGGCTTAGAGGTTGCTAGATCTCACAAAGGAATCACTCTATGTCAAAGAAAGTACACACTTGACATCCTCTCTGATGCTACACTCCTTGCCTCTAAACCAGCGCCTACCCTAATGGTCAAGACTACCAAGCTTCATCAATCTGATTCAGAACCTTATGGCATTCCTGCTGAGTATAGAAAACTTGTTAGAAGATTGCTCTGTCTCACCAATACAAGACCTGACATCAGTTATGCTGTTCAACAACTCAGCCAGTTTATGTCCTTGCCATCTTCAGCTCACTACAAAGCTGCAATTCGAGTTTTAAGGTATCCTTAAGGTGCTCATGCTCAAGGTTTATTCTACTCAAGCAAGTCCAAACTCCAACTCAAAGGCTTTTAGTGACTCTGATTGGGCTGCTTGCTCGGATACAAGGAGATCAATCACTGGCTATTGTGTTTTCTTGGGGGACTACTTGATATCTTGGAAAACAAAGAAGCAATCCATTGTTTCCAAATCCTCTTCAGAAGCAAAGTACAGGGCACTTGCAGCCACTGTCTGTGAAGTGCAGTGGCTAACCTTCATTCTTCAAGAGCTGGCTATTCCATTTGTTAGTCCTGCTTCTTTGTTTTGTGATAGCCAATCCGCACGACACATAGCTGCTAACTCAGTATTTCATGAAAGAACGAAACACATTGGCATCGACTGCCACATAGTAAGGGAGAAATTGCAAGCCAAACTGTTCCATTTGCTTCCCATTTCAACTACCGAACAGTCACATGACATATTGACTAGGCCTTAGATCCTTCACCTTTTCAATACATTCTCTCCAAGCTGGGAGTGATTGACATACACTCTCCAGCTTGTGGGGAGGTATTGGAGAATACTTGACTAAAAGGCTAAAAGCCACATGTGTATTTAATTAGTTTAGTTATAAGTCAGTTAGTGGTAGTTATTTTCTGTTAGCATAGCAGTTAGATGTCAGAGCTTAGTTAGTTGATTTTGTATAGCTTAGACACTTGTATATAAGCAATTTGCTTATGCTTTGTTCAATGAGAAATCATTTTACACTAATCACAATCTTGTTATAGTAACTCATATATCCAAGATTCTAATGACACTTTCTGTATTTAAATATAAGCGAAGAATGTTTTTAGAATTATAGATACATGAATTTAATACATTAAGCATGAACAAATGATGCATACCTTTTCTGAAAATATGGTTCTTGCTGTAAGAATTTGATGACCACTGGTTTAATACACTACACTACAAGAATAAAATATTCCTCATTGTTCTTTCCTTCCTATAAGGGTTAGTATGGTTATGTATCAAAAAAAAAAAAGGCGGGGGGTTAGTATGGTCAGATTTTGAATACCATAATATCTGTCCCAAGACATATAATTAAAGAGACAAAAACGATGGGACTCACCCTTTTATGGTTATCCATTAAAAAGTGTTGCAATGGTTCCATCCATCATAGGCTCATCCAACCAGATTCACACCTTTTCACGTATATCAACATATGATTTTCAATATCCATTTATTATGAAATGGATTTCAATAAATATCAACTTATCATTCAACCAAATTTTAGAGAACAAATCAATAAAAGTCAAATATTAGTGAAGAATTTTCCAACACAATATTGATGAATTCAAATAACTAGTTAATAGACTAGTTCGTTTTAGTTAAAAGAACCATACATATAACTACTTATTTATTCCGTGTGTTACACAAACTAATATTTGTACTTAGTGGCATCATGAAAGATAAAGATAATAATATTGATTGACATATTTGCTAGTAGATTAATCTAGGTCTATACACATACGAAAAAAAATTAAATTAGATCCTTTGTCAATATAAGAATTTTCTCTATCGTGGTATATTTTTTTATACAATAATCATAAAAGTTTGACTACCAAAATAGTTATAAAAGTCAAAATCATTTAATGATTTGGCAATATATAATTTAAAAGTTTAATTTTGATACATTATTGATATAATATTTTATATTATTAATTAATCACAAATCATTCTATATGTAACTTTTAAATATAATTGTTATAAAAGACAAACACTTTATATTGTAATAATTCATAATTAGTTGAAAAAAAAAGTATTTAAACAACAATCCACAATTTAACCAAGTATTAAGAAATTTTACATTGACAAATAGTCAATTAAATCATACAATTAAATTTTGTGTACTTAATGTCTTAATTTGTTATCTAAACGATATTAATGATGCTTCACTTATTCTGTAAATAAATGATGTTCACTAGTAATCATATCTTTATTCTCCATTACAAATGATGTAAAGAATGTAAAGTTATGTATATACAAGATATCATACCAACACATGACAGTAGCGAAATTATAGACATCAAGAGCTTACTTTTATTATGCATATATAGATAGACTTGGTGCATATAGCACATACAATTCAATATACCTAATGTTATTAAACTCGGACCGGACTAGCCAACCCGGAAACCAGACTCATTACCAATCCAATCAATCAGACCGGATAGGCAATCGAACCAGACCTGATGTCATCAAACCACGATCAAACCACCGACTCAGCTGCCGGTTGAACCGTCTCTCACGTGTTACACGCTGCCCAAGGATCACACGCATGCTTGCTGCTATTCTAAACCATGCAAAATTCTAAAAATATGCAAAACGTACCAAGCTTGACATCTTGAACATGAAATGAGTCCTTTTCTACCACTACGCCACATGTCTTCTGGTAAAACTTTGAAAATACATTATATACATATATTTATTTTAAAATGTACAATACCGATTCAAATGGTGCAACCAACAACTCACTGGTTCAACTAGTAGCCCATCAACCCAATGCCCTAACCAAGTTGATGGCCAGTCTAGGTTTAATAACACAGCTAGTTAATGCCTTTCACCAACCCGTTCTCCTTTTTCAATGTCCATTTATCATTGTCCAATTACAAATACATTGCACCTATTTCATGTTCAAATTTATAATAATCATTTCACCTGATATAGCTTTCAAGCATTTAGTTGTCATTTCTATCCCCCACAAACACAATAGCTGTATGGCTAAACGGCATAAACCATTCGAAACAATTAAGATATTATACAAAAATATGGCACTATTCCCCTCACCACAAACAAACAAGGGGAAAGTAGGGATACTAGAGACAAGATGATACACAATCAGGATGATTCGTGTTTTCCTGGAATCGCTTGGTTCGCATAATTTTAAATATACGAAACGAACCATGATCCAAATGCAATTACACATCTTTGCAACATTGCAAGCAACAACAAAAGCATTTTCCCACTGGACAGACTTTGCAACATTGCAAGCGAGAGAAAAAGGGGGATGAGGGATTTGCTTTACAAATGAACACATGAAAGCAATATTAAAAGCAAATACTAAGGCCAGTGTCATAGCTCTGAGAGAATGGCAGGAATGTAATGTGACAATTCTGCTGTCAGAGACTGGAAACCATTAACTAGTTGTGTATGGAAATCCTGATCTTCCTCACCAATCAATCTGAAATGTAGACGGATGGCACGCTTACAAACAGCCATGAACTCAAGAAGGGCAGCTATAAGTTGCTGCAGTTCCTGTGATCGCAACCTTGTCGCAGGCTCCCCAGACAAGAAGGCTGTGCAGACACTCAAAACTCCACTATTCACCTGGCACAGAAAACAGATCGCTGTCAGCGATGAGAAACCAGAAGTTAAGCATGCAAAGTTTATATCTGGGCTGTAACTCAATTAGCAACTACCGAAACTCCCTCAGCCCTGGGGCGGCAAAAAATGGTTATCGGAAATACAGACTGAATTTTCTTGTAACCTAATTAAAATGAAAAGACTGGAAAGAAGTAAAAGGTATACATCATATGATTAGGTAATAAGAATCAATACTACAACATACTTGTACTGCAACACTGCCTTGGAGGATTCTTTGTAGACTCTGGAGTCGTGGAAGTTGATCCCCCTCAGAACTCCGAGGCTCTTCAAGCTCATTTCTTAATGCAGCTGTTCGTGTTTCAATCATTCCAATTGCATTCTCCACTGGAGAGAACTCAAGGGACTCGGATTTGATTACCAATAACCTATTTACTAAAGCTGGAAATGAACCATCGGTCTGAAGAACAGTGCGCCTCTTCCACTGGTCTTCCAATCCACCTTGAGTCTTGCCATTTTTTGTAAATGGGGTATCAAACAAGAAACGATCAAATACACGAGCTCTGACACTTCCGGTAGAAATAGATAAAATTCTTTCTCTTCTGCTTCCCAAATCCTCATCTTCCATGACTGGATCAACGGCGGTAATCTGAAGGTAGCAGACACCAGGCTGTAACTCCTCTGCCTTCACTTGTCTAGAATCTGGAATGATGTGCAAAGTGTGATTACCATCCATTCTAGACTCGTATATGTGACTAAGTTTTTCCATTATGTCACCTAAACGTACATCACGAGGCTCACGATATACGTATTCCTTTTTGTCAAGCTTCCCAAATCTATCGCCATAAAATCCAACTCTGTAGTATGTTGCATCCGTGAAAGGAATCGGGCTAGATTCCTGTTCAAGTATTGACTCATAGATATTGGTAAGTAATGTGTGACATTTAGCCAGCTGTCCATAAGCCCTCCTGCTTTTGTAAACTGGAATTACGAGCTCCAGAATGCTAGCACAGAAATGAAAAAGCTCAGCTTGTGAGAAGAGCTTATTAGCAAGCTGCAAGTATTTCACAGCAGAATCAACTGTCAGTTTCGAAGCACCATATCCCTCTACCTCTGCAGCAGATGCTTCAGACGTGATCTCACTACTGACCATAGGACAAATCTTACGTAAAGCAGCAACATGGTCTTTGCTCCAGACGCCATCATTTCTGGCAACAAGGGCCTGAATCAAATTTAATGAGTAAGCCCAGGGAAAAAACAGAGTCACTATCAGAGGAAGCTTTCACCTCTCCCCTCCCCCACCTCCCACAGGCATAAATAAACCAGAGAAAATGGGGCCCAAAATTGAAAGGATGACTGTTAGTAAACATTTCAAGTATTCAAGCGTCCAAAGAGCGAGGCCGACCATTTGCGTCTCTTAATATTCAGACTTACTTTGTTAAGAAATTTATTATTATTATTTATTTTTGATAAAAGAAGATATTTATTAAGATGAAAAGAAAGAATTACAAAAGAGTGAGGAGGATAAGGAATTCTCCTAAACAAAAGAAAACAATTAATAATATCTATCAAATCAGATAACTAGTAAGGTAATAACTTAATCCATTAGGTACTTTGATATGATATCAAAGCCTACTTGACAAAGTTGGCAAGGCTTTTACTTTTTGATTGAAATAAGAAACCACTCAGGAAAGAGTGCAAAACAGGACGATCATGAATCCAACTGAAGGCAGAAAGAAACTATCGAGGTAACAGAGAAAAACATATCGGCTCAAAAATGGCAACACGGTCTCTTTTTGCAACTCCAATATAGTAACACCTTTACAAACCCATGAGCAGAAATTGACTAATAAGCTTTGAAAACAAGCCTGTCCCATTAAAGGTGAGGATGAAGAAATTTACTGCTGAAAATTCCAGAATTAAATTCCAGCCAAATGCACAAAAAACCAGCTAAAAGATCAAAATGCCAAAGCACTTCATTTTCATTTCTATTCCAAAAACCTTTGAAAAACCTGACAAGTAGAGAAGAAGTGTGATATCATACGATCACAAAGGTTCGTACCAGAGAAATGGAAATGATAGTAAGGGACTGGAGACCCAAGCAGCAAAGATGATGTGAATAAGGACATCACTACTTAATTTGTCTTTACATTGTAACCATAAGCCTGTATCTGTCTTAATACAAAGTGTAATTGGTCTGTTTACAACTTATCCCATCAATAAAATATATATATTCAAGAAGCAGCCATGAATTGACAATCATAACTACATTGGTCTAAATGCTGCATAAAAGAAAACTTCAATTTTATAGAGTGCATTGGAATAAAAAATTTATCTTAACTTCGAATATCCCCATCTTAATAATTTATAATTTATGCAACAGAGAAAATTGTTAGGTTGCACCAGGTATGCATACATAAATCTATCTTTACCTGCATTACAACACCAGCAACAGCAACAGCACACTGAGCAGATTCAGCCCATGATTGCATTTCCTGATGTGCATCACATAGATGAAGCAACCACATTATGTGAAGATCAGGGACTGGAGCAAATGCCATTGCCAGTTTATAGAAACTTTCAGCAGCAGCATATCTATCCATAGTCATCACGGGGGACTGAAAGGAACCAAGCAATGGACAGATAAGCATTAAGAATGGGCAGGTTCATTCCACCTCCATCTTGGAGAGGGAAAAAAGGTTAAACATTTAAAATAAAAAAAAAAACGAGACAAGAAAATTTAGATTACACTGGTTACTCGATCAGTGATGGAAAATATGGTAACTCGTTGAGAGAATAAGAAAATTGATTTACAGAAAGTGTAAATTGTGTACAACAAGTCATTAGTATGGCTGATATACAACGATAGAGTGTGACCAACTCTAACTGCTTACTCGTTAACTAACCTCTACTTAAATTCTGACCAAATTCTAACTACGGTGACTATCAGAATCTCAATTTAATGGATCTGCTCAATTTGTAGTATCAGACAACTAAACTGGGAACCCTGAAGTTATAAAACCATTTACGAAGGTTGAAAAAATTTGAGCCAGAAAGGAGGTTAATCAGTTTGAATAATACAATGCTGTTTGTCATTGGTACTTGTTGAGAGTCCCACATCGACTAGAGATATGGTCTAAGTAGTGTTTATAAGGCTTGGGCGGTCCTCACCTTACAAGCCGGTTTTGTGGGGTTGAGTTAGGCGCAAAGCCCGAATTTAAGATGGTATTAGAGCCTATCCTTGATCTGTTATTGGGCCAAGATCTCTATTATTCCACCCACACTTGTCCATGCTCCAGATGTCCAGGCTGGGCGTGCCGTGAGGGGGGGTGTTGAGATCCATGTTATTCCACCCGCATTAGTCCATGCTTCAGATGTCCAGTCCTGAGCGTGAGGGGGTGTGTTGAGAGTCCCATATCTACTAGAGATATGGCCTAAGTAGTGCTTATAAGGCTTGGGCAATCCTCACCTTACAAGCCGGTTTTGTGGGGTTGAGTTAGGTCCAAAGCCCGAATTTAAGAGTACTTATACTCCACATTTCAATTAATCGTACTTTGGATGAAGGACATGTTATCTCAATCTCCTTACCCCCTAGTTCCACATCACACCTAATAGAACACAGTTTCAAAAGTGGTCTGATTTTTATTTCCGGAGCATCACAACCATATGGTGGTAGGTGCCAATGCAGTCTACATACAACGATGCGTTGACTCAACAATCAACATAAAAAGGGGCAGAAACCTTCCATGGCCGAGTTCAAGCTTTGATACCATGTTAGAAAATGAGAGAGGAACTGAATCTGAAAGTGAATCTTGTATTGATTAGTTGTCTAGATATAGTACATCATTGCTATATATAGAATAATAGCAAGGCAGTTAGATCAGGTAGCTAGTTCACTTCTAACAAACTGCATAACCAACCTGCTGACTCAGCAGGATTATAATCAGCTACGTGCACCTCTATCATACACACTAACAATTACTAGCCCAAGTTGCCACTTGACATAAGCTGACCTATATCCCATTACCAATACAAGGCTCCATATGCACCACTAACAGTGAGAGTGAGACTAGAGATTTCACATGTAAGAAGTCTCAAGCAGGAAGAGTAAATTTGTAATTAAAAATATATGGGTGTCTAGGTGTTACCTCCAGTCCACCACAAAAGAAGGAGCAGGAACAGGCGCAAGGGGAGCAAAGAGACTTAATTTTTAATATATCAATGTGTCAAATCTTTTATATATAACAAGAAGCAAGGGATGCATAAGGATGAAAGGATATAAGGTTCAACACTTCATCTTTTTGCCACCTGATATAGCTTTCCTTAAGATATTTTTGTATAGCCAATGCTTAAGGAGATATGTCTCCCTCAATTTCCAGATAAGGTTTGAATGGATTTGTCCATGACAATCAATCTTGATATGAATTCAGATTAAACCTCAAGATAATCCATTGATTAAATAGCTTGGACATAAAGGAAGCACATTAAGAATTAAGATTCGTTATATTTCCATTTCTCGTTATTGCTGCTTCCATTATTTACATATTTCCATGGGAGGGGATTTCAGAATCCAAGAATACTGAGAGGATCTGAGGAAGTGTGGAAATGTAGGGGAAAGAGAGAATGATACATGGATAGATAGCATGAAACTGAATTTTACCACTGTCATTATCTGAATGAGTCAATGAGATCTAAACAGATCTCAGTATTCATACACGGGTCTAGAACTGGTCTAAAACTGTATAGAAGCTAAGCTATCAGTTCTGCCACTAACCTATCTAACTGAAAATTACAGAATCCTATTGTTAACAGAACAGAACCTAACTGACTTGACACATCAGCCCTATAAAGGTCTAATAGGGGATAAATTCACATTTCGTATATGAGAAAGAAGCTATATTAACCATCCTCCCCCTATAAAACAATGTATATTACATCTATACCGTACATATTAGAGAGAGAGCAGACTTCGTATTTAAAAAAGTTAATCTAGCCCCACTACATATAACATAATAGCATAGTCCAGATATGCTCCTTTAGGGTGAATTGCAATGATTGTATAATTGATGCACTACAATAAAAGCCTGAAACGATGCATATGTAATTAAAACTTACCAATAGGGCATGCTCCAAACTAGCATCAAGGGCCAAAAGAAGACTGTCAGAGAGATATTTCACCTCTGACCAGGACCACCTATTCTCTGTCATTTTCTCTGGTATGGTCACAAGGGCACTCTCAGATAATCGACACTCCTTCAACAGGCAAGCACTTTTAGTTTCATCCTTCATTTCATCCAAGGACTTTCTAAGTCTCCGTGCTTCACCACTCTCTTCTAGGCTTCCATCAGATCTCATTTGAGTCACTTGCACATCAGACATTAGCTCTGATAATGTGATAATTAGCATGACTCTCAACCTTGCCGTCTGCATAAAGTAATGAAATGAACTCTGCAAAGATTGGAGAAAAAACAAGGTTTAGAATTAGATCAATATGATATGAATCCAAAGAGTAACAACTTTTAAAATTTAAAATAGATGAAAACATACCCTCACAAGTATTTGAAGCCCAACAACTGCCCTTTTCCTGATGTTTTCATTTCGGAAAACGGCAAGTCGAAGGAGATGGAAAGTGACTTGCTTTAGAAAACGATCATTTTCCCTTGCCATCAGGGTTGCACCATGTAAATCAAACACATTGTGAAATACAGGAAAAAAAGCTTTCCAAAAAGTCAGAGGCTGCTTTCTGGATATAAAGCTCATGAACACGGCAGTGATGCAATCAAGTTTTCCATAATCAGTAGCAATGCTATGGGATGCTGCCATCATGGAGAATTTCTCAATCACCTCCAAAACCTGAAGACTGACAGAAGCGCTCAAATTTTCCTCCCAAAGTTCCTGTAGACACCCACCCGAGAGAAATGTGTAAGCTATTGCAACAAGAATCTATATAAAAAGAACTCACAGAATCACACCACATCTTTGTAAGCTTATTTACTGACGAAAACATTGTAACATAAATTATAAACAAATTATATTTTAACAAAAGAACAAAAAGAGTACCAATTTCTGCCTCAAAAGTGGGTGTAAAGATTCTCGAAGTGCTTGAGCAGATGCTCCAATCCTAGAAGACTGTGCTTGAGCTAGAGCTTCTCTCAAGGAATACGGCTGGCTAGGGGAGCTTAACTGGGAATTGACTCTCTGCCATAAATATCCACTATCGGGTGTTCCCTGAGGCTGTCAGACAAAAATTCAAAGGCATAAGATGCACAAAATGCAATCATCTACATCCAGTACTCAACCCAAAGATAAGGCATCAAATCAAAGAGTAACTATATACAAGAATATTATACTAGTCGTAGCCAAGCAGCAGTTGGCTCACCCTGACTTCTTGCCTCGAGGCCTCAGACAGATAGTTGTTGATTGCAGGAGAAAGTCTATCAGAGTACTTGGGGGAAGCAGGGGCCTCCCCTACAGGGTTGCGAGAACTGGAGCCAAGTAGCATGCCATCAGCAGGTTTTTTGTGCTGTAAAACAAGTGAGTTAACAGAACAATCATGACAATTGACAAAAACAAGATTACAACCCAAAGAAAGCTTAGTTGCCCAAGTCAACAGACAGAATGTTCGGCAGCATCGAAATTTATAAATCAAAGCCAACCAATTGCATGATGCAGATAATGACAAATTAGTTACTTAGTACATAATGTAACCTCAAATAGAAGTAAGCATTCCTCCATAAGCTTGAAAAACAATCTTGTCCGGGCAATGCTTTGCTGCCATGCCTTGACAAGCGATGCATCATCAAGGTTTCTAACTATTTGCAAAATCACAATTGAAACTTCACGCTTCTCAACAGAATTCAGGTTGTAAAAAACAGGCATTTCATCTAATATCTGAAAAGACCAATAAAACACATAAGAAATATCAAATCAAAGAATAAAATTTTACAAAAATAAAAAATTATCCTCATTATATATACTCAGACTTGAGTTAGTTAAGCTTTACAGCTTTACACGATATCACTAATACTTCTTAGTAGACACCAGACAGCACCTATGAAGCAATGACACTAACACAGACAAGCGGACACCGGCAATGTCCAAAATATAGGACCCTGCAACACAGCTATATATATCTGTGTGTGTGTGTGTGTGTGTTTTAAATCAAATAAAATTAAATATGAGCATCATTTAAAAGATCTAAATTGAAAATCAAGATTTATATATTTATCATCTGAAATAACTTGTTAAGCATTATGTTTATCCTATGATAATGAGTCTCACAAAAAAATAATGAGGCATCATTATACAATTTGCACACTTTGTTTCATAACAAGTGGAGGTGCGGGCAAAAAACAGAGAAGACCGGAAGAAGGAAGGTGTATACAAGGAGGAAGTAAAAAAGTCGTTCGATGAAATGGAAGAAACGACAATGAAAAAAGTATTATTCTATACTTTTTATTTATTTAAAAGTTTTAATTTCTTTTATTTTTTTAAAAAAAATTGAAATGTGTCCTTGAGGTGTCCAAGGCGCACATATAAGTGTCGGCGAAGAGTCCGAGCCAAAAGATAATAATTTTTAAATTGGACACCTAACAAGAAGTGACGGACACATGTCGTATCGGTGTCGCACGAGTGTTGGTGTCGGATGCGTGTCCGACACTCAAACAATCTAAAAGCTAGGATTGCTCGTGCTTCACAGGACAGCACAACATCGAGCATCATATTTGAACATCTTGAGTTAGTAGTGTTTGACTTGGGAAATGCAAAAATCCACATATAAGGTTTCAATTAACACAAAAAGATGTAAGCAAATTAATATAAAAATCAAAATAATTACCTGTCCAACAAGTGGGAAATATAGCTGAGCAATATACAACTTATCTTCAGGTTTCTGGTATCTCACATCAAACTCATGCTTGCACAAAAGCACTACCAAGATTCTTGCTGCCTACAGATGCACACAAGGATGATAATATCTAACGAAATATGTTATGAATTTTTAAAATTAGTCTCTCATTCCAAATAAGAAGAAAGGTAAACAACCAAAACACACATATAGATGCATCTTTCATCAGGCAGAAGAAAATCAGGATTTCTCCATGCTAACTAAACTCACCTTTGCTCGTAGAGACAAATCTTCATGATCCCAAGTAAGAAAGAGTTCTTGTATTAATACAGATGAAAGGTAGTTCCTAAAACAAGAGAATAAACATTCAAATTTGAAGGTCAGATACATGGTCATTCACCTGTTCATTAGATATAATAACGGAGGAATTAATCCATAAAGTATAGCATAATTTCATGTCATTTTTAGTTTGAAACGACACATCATCAAAAAACCTCACTGCAAAAATTATGATACTTCATACGTTAATATAATCTGTTGCCAAGGATAACATGCTATGCACACGTAATCCAATAAGCACTATACCAATAAAGTACCTATCTGAAGGGTCTCTCCCAGGCATTTCCACAAAAAGATCGTGGTCACATATGATTTGTAAAAAGGTAAGCTTGCACTCATGAAGAACTGGTTGACATACCCCAGAGAACTTATCCAGATATAGTGATACCTGCAATAGACAATAAAGTCCACATGAAACACAAATCAAAGCATGAAAAAGAAAAAAAATCAAAACAAAAGAAGCAATACTTTCAAACCAAGACAAGATTTAACATGTACAGGAATCCACTTCCATAACTAGAACCTTTTAAACGAGAAGTAATACTTCAATATCCATTACTTATGTTTATTCTCTTTACTGTATAGATATCAAATTTCAAAAAAGAAAGCAAATTCATTAGATTAAGTGATCAACCACCAATTACAGAGGCTGACCCGGTTCCACATTCAGCTTCAACCAATAGGATAATCTGCCTTAGGCAAACTTCTTTACCTAAAAGAATACTTCTTAACATGTAAATATCCTAGTTCTAGTACAACTACCTTCTCTAGGCTCAATCCTGCCTAGATGAAATACAAGTCAGAAATGGGACGAGGGCATAGGAGCTGTGCAGAAAGAATAAAGATTTAGAATAAAAGAGTGGGACCCAAACCTGAAAATAACAGTTAGTAACTGTTATGGGTAAACACCTGTAACAACTCTAGTTAGTGTATAAAAGAGTTGAGAGAAGAGAGAGTAGGATCAGAAGAAGAAAAGAATATTATGATTTCATTACTGAGTAGGTGGTTACAATTGAGTTTATATAGCTGTTGTATTACAGCTAAGAGCTAAGGCTCTAACTAACTAACAACCGTATGCTGACTCAGCTATACGGTTGAGCTACAGGCTTACAAGCTAAGCTACACTCTAATATCCCCCGTGCAATCTCAAGGTGGTTGAGAAGCTTCAACAACTTTGAGATTGGTCCTCAGTGCACTGAATCTGGAGGAGGATAAAGGCTTCGTGAAGGAATCAGCCAGTTGATCTGCAGCAGGGACATGATGGACTGAGACTACTTTGGACAGTACCTTTTCCCTCACGAAATGGATATCAAGTTCAATATGCTTAATGCGAGCATGCAGTACTGAGTAGTGTGCTATGGAGACAATACTTAGATTGTCACATAGCAGTTGAGAGGTGGTGAAAGGAACCCTCAGTTCAGTGAGAAGAGACATAACCCACAACACCTCAGCTGTGGTATTGGCCATACTTCGGTATTCGGCCTCAGTACTGGACCTTGCCACCAGCTGTTGCTTGCGGGAGCTCCATGTAATAGAGTACAATAGATCAATGTAAGCTAAACCCCATAACTGAATCTGCTGAGTCAGCACTGATTCAGTTATGGTCAGTTTGGCAGTTGTAGCTTAGCTGGCAAGGTAGTTAGCACAGTCTGTAAGAGACTGCACAGGCTATAAATAGCCAAACTGTATTCAACTGAAACTAACAATTGAATGAATAGAATCTTCAAGATTCAGATTACTTCTCTCTCTCTCTCTCTTCTCTTTCTCTTCGTTTATGGTATCAGAGCTATCCTAGATCCATTGTTGGGCCACCCACCATGTTATCCATGCACCAAGCCCAATAGTGCTGGGCGTGAGGGGGTATATTGGGAAAAACCCAAGTCCCACATTGACTAGAGATAGTATCTAATACCTCGAAGAGTCTTCCTGAAGAATTTAATACCTTCGTGATGATGATATATGGACACAGCGATTCACCCTCAATCGATGACATTGAGGCTCTTCTTCTTATTCAGGATGCTTAATTCGACAAGTTCCGTCAAGAACTGAACACCTCTGCATCAATTTCAGTCAACGTCGCTCAAGCCCCAAATCTGTCAAATGGAAACCCTGATTCGGAAAATACACAGTCTGATTCGCAGCGCGGTGGCTATCAAGGCTCCTATCATGGTAGAGGAGGCCGTAATCGTGGTCGGGGTCGTGGCCGTGCAGGTTCAAGACCTACATGCCAGCTATGCCACAAGTATAGTCACGACTCCTTCAATTGTTGGTACAAGTTCGATGAAACCTTTGTGCCACCACCAATGCCTCCTAATCCCAATCCAACTAATCAGAACAGTTATGCAGTGCAAGGAAATTATCCAGCTAATCCAGCTCAAAGTCTCTTGCCTAAACCATCAGTTCCTCATAATGTGAACTATCAGCAACCACAGGCTTACATGGCCTCTCAAACACCTCAGTATGCACAAACTCCTCAGTTCAAAGCTCACAATGAACAGCAATTTGAGTCACAGACTTGGTACCTTGACTCTGGTGCATTACACCATCTCCCTGCTGATGCTCAAAATCCGAATCAAAGCACACCTTTCGAGGGCAATGACCAGGTGCTCATGGGAAATGGGCACGGTCCAAACATAAACTCAATAGGTTCCTCTAAACTTTATTCTTCTAAGAACCCTAACATCACCTTTTCACTTCATAATCTATTACTTGTGCCCACTATCACAGAATTTAGTCTCAGTTTCCAAATTTGCTCTTGATAATAATGTGTATTTTGAGTTTCACCCTTATTCATGTTGTGTAAAATCACAGGATTCTAATCAAGTCTTGATTGAAGGCTCATTAGGGAGTGATGGCCTCCACTCCTTCAAGAATATCAACATTCTTAAGGACATCTCACCTCAAGATCACTGTCACTAAGTTCCTCTTCCAAAAGTCTTTTGTGATAATCTAAGTACAGTCTCTGTGGCACACAATCCAGTCCTCCACGCCCGGACCAAGCGTATTGAGCTAGACATACACTTTGTGAGAGAAAAAGTCCTTGCCAAAGCTCTGTCTGTCCATCATGTGCCAAGTACAGAACAACTTGCAGATTCACTCACTCAGCCTCTTTCCTCCACTCAGTTTGTACCTCCAAGAACCAAACTCAATGTGATTGCTTCTCAACAACCACCTTGAGTTTGAAGGGGGGCCTAATAGAGTACAGTAGATCAATGTAAGCTAAACCCCATAACTGAATGTGTTGAGTCAGCACTGATTCAGTTATGGTCAGTTTGGCAGTTGTAGCTTAGCTGGCAAGGTAGTTAACATAGTCTATAAGAGACTGCACAGGCTATAAATAGCCAAACTGTATTCAACTGAAACTAACAATTGAATGAATAGAATCTTCAAGATTCAGATTACTTCTCTCTCTCTCTCTCTTTCCACTCTCTTCTCTTTCTCTTTCTCTTCGTTTACCAGGAAATCAGATTACGACCTAGGTATATGCAAGACCCAGAGGTTGACCTTCGGCCATCTGGATTACAGGCCCAATCAGCATCACAAAAGGCTTTGATGGCAAAGGGCTGAGCCACAAAAGCTGGTTGCAAGAGCAACCCAAAGTGTAATGACCAATATACCTTAGAATCCGTTTCACGGCCTGCCAATGAGATTCTAAGGGATTTGCCATGAATTGGCAAACTTTATTCACACTAAAGGCAATTTCTAGTCTTGTTAAAGTAGCATACTGCAATGCTTCCACAATGGACCTGTAGAGGCTCGGGTCAGCCATAGTACGAGTCCCATACCTACTGAGTTTGAGGTTGCTCACCATGGGTGAGGAGATGCCTTTTGCTTCAAGCATGTTGGCTTTGGACAGAAGGTCCCTGATATACTTGGAATGAGAAAGTAGGAGACTGCCATTGGGCAGATGCTTGACTTCCACACCAAGGAAGTAATCTAAGCTGCCAAGCTCTTTAAGAGCACTTAAATATAAAACTGAATACTTCACTGTATTAATAATGAAAAGGACTACAAGATATATATACACTTGACTATGCGCTTGATTCCTAGAACAATAAAAGTCTATGCTAAGTCCTAGGAGAAATATACAATGAACATAAGAATACAATGGATGGGACTCCACCGTCCACATAAATCCACCGTCCACACCGTCCACATATATTAATTATATTTAACAAGAGCAAAGGTAGCATTGAGTTTTCTGATTAGTTCAGAAATTAAGGAGGGTGAGGAGCCTGTAAGGATGATATCATCCACATACACCAGAACATAAAGACTAATAGTTCCCTTTGTATAAAGAAAGGGTGAAGGGTCACATCTGCTGATAACAAACCCAAACTGTAGTAAGGTGTTAGTGAGTCTCTCGTACCAAGCCCTTGGGGCTTGTTTAAGGCCATAGAAGACCTTATTCAGCCTGCACACCATGGTCTTGTATTGGCACTCAAACCCTGGTGGTTATGTCATGTAGACCTCCTCAGTCAACAAAGCCATTGAGAAAGGCATTGTTGATGTCTATGTGTTGGATTACCCATTTGGAGGTAAGAGCCATAGTAAGAATTACCCTTATGGTGACTGGTTTGATGATTGGAGAAAAGGTCTCATGGAAATCAAAGCCATGTTGCTGATGGAAAGGGGAAGAAAAGGTGGAAAGTCCTGTTGTGGGAAGTCTGTTAATTAGATGGACAACCATTGTAAAGTTGTGATCCCAATAGGTCATGGGTAGGGAAGCATGGGGAAGTAAAGTGAGTCCCATTTCAACAACATGCCAATACTTTCTTTCCACAGTCCCATTTTGATGGGAGGTGTGAGGGCATGTGAGTCTATGTACAATGCCCAACTCAGCTAAGTGATTGGTGAAGGGTCTAAACTCCCCTCCCCAATCAGATTGAAGGGCTTTAATGTTAGCTGAGTGTTGAGTTTTCACAAGAGCATGAAATTGCTTGAAAGCAGCAAGGGAATCTGACTTTTTCTTTAAAAAGTAGATCCGGGTGTATTTAGTGTATGCATCAACAAAGGCTATATAATATGTGTTGAATATAATTAATATATGGACGGTGTGGACGGTGTGGACCATCCATTATATTCTTATGATTCATTGTATATTTCTCCTAAGACTTAGTATAGACTTTTATTGTTCTAGGAATCAAGTCTAGAGTCAAGTATATATATATCTTGTACTCCTATTCAATAATATACAAGTAAAAGTATTCGGTTTTCATATTCAAGTTGGTATCTAGAGCCTTGTTGGTTCCTGTTTGGTATGTTCATTGGGTTTCAGCTGTTGTGAACACTGGCCCAAGTTTTTGAAGTTGTATGGTGACCGGAGTGACACTGCCGTTCACCTCAGACGTCGTCGACCGGACGTCCGCCCAAGCTCCGCCGCCAGATTCGCTGTCACCCGTCGTCGACAAAATTCTCACTCTCCGGGGCGTGTAATCCACGCGCCGCCTTCCCGGCTTCCGTTTGCTCCGCCGATTCCGCCGCCATGATCGCCGTCCTCTCCTGGTTCTGTTCCGCCCCTGTTTGGTTTGTGGGTCTGCTGTTGTGCTACCCCTTCATTGAATCTTGTTGCTGTTTGTATTCTGTTGCTCTTCTTCCATGGCAGAAAAGAAGAGCTTGAGCCCCTGTTTGATTTCTGGTTCCCCCATTATTACTACCAAGTCAAATGAAGATCATCTACTTTCGGCCAGTGAGTATAAGGAGTATCTTCAATTTAAAGCCACTCAACAGTCTTTTCCTTCGGCCACCATTGCTCACATTGGTAACTCTAAAGTTTGTCTCTCTCAATCTACATCTGTTGGATCTTGGATTTTAGACTCTGGTGCTTCTGATCACCTAGCTAGTAATCCTTCTCTTTTCTCTAAATTGTCATTCCCTAAAACATCTCACAAGTATTACTCTTTGCCGATGGGTCTAAAGCACAAGCATTGGTATTGGTCAAGCTTCACCTCTTCCATCCTTACCTTTAAATTCAGTCTTGTTTGTCTAGGATTGTCCCTTTAATTTAATTTCAATTAGCCAAATTACTCGCACTCTAAATTGTTCCATAACCTTTAATTCGATTCCTTTGTTATACGGACCGAGATGCGGGACAAACGATTGGATCTGGATCGGAATCACAGGGCCTCTACTACCTTCGATCTTCCTCATCCACCGTATGTGCTGTTTCAGAGTCTGTCGATCTCTTACATCGTCGTTTGGGTCATCCAAGTCTAGAAAAATTAAAGTAGATGGTCCCTCATCTTTCACATTGGAAGACCTTGAACTGTGAGTCATGTCAACTTGGAAAACATGTTAGAGTATCTTTTCCTAGTAGTGCCAATAGTCGAACTATGTCTCCTATTGATATTATCCACTCTGATGTTTGGAGTCCTAGTCGTATTCCTTCTGTTCGAGGATATAGGTATTATGTTACTTTCATTGATGATTTCTCAAGATGCACTTGGTTATATTTAATGAAAAATCGTTCTGAGTTATTTGATGTCTTTCAAACCTTTTGTTCACAAATAAAGAATCAGTTTGGAAAAACAATTCATATTTTCTTGTGATGATAATGCAACAGAATATTTTTCCGCATCTTTTAAATCCTTTTTGAGTTCTCATGGCATCATACATCAGTCCAGTTGTCCTCACACACCACAGCAAAATGGTGTTGCTGAACGCAAACATCGTCATCTTGTTGATACAGCTCAAACTCTTTTAATAAATGCCAAGGCACCCTTGAAGTTTTGGGGTGACGCTGTTCTTACGGCCTGTTATTTGGTAAACCGAATGCCATCTTCTGTTTTGGGTAATAAAATCCCTCACTATTTTATTTCCTAACGATTCTCTTTATACTGTTCCCCCACGTGTGTTTGGTTCTACCTGTTTTGTCCATGATCTTTCTCCTGGTCGTGATAAGTTGTCTGCACGGGCAGTTAAATGTGTCTTTCTTGGGTATTCTCGAGTGCAAAAGGGATATCGATGTTATTGTCCCTCCACACATCGCTTTTATGTATCTGCAGATGTTACATTTTTTGAAGATACCCCTACTTTGTCACATCAGCAACCTCCGATTCTACTCCATCTCAGGTACTGCCCATTCCTCAACTTGCACAACCACAGGATGACCGCCCGTTTCATCGGTATGGTATTTTTTATGAGCGTCGGGCTCTTAAAGTTCCTGAGATCACACCCAGTATTGATCCTCCTGATTAAGCTCCCGCTCCAATCGCTTCTCCCACTGCGGTCCAACCAGTCGCTTCTGCTGACTTACCAATTGCCCTTCGTAAAGGTAATCGTTCTACTCTTAATCCCCATCCCATTTACAATTTCCTTAGTTACCATCGATTATCTCCTTCCCATTATGCCTTTGTATCTGCCTTGTCATCTGTTACCATTCCCAAGAATGTTCAGGAAGCACTATCTCATCCAGGATGGCGACAGGCAATGGTTGATGAGATGACGGCTTTGGAATCTAATCATACATGGACCCTTGTTTCCCCTCCTGCTGGGAAATCAGTAGTTGGTTGTCGATGGGTATTACTAGAGCATAGTATCAGTATATGTATTAAGTCCAGTGTATGTTTTAAGTATCTGCATAACTGAATATGCTGAGTCAGCATATTCAGTTAAGAGTTTGTAACTGATTCTACAACAATTGCCCTAACTGATTCTGTAACTACCAAAGGCTATATATAAATGCCTTCTGTAACAGTTACATGTAATGAATGAAAATCACAAATTCTGTGAAACTTCTCTATAAAGTCTTCGATATTCTCTCATTATGGTATCTAGAGCTAAATTCTGGGCCTAGACTCTCTCCTTCATTCTTCTTCGTCATTTTCTCCATTCTTCGCTTCCAATTGAATCTTCCATGGCTGCGACGAATCCTTTCATCAACAACAATGGCGCTTCAATGAACTCTCAGGCGCCAGCAAGCTTCAATCCTTCGATATCAATCAAACTTGATGATCAAAATTACCTACTATGGAAACAGCAAATTGAAGCTGTTATCATCGCACACAAATTGCATCGGTATGTTGTCAATCCTGTGATTCCCCCTCAATTAACAACAGAGGCAAATCAAGCCCTAGGAATTGAATCGGAAGCCTATCAGCTATGGATTGTTCAAGACCAAATGCTATTTACGTGGCTTCTCAGTTCTCTCTCTCCCTCGATCTTGCCTCGATTCATCGGCTGCAAACACTCTTGGCAAGTTTGGGATAAGATTCATAAGCAGTTCCAAGCTCATGTTCGAACGAAAGTTCGTCAGTTCAGATCGAAGCTCAAAAATACAAAGGATCTCGTTCGATTTCCGAGTATCTCCTCCGAATTCGTGCCCTAATTGAGTCTCTGCAAGCTCTTGGAGATTCCGTCACTGATCAAGACCATATCGATACTGTTCTTGAAGGCCTTCCGGAAGAATACAACAATTTTGTCATGATGATTTATGCTAGACCAGATCAAACCTCGATTGATGACATAGAAGCTCTCCTGTTGATGCAAGATGCTCAATTCGAGAAATTCCGCCAAGAACTACCCTCGCCATCGATCACTGTTAATGTGGCTCAAGCATCGACTCTCCTTAACTCGTCCTCCTCTCAGACTTTTCAACAGCATCGCGATGATTTCAATAGTGGAAATCGCGGTCGAGGAGGGCGTGGGCGTGGTGGTCCAAAACCAACTTGTCAGCTATGTGACAAATACGGTCATGATGCCTACAGCTGCTGGTATAGGTTTGACCAAACCTTTGTACCAACCCCAGCGAGCTCCACTTCAATCTAATTTTCCTCAAGGTCAGATGCAGAACCGTAATCAATTTCAAGAACCCAGTCAATTCGAGTGGGGTCTTCGAGAATGGTTATGGTCCTCAATTTCAAGGTTTCAAGCGAGAATTTTAATAGTTCCTCTGCACGACGACAACAATCCCGACCTAGTGCCAATCTAGTGATGCAACAACCTGTTTGTTCCTAACACTCAAGAGGTGTTCAGAGACCATTTTATAATCGGTCATGGTTCCACGACTCAGAGCCTCACATCATCTAACAAAGACATCTCAATAACCTCGATCGTAGCGAGTCCCCTTCACAAGCCAGGACCAAGTTCTTATAGGAAATGGTCAAGGTCTCTCCATTGACTCAATAGGTTCATCTAAATTTTCCTCTCCCTCTCATCCCCATATCATTTTCACCCTGAATAATCTATTACTTGTCCCTAAAATAACTAAGAACCCGGTCTCTGTCTCCAAGTTTGCTCGAGACAATAATGTCTATTTTGAGTTTCACCCTTTTTCCTGTTATGTGAAATCTCAGGGTTCTAACCAAGTTCTTCTCGAAGGCTCACTTGGAGGTGATGGGCTATATAGCTTTGACAACATCAACATTCTCAAGGAGCCTTCCTCCTCCTCTTGTTTTCAACACACTTTTGGCAATCCAGCTCCTACTGAGCCCTTAGCTAAGTCTTCTTCTACTTTACCTGCTGTAACAACTACATTTGCCATATGGCACTATAGATTAGGACATGCGCATACCAATGCTGTTAAATCTGTCCTACAACTTTGTAATATACCCTCATTGAATAAAACTGATTTTCAATTTTGCACTGCTTGTTGCCTGGGAAAATCTCATCTATTATATGCTCCACCCTCTACTTCCATTCATCCCACTCCATTTGAACTAATACACAGGGACCTCTGGGGTCCATCTCCTTACCAATCCCATGGTGGTTACACCTATTATATCACTTTTGTGGATGCACACACTCGCTTTACATGGCTATATTTTCTAAAACAAAAATCAGATGCCTTAAATGCCTTCAAACTGTTTTCAACCCTTATCTCCACTCAGTTTTCAGCCCAAATCAAGGCTGTCCAAACTGATTGGGGAGGAGAATTCAGACCCTTCTCCAAATATCTAGCAGATCTAGGTATCATTCATAGACTCACTTGTCCCCACACATCCCATCAGAATGGGACAGTGGAGCGCAAGCACAGACAAATTGTTGAAATGGGACTTAGTCTACTTTCTCATGCCACCATGCCTCTTAAATTTTGGGACCACAGCTTCACTCAAGCTGTTTACCTAATCAGTAGACTACCCACTGCAGCACTCAAGTCTCATTCCTCTCCCTTTCATGCTTTGTTTGGTACTGTTCCAGATTACTCAAGTCTCAGGATTTTTGGTTGTGCTTGTTTTCCATTCTTGAGACCTTACAATCAGCACAAGATGCAATTCAGGTCCTCTGAATGTGTTTATCTTGGCCTATCTCCTCAACACAAAGGACACAAATGCTTAGATTCTACTGGTCGTATTTTTATTTCCAAAGATGTCTTATTCAATGAGTGTATGTTTCCCTACCCAAAACTGTTTCCCTCTGCTCCTAATATACCCGAGTCCTCTACAACCTTCCCAGCTTCTATACCTATTCCTGACTACCCACCTCTCAATGCCACTCCCTTAAACCAACATCCTCCCTCCTCTCAGCCCCCTTCTGGTTCAGGCTCCCCTTGATCTGAACCTCCCTCTTCTTCCTCACATTTATTGAGTCCTCAGTCAAGTCAGCATGACCATACTAGTCCATCTTCGCTTGCCCCTGCATCCTCTGTCTCACCTCACCTCAGCCCTATGCCGAGTCAGCCTGATAACACCTTTCCAACTTCACCTGCCATCTCTTCTTCCCCATCCCTTAATCCTCAGACTAGTCCAACCCCTTCACCATTACTCCCTACCCTTCCTGTGAACACTCATCCTATGCTTACTAGGTCCAAGACTGGCCTTCTACCACCAAGACTGTTCTTAAGTCATGTTGAGCCTCAGTCTGTCAAAGAGGCACTTTCCCATCCTCAGTGGCTTACTGCCATGAAAGAAGAACATACAGCTCTTCTAAAGAACCACACCTGGTCCCTGGTTCCTCTTCCCCCCAACAGGACTGCTATTGGCTGTAAGTGGGTTTTTCGGGTTAAGGAAAATCATGATGGCACTATTAACAAATTTAAGGCTCGGCTAGTTGCCAAGGGCTTTCACCAACAACATGGTTTTGATTTCCATGAAACATTCTCACCTGTAGTGAAACCAGTGACAATTCGGGTTATTCTTACCTTGGCACTCACCTTCAAATGGACTTTCAAGCAGATTGATGTGAATAATGCCTTTCTAAATGGCATTCTAAGTGAGGAAGTATATATGACTCAGCCTCCAGGGTTTGAACATGGTGACAAGACTCTTGTTTGTAAGCTCCACAAGGCCCTTTATGGCCTCAAACAGGCTCCTCGGGCATGGTATGAAAGATTAGCTACTGCACTCATCCAGTTTGGGTTTCACACTAGCAAATGTGACCCTTCTCTGTTTATCTACTCCAGGGGCTCCTCTTCTCTGTATATTCTAGTCTATGTTGATGACATAATCATCACTGGTCCATCTCCTACACTGATACAGGATCTCATTCATAAACTCAGTATGCAGTTTGCACTTAAAGAGCTGGGGGATCTTGATTACTTCCTTGGGATTGAAGTGACTCATCTGCACACAGGTGAACTCTTGCTCACTCAAACCAAATACATCAGGGACCTCCTGGACAAAGCCAACATGGCTGATTCAAAGGGTATCTCCTCACCTATGGTGAGCAATTACAAACTCACTCGTTTTGGGACCGATTCTATCTCAGATCCACACCTCTACAGATCCATTGTTGGAGCACTGCAGTATGCTACTCTCACTCGGCCTGACATTGCCTATAGTGTTAACAAAGTCGCCGAGTTCATGGCGCGACCACTTGAAACCCACGGCATGCGGTCAAAAGGATCCTTAGATACCTTAAAGGCTCTATTCACTATGGCTTCTTTGCTCAAGCCAGCCAGTTCTTCTAGTCTCTTCACCATTCATGCCTATTGTGATGCTGATTGGGCAAGTGATCCGGATGACAGGAGGTCCACCTCGGGCTCCTGCATTTTCTTTGGGCCAAATTTAGTCTCTTGGGGTTCCAAAAAGCAGCCTCTAGTAGCAAGATCCAGCACTGAAGCTGAATACAGAAGTATGGCAAATACCACGGCTGAAATCATCTGGATCCAATCTCTGCTTACTGAGCTTGGAGTTTCCTTCACTGCCCCTCAACTATTCTGTGACAACATCAGTGCAGTCTCACTAGCTCACAATCCAGTTCTTCATGCTAGAAACAAACACATGGAGCTTGACATCCATTTTGTTCGAGAGAAAGTTTTGTCTAAGGCTCTCCAAGTTACTCATGTGCCCAGCACAGAGCAAATTGCAGACTCACTGACCAAACCCCTGTCTTCATCCAAATTCATTGAACTTAGAACCAAACTCAATGTGGTCTGCTTGCAGTAACCACCTTGAGCTTGAGGGGGGGCTACTAGAGTATAGTATCAGTATATGTATTATGTCCAGTGTATGTATTAAGTATCTGCATAACTGAATATGCTGAGTCAGCATATTCAGTTAAGAGTTTGTAACTGATTCTACAACAATTGCCCTAACTGATTCTGTAACTACCAAAGGCTATATATAAATGCCTTCTGTAACAGTTACATGTAATGAATGAAAATCACAAATTCTGTGAAACTTCTCTATTAAGTCTTCAATATTCTCTCATTAGGTATTTACCGTTAAAGTTGGTTCTAATGGACAGGTGGATCGCTTGAAAGCCCGACTGGTCGCAAAGGGGTACACTCAGATCTATGGTCTGGATTACGGTGATACTTTTTCTCCCGTTGCTAAGATGGCATATGTTCGTTTGTTCTTGTTAATGGCCGCCATGAGACACTGGTCATTATACCAGCTGGATATAAAAATTGCATTCTTACATGGTGATCTGGAGGAGGAAATCTATATGGAGCAACCGCCTGGGTTTGTTGCTCAGGGGGAGTCAGATCTTGTTTGCAGGTTACAGAAGTCCTTGTATGGCTTAAAACAGTCACCTCGCGCTTGGTTTGGGAAGTTCAGTAACGTTATCCAGCAGTTTGGCATGATTCGTTGCGGCGGAGACCATTACGTATTCTTTAAATGCTCATCCTTGAATAAACGTATTTATCTCGTGGTGTATGTGGATGATATTGTTATTACAGGTGACGATCAAGAAGGCATTAAGGAATTGAAGCAACACTTGTTTAAACATTTTCAAACCAAAGATCTTGGACAATTGCGGTATTTTCTTGGGATTGAAGTAGCCCAATCAAGAACAAGTGTTGCCATTTCTCAGAGGAAATATGCCCTTGACATTCTTGAAGAAACAGGGATGCTAGATGGTAAACCTGTTGATACTCCTATGGACCCAAATGTAAAGCTTCTACCTAATGATGGGGAGCCCTATCCTGACCCAGGCAGATATAGAAGATTAGTTGGGAAGTTAAATTATCTCACCATGACTCGACCAGACCTTGCTTTTCCGGTTAGTGTTGTAAGTCAGTTTCTCAACTCACCATGTGACAGTCATTGTAATGCTGTTGTTCGGATCCTAAGATATATCAAGGGATCACCTGGTAAAGGGATTGTTTATATGGACAGGGGTCATACTAATATCATGAGGTATACAGATGCAGATTAGGCGGCGATGCTAGTGATAGGAGGTCTACTTGAGACTCTTGTGTGCTTATTGGAGGTAATCGATTTCATGGAAAAGTAAGAAGCGAGAATGTTGTTGCAAGATCAAGCACGAAGCGAGTATCGTGCTATGGCTAATACTACTTGTGAACTCCTATGGCTAAAATATTTGCTCCGAGAGTTGAAGTTTTGTGAGATAGGTCCTATGAAACTTGCTTGTGATAACCAATCAGCATTGTATCTTTCTTCAAATCCTATCTTCAATGAAAGAACCAAGCATATAGAAGTTGATTGTCACTTCATCCGGGAAAAGATCCTCACGGGCATCATTAAGACTTCCTTTGTGGGTACTAGAGATCAACTTGCAGATATGATGACTAAGTCTTTACGGGGTCCTAGAATAGCATACATATGTGACAAGCTGATTGCATCAGACATATATGCTCCAGCTTGAGGGGGAGTGTTGAATATAATTAATATATGGACGATGGATTTATGTGGACGGTGTGGACGGTTGTTGAATATAATTAATATATGGACGGTGGATTTATGTGGACGGTGTGGACGGTGGAGTCCCATCCATTATATTCTTATGATTCATTGTATATTTCTCCTAAGACTTAGTATAGACTTTTATTGTACTAGGAATCAAGTCTAGAGTCAAGTATATATATATCTTGTACTCCTATTCAAGTCTAGAGTCAAGTATATATATATCTTGTACTCCTATTCAATAATATACAAGTAAAAGTATTAAGTTTTCATATTCAAGTATATGAATAGCCATTTGAGGAGGTGATAGGTGCTGGACCCCATAGGTCAGAATGAATGAGCTCAAAGGCTGTGGTGTGAATTGTAGTGGAGGGTGGGTCATGTAGTCTATGAGACTTGCCCAAACAACAAGCAAGAAAAAATTCATTTGCCATTTTATTAGAAACAGGAATATTACAAAGTTGTAGTATAGTCTTTACAGCATGAGGGTGTGCATGGCCTAATCTATTGTGCTATGTCACAAGGGAATTGGACATAGTATTTGTGTGAACAGTAGCAGGTAATTCTGAACCTAAACCATTATTTTGACTACAAGTTGAACTAGCTTTAGGAATTAGAAAACTTATAGTTGAAGGAGGAGACTCCTTGAGAACATTGATGTGCTTGAAACAGTATAGCCCATCATTGCCTAGAGAACCTTCAAGAAGGACTTTGTTAGATCCCTGTGATTTAACAAAACAAGAGTGAGGATGGAATTCAAAATAGACATGATTATCCTTAGCAAACTTAGACACAAACCAGACTTTTGGTTATGTCAGGAACTAAGAGTAAATTATTTAAGGATAACGTGGTGTGTGGGTGGTGAGTCGAGGTAATTTTAGTGTAGCCAATTGAGGTAATGGGAAGACGTTGCCCGTTGCCCATTAAAACTTGGTCCTGGCCTCCAAAAACAGTGTGATGGCTGAAATTCTGAGGATCAGAAGTGATGTGGTGAGATGCTCCTAAATCCGGATACCACATCAGAGATGATGAAAATTCTGGAGTAGGTGAACCAAACTGAGGAGGAGCACACTGATATGACTGAGCAGCCATATATGCAGAAGGTTGATTCTGCTGAAAGAAAGGTGGTCTTGCAGGTAGTGGCAAACACAACTGAGTCTGAAGTATAACAACACCTTGACCTTGAGTGTTGTATGAGTACATCACTGGAGCTGTAGAGGATTGTTGACCTTGCTGACTCGGAGGAACAAAGTCCTGTTTAAACCGATGCCAACAATTAAAGGCATCATGGCCATATTTGTGACACAGTTGGCACGTAGGTCTTTCACCACTGTTGCTTCTACCTCCACGGCCACGACCACCACGGCCTCTGCTCCGATTGGAGTTCTGGAAGCAACCTCGATTCTGATTCACCTCAATTTCAGATCGCGAACCAGAAGAATTGTTAATGGAATCAGCTTGAGCCAAATTGAGCGAAATTGAAGAGCAAGGAAGTTCTTGTTTGTACCTCTCAAATTGAGCATCTTGCATAACCAAGAGCGCTTCGATGTCATCTACCGAAATCGGCTCAATCCTAGCATAGATCATCATGATGAAGGAGTTGAACTCCTCTGGTAAACCTTCGAGAACCGTGTCGATGTGATCTTGCTCAGTTATAGGATCACCTATAGCTTGGAGCGAATCAACTAGAGCTCGAATGAGCAGGAGGTACTCAGAAATGGATAGCGAACATTTCTTCGTGTTTTTCAGTTCAGATCGAAACTAACGAATTTTGGCTCGAAGATGAGAATGGGAGAACTTGTGCATCTTGTCCCAAACTTGCCACGATTGTTTACAATTGAGGAAGCGAGGGAGAATCGAAGGCGAAATCGAGCTAAGTAACCAGGTGAATAGCATCTGATCTTTGCACTAACCAGAGTTGATACGCATCGGAAACGATCCAGACCTTGATCTAACTCAGAATTGTACATCGGAGGAATGCTTGGGCTCACAACATAGCGTTGCAGCTTGTGCACTATTGTTAGAGATGGATTAGTTTCAGTATATAGTTCAGTTTGTCCATTAACAAAATTGGTTGTGTTTTAGCACCCCTTCCCAACCCCACACTAAATTCACTGTTAGAATTAGTTGGACGGTGTGGACGGTGCGGACGGTGCGGACGGTGTTCCTAGGATTTAGCTTATCATTCATTAATTATCTTGTAAACATGAATTGTAATTACTCATAAGTGTATATAAATATCAAATCTGCTGAGTGCTAATTACTCAAGCATTTCACAAATCCCTTAGTCTAAAATTACTTTGAAGTCTTTCAACATGGTATCAAGAGCAGGTTCATTTGTCATTTGAAGGTGTTTGCTTCTGGTCCAGCAAAACCCTCAAAATCCCAACTTTTGTCCTCTGTTTTGACCCAAATGACCCATTGTCCAAGTTCAAAACTCACTGTCGCCGGTCACCCACTGTCCACCGTCGCCGGAAAACACTTCAGAAATCGCCGACCGTCTAGATCCAGAAGTTTCGTCACCGGAATCTTCTCGACGCGCCGTCACGTGCCGCTTCACGTGCCTCCACCGTGCGCCGCGACCTCCTCTGTCTGTCTAGTCGGTCAAAATCCACTTTTTGGGTTGTTTGGAAAGTGAGTCTCTTGCCTTTAGTCTCCTCTGATTTTTTGGTTCCTGTTTCTGGTTGTTGCTTGCTGCCGCTGGTCTCTTTACAATCTCGGTGTTAACGCACCTCTCTGCTCTGCTTTTGGCTCGAATGGGTCGTCCTCAATGCACATATTGCAAGCAAATGGGTCACACACATAATACTTGTTACTCTCTTCATTGGTTTCCTAAAAAATCAGTCAATGCCGAAATGTTCAAGAAAAAATTTTCCGAAGCCGAGTACCGAGAGTATCTTCAATTGAAAGTTGCCCATCAATCTCATGGGTCTCGCCTTTGGTGTTCATGACTCAATGACCTTCATATCTCAATCCAGTAACAATCAAAATCTTTGGATAATTGATTCAGTGCCCTCGATCATATTCTTTGTAATCGTTCTTTATTCTCCTCCATATCTTCTCCTAAATTTCCTCACTTCATTACTCTTGCGGATGGTTCTAAGGTCGGCGCCAAAGGAATCGGTCATGTTTGATCACTCCTTCTATAACTTTAAAATCTGTTTTGTTTATACCTGGTTGCCCTTTTAATTTGATCTCCCTTAGTCAACTTACTCGCTCTCTAAAGCGCTTTCAGTAACTTTTGATGTTGGTTCTTTTACTATACGGAGAACGTAGTGCGGGTCGGATGATTGGCATAGGACATGAATCACATGGTCTTTATTACCTCCAATCAGCTCCTTCGTAAGTTGTCTTTGCGATCGAGTATCCAAATCTTCTTCATGAATGATTGGGCCATCCAAGTTTGTCAAAATTGAAGCAAATGGTTCCGAATCTTGCAAAAATGTCATCATTGAACTGTGAGTCGTGTCAACTAGGCAAGCATGTTCGCTCTTCCTTTACCAGCAAAGTTGAAAGCCGAGTTGATTCTCCCTTTTAAGTTATCCATTCAGATATATGGGGACCGAGTCATGTGTCTTCTAATGGTTTCCGATATTTCGTTACCTTTATTGATGAGTTCTCTCGGTGCACTTGGGTTTTCTTAATGAAAGAACGATCTGAACTTTCGTCTATTCTCACCTCTTTCGTTAATGAGGTCAAAACCCAATTTGGTAAAGCAATCAAAATCCTTAGAAGTGATAATGCATAGGAATACTTTTCTTCTGCTCTTTCTTCCTTTTTGTCATCACAGGGCATTCTCCATCAATCCAGTTGTCCTCATACCCCTCAACAGAATGGCATAGCTGAAAGGAAGAATAGACATCTTGTTGAAACTGCTCGGACCTTGTTACTTCATGCGAATGTACCTGTCCGACATTGGGGTGATGCAATTTTGACAGCATGTTATTTAATTAATCGGATGCCTTCATCCTCTCTTGATCATAAAATACCACATTCCGTTCTATTCCCTAAAGAGCCACTATTTCATGTCGCTCCACGGATATTTGGATGCACTTGTTTTATTCATGACTTGTCTCCAGGTCTTGAAAAGCTTGCTGCACGAGCCATCAAATGTGTCTTTTTGGGATATTCCAGGTTACAGAAGGGTTACAAGTGTTCCTCCCTGTGCAGAATCGTTATTTCATGTGTGCAGATGTAACGTTCTTTGAAGAAAAGTTTTACTTCTCACCATCCACAGTTGAGTCTCAGACTATTCAAGAAGTCTTTCCGATTCAGTATCTTGGTCCATCACCTTTGTCGAATCGGTTTCGACTACTGGAAATTCCTAATGAACCCCCACTTGAGCAATCTCAAAGGTCACCCATCATATATCATCGTCGTCCCACGAGTTCTTAATACTGGAATTGGAAGGCCTTGAAAGACCAAATTTGAATCATGTCCTACTCCCCAAGAGATGACCCTACTACGGACCTACACGAAGAACCTGACTTCCCATCTCTTAGAAAAGGTACTCGGTCTACTCAAAATCCTCATCCTATTTATAACTTCTTAAGTTACAATCGTCTCTCTCCTTCTTATTATTCTTTTGTGTCATCTATATCTTCCGTTTCCATTCCTAAAAATGTTTGTGAGGCACTTGATCATCCAGGATGGCGACAAGCCATGATTGATGAAATGCGAGGCTTTGGAGCATAATGGTACTTGGGACTTGACTCCTCTTCCTCCCGGGAAAGAAACTCGTTGGTTTGTCGATGGGTATATGCTATTAAAGTTGGGGCCAATGGACGGATCGATCGGCTCAAAGCCCGGCTTGTAGCCAAAGGTTACTCTCTGATTTATGGACTTGATTATGGAGATACTTTCTCCCCGTGGCCAAAATCACTACTTCGAATATTTCTTGCCATGGCCGCCATCCGTCGTTGGATTATATCGATTGGATAATAAAAATGCATTTCTTCATGGAGAATTAGAAGAGGAGATTTATATGGAGCAACCTCCTGGATTTGTTGCTCGGGGGAGTCCGGTTTGGTTTGCGGGCTACGACGATCTCTCTATGGGTCAAAGCAGTCTCCACGAGCTTGGTTTGGAAAATTCGATTCGATTATTCAAGCTTTTGGAATGAAACGTAGTGAAGCGAGATCATTCGAGTCTTTTATTGCTATACCTCTCCAAATAGATGTGTTTACTTGGTGGTCTATGTAGATGATATAGTCATCACAGGAAATGATCAGGAGAAAATTTCTCAGCTGAAGGAACATTTATGTAGTCATTTTCAGACCAAGGACTTGGGGAAATTGAAATATTTTCTTGGAATTGAAGTTGCTCAGTCAAAGAATGGGATTATCATCTCACAGAGGAAGTATGCGTTAGACATACTTGAAGAAACTGGTATGTTAGATTGTCGACCAGTTGATAGTCCCATGGATCCGAATCAAAAATTGCTACCCAACCAGGGGGAGCCTTATTTTGATCCTGAAAGGTATCGGAGATTGGTTGGGAAGCTCATCTATCTCACTATTACAAGGCCAGATATTTCCTTTGCAGTGGGAGTGGTGAGTCAATTCATGCAGTCTCCTCATAATGATCACTGGGATGCGATGGTGAATTTCGAGATACATTAAAAAGACTCCAGGACAAGGACTACTTTATGAAGACAAAGGAAGCACTCAAATAGTTGGATTTTGCGATGCAGATTGGGCAGGATCACCCATTGATAGGCGTTCCACTTCAGGGTATTGTGTGTCTATTGGAGGAAATCTTGTCTCGTGGAAGAGTAAGAAACAAAATGTTGTTGCAAGGTCTAGCGCAGAGGCTGAATATAGAGCTATGGCTGTAGCCACGTGGGAGCTCATTTGGATTAAACAACTTCTTGAATAATTGAAGTTTGGAGATACTCAACAAATGAAGTTATGTTGTGATAACCAGACAGCTCTCCATATAGCTTCCAATCCAGTATTTCATGAGAGAACTAAACATGTTGAGATTGATTGTCATTTTATCCGAGAAAAAGTCCTTTCTAAAGAAGTCGTCACCGAATCTGTTAGCTCTAATGATCAACTGACAGACGTCTTTACAAAATCTCTAAGAGGACCGAGAATTCAGAATATTTGTTCCAAGCTTGGAGCATTTGATTTGTATGCTCCAGCTTGAGGGGGAGTGTTAGAATTAGTTGGACGGTGTGGACGGTGCGGACGGTGTGGACGGTGCGGACGGTGTTCCTAGGATTTAGCTTATCATTCATTAATTATCTTGTAAACATGAATTGTAATTACTCCTAAGTGTATATAAATATCAAATCTGCTGAGTGCTAATTACTCAAGCATTTCACAAATCCCTTAGTCTAAAATTACTTTCAAGTCTTTCAACATTCACCTTACACAACTTACTTCTTGTTCCCTCAATTACAAAGAACATAATCAGTGTTAGTCAATTTGCTCGAGATAATCATGTTTATTTTGAGTTTCACCCCTTCTTTTGTCTTGTCAAATCACAAGATTCTTCTGAAATTCTGCTACGTGGTGGTGTTGGTCCAGATGGTCTTTACAAGTTTGATAATCTCTCTCCCTCAGCTATGTCTTCCCTTTCTAGTTGTAATTCTGTTACTACAAATACTGTACCCACTTGTAATTCAGTTTCTGTTTTCAATGTTAATTCCATACCTGATGTACATGAACCAACAATTAATGTGAATAACAATACTTCTGATTCCAGCATGTCTCCTTATTCTTATAAATTGTGGCACACTCGCCTAGGTCATCCACACCATGATGCACTTAGAGAAGCACTTAAATCCTCTAATCTTGCTGTTCCACACAAAAACCCATTAGATTTTGTACAACGTGTTGCTTGGGTAAGGCACATCACCTCCCAGCTCCCTCTTCCAACACCATTTACAAATTTCCCTTTGAACTTGTTGTCTGTGACTTGTGGGGACCTGCCCTAATCCAATCCTCTAGTGGATGTGCTTATTTCCTGACTTGTGTGGATGCCTTTAGTCGCTTCACTTGGATTTTTCCTTTAAAACGAAAGTCTGACACACTTTCCCAATTCATTCAGTTTCGGGCTATGGTTGAATTGCAATTCAATACCAAAATTAAAACTGTCCAAAGTGATTGGGGTGGGGAATTCCGTCCCTTTTCCAAGTATTTGTCTACCTTTGGAATTGTACACAGACTTGCTTGTCCCCACACCCATCATCAGAATGGCCTTGTGGAACGCAAACACAGACATGTGGTTGAAACTGGCCTCACTCTCTTGGCCCATGCATCCCTACCCTTTCAGTTCTGGGAATGCCTTCACCTGTTCTTCAGAACAAATCTCCCTACTTCACTTTGCTTCAACAGGAACCCAACCTTAAGTTCCTAAAAGCCTTTGGATGTGCCTGCTATCCTTTCATACGTCCCTACCAGCAGCACAAGCTCTCTTATCACTCAAAAGAGTGTGTTTTTCTGGGATATTCCTCCTCCCACAAGGGCTATAAATGCCTTAGTCCTGATGGTCGAATGTTTATCTCCAAAGATGTCATTTTCAATGAACTTTGTTTTCCATATCCTGAACTATTTTCTACAGCAGCTGTCACACCTCAACCGAGGCCCACACTACACCCAATTTCTTCCATACCTCCCAAATTGTCTCCCACATTACCCTCTGTTGTTCCCACTCCCTCTGCAACTCCTAATGTCAGTCCTCCTTCACATGTTAATGTCAGTCCAGCAACCTCATTTCCCTAACCTGTTCAGTCAGTTCAGTCACCAAGTTCATCCTCTTCCTCTTCACAACCTAAAAGTCCAACCTATCCAACACAGTCACCAAGTCAGTCATCTAGTCCTTCTGTTGGTATACCTGAGGCCTCACCAAACCAGCCTTCTCCCTCACCTAAGTCCTCTCCTTCTCCTCCACCTTTCCCTCAAAACACACATCCCATGCAAACAAGGTCCAAATCAGGAATTGTTATGCCTAGGCTTCATCCCACCCTTCTACTAACTCACATGGAACCAACTTCTGTTAAGCAAGCCTTGGCTGCTCCCCATTGGACTACAGCCATGAAGGATGAGTATGATGCATTAATGAACAATCACACCTGGACATTGGTCCATCCTCCACCAAATAGAACCCCAATTGGTTGCAAATGGGTGTTCCGGGTTAAGGAAAACCCTGATGGCAGTAACAATAAGTATAAGGCCCGGCTAGTGGCCAAGGGCTTTCACCAGCAAGCTGGTTGTGATTTTACAGAGACCTTTTCTCCAGTTGTAAAACCAGTAGCAGTTCGGACTCTACTGACAGTTGTTGTGTCTTGTAAATGGCCCATAAGGCAGTTGGACGTGAACAATGCCTTTCTCAATGGCTACCTACATGAGGAAGTCTACATGCAACAACCCCCGGGATTTGAAGTGGAAGATAAAACTCTAGTTTGCAGGTTGCAGAAGGCCTTATATGGCCTCAAACAGGTACCTAGGGCAGTACCTGGTTTGAGAGACTGAAAACTGCCCTGCTACTTAGAGGCTTTGTGGCAAGCAAGTGTGACCCCTCCCTCTTCACCTTGCACACTGCCACCTACTGCATCTTAATTTTGGTGTATGTTGATGACATACTTGTTACAGGTAACTCTTTGCCTCACATTCAGAGTCTCATTGAAGCTCTGAATTCAAAATTTGCCCTGACACGGCTAGGCAATTTAGACTATTTCTTGGGCATAGAGGTTACTCATCTACCCAATGGGGCACTGCTCCTCTCCCAAATTAAATATCTTCGTGATCTGCTGTCTAAAAAGCCAAAATGGAATCAGCCAAGGGCATTAACACACCTATGGTTGCCAACCTCAAACTCTCTAAACTAGGGGCTGACTATGTCCCTAATCCCACATTGTTTCGGTCAATTGTTGGAGCATTGCAATATGCAACACTTACAAGACCAGAGATATCCTACTCAGTGAATAAATTTTGTCAGTTTTTGTCTCAGCCATTGGAGGAACATTGGAAGGCTGTCAAGCGCATTCTCAGGTAACTAAAGGGTACACTACATCATGGTCTTCTTATTCAGCCTGCTGCCATTCATGCTCCATTAACTCTAACTGGGTTTTGTGATTCGGATTGGGCCTCAGACCCGGATGATAGACGTTCCACTTCTGGGGCATGTGTGTATCTTGCCCCAAATCTCATTTCCTGGGGTCAAAGAAACAAACTCTGGTTGCTAGATCAAGTACCGAGGCCGAGTATAGAAGCATGGCAGCCCTATGTGCTGAGATCCTTTGGGTTCAATCTCTGCTTTCAGAGTTGAGAATTAAGATTTAAACTCCTAGAATTTTATGTGACAACCTCAGCACTGTATCTCTAGCTCACAACCCTGTCCTCTATTCCCGAACCAACCATATGGAGTTAGACATTTTCTTTGTTCGAGAGAAGGTGTTGAACCACAGCCTGAGTGTGACTCATGTTCCTGCTCATGATCAATGGGCCGATGTGCTTACCAAGCCTCTTTCAGCTTCAAGGTTCAGCACACTCAAAGATAAACTTAGAGTCTTTGACAAGCACTCACTTGCTCAAACACCCTGAGTTTATATGGGGGGATGTTAGAGATAGATTAGTTTCAGTATATAGTTCAGTTAGCTACAACTGTACTAGTTTGTTAGTTTCTGTTAAGCAGTTAGATTTCTAACTGTCATAGCTACTACTATATATAGCAGTAGCCTCTCTGTACTAATTCATAATGACATATACAAATTCTCATCAATTCTACTCCTATTCTCTCTGAACTCTCTGTTTCTAATAGTTATGATTACGGCCTCGACTTGTTGCTTCCACAGAAGGAAATTATGATCGTCAAGCTTCACGGGGAGACTGGGATTGAATTGAAGCTCATCGTTGATGATGACGATGAAGAATATGAAGAAGAAGAGGTTCCGGTGGGAGGAATGGTGGTAAAAGGATTTCCGGCGAACGGAATTCCAAATCCAGAGTTTGTTTCTGCCATGAACAGAGAGATAGGTCCCAGAAAAAGAATGATCACGATACCATAAAAGAGTTGAGAGAAGAGAGTGTAGGATCGGAAGAAGAAAAGAAGATTATGATTTCATTGCTGAGTAGGTGGTTACAATTGAGTTTATATAGCTGTTGTATTACATCTAAGAGCTAATGGCTCTAACTAACAACCGTATGCTGACTCAGCTATACGGTTGAGCTACAGGCTTACAAGCTAAGCTATACTCTAATAGTGTAACTGACAAGGGTTAAACTCGGAAGCAAGAGAGTGAGGGAGGTCATTTGGTCAATGAAGAGTGAAGATAAGGGAGAGAATCGAGTCTCTCATATACCCAAAGAGTTGGGAAGAGACCGGGCTCTCGAATATCTGGAAAGAGAGAGGGATATGTTCCATTGTATCTTTCTTCTCACTGGTTTGGTATCCCATTAATACTTAATACTGTTTCTCTTATAAAGATTCTTTTGTTCATCTTAAATCTGATCCAATTCCATTAATGTGCAGGCAGAGAGGAAACAGATTCAGTTGATATGCATAAGCAAGTTACCAATGAGACATTTCAATATTGAAGTACGCATTAGCCTGTTTGTGCTTTACCGTTTTAAATGATGAGGTGTATGTTCACACTGATAAATCATAAGACTGAGTAATTTGTTCTGCCCTTTTTTATATGTTTAATGTTTTGAAGCTGCCCAGTGAAGACTAACTTGTGCAAAGGAAAAAAGTTGTTAGAGTACACCATAAGGGTAGTACAGTGTTGCACACTGTATTCCCTTATAGCTGGTTACATGTAACTGATGCAGTTACACAACAGCTGTAATAGCACTTGCATATAACACATATGTAACCTCTAGAATATTCAGAAAATGAGAATCGAATTTTAGATTCTATTCTACTCTCTCTCCCCCCTTCTATCTTCTTCTCCCTCGTATGGGTTCTCTGGTTTCTTTACATGGTATCTAGAGCTCGGTGAGATCCATGGCTTCCAACGAAGAAACATCGCCGCCTCCACCGCCGCCAACTCCTCCAGTGACCCTCGTCGATGCCACCGCCAGCGTTTTCTCTTTCAATCGCAGAGAAATTAACTGAGGATAATTTTCTCCTCTGGAAACAACAAATCAAGCTGATAATCAAAGCTCATCAGCTCCATCGTTTTCTAATTTCTCCTTCGATTCCGTCACGATATGCATCTGAAGAGGATCGCATGATTGGAACCCTAAATCCCGAGTTCACTCAGTGGGAGCAACAGGATTCGCTCTTTCTCTCTTGGTTACAATCTTTTGTCACTGCTCCGATTCTAACTCGTCTAATCGGATGCGTCAATTCTTGGCAGTTATGGGAGCGACTGCACAACCACTTCAATTCCAAGACCCGAGCTCATGCTCGCATGCTTCGTACTGAGCTTCGGAATACCAAGAAAGACGATCGTCCCATTACTGAATTTGTGCTTGTGATTGTTGATTCTTTATATTCTATCGGTGGTCCGATTTCTCCTCAAGAACAATTGGATGTCATTCTTGAAGGCTTACCTGAAGAGTACGACCCTCTGATTAATCTTGTTAACACTAGGTTTGAGCCCTTCGATGTTGATGAGTTGGAATCTTTGCTTCTTGCACATGAGGTACGTCTTCAAAAGTACAAGCAAATTACTACTAGTAATGTTGCGATGGCTAATGTCACTCAAGTCGCCCCTGCAGAATCAAGTTTGAGCTCCAGTTCCACTCCACAGGCTAATGTTGCCCAAAACAGTCAGTTGTATTCGGCCCCACCCTCCTCACACTTTGGTGGTGGTCGCAATGGCCGAGGTCGTGGACGTGGTAGAGGCCGAGGGGGTAGATACTCCATTCAATGTCAGCTTTGCAAGAAATATGGTCAAGATGCAACTTCCTGTTGGTATCGTTTTGACCAGAACTATGTGCCCTCAGGTGGGTAGCAACAATTTTCAGGTTCTGATCAGCCTTCTCGCCCTCCCAATCCATCTAAATTCCAAGGTTATCAGAATTTTCAGCAACCTGCTCCACCCCAGGCTATGCTCACAAGTTCTCGTCATGACTTCTCTAGTCATTGGTACCTAGATTCAGGGGCTTCTCACCGTGTAACTTCTGACTTTCAGAACCTTCATCAATCTGCTCCCTATGATGGTTCAGATCAGGTTTTAGTTGGAAACGGGCAAGGTTTGTCTATTTCCTTTGTTGGTTCTTCCAAATTTTCTTCTCCCTTTATTCCCCTGTTAATTTAGTCTTAGATAACCTTCTTCATGTCCCTCACATCACTAAAAATCTGGCTAGTGTCAGTAAATTCGCCAAGGATAATCATGTGTTTTTCAAATTCCATGTTGACGCTTGTTTTGTCAAATCTCAGGTTTCCCGTAATACTCTTCTTTGAGGAGATGTAGGCCCAGATGGACTCTACAAGTTTCCAGATCTGCATCTTCTCTTGAAGACTAATAGATCAAGCCATCCTTCAGTCAATAATGTAGTTTGTTTCAATTCCACTTGAAATTCTTTTCCAAATGTAAACACTCTTTCCAATGTATCTCTTAATACTTGGCATATTAGGTTAGGTCATCCTAATAAGGACACACTCTGACTTGTACTTCAAAGCTGTAAAATTCCAATTATGAATAAAAATGTTGATTTTTGCACTCCTTGTTGCCTCGGTAAAGCTCGTCGCTTACCATCTACAGCTTCTACTACTTCTTACTCTTGTCCTTTGGAACTCATTTTTAGTGACCTGTGGGGCCCTGCTCCAGTCACATCCTTCACTGGCTCTCATTATTATATGACTTTTGTTGATGCCCACACACGGTTCACTTGGCTTTTCTTGCTTAAGAATAAATCAGAAGCCATATCTACCTTTATCACCTTTAAACATGGTGGAACTGCAGTGTAGTGCCAAAATTAAAGCTCTTCAAACTGATTGGGGAGGTGAATTTCGTACCTTTCCCAAAGTCCTTCAAAAATATGGCATAATTCATAGAATTATCTGCCCACATACACACCATCAAAATGGTGTTGTTGAAAGAAAACATAGGCACATTTTTGAACTTGGCCTCACCCTTCTAGCACACGCCTCTCTCCCTTTCAAATTTTGGGATCAAGCATTTCTCACAGCTGTCTATTTAATTAATAGATTGCCCACTGCATCACTAAATAATGAAGTTCCTCACACTAAGCTTTTTCAGCAATGTCCTGACTATGGCTTCCTTAAAGTCTTTGGTTGTGCCTGTTTCCCGCTTCTTAGGCCTTACAACAAGCATAAGCTTGAACATCGATCTCATGAGTGTGTGTTCCTAGGCTACTCTTCTTCCCACAGGCTACAAATGCCTCTCCCACTGGCAGAATTTTTGTCTCTAAGGATGTCATTTTTAATGAACTGCGTTTTCCTTATAATGACCTATTTCCCTCTAGTGTTTCACCTTTATCTACTGTGTCTCCCTCCCTTCCTCCTATCCCCTTAGTTTCACCCTTAGTAAACCAACCTAATCCCACTGTTTCAGTCAGTCCACCCACTGTTTCTGAGTCTGCAACTACAATTCATAGCTCACCTAGTCATGTCTCTTCTCCTCATTCCAATCCCGTTGTTCCTAGCACACCTTTTCCCATTCCCACCTCTTCCTCTTCTACTGGTCCAATAAACACACCCTATGACCAACCGTTCCAAAGCTGGAATAGTTAAACCGCGCCTAGTTCCAACATTACTTTTGGCGCATACTGAACCTAAAACAGCAAAACAAGCTATTGCTGATCCGAAATGGTTTGCAGCCATGAAGGCTGAATTTGAAGCACTACTGAAGAATGCTACATGGTCTTTGGTTCCCCTTCCTCCTCATAGGCAAGCCATTGGCTGCAAATGGGTTTTCCGGGTTAAGGAAAACCCCGATGGCTCAATAAACAAATACAAAGCCCGTTTAGTGGCTAAGGGGTTTCACCAACAACCGGGTTTTGATTACACCAAGACCTTTTCTCCAGTTATAAAGCCTACTACAGTAAGAATTATCCTCACTTTGGTCTTGTCTCGTGGGTGGTGGTCACTCCAACAATTGGATGTGAATAATGCTTTTTTGAATGGAACTTTGGATGAGGAAGTGTATATGGAACAACCCCAAGGGTTTGAAGCCAATGATAAGACTATTGTGTGCAGGCTGCACAAAGCCCTTTATGGCCTGAAACAGGCCCCACGGGCTTGGTTTGATAAGCTAAAGGGTGCTCTATGTTCTCTAGGGTTCACAGCTAGCAAATGTGACCCTTCTTTATTCATTTACTGCAAAAACTCTGATATTGTGTACATGCTTGTGTATGTTGATGATATAATCATCACTGGGAACTCTACTTCACTCATTCAGCACCTAATTACTCAATTACACTCCAATTTTTCTCTCAAACAGCTTGGTGAGCTGGATTACTTTCTGGGCATTGAGGTGAAACCAATGTTATCAATGGCGGAACATAGCGGAAGGCTAAAATTCCGCCATTTCAAGCCGCCATAAAACGCCATGGCCGCCATGGCGCCGCCATCCTTCACAAATTGGCCATAGCGGTTGGGCAAAAATCCGCCGCCATGGCCGCTATTTGATAACACTGGGTGAAACACCTTAGAAATAGTTCTCTGTTACTCAATCAGTCAAAATATATATTAGGGACTTGCTGGACAGATCTAACATGTCCGAAGCCAAGAGCATCTCCTCCCCTATGGTTGGTGGCTGCAAGCTGTCTAGACATGGAGCAGATTACTATTCTGATGCTAAACTGTATCGCTCTATTGTGGGTGCCTTGCAATATGCAACAATCACAAGGCCCGAAATCTCCTATGCTGTCAACAAAGTTTGTCAGTTTATGTCACAGCCTCTTGACTCTCATTGGACAGCGGTTAAGCACATTTTGCGCTACCTGAAAGGCACTTTTAGTCATGGGCTGCACCTGCAGCCAGCATCACCTTCCTTTCCTTTGGTTCTCACGGGGTTTTCTGATGCTGATTGGGCAGTCGATCCAGATGACAGGCGCTCCACATCACGATCTTCTATCTACCTTGGCCCCAACTTAGTATCTTGGTGGGTTAAGAAGCAAACAGTTGTGGCCCGCTCTAGTACCGAAGCTGAGTATCGAAGTCTCGCTGCGACTGCTGCTGAAATTTTGTGGATACAAACTCTGCTGCATGAGCTTCAAATCAGGCTGCCTCCCCCAACAATTTATTGTGACAATTTGAGCACTGTAGCACTCTCGCATAACCCCATTGACTAAGCACATGGAGCTGGACCTTTTCTTTGTTAGAGAAAAGGTTATCAGCAATCAGCTCAAAGTGCTGCACATACCTTCCTAAGAGCAGTGTGCTGATTTGTTGACAAAAGCATTGTCCCCTAGCCGGTTTCTGTATCTTAGGGACAAGCTCAAGGTGCTTGACTTGCACTCCTTTGGCCAACCACCTTGAGCTTGAGGGGGGTATGTTAGAGTACACCATAAGGGTAATACAGTGTTGCACACTGTATTCCCTCCTAGGTGGTTACACGTAACTGATGCAGTTACACAACAGCTGTAATAGCACTTGTATATAACACATATGTAACCTCTAGAATATTCAGAAAATGAGAATCAGATTTTAGATTCTATTCTACTCTCTCTCTCCTTCTATCTTCTTCTTCTCCCTCGTATGGGTTCTCTGGTTTCTTTACAATAGTCAATTACAATTTTAACGTAATTCAAGGAAAATAATTTTAACAGTTCACTATCTACTTCACAAACATCTCATCTCTATCATGTATAGTACAGTGAGAACAAATGACTCGTAAAACCAAATTTCATGTAATTTAGCTTAACTTAATTTCCAGTTTCCAAGAAGAGTCCCATTTTATAGTTAATATGCAGAAGCTCTACTTAAAACCTCAAGAAAAATAACATGTAATATATAGAAACACAGAAACAACAGCATAATAAACATACCAACTCAAAAACTTGCCGTGGCTCAATAATGGATAGAAGATCATAACAAAAGAAGGTCAAACTACTGTTCAAACGCTTTGCCAAGCTTAAACCTTTCTTACAGCGCTCGTGCACCTCAGTTAACAGGCAATCATACAACTGCATTATACATCTGAATACACCATCTTTCAACTGCATTGGTGGAATATCTTCACCTTTTGAACAAAAAGAAAGAAAGATTGAGAACAAATTCAAACCAGAATCCAAGCATTCAAAGAGCAATAATAAACTTTGAATCCAAGCATTCAAAGAGCAGTAATAAACTATTAAATAGCCTAGCAGCCTAGCCAGCTGGTCAATACTGCCCTAACCCATTAGTACCTATCTGTTTAAACAAAAATTCCCATTTGCTCCCAAAATAATCACTTTTGGAATGGGAAAGCATGTTTGGTTATCTTATAATTTGGTTTAGACCTAACTAAACCCCACAAAACCGGCTTGTAGGTGAGGATTGCCCAAGCCTTATAAGCACTACTTAGGTCATATCTCTAGTTGATGTGGGACTTTCAACACACACCCTCATGCTCAGGCCTAAACATTTGAAGCGTGGACTGATACAGGTGGAATAACAGGAATCTTAACACACCCCCACACACAGGACTGGACATATGGAGCATGGACAAATGCGGGTGGAATAGAAGGGATCCTTGCCCAATAACAGATCTATAAAAGGTTCTAATACCATCTTATAATTTGGGCTATAGACCTAACTCAACCCCACAAAACCGGCTTGTAAGGTGAGGATTGCCCAAGTCATATAATCATTACTTAAGGCATATCTCTAATTGATGTGGGACTATCAACACACTCCCTCGCGCTCAGAAATGGACATCTGAAGCGTTGACTGATACGGGTGGAGTAAAATTCACAGTAGATAAAGGTGTGTTTAGATGTGAATAGAATTGATTTTAAGAGGAGCAAGAATTTCTAGCTTTTTTGTTGAGTAAAATTGATTCTAGGTGTGCGGCCCATAAAAATTCTTTATATTTACACATCAAAAATAATTTTGCTTTATCATCCAAACAAAACCAATTCTTCTAAACCCACTTTTAAAATATCATTACTAAACACAAATCAATTTTTTTAAAATCAATCATTTCAAAATCAATTCCTTCAAAATCATTTTTATCAAAATCTAAAACAAATGGACCCTTAATGGCTTAATCCATGTGTCAACCAGGCAGGGGCCAGGTTTACATGCATTTAAATTTCAAACAGGCCAGCCTATGAGAAAGGCAAACCGTTGTTAAAGCCAAATTGAATAGCCTGGTCTGCAAGGTCATGTTTGTCCCCAGTTCTATTTATGTCAATATTCTTCATAACGGGATAACAACTAAAAATGAATTATTAGGGGAATTAAAAAGGAATAAATTTTTATAAGAACGCATACATTGTTCAGATCAAAAGCTTTAAAAGATACCTATCGGAAGACTATGATAAAAGAGACGAGTCTTCTCCAATGCCATTGATTTAACAATTAGCTCCAGAAAAAACCATGCCATTGCCAAAACATCATCATACACTGGTCCAACACGGTACCCTTTAGCCTGCAAAATAAACTCATTCTATTTTTACTAACCTGAAGGGTGAAAAGAAGCAGACATTTGAAAAATCATTCTGATGAAATGATTTTGTTTGCGATTATTACACAAAAGCATGAAAACCAATCAAAGATAAATACAAAGAAGAAGGTCAAATAGTGGTAGCACATCCTGAAAAGTACAGCACTTAAGAACTATATGAATGCACAGGTAGTGAAATTGCCAACGAAGAAAAGAAAAATCTAAAAAAGAAAAAGAAATTCACGAAGTAGGAAGAGGATTTACAACATAGGAGGGTGTTAGAGTACACTGTAAGGCAGTACAGTACTGCACACTGTACTGCTGCCTTAGCTAGTTCTATGTAACTGATTTCAGCTAGGCAGTTAAGCTGCCACACCCGTGTATCAATAGCTGTACTCTTATAGACTATTCAGTAATGGAAAAACCCAATTATACGATTACTTCTATCTCTCTCTCTCTCTCTCTCTATCTCTCTCTCTCTCTCTTCTCTCATCTATTGAATTCTGACACAGGATAAGATATCCTCCACCAAAAAACCATAGAGATAAGAATACCGAGAAACCAGCCAATAAACTCAAGAAAATGGTACACAACTGAGATCAAACTCTATGCAGATCTGCCTAAGAAAACAGACACTAGGAGCTAAGAGAATGGGTCATGTAACAAGGCAGATATATCTTTCTCCATATCTAACAGAAACACCACAAAAGAAACCATCGGCAAAACAACACAACCAAACAAAAAAAAAAACCTATCCCAAAAGGAAAAAAAATTATGGATGGCTATCTCAGGCTCAGCAATTAAGATACTTTTTAATTTTGTCAATTCCATAACAGTGCAAGTCATTCTTGAAAGATTAGTTATTGAAAGAAAATTCGAATTACTGCAAAGAAATTTCCTCTTCCTATGTGATAATTTTTATAAAAATTCAATGCTGCCTTCTCTATTGGTTATGACTGAAATCTACATCTTCCGTGATAGCTGTTGAAAAACGTGATTCCACTAAAATAGTATAAAATAAATGGCTGGAGAAGGAAAGCCTTTGGTTGCCATAATCTAAAGAACAAATACCAATGAAAATTCAAAAAGGAGGGAAGAGAAGGATCATAGGTATATTTAACATTATTATTAGGTCACCACTAAATAAGTAGCTGCACAGAAAGACAACCACAGCAGACCCAACACTTTCCCCTCTAACCAATCATATTAAGTGATTTGAGAAAGGTTTAGGTAACTATTCTGAATTGCTAGAGTGGAATGACACTTGGCTTCATACATATATATACAATTCATGATACAATTTCCAAGGGTAAGGAAGTGAGATCACCAACTACTTGGACACTAATCCGTATGAGGCTAGATACATTTAACATGTGAAATATGAGATACATGAATTGCATGTAGACCTATGCTATTTCCAATGCCACTATCCTCCCACAGATGCATGAACCTAATACATTAATTCATATAGTCTATTTCCAACATCCTAATAATTATAACGAGACTCTAAAAAAAGTGCTTATTGCTTAACAAGCTGATCTGGAAACTTGAGCACCATTATCAATTATCAAATATCCCACCATGTGAACTTCCTACTCCCTCTCTAACACACAATTAGCATAAGCATGCACATGTGCAAGTAGCTAGTTTCTCATACATAATGAAAAATGAGGCAGATGAATGACGGTTGAGATTATTGAAATGCACCCAGGGTAGATAAATAGAAAGATGAACATGAACATTTCAGTACCTTACTTCGGGCCAAGCTTCCCCAAACAGTGGATAATCCAGGATATACCGGTGGTTGACGACCACCGAAGTCATCAAAAGCACAATCAACATAGTTGACTAGAAAATGATTTCTTTCAGCATCATCAACTGACTCCTGCTGCACCCTACAAATTAAACTCACATATACAACTTTACATATATAAAAGAACAATACAGACTACAAGGAATAACAATTATAAAACCAACAATGTTCATCAAACAAAACGCATGAAATTCATACATAAAATATTAACTGATTTTTGAAATATATTATAAAACTAATATACAGTATAAAATATTTCAAATGCAAAACGATGTTGTAAACACTAAAATAGTGAACAAAATCATTAGAACAGTTAGGGGAGTTTTACATCAAATCAGAAGAAATTTCAGATTCCCTTTTCTCTCGCTGAAAGTTAGTCAAAGATATGTCTCTCACTTTCCACCGGCTAGAATTCATCAACTTGAGTTATATCCGGCAGCCAGGATACCGATATCAGAGAATCCACCAGCCAGAAGGATGGCCCACAAAGAGCCATCGCCGGAAATGTCCACATGTGCCATTGTGGTTGCTCTGAAGCTCCATTTGTGTGCAGCGCGTCAGCGCATGGGTGTGTGGCAGCACTGATCGCTACCAAACCTATCCAGTTGCTTATCCGGTGCCTCTCTGGCATCCTCCTAGCCTTGGTTTACTATTCCCAGCCCGCTTCTCTTCTCCAATCACTCTCTTCTGAGTGTACTCCCTCCTTGCAGCAAGCTTCCTTTAGACCAAAGCTACACTGGGAAGGTTACAGTTTATGGGCAGCTTCTTGTTAGCTGTTCCTGGTTCTTTCTTCTACTTCTACCAATGACAGGCGTTAGGCGCTGGCAATTGATGCTAAGACCTACGACCTCACCTTGGAGGGTTCTGGTCAGTTCTTTCGGTTAAGCATCCTGGAAAGTGGAAGAGGGTTAACTATGAATCTTTCTAGGCCAAGTAGCCTCCTGGTTATTATCAACTCCATGAAGATTTTGTAGTGCACCAGAAAACCTCAATTTCTTCACAAAACATAGTGATGGGAATAAATCCTTTGTTTCTTTTAGAATGAGAAATAATAGAGGGAAGATTTTGTCAATTACCTAATTTTATGAAGCAGGGAGCACCATACATTCCGTGCCAGACACACGCCTATTCCCCAATTGGATGCTTGACACAAATATCATGTAACTACATGGAATAACACAGACAACACAAACTTTCTGATTGCCTGAAATCTTACCTTTTTGAGTGCCTTTTAATGAGGTTTTACGAATTTACAAAAAGGGAGGGGAGTCTAAGCCAGGCACTGTATTTGAAGTCCATGACAGATGCAAACAATACATGTAAACACTAAGAGAAGAAAGTACTATAGGATATAACAAGAACTCCTCCTAAAACAAACAAAATATTAATGTCCGAACAGATTAATTTGCCAGCACATATCAAATACAATGTCAACAAACTTCAACTCGGACCAAATATAGATAAAAGGTTTACCTGGTGACAATATTCACCATAGCCCGGAAAGCTGCAACCTGTAAACAATACTGGAAAGGTGAGTATAAAGTGAAAGAAGCAAACCACACATGACAGATAGAGGGGGGATCAAACAAACACTATATTTCGAAAGGAAAGCATAACAGTAAAGGCAGCAGCAAGGCACTTTTTCAAAGTGACAAGAAAAAAGGACTAATGTGCAAACCTGAAGTGTTTCTCCACCATTTCCAATAAGATGAAGCAGCATATTAAGAATTGGGTGAAGAAACTGAAGTAAAGCAGTGGAATCAACATTCTTCAAACTATTAATGGCCTGCAATCCGAAATAAGTGAATCTCAATCAAGTATCCATCAAAGGGTGCTACATGATATGCATAAAATATAAACAAAATATAGCTTAAAATGGTTGGAAAAGCATGCCACGTAAAAACCCCACGCAAAACAACCGCAAACGTGCAAAATAAGACAGTCAACAATTCTTTACTAATAACTAACACCTAAAGTTAGCCCAAAATAATTTACACATTAACTTACTTTTGTCTTTAAGGATGTCGACAGTTAAAGTATAATGAACATTTTTATGTTGGCAAGTTAATTACGATTAACACAGTTTCTTGTTTTTTTGTCGCTAAATGTGCACGCCTAGTTCTGCCAGAATGACCACACTTGGAATTGCAAGATAGGGTACAGTTGCAGAAATGAAGTGGAGAGTATCTATTTGGGATAGAAAAAAAATTAGAGACAAGAGCCAAATTACAATTAGAGGGAAGATGAAGGAGTAAGGGAAAGGTGATAAGCAAGAATAAACAAAACAATTCCTAATTCCCAGCTAATTAGAAATGGGAAATCCTAAGAAATAGCAATGAGCTGATCACCAGAGAGAAGCCATAAACACAATCCTATTCCAAAATATGATACAGAAACCAACAAGGTACTCAAGGCCTAGATCCTACCAAAGATCAGAAGGGCGATTAGACACGTAAAATGTGAGTCCACAACACAGATCATGAAAACCTACCTCTATAAAGTATATCCACATGCATAAATAACACAAATAACTAGAATACCTTTAAAAATCACAACATTTAAATAATCCTAACCCAAAATGCACAATAGGTGTTCTTCACTTTTATTTTTTTTATGTCCTTGTTAAATTTTCAATCTAGACATTTTTTATTTTCATGTATAGTATAGTAATTATTCTGGGCTTACATCTGTGGCCCATAGGCCGTAATCTCTTGTATCTCAGGTAAAGAAAAAGGGAAAGAGTTTAAAATCGTGCAATTTACTAAATCAGGTCTCTCGACACCCCATCCCATTGTCAACAATAAAACTGATGGACCTCTTATGGGTATCAATGGGCCAGTGACTCATGGAATGGGATTGGAGGGGATGGAAAATATAACAGAATGGACAGGTTGTATATGATGAGTGGGGGAAGGGATTCAGCAATGACGGGAAAACAGAGCAAATGGTATATAGATGGGGGCAGAGAAGAGGGGGTATCTGAGATTTGCAATTGGAGTGGGGAAGGCCTTTGCCTAGACCTAGGGGAGAATTGTTAACTATCCTAGTGACAAACCCTATATCTTTTCTCTCTCATTTTCCTGTTTCTATTGACTGTGTTAGTACTCTTATACCTAATTTTCTGGTTTGCTGTTGCTGTCTTCTGCATATTCAGGGTTAATAGAGGAAGTTCCCCTAATAGAAGAGCTGAGAGAAAAGGAAAGAGAGAGAGAATTCGAGAAAATGAATAGGGAATTGTATTTCATTTTATTGAGTACGAGTACAGTGCTAGCTTTTATAGCTAGGTACATGACTGAGTCAGTTACAAAGATCTGTAACTGAATAGTGCTGAGCTCCCATTTTCTAGTTTAATATTAGAGAGTTTTCTTTTCAGTTCCTACCACCAGACATCAGACACCCACAGGCTGCAGCCCACTCGCAGGGTACAGTGCATGCACAAAACCACCCAGCCACCTAACACCTGGAAGCAGCAACTTGATCAAGCAGATCATACTGGACAACCAGATGAAGCAAAGATGGCAGGCAACCAACACAGAAAAAGAACAGCGCAACCAGATTGAAGGTAAACAGTAACCAGATCAAAGAGTAAACAGCTGAAATACTGGTCGGATGAGACTGTTCAAATTTTTAGGACGGTTTTTGGTTGTTTTCTCAAATACCGGTTGATCCACCCCAGAAAAGGTGGCTCAGCCAGTATGTTCCCACCAATTTCGCAAGTTATTTAACTCTGTGAACCTACTTGGCTTCACGAAATCGACTTGTGAGGTGGGTTACGTAGAATTGCACATTTTACGATCCAGACTGCAATCTTGACTACCTTGGAAACAAAGTCAAAAAATCTATGATATCCTTTCCAGTTCAAGAAGGGGAATAAAATGAAGCCCCCACTAACGAGATCAAAATACATAAAATGATACCTACACAAGTCCAGAAGATAAAATTAAGATAAACATGAAGCAAGACTCAAAATCATTGTAAAACTAAAGCTGGACAATAATGATACCTCCAAAAGTTCAGAACCCCAAGGTGGACTTGTTCGAAGAGTGTGTCGATCATATTCTAGAAAGAAATCTCTAATGCGTTCATTCATAGGGTATAAAGAAGAACATAGCCGTAGACGCAGTCTGAAAACACTTTTACCATCTTCCAAGTAATCCAATCTCTCCTATCAAAAAACAAGGTAAAATATATAAGTTGGCACCAGTACAAACATATCATGACAGAAACCAATCCAGACCCACATAAACTCAACTAGAGCACAATATAATATCAAACATCATACTACTATTACATGAAGCAGCATACTGGTAATGATAAAAAAAAATGTTAAGAGTCAAATAGAAACCGAAAGAAAAACTTAATGGCAAGTCAAATAGAAATACACAAAAAAAGTAGAAAATAATTCATCTTCAAAAATCGGTCATTTCAGGTAAGTCTGCATGATTGGAAGGGAAGGGAATGAAACGTTAAGCAATATGTTTCCTTCAATTTCTTTGGATGTTTAAAATCCTCCAAAGTTGGGGGAACTTTGAAATGTTCATAAAAAAATAATAAGGGAGGATTTGGAGAGTCACATGATAATCTCATTTTCCTCTCTTCATTTTATTAAACTCTCAGACAAGATAAAGGTTTGGAGAATGGAGAGTCACGTGATAATCTCATTTTTAAGTAAACCTTTTCTTCCCCTCCTTTCTGATCCATCAAAACATTCCCTTAAATTAACACTATCCAGAGAGAAAACGCAGATAATAACACATGAAGGTTACACATACCCGTCCTGCATCCTGGAGATAATGAGGAACCAACTCTCTCATAATTGGAAGAGTTATTTCTGATCGCAGCCTGTTTAGAATCACAAAACATAAGCCGCCACATACCAAGTAAAGAATCCAAGTTTTGAAGACACAAAAAGGTCTAACAGTATAAAACAGAAACTTGGGGATGAAAACTCAAATAAAGAATCACATCAAGAACAAAATATCAATTATCATCTAGAGAGAAATCAAACCCACATGGCAGGTGATTGTTTATACTTTGTTCAATAAATTATTGGCTTTGTATTGGGGTTAGGATTTCTACAAGAGTGCAAGACAGTATTTCTGCTGGTTAGTTAACTTATGCTCTTCCCATTGCACATGGACATATGCCAAAGAGGCAAAGACTGAACAACTTTATGTCTATGTTTTTCTCCTCTCTGCTTTTCATTTTGCCAGCTGTTTGGATACTAGTTGTTCTGTTCATGCATAACAATTCAAAACAGAGACATAACCCCTATGCTATAGATGCATAAAAACAAGCAAATCTTTCAAATTCAACAACTATAAAATTTTAGATCCAGGCCACCATGAATTTCAGTAGCAGATTGCTTGACATCATTATCATGGTCATTAAATTTGTAGTTGACATTTCCATCATAAGCAGTCCATTTTGTTTGACTAAGCAACAGCAGTCAAGCAGGAACTGTAATTAATAAAATAAACATTTGTCTAAACAAAGAAAGAAATATCAAATCAAGAAAACATACTGAGCATGTGATGATAAAGGAAGTGCTGCATATCCAATTACCACCTGGAGAAAATTGACAAGGATAATCAATTCAACAAACAGCCCTAGACAACCAGCCATAAAGAGCAGGAAACAAAAAATTAAGTTGAACACAAACAAACTTACTGGCTTTGGAGCTTCCAATTTTGTTTGTAGATCAACATGAAAGAAGGTAAATAGAAGGTGGTGCATTGGTGTCCACATAGCAGGAAGGGAAAGTTTAATTTCATCATGGTAGGAAGCAACCCTAGCCCCAACAGCAACTTGGGTGTGAGCCAACTTCAGAAATGATGCATCAGGGCCAGGATCTCTAGGATACATTGCCTGGGAAGATTAATCACACCCAAGGAACAAGTAAGATATAGACATATAGTTAAGAATAGCACCATGACAAGCAAAAATGAAGGTCAATACCTCCAATGGCTGCCTACGAGCATCACCATCATCCTCCCTAAGTTCAACCCGTATGAACAAGTTCCTCTTCCTACTCAAACTTACAGTCAATGGATACACATACAGGCAGTGAAAAAGTTGCAAAAAAGGCTCATTTCTCGTTGTAGTGCGGAAGTCAAAAGCATGGAACTATATGTTAATCAATATAGAGAAAATTAGCAGACATGGAATACAGATAAGAAATTAACTTAAAACCGCAGTATAACATGAAATATCTTTACCAGCATAACAATATCGAGCACAAGTGGCATTTATTTTCTTGACCAAACACAACATAAACTAGCATAATCTATAGATCCTTTGAGAAGTGATCAGCAAGACAAGTGGCAATTAAGAATCACCAACTTTTGAAAATAAAGCCCTCCTTAAAATAGTTAGGGATTGTACATGAATTCTCTTTTCTCCCACCATTAATTAGAAACAAACCGCTTATAAAATAAACCTCTAGAATTGATATATCCAATTTTACATAAATTCCATAATATGCACACAGCAACCCTATCTGCGCATTTCAGCATAACTTGGAAAAGAATTACTTATAACGGGTAGTAACTTAATTCACTTAATGTACTCGATGATGTTACAACTTAACACCTATAGGTACACAGTACACTATAAAGCTGTTCTCTTGATCAATGTACCAAAGAAAAAAGCTATTCTCTTGATCATATAATCTTAAACATACACAATTACCATTATCTTCCTTGCAAAGACCCTAAAGAACCTATCAACCAAAAACTTGGCTATACAAATGCAGTTTAAAACAAAAAAGACATTTTATATCCCTTAAAAGTTAAAACAGTAAAACCAACGCCAAAAAAAACTAACCCCAACAGGTAAATATAGGGTGTCAACTAAGTCAAGAGACATCATACTTACATCATCAGCATTCAAATCTGAATTTAGATGTTGATTTAATCCATTTCCTGACACCTCTTTCCCATCATAGGAATTCCACTTGGAGACACTTCCCTGAGGATCATCACAAACATTACTAGAATACTTTCCACACGATGAATCTGCAAGGCGATCCCCTGGGTCGACAGAATCGTTAGTTGTACTACCACTTTCAGACACATTTTCATAGTCAGCTTGGGAAATCTGGTGCTTTTCAATTTCCAGTCTCAAAACACCTTTGACGGGTTTATGCACTTTGCGTTTGGGATCCTTGAAATTTAAGAAAAACCAGTCAAAGACAACAAATTAATGCAAAATACTATTTTTTTTAAATCATAGAGCAGCATGGTAATGTGTCATCTCAAGAAAGGAGAAATGCACAGTTAGAAAGAACTAAGACTAAGTATAACAACTTCTGGCACAGCAAAGTGTCCAAAAAAACAATATAAAAGTACACATTATTTGTTAATTATTTGAAGCCGAAGAAATAACAGCAACTACAGATTGAAGTTCATATAGAAATGAATAAAATAAACAAATGATTATACAGAATTATTCCATCACAATTTAACATTTAGTTAGTGGAGGAACAGAATAAAAAACCCATAAAAAAACAAAGTAAATAAACAAACATACAAACAATAGTAGTTAAGGCATAGTGAATGATTGCAAAAGAGGTGCCTCGTCTAATTCACCAAATTCATTACAGCACTCTAACGTACTATAAATAGCAGCAAACTTTAGCCAGAACTATATGCCTTGAATTTGAGCACATAGAAAAGAAGTAAAGTCTCCACTAAATGAAACTAGATGCATAACATGAATTGGTGTTGGAGTATAAGCTTAGCCTTTAGTCAATACTGCTGTAACTCAAACTGAATTGCTGAGTCAGCAATTCAGTTGAGAATTGGTTAGGACGGTTAGTTAGTTACAAAGTAGTTAGAGCAGTTACAAAGCAGTTATAAGCCACTGCTATATATAACCTTGTATACTCAATGAACAATTAATGAAAAAAAAAATCATTCTTCAAATTCTCAGTTTTCAGTTCTTCTCTCTCTCTCTCTCTCTCTGAGTTTCATTTTCTCAACTCTTTCAATTCTATTATGGTATCAGAGCCACTTTTCTGGCACCAAAATCAAATTCATGGCAGAAATCCGAAATCCCTTCGATCCACCTCAAGCGCAAGGAACCACTACTGGAGCTTCGTCTTCATCCTCGATGAATTTCAATCCATCTCTTTCTGTGAAACTCGATGATCAGAATTTTCTTCTGTGGAAGCAACAAGTGGAGGCTGTAATCATAGCGCACAAGCTCCATCGCTATGTTGTAAGCCCTAGCATTCCACCGATGTTCAACTCTGAGCAAGATCGAGCCCTAGGTCTTCAATCAGAAGCGTATCAGATCTGGTTAGTGCAAGATCAAATGCTCTTTACTTGGCTACTCAGCTCCATTTCACCGTCAGTCCTTCCGCGATTCATCAATTGCAAGCAATCCTGGGAAGTTTGGGATAAAGTGCACAAGTTCTTCCATTCGCATCTTCGTGCCAAAATTCGACAGTTCCGATCTGAACTGAAGAACACGAAGAAAGGATCGCGTTCAATTGCTGAATATCTGATGCGCATTCGAGCCCTAGTTGACTCGCTTCGGGCGATAGGGGATCCTGTAACAGAGCAGGATCACATCGACACGATCCTTGAAGGATTACCAGAGGAATTCAACTCGTTTGTCATGATGATTTACGCGCGAGTTGAACCAGTTCCGGTCGATGACATTGAAGCTCTATTGCAAATTCAGGATGCTCAATTTGAAAGGTACAAACAAGATCTCTCTTCCTCTTCGGTTTCCCTCAACATTGCTCACAAAGAATCTACTAATCAGTCCTCTTCTCCTGATTCACGGTCGGATGCTGAGTTGACTCCGAATCATGACAACTATCAGAACTCCAATCGAGGTCGAGGACGCAGTGGGCGCAATCGTGGTCGAGGTCGTGGAGGTCGAGATAATGGTGGTGAAAGGCCAACGTGTCAGCTATGCCACAAATATGGACACGACGCATACAACTACTGGCACGGGTTTGAGCATGACTTTGTTCCAAGTCAGCCAGCATACAACCGTACTGCCATGCCTCAAACTCAGCTTTCCCAATCACTCCCTCCAAGACCACCGGCAATACAACAAAATCAGCCCTCTGCATACATAGCTGCAAAGACCTATCAGTATCAGCCTACTCAAAACATGGTCCCTCAGTCATACCAGTGCACACCCATGGCTCCTCAGTCATTTCAGTGTGCATCTACTCAGAACAATTTTTCTCCCACTCAGGAATTCTTGGCTTCTCAGTTGTGGTATCCAGATTCAGGAGCCTCTCATCACATCACTGCTGATCCTCAGAATCTGAGTCAGAGCACTACCTTTGGAGGCCATGACCAAGTTCTGATGGGCAACGAGCAAGGTGTTCCTATTTCTTCCATAGGTTACTCTAAATTCATTTCACCTAGTCACCCACACACAACTCTATTATTAAACAAACTTCTACTGGTACCTAATATTACCAAAAACCTAGTCGGTGTCTAAATTTGCTAAAGACAACAATGTCTTTTTTGAATTCCATCCTCACTCGTGTTTTGTCAAATCACAGGGATCTAACCAAGTCCTCCTTGAAGGTTCTCTAGGCAGTGATGGGCTGTATTATTTCAAGCACATCAACATTATCAAGGAACCTTCTTCCTCAGTCTTAAGTTCCCCATCCCTTATTACCAATTCATGTTGTAATTCCAATAAAGTCAGTGACTCTACCTTTTCTGCTAATGTGTATACAAACACTGTTTCAGATTCATATGTGACATGGCACAATAGGCTAGGCCATGCTCACCCTAAAGCTGTACAAACCATTATGCAATTGTGTAACATACCTTGTTCAAATAAAGTAGCTATTGAACTCTGCCCTGCATGTTGTTTGGGCAAATCTCACAGACGTTTTGCCCCTCCATCTCTTACTGTTCACACTACACCTTTTGAACTGATTCATTCAGACCTATGGGGTCCTGCACCCATTACATCCTCCAATGGCTATTCCTACTACATAGCCTTTGTGGATGCATATACCAGACACACTTGGATTTATTTCCTCAAAAAGAAATCTGATTCCCTTGATGCACTCAAACAATTTCATGCCTTGGTGAAAACTCAGTTTTCAGCAAATATTAAGGCTCTCCAATCTGATTGGGGAGGTGAATTCAGACCATTCACCAACCACCTTGCCGAATTGGGCATTGTTCACAGACTCACTTGCCCACATACATTCCATCAGAATGGGACAGTTGAGAGAAAACACAGGCAAATTGTTGAGATGGGACTCACCCTCCTCCCTCATGCCTCTCTGCCCATGTCCTATTGGGATCACAGTTTCACTATGGCTGTCTACTTGATAAACCTACTACAGCTCTTTCCAAGTTCACTTCTCCTTATCATGCCTTGCATGGTACTATCCCTGACTACACTGTCCTAAAAACCTTTGGTTGTGCCTGTTTTCCCTTCTTAAGGCCCTACAACAAACACAAATTACAATACAGATCCAGTGAATGTGTCTACCTAGGAATATCCCCTCAGCATAAAGGTCACAAATGCCTTGACTCCTCAAGTCGCATCTATGTGTCCAAAGATGTCCTCTGTCAAGAAACTCGCTTTCCCTATCCCTCATTGTTCCAAACTACCAGCTCACTCCCTCAGTCAACTGAGTCCTCCTATCCTTCTGTTATTCCCATTCTTCAAACTCCTCTCTTGAATCCTGTACCTTTGACCCAGTCTCCTTCATCCAGTGATCATCCAGAGTCCCCTGATCACAATCTCACACCTGCTCCATCTCAATCACCCTCGCATGACCTCACCTCACTCCTCTCTACAGGAGTTTGACTCGAGCCCCCCTCATCCTCCTTGAGCCCTTCGTCCCATTGAACCACCATCGGTCCCCTGCACCCAATTTTAACTAGGTCCGGAACAGGGTGCCTGCCCCCGAGGCTCTATCTCAGTCATGTGGAACCCCACTCAGTAAAGCAAGCCCTATCTAGCCCTGAGTGGCTTAGTGCTATGAAAGATGAGCATGCTGCACTGCTAAAAAATCAGACTTGGTCATTGGTTCCTCTCCCTGCCAACAGAAGAGCCATTGGATGCAAATGGGTCTTCCGAATCAAAGAAAATCCGGATGGCAGCATTAACAAGTATAAGGCAAGATTAGTTGCCAAAGGGTTTCATCAACAGCTTGGGTTTGACTACCATGAAACCTTCTCACCTGTTATCAAACCAGTTACCATTCGGGTCATTCTCACTATGGCTCTCACCTACAAGTGGGTAATACAGCAGATTGATGTCAATAATGCCTTCTTAAATGGCTTATTGACTGAAGAAGTATACATGGCACAACCACCTGGTTTTGAATCCGAAGATAGGTCCCTAGTGTGCAAGTTGCACAAGGCTCTTTATGGCCTTAAGCAGGCCCCAAGGGCATGGTATGAAAGGCTAACAAGCACCCTACTGCAGTTTGGGTTTGTGATCAGCAAATGTGACCCGTCTCTCTTTGTCTACAACAAAGGAACAATCTGTTTGTATGTCTTAGTGTATGTGGATGATATCATCCTCACTAGCTCATCACCCTCACTCATCTCAGAGTTGATCAGGAAGCTTAATGCCACCTTTGCTCTTAAGGAGCTTGGCAACTTGGACTACTTCCTTGGTGTGGAAGTGAAGCACCTTCCCAATGGCGCACCGCTTCTCACTCGGTCTAAATATGTCGGGGACCTTCTTTCCAAGGCCAACATTTGGAAGCAAAAGGTATCTCTTCCCCATGGTCAAGAACTACAAAATGAGCAAGTTTGGAACCGACACCATGGCGGACAGAGTCCCAGACAGGTCGTTGTAGGAGCACTCCAATATGCAACTCTCACCGGACATAAATCGCCTTTAGTGTCAACAAGGTGTGTCGGTTCATGTCAAATCCCTTAGAAACACATTGGCAAGCAAGATGAGAGGATACTAAGGTATCTAAAGGGATCTCAAAATCATGGTTTACTCCTCGGACCAGCTTCTCCCCACTTGCTCCTCTCCCAATCAAAGCCTCTGCGATCTTGATTGGGCAAGTGATCCCGATGATAGAAGATCTACCTCGGGTCATGCATCTACTTGGGTCCCAATCTCATTTCTTGGTGCTCCCGTAAGTAGCAACTAGTGGCAAGGTCCAAGATCAAGGAATACCGTAGTATGGATAACACCCACACTGAAGTTTTATGGATTATGTCATTGCTCACCGAGTTAAAGGTGCCCTTCCTCACTCCTCGGCTCCTTTGTGACAACCTAAGTGCGGTCTCCATTGCACATAATCCGATGATTGCATGCTCGAACCAAACACATCGAGTTGGACATTCACTTTGTTCGAGAAAAGGTGTTGTCCAATACACTGTTAGTCCATCATATGCTGCAGCAGCAGATCGGCTAGTGACTCTTTCACCAAACCTCTCTCTTCATCCAGGTTCAGCATGCTCAGAACCAATCTCAATGTGGTTGCTGCTCCCTCTCAACCACCTTGAGATTGCACGGGGAATGTTGGAGTATAAGCTTAGCCTTTAGTCAATACTGCTGTAACTCAAACTGAATTGCTGAGTCAGCAATTCAGTTGAGAATTGGTTAGGACGGTTAGTTAGTTACAAAGTAGTTAGAGCAATTACAAAGCAGTTATAAGCCACTGCTATATATAACCTTGTATACTCAATGAACAATTAATGAAAAAAAAAATCATTCTTCAAATTCTCAGTTTTCAGTTCTTCTCTCTCTCTCTCTCTCTCTCTCTCTCTGAGTTTCATTTTCTCAACTCTTTCAATTATATTAATTGGCAACACACCTGAAGCGATTCCTCAGTATAGCTTTCTTTGACTTTATTTAAGTTTGAAACCTCAACTACAACAGAATTTCCATTTGAGTAACTCAGCTTTCCATCTAAAGATATCTTTGCACTAGTCTCAAAAACACCTTCATGGGAACTTGAACCAGATACATTTGTAGCAAGAGGGCTACTTGGGGAAGCAGGCCCTACTGAAGCTGCACCAGTACTGCTATCAAATAATGATACCATGGCCCATGCGAAGGACTCTTGGTAAGGCATGATCTGAGACCACACCTGCAACTTTTGCTTCTCTCTCTCATTCAAGTGCACCTGTCCAAGCGAAGTGAATGTTAGATCCTAAGCAAACTTGCAGATGTTATATCATTTCAGGCACAACTACCAATCACGCTGCAAATTATAAACTAAAATAAGTAACTGTTCATGGCTAGAAGTCAAACTGAGTCCAAGCTGGAAAATGTATTGTTGAAAGGAAGAAAACAGTACACTAGAACAATTTTTTATAATAAAAGAAATTTTATTAGAAGAGAAGATACATGTACAAAGGCAGAGGATAATGCACCCTAACAAACAAACAAAAAATAACAACTAAAACCTAAGTGAAAGAGCCATGCAACAAAGCTTGTCAATCCTTCTTACCACTACGTGAGAGTCCACTCATTACTATCTCCATGAAAGAAAATTATTTAAATAATTAGTTAATAAATAGATGCAACACCCATTATATGGTCCAAAAGTGCTCCTATTGTCTATACACAGGCAGAAAAAAAAAGGGGGGGAACACTGACTCAAAATCCATGGCTAAATAAGACAAGGAAAACAACAAGAAGAAAGTAAGAAAGATATTAACACATACTGGATCAACAAGAAGAAAGTAAGAAAGATATTAACACATACAGGATCTTTACGTGAATAAACAGAAGGAATAACTCCGCCTTCTTCAGTAGCATGCTTCTCCAACTGGATTAACAAACAAACCGAAGCAGATGATGCATCTAAGTAAAAAACTGCACGATGTTCATTCGTTATTTTGGCCTGGAAATTGTAAAGGGAATAGTCATCGTCGCTTCAAAATCACCCACTGGTTCATGCATTAGAAAAAATGCCCAAGAAAGCATGTTAAAATTGGTCATGCGTAGCTTACATCCTGCATTTCAGTTGGTAAGACACGAAAGTAAAAGTCTTCTGATAATTTTTCTCTTCTCTCCCTATTATATAAGCAAATTGTACCATAGAAGGGCTCTGCAAACACAGAGTTCTAAGTCAGAAACGTGAATCTGCTGTAAAGCATGAACGCTAAAAACTAAGAAGGCAACACCACAATTACAGGAAGCAATTAGGAAACAGCATAAAACTCACCAACTAATCCTGCTTGAAATTGTAAAGACTGGACTTTTACAGAGATCTTCATTCCACTGAGATGCCCAACAGAAAAGGAAGGACAAAGAAAAACTCAGTTGGGCAAAACAAACAAGAGTCAGGAAAAGACTGATAAAAATATTCTACTCGGGAACAACATCAGGACTGTCATACTGTGATATAGGAGTTTCAGGTATCCTTTGCCCAAATATCAATGATCTCTCATTTTCCCAATCAAAGGCCGGCTCATAAGCAGGAAGCGGAGATTGACCAACATGCTGTTGCATATTAGGTATCAAGGGGGCAAAAAAAATACATGTGTTCAGTTAAATACTGATGTAGTTTTGAAATACAAAATAAACTATAAACTCAAAATTAGCATAATGTCATACTATAAAGAGGATTGCTATGAGTATGGTTCGCAATGTGAGTTGTTAAGCATTCAATGAGTGTTAATTTCACATACAATAAACGTTTAAAATTCTATCAAAAATAAATGCTTGATGTGTATCACCCAGGAAAAAACAAGATCGGTACCATAACATTCCCCTCCCCAAAAGAATTAAAGTGTCAACTGAACCTTAGGAACATCCGGGTCACCATCTGCTGCAGCTTCCATAAACTGCCTTCCTGAAGTACTAGGGATGTCATCCTCACTAGCATCTTCCCCCTTCGTTCTCCTCGCGCCAGCAAGCCGCATTTCTGCATACAGCATTGAAGTAAAACAAAACACAACACAGAACCCGCCCACGTGCAATTAGTATCATCCTAGGACAAATTCTTGTGCACTCTAAGAATACTATGATATTCCGGTAAAAACGCGACCCGTGGCACTGCATATATATGGTTGCATTGAAAAGAAAAATATTAATAAAGCTAGTGAGATATTATTACTCGAGCGGGTTTGGATAAAGTAATATTAAATTTCAAAGAACTTTAAATTTAAGTATTTTAAAATACAGCATTTAAAATCACAGAAATTATAAAATGCGTTGCTTCCAATAATAAAACGTGCTCTTCAGTAACGCCTCTGCAAAACAACCCTTCATAGACCTGACGTTTGACGTGTTGCACCCTGAGATCAGTGAGAAACCATCATCACCAGTCCGGGATACTTCCATGCCCTCACCAGCTCATCAATGTGGAAAAGCTGCCAAGCCTCTCCAGTTTCAGTAAATCCCATTCTAAATGTTGGTCTTCATCCTTCAGCTGGACTGTGTGGGGATCCTTGTGGAACAGTCCAAAAGTCAGCAGTAGCAAGTGAAGATGAAGGTGGGGTAGTCGTGGTATTGAAGGAAATGAGTGAAAGTGTTTCTAGGGCAAAGAAGAATCGCGATTCTTAACATGCATCTTTCTTGATAATTTTCACAGTAACCAAACAAGTTTTGAATGGACCCAATAAAAAATGCAGCAAACCAAAGGTGAGGGATCTGCGAGCGTGATGGGAGTTGTAGTTAGAGATAAGGTGGAGTACGGAACATGCAGCCTTCTCGTTATGCAAATTCCAGAGAATTTTCGAAATCCCATATATAAAGAGGTCTCGTTTCAATTACCTCATTTCAGATGAAGAAAATCCTCTCTTAAAATTATCGTTAATTACAAATTTCTCGAAAATTCATATTCTAAACGGAGCATTTTGAGCTAATGAATTTAAAATACCCGCTAAAAGGTATATAAGAATTCCTTCCATCATTTCTAGAAACTAATAATTACATTCTTCCAACACTATGACATATACTACATTTTTCAATTAACTGAAAAATAAATTCGCATAATGCAGAAGCAAAAAAATACACAATACCGGTCTCGATATCAGTGTCAGGTCCCTCATATATCTGGTTGTGAAACGACGGCGTACCGACGCTCTCGTAGTGACCGTACTTGTTCTCATCCTTGACCCAATCGGTAGTATAACAGTGAACAAGCTCGTTGAGGTGCGGCCACTGCTCCAGGTTCTCGTCGAACTACAACAGACAATCGAAGCAAAGAAAATCATCAAAACGGCACCGTTTTGTGAAAGTAACAGCTGGTTGAAGCAATGTTACCTTGTTGTGCCACCTGGTAGTGGCCGGAGTAGAATCCCGGCGTTGCCGGAGATGAAGCATGGCAGATCTAGGGTTTCTCGGTCGAAAGATCGAAGAGCGCGAGTTGTGAGAGTGTCAAATGTGTGGAGCGTGGAGCATTTGATGGATCTGGAAGAAGAAGGAGAAGGAGAAGGAGAAGGAGAATGAGGATGAGATAGAGAGAGAGAGAGAATGAGAGTTAGGTGTACCTGAAGCAACAGGAGTAACAGGGAGAGAAGTACAGAGAGATAGTGAGAGAGGAGAAAGAGAAGAGCAGAGAAAATGAGTCAAGAGAAGTCCGAATTGAGAAAACGCCAAAGAGGGTTCATATGTACACAGATCAGGGGGGTGGGTGGCGGACCCAATGTCTCTTATTCTTTTCTAATCCATCACCATTATTATATTTCCAACTTGTTTCTAATTTTGCTCTCTTTTTTCTTTGGTCATTTTCAGTATTCACTTGGTTTTCAAATCATTTTTTCCTATAATCGGGTTAGCCTCATCTAAAGTGTGTAGAAGTCGTACTCTTTTACCGTTTAAAGGATAGTGGATAAAAAATTAATTCGATTTGGTAATATTTTTAAAATTAGTGTATAATATTTTTTTTATTGATATATAACGTTTTTTTCATATGCTGTTTGAAATAGCGTTTGAATTTATAATGTATAGCGTATCGTTTTTTCATCCATTTTTATCTTTATTATATTGATTAAATTTCCTACTTATCATTCACTAACAAAATAAGATATTAATAGAAACCTTTAAAACTAATTTGTTAGAATTAATATCACAATTTAAATTTATATTTAAGATAAAAAATAGAAATTATATTTTTATTTATAAAAATAATCGTATAAAAATCATATCAATATTATTTTTATTATTCCATATTATTTATAAAAAATAACTAAAACTAAATAAATATTAAATTTTAAAATTAATATTTTAATCTTTGAAATGATAAATAATTTAAAATAAATTAAAGAGTTAAATTGATAATTATTTTAAAATAAATAATATAAATAATATATATAAATACATATATATAACTTATATAAAAAAATGCAAACATGTACTTTTATGATATTTCACATTAATCAGTCAGTCCAACAGCTAGTTTTACCAAACACTTCAAACCCAATCCGCTAATTTATCTGTTATTCGCTAGCTTATCCGTTGTACACTATCCGCTAGCTTATCCACTATCCGCTAGTTTTTACCAAACAAAGCCTAAGGTGGGAAGGTAAATATGTATTTGTTGGTATTTATGGGGTCAACACCACCCTTTGATTCGGAAAACGTAACTGTTGTGGACTATTCGTCTGACCTGTGATTAAGGAAATAAAGTTGTGCCCCTGTTAATAACTATAGTTTTAGGCCTAGTGGTGGGCGCTTGATCTTTCAATTGGTCTCAGAGCCGGGTCACAGGTTCGAATCACCTAGGTTGGGGCTGGGGTGATTGTTGACCTTTATGGGGGTCAACACCATCCTTTGATTAGGGAAAACGTAACTGACCGTGGATTAATCGTCTGATCTGTGATTACGGAAATAAAATTGTGTCATTGCTAATAGTTATAACTTTGGCCTAATGGTAAGTGCTTGATCCTTCAATATTTATCATTAATTAATTAAGATGCATTCAAATATCAATCCACTTTTACTAATCAAGGGTATATACTTTTTTTTATTTTTTTACTTTACACTTTTACTGGTTTTAAATGATTTTTATCTCATTTCTTTATACTTAGCACTTGCAATAATTAGTTCAAAAATTACACATATAATAATATGTAATTGATTATTATTAGTTGAAATCCAATATGATTTTTAAATATCGAGACTCTCAGAGAAACAAACAAACAAACAAAAAATATTTACCATGAAACAAAACATGCATTAAGTCATCATACATTTTATATTAGTTTTTGTTATAGAAAAATATTTATACAAGTAATACAACAAGGTAACACTTGTTAAATGTGTTACAATGAGATAAAACATAACATATGAATTTTGTTATGTGTTTGATGTATTTTATAAATAAAATAAAATGATGATGATGATGATGCATGAATTTTAAAAATGGAATGTCTTGATTCCATCGGAATAGGTGGAATCAAAGAAAATAACTCTCTCGACGGGGATTAGCACATATGGTAAATGATTCGGAGTTGAATTATCACTCTCCTCATGAGTGTGAGTTTGAATCCCCTGAAGCCAATAAAATACCCTCCAGCATGCCATTGACACCCTGCTCAGTAGCCTTGGGAGTGCCTTCTCAATATGTCTTTTTTTTGTTACCATATTATAGGTGTGATGTATCCACCAGCTTCGTCGATGACTATTCTCCGTTAGAAAACCTTCTTGGCCACTTTTAGTAGGGTCTTCCCTCCCAACCACGTTTTTTACACACGAAAGTTCAAACTCGAGACTTTACTTAAGGGATCTGATCCCAATTCTACTCGAATCAATGTAATGATGGTCTAGTTGTCATTTTTTAGTAAAAAAAAAATAGTAATAATAGCTCTCTGATAATCTTTGTACATGGAAGAGAATCCATGTTATTTGTTATTTTGAAATATTTTATATTTTATATTTCTTTCTTTCTTTCTCTTTCTCTGATAATCCAGTACTTCATTCTTTTTTTTTTTTTGACAAAAAAAGAGATGCATTCATAAAAAACCTCTAAAACCAAAGGCTAAAAGATGAACAATACAATCATCATGAGTATCCTCTACCCAGATAGCATCTTAGCCAACTAAAGCATGGTTAGCCAAAATATGGGCTAAGAGATAAGAATATCTTCTAACATGAGAAATTTTGAAGTTTACAAAGGAGGCAACTAAAAATTTGCAATATGAGATAGTCGTGCCGAAGTAAGATGATAGTTGAGGACCAGCTTTCATAGCAAGAACCACATTCAAAGAATCAAACATTGCTTTCAGATTAAAGAAACCCAAATCTCTAGTAAAGGATGGGGATAAACACAATGCAATTGCCTCAGTTGTATCCACTTCAGGAAGGGCTTGAAATCTCAAAGGAGCTCGCCCCCAACGTCCCTGACCAAAGCTTCAGCACCCCAGTAATCATTAATAGGACATGTAGCATCAGTGTTCAGTTTCTACCAGTTTGCAAGAGGAAGAACCCACCGAGAATGAGCAGAAAGATTCGCAGTAATATTAGCAGCAAGAGCAGCATTGGAGACAGATTAAATAGCTGCGGATTTAAAGTATAAAACACTATTTCAAGAATACTTCATTGTCCCATTCAGGGTTTTAAATTACGGTTGCGGTCGCGATTGCGGTCACTGTGGTTGCGGTCATTGTGACCGCTGCGATGCTTAATGCAACCGTTACGGCGTGAAACGATTTGAAAAATTCACAAAATGAAAAAAAAAATCAATTTTTTTATAATTATTTATATATCTTTTACTAATGATGTTGTATAAATTTCTATTCATTTTTAAGACATTGTATTATGTTTATGAATAATTTAAACTTAATTTAGTGAAAATAAATTATAAATAAATCTTTTAAGCACATATAAGTACAGAATTACAAAGAAGTAAGAAGGTCAGAAACTTAAAAGTGCATAAATATATATGAATCACAAATAAAAAGATATTAGTGTCACATATAGGAATACACCCAGCGGCAATTGTGATTCTAAAATAACATCACATACTTACATTGTCACCACTTAGAGATACATCTTCACAACAAAAAAAAAAGAAGATAAAAGTAAACAAATTAATAAATTTAAAATAATAATAATAATTAACAAATATATGAATCAAAGATAATAAAAATTGAACTTACATGATACTTGCTACCACATGGTGGAATGACGTGGTGGTTCATAACCTCTATTCTCACTTTGGCTATCATCTTGTGTAGCTCTTTGTCCAAAGACATAATCAAAAAATCCGCCACTTGATTGTTGATGATAAGGATCTTGATAATTCATTGATGGTTGGTAGTATGAGGGAGCTTGATCACTTGCGTATGTGTTATATGTGTTGAAATAAGGATATTGATAATAAGGTGGATGAGATTGTTGACTACTCTGAGAAGAATCATCAATACCAAAGTCACTAAAACTTTGTGCAATACTAGAAGAGGAAGAATCTTCAAGTGGAACATTGTGTTTTCTTTTTCCTCTCCTAGAATGTGACCCACCTCTGCTGCTCTCGGATAATGAACTACCAGAAGGAGCCATATCAGTCAAGCTCCTATAACACCTATTATATGGTGAATCTTGAGATGGATCATTTTGAAATTGCTCATCACCATCATCGTTATCATCACCGCCACCTTCTTCAGCTTCTACATTACCACCCCCATCACCACTATTATTACTTGGTGGACTTAAACCACCACCATCTTCATTAGAATCATCATTATCATCAACAACTTCCACATCTTCATCATCCGTATCCACTAGAGGCAACCATTCTGCATTTTGTACTCCATCTAATAGTGGATCTTCTCTCTCTTCAATCCATGGAGATAATGCATCTTCTTGAAATATATAATCAAGATTGATAGGATTAAAACTTGCTTCAATTTCATCTTGACTTTTTCTCATTTGATGCCTCATTTTCAATTTCATACTGTAGCGCGTGAAGACAAGCTTTTGCAGCTTTTTATACTTCAATCTATTCCTTGTCTTCGTGTGGATATAACTAAATATGCTCCAATTTCTCTCACAATTTGTGGCTGAAGTTGTTTGGCTAAGAACTTTTATAGCCACATATTGAAGCCCAGGAGCACATACACCAAAAAAGGACCACCATTCAGCTTTTTAAAGGAGCAACAAAAGGTAAACAATTTATTAGTTATTATATTAAAAAATAAAGTTAAAGTTCATTGATTTATAAAAAAAAATTATTTTACCTGGATTCATCTTAGACCAAGCTGCTTGAGCTTGAGGAGTACCAAATGTTTCAACCTTATCTCTAAAAAGTACTAACTGTGAAATATAACATAATATATCAATATGTAAATATATTCATTTGATAAATAATGAATTATAAGTTTAAAAATATAAATATTCATTACTAACCTGGTTCATAGCTTTAATCTGATCATTGATGTTTCTTTCTATTCTGAAGATGACTATATTTGTTCCTTCAAACGTTTATTTATAGACATCATCCCCATGTTCAACTCCGTATTGAAATTGCGGATTAAGAAAATAACCTAAAAAAAGATAATACATTATTATGGATGAAAGTATAAATATAAAATTACATGATAAAAATAAATTTATAAATAATATCAACATACAGACAGAATGAAGATCGGAATGCATGTATCTCCATCGCTTGTCTATTAAATCATTATATTTGGAATGATAACGAGAATTTTGTCTAATTGCTTGTTTAGCTCTATCGATTGCTTCATATATGAAAGCCATGGTTGGTTTCTCATCACCATCAACAAGTCTCAAAACTTTTACTAAAGGCTCAAACACCTTCAATATGTCTTGGGACTTACTCCAGAATTCACTATCATTAACAATTGTTCTTGCTTCATATGACGGTCCATTTTTCGCTTTACCAAATTTAGATCGTCTAAACTCTTCGGAGTTGAACATGTTTCTCAGACCTTGATTTTACTGTACAATTGCTTGAAGTTGTAGGAACTGTGTTGCAAATCAGGTAACACCAGGACGGACAATTTCTCTACCTCCAGTATATTTTTTCATGAGGTCGACAATCAATATATGGTTATAGAGAAAATTTGTCACAGTCTCAAAGATCTAAAAAATGAGCCGCACAAGCAGACCAATACAAATGAGGCCGCTTCTCCATCAGTTTCTGAGCAGCTGCTCTCAGTGCCGCTTCATTATCTGTAACCACTTGAACAACAAACTCTTCTCCCACTTCTTCAACAACTTTATCTAATAATTGAAATTAGTAATCTGTGTTTCTACTAACAACATCAGAAGCATCAATAGATTTCAAGAAAATTGTCCCCTTACTACTATGCACCAAAAAATTCATAATATGAGTATGGTTGATACCGTCCGTCCAACCATCACACATTATTGTCACCCCTTTTTCTTTCCACGTACCTCTCAATACGTTCAACCACTTCTTCATTTCTCTATATTCATTCTCTAAATATACATCTGAGATTTCATAAGGGGTCGGACATTTAACCCCTTCACCTACCTCAGCAGCTGTAACAATCAAATTATGCAACCAAGGAGAGTTAGCTAAATTCATAGGTAAGCGATCATAAATAAAAAAACTTGCTTACTGCCTCTCCTAGCTTCCTCCTCAATGTCTTCATGATACCCTTACCGATTTTCCGTTGCTTCATGCTTTTGCTCCTCATAAGATCAATATTTGTAGATCTCAACTCCAGAGTAACATCTTCAGGCCTTTCACCCCCACCAATACTCGCATGAGAGCTCTCACCTTGTTCATATATATTTTCACGCCCTCCTGTTTGTTGTCTAAATCGTTGCATGTCTTCCCGTTCTATATGTGATCTAAGGCTTTCCTGTGTAGCAAACTTCATTCGTTCATCAATAAGGCGATCCACATCTTCATCTTCATCTTCTCCTTTCAGGCATGCTTCGAATTCTTCTTTTCTTTATTTGGAGTCATTTTTCTTTGTTTTTCCTTCAAGAAGAAGCTTCATCATACCTTCTTTAGCCAATTTGCTCACTCTAGAACAACCAGACATTTGTCCTTTCATATGTGCTATATGTTGCTTCACTCTTGTAATGTCATCTTTTATTATCTTGTGACAAAGTCTGCATTCGATATTGTTACGACTTAACCTCCATCGGGTTTTCAAAATGTCATCCAATATCATCACTTGGAGCACCATCTAATCTTTGTGTAGGAAAATCTTCTCTTGGAGGCATTGTGTATATTTTATACAACCTGTTCAATATTTATAAATAAACATCAATCAATAATTCAACCAAACTTACAACTTTAATCTAAACTAGCCTTCAAAAAAAAAAACTTTAATATAAACTAGTAGTTAGAAAAACACAGATAATCTAATTAATAATTACAGTAAATTATTTAATACAACAAGTCAATTATTAACATAAAATTTGAACAATAAATACTAGCTAAACATATACTAAACTAGTAATTAGATTAATATATCAATATATATTTTATTTCTCTCTCAAATTTTCCCTATATTATTCCCAAATCTCAATTAATTTCCCACCTAAAATTTTTGATTAAAAAAAAAATTCCACCCTAAAAAATTCCCCCCACCCAATTCGGTTTCCCTCTAAAAAATTCCACCCACCCACCCACCCACACACACACATAAACACGCACGCGCGCGTGCGTGCGGGGCACACACTCACTCAAGTCTCTCGTCCCTCACCTCACACCCACCCACACTGCCACACACACTCACTCAAGTCTCTCGTCCCTCACCTCCCTCCTCTCCTCTGCTACAAGCTTATTTTTCCCCTCCTCTGTTTCTTTTTTTTCTTCATTTTTCTCCACATCCACACTCACTCAAGTCTCAACCGGTAACCCTCATCCTCTGTCACTCGTCCGGTGCGTCGGTCACCCACGGACCCACTAGACGACCCCTCGCGGTTTGCCACTTCACCCCAAAACCCAGATCGCGGCCCCCCTCCCCTCTCTCTCAATCTCAGCCTCTTTTCTCTTCAACGCCTCACGAGTTAGTGAGTCACGACCCATGGCCTCCGGCCCTCCGCCTCACGACCTAAGGCCTCCACCTCATGGCCCTCCTCAGTCACGGCCTCAAGCCCTCACCCATGGGGACTCAACCCCACACCCGGAGGACGGCGGCACAACAGTGAGCAGAGCAGAGCAAAGCGCCAGAGCAAAGGAGGAAAGGAAGATGAAGATCTTACCTTGGAGTGAGGCTAGTAGATCGGATGATTTGGGATTCGAAGCACAGTGAGGCTTGACCGCTTAAGCAGATCCACTGATCCAGAGCAAATAAGTGAGACCGAGGAATGAGGTTATATGAGAATGAGACATTGAGTGAATCACTGAAGCATAAAGCAGAAAAGAGATAAAGGCAAAAGCAAAATTTTATCTGAAAAGCAGGTTAGGAGAATCTCTTTTTCTGATAGGAGAAATTTGTTTTTTTGCACCTATGATTGAGTTGAACGGAACTGTTTTGGGTGTTTGAAACTCCGTTGCGGTTGATGCGGCCATTGCGCCCGTAACGGGTGATTTTGAATCACACCGCAATTGTGGCCCGATACCGTTACGGTGAGTCCCGCAAACGCAATATTGCGGCCGCATTGCGATTCATGGACCGTATTTTGAAACCCTGATCTCATTAGGTTCAATATTCTTACCCTCAAAGCATGTCATATTTCGGGCCCACCATATCCCATAGCATAAGGATAAAATATTCTCCACCACCTCTAAGCTACCGTCTTTTATTACGTTTTCCACCAACTTCCTGAAACTGACGATGCTCCCATCAAAATGAATGCTCAGATGAGATAAAACCACATTCTTTTGGCCCATACGTAGGAGCTAAAAACATGATCAACGTCTTCCAACTCCTTTTCACATCTTGGGCAAAAAGGTGAGCAATCCAAACCTCTATCAACCATTTTTTCCGAACAACTAGACCATCGTGCATAATTCTCCAAGCTAGATGAATATGTTATAGGGTTGTTTTCAACGTCCACGGCTTGTTCCAGAGGGCACAATTATGATTCGGACTGGAGCTATGCAACTAGCTCTCATTTCCCCATCTTTTCACACAATGATAAGCAGACTTGACTAAAAAAAATACCTCTCTTATCTGGTCCCCTGGACAATTGATCACTGCCAGCAAATGAAGAAAGAGGAATATGAATAATCTGCATTGCTTTAAAAGGCAAAAGATAGAATTTACAAGGTGCGAGTTCCAACACCCTAGATCATGCGAAATCAGCTCAAAAACAGGAGTAACATTAATATTTTGAACTTCATTCATAATTTTTTTATTTTGTAAAAAAATATTAAAACAACTTTCAAGTAGGTTAATAATTATTGTGTTGGTTCTATAGTTATCATTTTTTTTAGTAAACAAAAAAAAAGCTCTCAAATAATGTTTGTACACAAAAGAGAATTCATGTTATTTGTTAATTTGAAATATTTTATAGTTATTTCTTTCTCTTTTAAGATTTCTATCTCAATTTATAAATTTATTTGAACTCTATTCATAATTTTTTTATTATTGTAAAAATAATATTAAAACAACCTTCAAGTAGGTTAATAATTATTGTGTTGGTTCTATTGGAATAAGTTTGAGTTCCTTAAGCATATGATTCTAGATTCAATCTTCGAATCTGGGTATATTAATAAAATATTCATTTGGCTAACGAAGGTTGATCTAGTTGGTAAGGATAAGGCTCATAACCCACAAGGTCTTGAGTTCGAATTCCATCTGCCAATGTGAGGACCTCGTTGGTGGATAATCTGTAAAATCACTCTCTGTAGCGCTTCTTTGAACCGTGAGGTCTCGCTTCCCTGCCCAGTGAGCCTCCGGGACCCAACTTAACTAAACTTTCTGCAATAAAAAAACATTCATATGATGGATTCTTGCTTAGACGTCTAACTATGCCAAGAAAAACCTCTCATTTATCTAATAGGAGGATATGAGAAACCCAACAAAAAATTAAGAGGTTAATAAATGTTAAAAGTTCGGATATAATTTTACTTAACCACCATTTGTAGTTTAAAAATGTATAATTTTTTGGTGTATTTTAAAAATGTATAATTAACATAAATCAAAAGAGATAAAATAACTAGATTTCACAAGAGGCGGAAAAATGGGTCTAGCCGGGCCGGATAAGCCCTATGAATTATAGGGCTTGGATATTAAAATATGAGCCCATTTTAATTATGAGCCTTTTTGGCCCTACCCGATGAAGCCCGAACCCGTATCGGGCTAGCTCGTATCGGTCTTGGGTAGCCCGGTCACATTTATATATTTTAATTTTTATTTAACTAAAAAAAAAGGGCCAAGAGGCCCAATACAGACGTTTACGTTCGTCAATCCTCACTCGTTCTGTCTTTTGTGTCTTCAGTTCGCTCTTCTGTGAAGTTTGTCTTCACTTCATCTTCTTGGGTAACCTTTGTGAGTCATGGAGAGTTCCACTGCCACCAGCCCCACAGCCCTCGACCGTCGCACACGGCGACTCGTTCTCAACCCTCACAGGCGTGCGACGGCGGAACCTACCCAGACCGCGACGAGCCAACGACGTTCGACTTCTCACTCATCAGTGTCACAGATGTGCGACAGCGGATCCTCCTCAACCCTCTCAAACGCGGCCGACGTTCAACACTCCGCCTCACTGACAGCTACGACCGGCTTTCCTGACTCCTCAATCTCTGGCGTCGTTCACCTCCTCCGACTGGTAACAGTTCTACAACTTCTCATTCTCTTTTACTTTGTTTTCTGGATCTTTACCTTTTCCTTGTGATATTTCTGAGTTTGATTTGATATTTGTTTAGATTATAATACTCGTTATCAATGGATAATTGTTTCAGATTTGTTATTTGAATTGTCTTCTTGTAATATGGATGATTGTATTGAAAAGGATATCAATGTTGTTACTAATTGTCAAATACTGGAAACCCCACCACTGCCCATTCCTCCAACTAATTTAGTTAGTAATGATACTCCACAAGAACATACAGGGTTCTCTCAACCAAAGACCAAAAAGCCTATGAACCTAACATCTAAGGTATGGAAATATTTTGATGAGATCGGTGTTGATAAAGATGAGAAAGAAAAATGTAAATGCAAGGGGTGGGGAAACATATTGGCCTGTGCACCTAAAAATGGAACTTCACATCTAAAGCGTCATAATGACACTTGTAAGTTTATTAAGTTTCGTGATGTGGGAAGTATGTTTGTTGATGCTGAAAGAAAATTTAAAAAGAGAAAATTTGACCCTAAGGTTAATCGTGAACTTTTAGCTAAAATGGTTATTTCACATGGTTTACCATTTAATGTGGTTGAGTGGAGGGGGTTCAGAAATTACCAAAAACAATTTAATGATGGTTGTAGGTTCATTACTAGAAATACAATTAAAGCCGATGTTTTGAAAACCTACGAGGAAGAGAAAGAAAAGTTAAAATCACAACTGCCTCAAATTTTTGGTAGAGTTTGCTTCACTTTTGATTGTTGGACTGCATGCACCAATCATGGTTTCATTTCTTTGATTGTTCATTATGTTGATGCGAATTGGAACTCAAATAGTAAGATTCCAGCATTTGCTCACATGAAGGAGAAAATGAGCTGCATGTAGAAATCAAAAGAGCAAAGTCAAAGATCAAAGGATCATCAAGATCAAGCTTAAAGGAGAATTTTAGATTTAAGTCCTAGATAATTTGTAAGAGAAAGAAATCTCTTAGTCACGAGATAGCTCAACTAAAAAGATGCATGAAGAAAATCAATTTTCATAACCTGTATTAAAAGGAAAAAGTTTTTGTTAATGAAAATGATTTTTGGAAATAAAAAAATGATTTGTCAGGTATAGCCATGTAATCAATGAATGCATGTCTGTTACTGTAACCGACAAATGAATTTAAGGTTCTTGATTCAATACATAGATGTATTGAATGGATGTACTAATGAATTAACTAAGTTCAAAATTTTGAAAAACCATCAGAACCATCAGTATGAAATTGGTTAATACAGCTATGTACTGAACCCCTGTTCAAGAACCAGAATCAAGAAAACATATTTTGTTATCACATCCAAATTTGTTTTAATTGATCCCAACGACTATAACTTGTTTCTTATATATAGAGGGATCAAAGGAACACTTTTAAAAATATAAGAATTACACGAAATCAATTTGAGAGATCAATTATGAAAATCATTCATCTTCTTTCTTGAGCTTCATTGTGAAAAAGAGTGTTTCGATTCTCATAAGTGCTTCAATTTGTTTATCTGACTATTGAGAATTAGGAATCAATTTTTCGTTCTATTTGATTGTAAAGAGAGAGGGAGTCTCTCTGTGTGATTAGGGCGAGGTATCCCTAAGGAAGAACATTGAGGCTCTTCACAAGAGTGTGGTATCTCGAGGTGAGGGAGTGCTCTGTGGTGTAGAGGTTTTTCAAGCTACCTGGCCAAAGCTTCTTGTGTTAGTGTGTGAAAACCCACAGGTGGAGTGGGGACTGGGTGTAGGTCACAGAGGTGGTGACTGAACCAGAATAAATCTAGTTGTGTGGTATCTCTAAACTCAAACTCTTTAATTTCTGTCTTGGGCATATAACTGTGATCTTGATGTTCTAAGTTTTCAATTGATATTAGTTCTTGATCTGCATAATCAGTATTGAACCTTGAGTAAACTATAATAATAACTGTGTATTCAATTCTATTCTCAAGGATAAATATTTGAATTGGATCTTGCATCATATGTGATCAAATTCGAATAGCTTAATTTCTGTTTCTTAATTACTGAAACTGAAACCTGCAAGTTTGTTCTTGATTGTTACTGCTTGTATCTGAAACTTGCATAACTTGTTCTTAATCTTTAAAGGCTTAATCAATTTATGTATTTTGTTATTACTGAGTTTTGAACCTGAACCAATTCTGCTCATCCACATAAGTGTTAGAAGCGCTTGTCCATATAAGTGATAAAAGCGCTCGTCCACACTAAAGTGACAGAAGCGCTCCTCCACACAAGTGACAGAAGCGCTCGTCTACTAAAGTGACAGAAGCGCTCGTCCACTAAAATGACAGAAGCACTAATTTATCTTTCTGAACCGATTCACCTCATCACCCTCTATTCGAGATTTCATAAAAAGCCCTTCACTGTTTTTGTAAAAGATACTGAGGTAACTCTGATTTGAAAAGTAAAGTTTTTGAAAAGGAAGAATTTTTGAAAACTCAATCCCCCCGCCACCCCTCTTGAGTCTTTGAAGCCAAACCAACAATTAGCATCAGAGCTAAACTTTTAAGTTTGGCTTAACAACTATAAGAGTATGGCTTCCAATGAATGTTTGAATGAAGGAGCTTCCCTTGCACGCCTTCCTGCCTTCAATGGATCTGAGTATATCTATTGGAAGGAAAGAATGATAATCTTTCTTGAGGCAACGAGTGTTGACATATGGGATGCAGTAGAAATGGACCATTTGTCCCCTCTACTATAGATGCTAATGGTGCTCCAAGAAATAAGCCTAAAACCGAATGGAATGAGGATGATAAGAAAAGAGTTCAATATAATGCACGTGCTAAGAATAATATAACATCTGCTTTAAGCCATGATGAGTTTTTCAGGGTTTTAAATTGCAAATCATCAAAGGAGATGTGGGATACATTGCAAGTAACACATGAAGGAACCACAGATGTCAAAAGAGCAAGAATGAACACCCTCACACGAGTATGAACTGTTCAGAATGAAGCAAGTAGAACCTTTGACTGAAATGCAAATGATATTCAAACTTGCTGGTCTTGGAAAAGCTATATCAAATGAGGATCAAATTAACAAAGTAATGAGATGCTTGAGCAGGGAATGGCAGCCTAAAATCATCGCAATCTCATAATCTAGAGACCTCTCATCAATGACCATTGTCACATTGTTTGGAAAACTGCAGGAGCATGAATTGGAGTTGAACAGACTGAATGAGAATGAAGAAACTGACAAAAAGAAAAAGGGATTTGCTCTGAAATCACAAGTCAGAGAAGTAGAAGACAGTGATGATAATGATTTAGCACAAGAGGCAGATTTTGAAGAAGAGATTGGAATGCTGGTTAGTAAATTCAAGAAGTTCCTAAAGAAGAAAGGCAACTGAAATAGAAAACTATAAACACGAGAAGGGGGGATTGAATTGTGTTTATCAGAATTTAAGCAAAGCTGAAATCTTTTCACAAACAGAAAGCTAGCTTTGGACGAGTGGAGGAATACAGGATGGACGGGTGACTATTGCACACACACCACTTGACAGATGCAAGAAAAACTAAAGCAATTAAATAGTTTAAGGGAAGAGAGATTGACACGGTGATTTATCCTGGTTCACTCTTCAAATCAAAGAGCTACGTCCAGTCCTTGGCAGCACCAAGATTTATCCACTATAACTGATAAGGTTACAGACTCAAGTATTATTTGCACACCTAGCCTCTTCAGGCTCATGACAAGTATTATTTGCACACCTAGCCTCTTCAGGCTCAAGACAAGTATTGTTTTCACACCTAGCCTTTTCAGGCTCACTTAGGTTTGTTTGAGAGATTTGGTTTGTAATAAATACAATTTCTCACAGGCAAATCTTTCACTAACACTCAGAGAGTGGTTTAAATGTAAGGCTCAGGAAAGTCTGCGTAATAACTTCAAAATGATTGAAGAATAAAAGAATAAGGAAATAAATGCTCAGAGTAATGGCGTTTTTAATGCAATGTGTATTTTGTTTCTTCAGCTTCAATGGCTTCAGTATTTATGGTCTTCATGCATTTAGGATCCGTTAGAGACATCCTCTCAGATGTTGGCTTCAAGCAGAACTTCATTAATTGCAATAGAGTCATTCTGAGTAGTTATTAATGCAATAGAGTCGTTCTGGGCAGCCATTAATGCAATAGAGTCGTTGGTTGTATTCTAACATGAAGGATCATGGCTTTATTCATCGTGCTACAGCCATATCAAAGTTGAGCAGAGAGCTTTTTGTACTTTGCTGAGTACACTTCCCTTTTTGTGTAAGGACCAGAGGTACTAGGGAATAAAGCACGTTGGAAGCATTCTTTAACTGGTCTTTGGTTCTGATTATCCAAGGTTGCTTGAGAGAGTAGCTTCTGACTTTTCTTGATAATCGTGAAACTGAGTAGGAGAGAAGGCTTCAAGTCTCTTTCTTGTTCTTGAACCAAGATTCTGATAATCCTTAAAGAATTCGCGATCATAAGATAAGTGCTTCCATCTTGAAAATAATCACGTCTATCTAGTCATTTGAGTTTTCATTCGGGCTAGTAGACGAGCTCCATATTAAGGACTCGGCAAGTCCAAAGACTAGTGGACGAGCGCTTCTGTCACCTTTAGTGGACGAGCACTTCTGTTACTTTTAGTGGACGAGAGCTTCTGTCACCTTTAGTGGACGAGAGCTCCTGTCACCTTTGGTGGACGAAAGCTTCTATCACCTTTAGTGGACGAGAGCCTCTGTTAGTCTGGTGGATGAGAGTCTCAGTTATTTTACTGGACGAGAGTCTCAGTCACTCTACTGGACGAGAGTCTCAGTTACTCTGGTGGACGAGAGTCTCAGTCACTCTACTGGACGAGAGTCTCGGTTACTCTGGTGGACGAGAGTCTCAGTCACTCTACTGGACGAGAGTCTCTTGTTCTTCAGTGGACGGATACATTCTGACCTTAATGAACGAGCTCCATCTGCTTCCTTAATGGACGAGCTACATATGCCACGTTATTGGACAGACCATTTTGATACCTCAGTGGACGGTCTTTTCTGATATTTTGATGGACGCGCTCCAAGTGCCACGTCATTGGACGGATAATTTTGATACCTCACTGGACGGGTTTTTCTGATACTTTGAGTAGACGCGGCCTTCTGTTGTTTTTAGTAGACGCGGCCTTCTGATACTTTTTGGTGGACGCGGTCTTCTGATATTTTTATTAGATGCGGCCTTCTGATACTTTTTAGTAGATGCGGCCTTCTGATATTTTTATTGGACGCGGGTTTCTTTCTCTTGTGTTTTGGACGTGCGCTACAAACACTACAGTGTTGGAAGTCTGCTTGTTACACTTTGTTGGACGTCTGCTTGTTTCACTTTGTTGGACGTCTAATTGTTACACTTTGTTGGACGTCTGCTTCTTTCACTTTGTTGGACGTCTGATTCTATTTTTTTTTTATTAATCTGCACACTCAATAGATAGGTTAGCAACAAATATGAAGGTTAATTAAATCATTAACCAATGTTTATTTTTCATCAAAACTTGATGAAATGCATATCAAACATTTTAGAGACTTAACAATCTCCCCCTTTTTGATGATGACAAACATTGAGATGATTTAATGAACCTCAGAAAATATCAACAAAGAAAATAGCATATATAGACAGGTTGAAATTTTCTTAAGTGAATAGGTCATATCATATTCATTCTCCCATTCTATTTCTCCCACCATTCTTCCTATTCGTTTCTCCATTTCGTTGAAATTTTCTTAAGTGAACAGGTCATATCATATTCATTTCTCCCTTTCTCCCCCTTTTGTCAACATCAAAAAGGGTTATCAAGTTTTATTTATGTGTTTTATCAAAAAGGGTTAGACATACTCCACTTAAACTATTGTATCATTACTCCCCCTGAACTAATGCTTAGTTGAAAGAACATGTATATAGGAGTAATGACAGATTTATCATAGACAGCTTAACATTCAGACATGTCATTAAACAATGCAATGCATGTTTAGATTATCTCTAATAAATAAAAACCTTTCTTCTGCGAAGGGTTTAGTGAAAATATCAGCCCATTGATTTTCAGTTTTAACAAACTTAATATCAAAGATGCATTTTTGAACATAATCCCTAATGAAATGATTTGATTTCAATATGCTTAGCCTTAGAATGCTGAATTGGATTTTTAGTTAAGCATAGAGCACTGGAATTATCACACCATACAGATATGTTTTGTTCATAAATAGAGTAATCCTCAAGTTGATGTTTTACCCGTAAGAGTTGAGAGCAAAGAACTAGCAAAGCAGAGATGTATTCGCTTCAGAACAGAGACAAGGCAATGGTTGTCCGCCTCTTGCTTGACCATGAGACTAAACTTGCTCCAATGAAATGACAACCTCCACTTGGTGCTTTTTCTTTCTATTCTGTCTCCAAAGAAAATCAGCATCACAATATCCCACTAATCAGTATTCTTTTGATCTTAAATACAAAGAAACCAAGATTAGTAGTTCCAAGCAAATATCTAAATATTCTTTTTACAGCCTTAAGATGAGATTCTCTAGGATCGATTGGAATCTAGCACACATACGGACACTAAATTGAATGTCAGTCCGCTTGAAGTTAAGACAAAGAGAGAGCCAATCATACCTCTGCAGACAGTTTGATCTACCTTTTTACCTTCATCATCTTTGCTTAGTTTTGTATTGGGTTGCATAGGGGTTTTCATGAGCTTTGCATTTTCCATTTTGTATTTCTTGAGTATCTCCTTGGTATATTTTTGTTGATGAATGTAAATTCCATCACTTGTCTGCTTGATTTGTAATCCAAGGAAGAACTTCAATTCTCCCATCATGCTCATCTAATATTCAGCTTGCATTAGATTTGAAAATTCCTTGCATAGCTTTTCATTAGTTGCTCCAAAAATAATATCATCAACATATATTTGAACTATAATAAAGTTCTCTTTAGAGCATTTTTTGAACAGAGTAGTGTCTACTTGTCCTCTAGTAAAACTATTATGCATGAGAAAAGAACTGAGTCTATCATACCATGCTCCAGGTGCTTGTTTCAAACCATATAATGCCTTTTTAAGTTTGAAAACGTGATCTGTTTATCAGTATCCTCAAAACCAGGGGGTTGTTTAACATACACTTCTTCTTCAATTATACCATTTAGAAAAGCACTTTTTACATCCATTTGAAATAGGGTAATTTGGTGTTGTGCAGCATATGAAATTAAAATGCGTATGGCTTCTATTCTAGCTACAGGTGCAAAGGTTTCAGTATAATCAATACCTTCTTGTTGGTTATAGCCTTGAGCTACTAACCTTGCTTTATTTCTGACAACTTTACCATCTTCATCTAATTTGTTTCTGAAGACCCATCTTGTTCCAATAACTGACTTGTTTTCAGGCTTAGAGACAAGAGTCCAGACATCATTTCTGGTGAACTGGTTAAGTTCTTCTTGCATAGCAAGAATCCATCTTTCATCCTCAAGAGCTTCTTCAATGCGTTTAGGCTCCAAATCTGAAATAAATGCCACATTGCTTGATTCTCTTAATGTGGATCTGGTTCTTACTCCTTCAGAAGGATTTCCAATAACAAGATCCTTAGGATGATGAGTGTTGAACTTCCAATCCCTTTTTAGATCATCATGAAGATCTTGACTTGTCTCATTGACCGGGTCCATTTCCACTTGTCTTTCAGCCTCAGGCACAGGTTCTGTTTTGGTTAGATCTGATTGTTGACTTTCTGGCTTGTTTATATCAAGACCTGCAGGATCATCTTCTAGATCTGATAGTTCTTTATCAGTCTTTAAACCATCATTGAATTTAACATGAACAGATTCTTCAATAATACAAGTTCTTGAATTGTAAACTCTAAAAGCCTTGGACTTTTCAGAATAACCTACGAAAATACCTTTATCTACCTTAGAATCAGATTTTCGAAGATTATCTTTGGTATTCAGAATAAAACATTCACATCCAAAAGCATGAAAATAAGATATGTCGGTGCTTTTTCCTTTCCACAATTCATAAGGAGTCCTTTTTAGAAAAGGCCTAATAAGTATTTTGTTTTGTACATAGCAAACAGTGTTTACAGCTTCTGCCCAGGAGTACTTAGGGAGATTATTTTCATTGATCATAGATCTAGCCATCTCTTGCAGAGATCTGTTCTTTCTCTCAACCACTCTATTTTGCTGTGGAGTTCTAGGTGCAGGGAAATTGTGAGAGATTCCATTCTCCTCACAGAACTGTCTAAACTGCTCATTTTCAAATTCTCCCCCATGATCACTTTTAAGGGTAGAAATACAGAAACCCCGCTCATTTTGTACTCTTTTGCAGAATACTGAGAAAACCTTAAAAGACTAATCCTTGTGTGTTAGGAAGAGTACCCATGTGTATCTAGAATAGTCATCAACTATGACAAATCCATATTTTCTTCCTGTCAGGCTGGCAACACTAACTGGTCCAAACAGATCCATGTGTAACAACTGAAGAGTTCTAGAGGTTGATACTTGGTTTTTAGATTTGAAACTTGATTTTATCTGCTTACCTCTCTGACATGCATCACACAAGACATCTTTCTTAAAGCTAATATCAGGAAATCCTCTCACGAGATTATTCCTTTTTAATTCAGAAATTAGTTTCATACTAGCATGTCCTAGTTTCTTATGCCATAACCATCTTTCATCCTCTTTAGACATCAGACAGGTTACACTTTGATCTGAGAGATCAGACAGTTCAATCTTATAAAGATTTTGTTGCCTTTTAGCTGAAAAGAAGGTTTTGCCACTACAGTCTTTAACTATGCATACATCCTTGGTAAAGGAAACATCAAAACCACTATCACATAATTGACTTATGCTAAGAAAATTGTGTCTTAATCCTTTAACCATAAGAACATTAGATATAGAGGGAAGAGGGGGTTTACCACCAATAGTACCAATACCTATAACTTTCCCTTTCTGATTTCCTCCGAAGGCAACGTGTCCTCCTTTCTTAAGTTGGAGGTCTAGGAACATAGACCTTTCTCCTGTCATATGTCGCGAGCAGCACCTTTGTCCAGTACCAGCAGTGGTGTTTTCTTTGTCCTGTTGAGGACATCCGCAACAAAAATTATTCGATCTTTAGGTACCCATATTTTTCTGGGTCCTTTTCTGTTAGTTCTAGGAGTTTGTAAAGACTTCCTTCTCTTCTTATGGATACAGTTAGACATAACATGCCCAATTTTTCCATAGAAGTTACAAATAGGTGTTGATTTGGTTACAGTTGACTTAACAGATACTTTAGAAGCTTTAGTTGATACTTTATGATGTGTCTAATGGACATATCCAATACCTTCTTTGTTAAGAGAGTGCTTCTGAATGCCAATTAGCTTAGTCAGATTGTCTCTGCCATTAACAAATTTGGCCAGATCAGAAGTGAGCTCTTCCACTTTCTGTTGAAGTTTTTCAACTTCTACAGATGATGATGTTTCACTTGAGATCTTAGCTTCATTAGACTTTTCAGTCTTCAGCTCACTGTTCTCTTTAGCCAGCATCTCGCACTCTTGAGATTTCTGTTTATGCTCACCGGTGAGCTTTACATACTTTCTCTTGAGGGATTCGAAGGCTTTAGATAAGCAGTTGGATTCCTCCAACAACTCCTCATAAGCATCAAGTAATTCCTCATAGTCAGGATGTACCTCATCATCAGAGTCCGATTCAGTGTTGGCCATCAAATAGAGATTGGCTTCTTCCTCAGTTTCTTTATCAGAAGATGTTGACTCCAGATCCTCCCAAGTAGTCATCATTCCTTTCTTCTTCTTCTTGAAGAATTTCTTAAAAGGGGCCTTCTTGAGTTGAGGACATTCAGCCTTGAAGTGACCTGGCTTTTTGCACTCATAGCAAACAATTGGACTTTTGTCTGTTGAGGTGGATTCTTTGAAGTTCTTGTCCTTGTTGGACCTTCTGAATGGCCTATCCCTCCTGAACTTCTTTTTCTATAGGAGAAGCTTTATCTTCCTGGCCAGGAGAGACAACTCTTCATCACTCTCAGAATCCTCGAGTTCTGATAGGTCAGCATCACTGGATGACTCATCTGCCTTCAGAGACTTGGAACCTTTCTTCGACGTTTGATCGCCTTTCGAGCAATTGACTTGCCCTTCTTTGGTGCAGCTTCATCTCCAAGTTCTTGCTCATGCACAGTGAGTGTTCCAATAAGCTCATCCATAGTCAAGGTAGTGAGATCCTTGGCTTGGGAGATAGCAGTGACCAAAGGTCTCCACTGTTTAGGTAGACTTCTCAGAATCTTACCAGCTTTCTCAGCATTGATATAGACTTTGCCAAGAGATTTTAAACAATTGATGATAGTTTGAAATCTTCCTATCATCTGAGCAACAGATTCTCTTTCCTCCATGATGAATAGTTCATACTTTCTAACAAGTATGCCAATCTTTGACTCCTTGACCTTTGATGATCCTTCATGTGTGACAGCTAAGGTGTCCCATATTTCTTTTGCAGAGTCACAGGCACATACCTTCTCAAACTCCTCCGGACTGAGAGCACAAATGATGTTGTATCTGGCTTTGTGGTTCAGCTCCCATTTTGATTTTTATACAGAGATCCCACCGAGCTTTTGGTTTGTCGAGTGTTATCATCATTCCGGGAATGAATGCACCATCCGTGATGACATCCCAAAGATCGTAGTTTGTGGATAGAATAAACCACTGAAATCTATCTTTCCAAAGAGTTGTAATTTTCTCCATTGAAGTAAGGAGGTCCGGTTAGGGAGGCTCCTTCGATCGATGACTTCCACTTGTACTAGCTCCACCGTCATGTCTATTCTTCAGGACCTTTTACCTCTACAATGTCGGATGCTCAACCCGCAGGCCGAGCTCTGATACCAACTGAAATAGACAACTATAAACACGAGAAGGGGGGGTTGAATTGTGTTTATCAGAATTTAAGCAAAGCTGAAATCTTTTCGCAAACAGAAAGCTAGCTTTGGACAAGTGGAAGAATACAGGATGGACGGGTGACTATTGCACACACACCACTTGACAGATGCAAGAAAAACTAAAGCAATTAAAGAGTTTAAGGGAAGAGAGATTGACACGGTGATTTATCCCGAATCACTCTTCAAATCAAAGAGCTACGTCCAGTCCTTGGCAGCACCAAGATTTATCCACTATAACTGATAAGGTTACAGACTCAAGTATTATTTGCACACCTAGCTTCTTCAAGCTCAAGACAAGTATTATTTGCACACCTAGCCTCTTCAGGCTCAAGACAAGTATTGTTTTCACACCTAGCCTCTTCAGGCTCACTTAGGTTTGTTTGAGAGATTTGGTTTGTAATAAATACAATTTCTCACAGGCAGATCTTTCACTAACACTCAGAGAGTGGTTTAAATGTAAGGCTCAGGAAAGTCTGCGTAATAACTTCAAAATGATTGAAGAATAAAAGAATAAGGAAATAAATGCTCAGAGTAATGGCGTTTTTAATGCAATGTGTATTCTGTTTCTTCAGCTTCACTGGCTTCTGTATTTATGGTCTTCAAGCATTTAGGATCCGTTAGAGACATCCTCTCAGATATTGGCTTCAAGCAGAACTTCATTAATTGCAATAGAGTCGTTCTGAGGAGTTATTAATGCAATAGAGTCGTTCTGGGCAGCCATTAATGCAATAGAGTCGTTGGTTGTATTCTAACATGAAGGATCATGGCTTTATTCAACGTGCTACAGCCATATCAAAGTTGACCAGAGGGCTTTTTGAACTTTGCTGAGTATACTTCCCTTTTTGTGTAAGGACCAGAGGTACTAGGGAATAAAGCACATTGGAAGCATTCTTTAACTGGTCTTTGGTTCTGATTATCCAAGGTTGCTTGAGAGAGTAGCTTCTGACTTTTCTTGATAATCGTGAAACTGAGTAGGAGAGAAGGCTTCAAGTCTCTTTCTGGTTCTTGAACCAAGATTCTGATAATCCTTAAAGAATTCGCGATCATAAGATAAGTGCTTCCATCTTGAAAATAATCACGTCTATCTAGTCATTTGAGTTTTCATTCGGGCTAGTAGACGAGCTCCATATTAAGGACTCAGCAAGTCCAAAGACTAGTGGACGAGCGCTTCTGTCACCTTTAGTGGACGAGCGCTTCTGTTACTTTTAGTGGACGAGAGCTTTTGTCACCTTTAGTGGACGAGAGCCTCTGTTAGTCTGGTGGACGAGAGTCTCAGTTATTTTACTGGACGAGAGTCTCAGTTACTCTGACGGACGAGAGTCTCAGTCACTCTACTGGACGAGAGTCTCAGTCACTCTGCTGGACGAGACTCTCTTGTTCTTCAGTGGACGGATACATTCTGACCTTAATGGACGAGCTCCATCTGCTTCCTTAATGGATGAGCTACATATGCCACGTTATTGGATGGACCATTTTGATACCTCACTGGACGGTCTTTTCTGATATTTTGATGGACGCGCTCCAAGTGCCACGTCATTGGACAGATAATTTTGATACCTCACTGGACGGGTTTTTCTGATACTATGAGTAGACGCGGCCTTCTGTTGTTTTTAGTGGACGCGGCCTTCTGATACTTTTTGGTGGACGCAGCCTTCTGATATTTTTATTAGATGCGGCCTTCTGATACTTTTTAGTAGACGCGGCCTTCTGATATTTTTATTGGACGCGGGTTTCTTTCTCTTGTGTTTTGGACGTGCACTACAAATACTACAGTGTTGGAAGTCTGCTTGTTACACTTTGTTGGACGTCTGCTTGTTTCACTTTGTTGGACGTCTGATTGTTACACTTTGTTGGACGTCTGCTTGTTTCACTTTGTTGGACGTCTGATTCTATTTTTTTATTAATCTGCACACTTAATATATAGGTTAGCAATCAATATGAAGGTTAATTAAATCATTAACCAATGTTTATTTTTCATCAAAACTTAGGGAAATGCATGTCAAACATTTTAGAGACTTAACAGCAACTTCATAAGAAAGTCATCCACTTTTCAAAGGAGAAATTTCAGCAAAGGTGACAACTCTTCCAACAACATCACATGTTATGAATATGGAAATATTGGCCACATGAAGCTTGACTGTCCAAAACTGCAAAAGAAGGACAAAACAGAAAAGTTTGACTCAAGGGACAAAAAGTGGAGAAAGCCAAGAAAGGCCTACATTGCTTGGGATGATAATGATGTAGATTCTACTGAAGAATCTGAATTTGAGGAGGCAAACTTGTGCTTGATGGCCAGCAATAACAGTGATTCGGAGGATGAGGAAAATTCTGATTCACAACCTACTTTTGATGAATTGCAACATGCATTTGATGAGTTACATGTTGAATATCTTGAGATTGATAAACAACTTGTCTCATCTAGAAAAATAATTGCTAAAAAATGTGATGATTATGCATGCTTGAAAATGAAAGAAAGAGAACTAGAAGCTAGGAATAAGGTCTTTATTGCATCTAGCTCTAATTGTTCTAAGTGTTGTACATTGACTAAAGAAGTTGAAAAACTGAAAAATGACTTAGCCAAGTTCACAAACGGTAGAGATAACTTGAATGCTTTATTAGGACAGCAAAAATGTGTTTATAATAAGGCTGGAATAGGCTATGAACCTAAGATATATGAGAAATCTTTCAAGAATTTTTTTGCTGCACCTAAGACATCAAACACACCATTTGTTAAATGTAATTTTTGTGCTAGAAAAGGTCGCACAGCTTCTACATGTCAATACAGAAAATCAGCATACAATAAGTCCAAGTATGTGTGGGTTCCTAAAGGAACTTTTGATGGAACAAACTCTAAAGGATCCAAACAGTTTTGGGTACCTATAGCACAAACATGAAATTCTATTTTGTAGGTGTGGTGAAAGGTCAAGAGCAAAAATTCGAATCATGACATAGAGCCTTCACCAAACACAATGGGTAACAATAAAGAAATAATATTGATGGAATGTGTTTTCTAATTATCATTGTTAATGTATGATTGTGAATCTTTGTGTTGACTTATATATCATTGTATAGTATGTCTACATTGTTGTATTAAAGCTATTTGATCAATCTTGGAATAATCATATGGCTTTTGTTTCTCAAATTGAATCTAAGAAAATTGATGAAGCCTTAAATGATTTTCTTTGCTTGCTATGCAACAATTAACTTTGAACATGATCTCTATCATAAGAACTTTATTCAAAGTAAAGAAACTGAGATTGAATATGTTGATACAACTAAACAACTTGCTGATATTTTTGCCAAGTCCTTGAACAAGGAAAGCTTCTTTTTCATTAGAAGAGAATTTGGCATAATTGATCAATCCTATATCTAATCTCTAAAGAAATTGTTCATATGAATGTATCTTTGTGTAAATATGCTTTGATTCTTGTATGATTTGATTTGGAATATCTATGAATGATTAGAAGAGAGTTTCAGAAGAAATAGATTTGATCAGGAATGGATCCCCTGTGTTTTCAGTCTGATAAACTCAGAATACACAAGATTTTAATTCTGCTCGTCCACATAAGTGTTTGGACTTGCTAAGTCCTTAATGAGAAGCTTAGTCCAATGACGTGGCATATAGAGCTCGTCTACTAGGTTACGTTCTTTGGACTTGCTAAGTCCTTAATGAGAAACTCCTTCCAATGACGTGGCATTAATAGCTCGTCTACTAGGTTACTTTGTGTTTTAGTACTTCTGTCCAATGACGTGGCATATGGAGCTCGTCTACTAGGTTACGTTCAACTACTCAACTACGAGCCCTAAGGATTGAAGACGACGCCGATGTAGAATCTTATTTCAAAACTTCAAATCTTCTGAACCATCACCTAAAGGCTGAAACAAAAGAAAATCCAAAAGGAAGAACTAGTTCTAGGAATTCAAAGGAATTAGAACTTAGTTTTTGAAAAGTAAAATGCCTTAGTTTGTAATTTTGGCTGATGGTTTCTCTTCTTCTTGATTTGTCCCTGCACCTATCCCTCTATCATGAACAATTTTATATGCTATGTTTGAATGTTTAAATGCTTGCCTTCTCTATTGCTTTGAATGTTTCTTTTCTTTACCTTTTTGATAATGCCAAAAGGGGGAGGAAAAAGTATGATATAGAGAAAGGGGATAATAACAAATTATACATGCATATGTTGAGGGGAAGTTTATATAACCTAACATGATTAATGGGGAGTAAATCAAATTATGCTCTGATAAGTTTTTTTTTTGCTCTGATATACTTCTGCTCTGATACCATGACATAAATGTGTCAAAAACACTTAACTTCTGCTACACTTATACTCTGATCTTATAATTTGTTAAAAGATTTGTCATAATCAAAAAGGGGGAGTTTGTAAGACTCAATGACTTAGAGATTTTGATATATGATAAATACAATTTAACGTGTGTGCAAGTGTTTTAGTGTCAAATTGCAAAGACAAGTATCAAGCAGTGATCAACAAGTTCATTAAGCAAATTCAAGGAAAATAATCAAGGAAGAACTTGAAGGAATCAAGGAGCTGCATGTAGAAATCAAAAGAGCAAAGTCAAAGATCAAAGGATCATCAAGACCAAGCTTAAAGGATAATTTTAGATTTAAGTCTTAGATGATTTGTAAGAGAAAGAGATCTCTTAGTCACGAGATAGCTCAACTAAAAAGATGCATGAAGAAAATCAATTTTCATAACCTGCACTAAAAGGAATAAGTTTTTGTTAATGAAAATGATTTTTGGAAATAAGAAAATTATTTGTCAAGTACAACCATGTAATCAATGAATGTATGTCTGTTACTGTAACTGACAAATGAATTTAAGGTTCTTGATTCAATACATAAATGTATTGAATGGATGTACTGATGGATTAACCAAGTTCAAGATTTTGAGAAACTATTAGAACTATCAGTATGAATTTGGTTAATACAGCCATGTACTCAACCCCCGTTCAAGAACCAGAATCAAGAAAACCGATTCTGTTATCAGATCCAAATCTGTTTTAATTGATCCCAACGACTATAACTTGTTTCTTATATATAGAGGGATCAAAGGACACTTTTAAAAAGATAAGAATTACACGAAATCAATTTGAGAGATCAATTGTGAAAAGCATTCATCTTCTTTCTTGAGCTTCATTGTGAAAAAGAGTGTTTCAATTCTCATAAGTGCTTCAATTTGTTTATCTGACTATTGAGAGTTAGGAATCAATTTTTTGTTTTATTTGATTGTAAAGAGAGAGGGAGTCTCTCTGTGTGATTAGGGTGATGTATCCCTAAGGAAAAACATTGTGGCTCTTCACAAGAGTGTGGTATCTCAAGGTGAAGGAGTGCTCTGTGGTGTAAAGGTTTTTCAAGCTACCTGGCTAAAACTTGTTGTGTTAGTGTGTGAAAACCCATAGGTGGAATGGGGACTGAATCTAGGTCACAGTGGTGGTGACTGAACCAGGATAAATCTGGTTGTGTGGTATCTCTAAACTCAAACTCTTTAATTTCTGTCTTGCGCATATAAGTGTGACCTTGATGTTCTAAGTTTTCAATTGATATCAGTTATTGATCTGCATAATCAGTATTGAACCTTGAGTAAACTGTAATAATAACTTTGTATTCAATTCTATTCTCAAGGATCAATATTTAAATTGAATCTTGCATCATACGTGACCAAATTCGAATAGCTTAATTTCTGTTTCTTAATCATTGAAACTGAAACTGAAACCTGCAAGTTTGTTCTTGATTGTTAATGCTTGTATCTGAAACTTGCATAACTTGTTCTTAATCTTTAAAGGCTGAATCAGTTTCTGTATTTTGTTATTACTGAGTTTTGAACCCGAACCAATTATGCTCGTCCACATAAGTGATAGAAGCGCTCGTCCACATAAGTGATAGAAGCGCTCGTCCACTAAAGTAACAGAAGCGCTCGTCCACACTAAAGTGACAGAAGCGTTTGTCCACACAAGGGACAAAAGCACTCGTCCACTAAAGTGACAGAAGCGCTCGTCCACACAAGTGATAGAAGTGCTCGTCCACTAAAGTGACAGAAGCATTGATTTATCTTACTAAACTGATTCACCTCATCACCTTCTATTCGAGATTTCATAAAAAGCCCTTCACTGTTTTTGTAAAAGATCCTGAGGCAACTCTGATTTGAAAAGTACAGTTTTTGAAAAGGAAGAATTTTTGAAAACTCAATTCTCGAGCCTTTGTAGCCAAAACAACAAAGAGTTCATTCATGTAAGATGTGGTGCTCATATCTTGAACCTCATTGTTCAAGATGGTTTAAAGGTAGTAGGTTATGCAGTGCATAAAATTAGACAAAGTGTGCTTTATGTGAGGGCATCAGAAAGTAGAACAATTCAATTTTTTGAATGTGTTAAAAAAGTTGGTGGGATTGACACATCAATTAGGTTGAGGCCGGATTGTGTCACTAGATGGAACTCCACTTATAAAATTTTTGAAAGTGCAATTAACTATCGTCGTGCCTTTCGTAGATTAAGTTTGTGTGACAATGCAAATTATAAGCGGTGTCCCACAAGTGATGAATGGAGAAGAGCCGAAATATTATGTGAAATTTTGAAGCCATTTTACATTATTACCAACTTGATATCTGGATCTTCTTACCTTACATCAAATCTATTTGTTGGAGAAATATGGAGGATAGAGAATCTTTTGATCACAAACTTGACAAATGAATATTTTTTTATTTGTAGCATGGCTCACAAAATGAAAGAAAAATTTGACAAGTATGGAGTGACTATAGGACAAATATGGTATTGACATTTGGGGCTATTTTTGATCCAACCAAGAACTTCAATTTCTTGAGATATTTCAATTTTAGAATTGATCCAAACACTTGTGAAGGGAAGTTGCAAAAGGTCAAGATTAATTTGTATAGGCTTTATGATGAGTATGTCAAAGATGGTGCCCCTTTCATTGTGAGTCATTCACAACAAGTACAATCTTCAGTTGGAGGAGGAAAGGAAAAGATTGGTTGCTATGAAGTAAGTTCTTAATTTGTTACTATTTTATTTCATACATTGATTTCTTTTAATCAATATTTCATATATATATATATATATATATATATATATATATATATTTGAATTCATTTGGTCATTTATTTTGTAGGATTTTGAAGCATATGAAAGCACACAAACTACCACTGTTGGAAAAATTCGAACTTGATCTCTATTTGAAGGAGCCAAGGATTCCATCATCGGGTAGTTTTGATATCTTATCTTATTTGAAGGAAAGAAGTCATAGATGTCCTGATCTTGCAAGGATGGCTTTGCGAGATGAAACGGCTCAAGCTCTCTTTTACATGTAACACCCTGTATTTTACTGTTTTAAATAATAGTAATACATATAAATATGTTTATAAATTTATTTGAGTCTTATAAAATTATTTTAAATAAACGGAGGTTATTACTCAATCCTACTTGACTGTAGGAAGCTACGATTAAAATTTAGGTTGGAAAGTCAGGCGAAACCCGGCCCGCGAATTCCATTTACAGTATAATAATACTGCTCAAAAGACCTAATTTTAATTCGTGAACGAAAGAATTAAGTTTAGGATTTTATTTTCTACAATTCTGTATTTTTAGAATTTTTTTCAGAAAAAATAAAATAATTTACGTATTACGGACGGAAAGCGTAATCGGGTAAACGACGGAAGGGAAATTAGAGTTTCTAAGAGTAGATAGAGGGTTTATCTTAGGATTTTGAGATGATTCAAGGGGATGAATCGTATTTTTAAGTCTAGAAGGTTTTTCAGGGTTAAATAGAAAATTTAGAAATTTTACGTTTAAGCCCCTGAACTTTCTGTAAATTACCCTTTTGTCCCTAAATTAGTTTTTTTAGTTTTTCCAAGTGGATTGGGCTAGAATCCTTGTTTATAATCTTAAATGGTCGTGGCTTAGAAGCCCAAACTTTTCTAGTTCATAGTTTGAGTCCAAAAAGCCATTAAAGTTTCCTATCTTAAGCTTAATGCTTAAATTTTCAAGTGGGCCCCACAAGAATGAACCCAAGCCCAAATTAACCCAGTCCATGCGCAAGCCCATGAGGATTTGTGGCTGCCTCATTGTTGTTGGATGCATCATGATGATTCTAGAGTTTTCTACAAGTTTCTACATTATCCTTGATTTTTCCACAATGTTCTTGATTCTTCCTAAATACATGAATTATCCTAACCTATCTTTGACTCATAAATTCAGCCAACAAAGTCAAGATAAGCTAGCATTTAATGTGGCAAAATCATCATGATGACACTTTATTGATAAATTGCAAACTAGTCCTTCAACTATTGGAATCTTTGCAATTTGGTCCTTAGAACTTAATTGCATTTGGATCCTTAACATGACAACTCATCATCATCTAGAGTCTCCCTAATATGGCGCCACTGTCACTATAAATACCCTACTCTCACTTTTCATTTAGTTTCTTTTGCCATTTGCTTCCAAAACTCTAAAGTTTATAAGTTCCTTAGTTCTAAGTTTGTAAAGCAAGTTCTTGGATTTCCTTGGTCATTGATTTTCAAGAGGTAAATCCTAATCTTCATTCTTAATCATGCCTATGTTCTTTAGCAAGTTTTTTGATTCAAGGCTTATATCATAGTTGTTCATCACTTTAAAGTTTCTAACCCTAGAACTTTGAAAAGTCATAATAAATTCTAGAAAAATCTAATGATGATGAAACTACTTTCTATCTTCTTGATATCATGCATATTATCTAAATACAAGAGCATGATGTAATCAAAAATTTCTTTCTTGAAAACCTAGCCTTGGCCGAATCTATCACCTTAGGGTTGGTAGAGTTTTGTTCATGTGTTTTCATGTATGATCATGTATTCTATATGGCATGTATGACTACACACTCTAATCCATGTTAGTCTCTTAAAATGAATATTTTACTCAAAAATATTTAAGTTGGCCGAACCCTAAGTGGGTGAGTTTTGTTGAGTTTTGTTCATGGTTTCATAAATGATCTTAGAAATCAATCTCTTAGTATGTATGCTTTATAAATCCAAGTTGATTTGTTAAACTAAGAACCCTAGCTCTATGAACCTATTAAGGCCGAATCTATGTATAAAAGAGTTATAAAGTTTTGAGTCTTAAACTTAGTTATTTAGTCACTAATCTATGATTTAGGTTAATCAAGGATCATTAATCCATAACTTAATCGTGATTAGAAGTTTAGTCATTCAAAAACCCTAGAGGTCGTGACTATGTATTAGGGTTTAGAATGTTTTAGTTTATTGATTTGTAACTATTTGGTTGTAATGATTGAAGGTTAGTTGAGTACGACGTTTACGAGGTAACTGAAATTCTGAAGGAGTCTGTAAGTTTATCAGGGAGTCTTCAAGAGGTAAGGGGGAAACATCAGAGGATTTTATTCAATGACTATATGCTATTCCGTGGTTGTTTGTAATTATTTGTTTGTTAGTATTTATTTATGTTGTTTATTGTGGTGTTATTTGTATCTGTGGGGTTTTAATTGCGTTAATTGTTTATCTGCAATTATATTATGTTACTGTGATGCATGATCTGCCTGGGAAATATCTGTGATATAACTGTTGTTTGATGTGTGAGAAGCCTGACAGTGGTCAGTGCACAATTAAGAAAGACGGATAAAAGCTTTAAGAAGCTTCGCAAATTATATTCAATGTTTTAACGGCAACATATTGATATATAATATTAAAGGGAATTTATTTTGAGAAAAATAAAGAGTTTTGAAAAATATTGGTATTTTAATAATTTTATTTTTGGAAAAGTGAATTATGAGTCACAACGAGTGCGAAACAGTGAAAGTATTTCAGTACTGCTGAATTTTACGTAACAAAACTCCGGAATATTACAAAATATTCTTTTATGAAATTAATTGGTGAAAATAAGTTAATCATGATTTTAGAAAATTAATTAAGTGGAAAAAAATAAGTTTTTGGCTTAAAAGCCTTAAAAATAATAGTTGACGGCAAATCTGGGAAATATAGACGGCAAGTATTTTTGAAACGGCAGTGCCTATTTTGAGGAAATTAAACCTCAAGTGACTCATTGGTTTGTGAAAAACTAAGTTTTTATTATTTAAGGATTTTATAATGAATTTCTACCATTGGAAAAGAATTTCTAAAAAAATCAAAAGTTGATTTTAACCATGTTAAAAATACAGTTGGACTTAGTAATCGAGACGTCGGGTACTAATGTTCTGTGTTGTGATGGACTCAGTCATTTGGATTTTGAGGGCCTATATTGTATACATGAGGTATACTGTGTTGAAACATTGAAGATGTTTTCTAGTAGCACGAACCTGGGACTGGTGCACCGGTCGAGAGGTGTCGTGATTGAGCACTTGGACAGTAAGGTCCTGTGTTATAATGAAAGTTTTAAAAAGTGTTTTAAAACCATGTGAGTCGTAAGCCATTTTGAGCTTCGGCAAAGAAAGAGTGAGCACAAAGAAAAGAACAAAACAAAAGTGTTTTGCATGCATTTGGCAGACGTGCCTGCGATTTGTGGTTTAATGCATCAATTACCATCGGCAAAAGGTAATTACGACATGCATTTTCTCATGTGCCCAGGGAGGACATTGAGACCCATATTACTTGCTAATAGGTAGGCCACTGATTGTGGACGTTAGCAATGTGTTTGGCCTTGTGTGTGCCTGGCTATGTATGCCTTTGTGGATGGGAAGAGGTTGCGCACCTATTGGCAAATGGCCAAGTTAGCCAGTGTGGCTATGGAGTCTGATCAACTCATATTATGTTGGGATATCTCATGAGATTAGGATGAAAATTAGATGATGAATAGAAGTGTCATGCATACTTTTATGGATGATGTTTGGGGTGTTAAACCCACTGATAAACTATTCATTATAAATGTATGTAATTGGTAAATGTTGATGTGTTTATATGGTGACTAGTATGTGGTTATTGAGTAAGATCCATGTATTGGTTTCTCACTCTTACACACATTCAGATGGACCCAGAAATACCCTTGGTACAATCGAGGGTCCGAACGATCACTTTTGATCATGCACAATATGGTGGTGCCTGAGAGATTAATCTTGGGGCACTCAGCGCCACCTACCATGGACCGAGTAGAGAGGTGATCGGAACAATAGAGGAAGGACCTCAACAGAGGATTCACGTAGTGGAGACGGTCGAGGTATCTCTACCTCCAATTTGGCTTTACCTACAGTATCTGGAAGAGCACGGATTGATGGATCCATTTCCTCAACCACATCCTCTTCAGATATTAGGACATGCGGAACCTCCTACTGAAGTGGAGTTAAATGAGGGAGAGGAAGATCCAGAGGAATACATAGAGGACGATCCTGAGTTTCAACCTCCTGCGGTTGATGATGAAGATTCTTCAGATGACACAGTGGTAGCAGAGGCATCATCGTCAGATTCGTCATTTGTAGGAGGGATTGATCATCATGATCTTCCCAATGGATTTCAGTAGCTTGACCAGCTTAGGTAGAGTTTTGGGGTAGCGAGTCTTGACAGTTTTGATATGGCTTCAGAGAGCCATGAGCTTTGAATGAGGTTCTGAACTACTTGTTGCTGATATGTATATATCTTTATTTTCTTTGTTTAGTTTGATGAAGAATAGCCTATACTTATGAGGGCTATTTTGTTATCTCCTACTACAGGTGTTGTGTATATAAAAGGTGATGTATATATATATATATATATATATATATATATATATATATATATATATATATATATATATATACATACATACATACATATGTTGTTATTTTTACAATAGTTTTATGTTGTATGTTATGGAAAAAAAATTCAGCACTATTTTTGTAAAGAAACGTTTAATATAAATACATATTTTCCGAAAGTAACCAGCGTAAATAATTAAATTTCCGTTCTTGGGTAATAGTGTGATGACCCTAGATAGGGTGTCGCATTACACACATGGTTGGTTACATGGTTTTGTTGGTAAGTTTTTTTTTAAGCTTTATCATTTTTAGGATTTAAAATCAAGTCGTTGATTTATATAAAAATTCATAACAAAGTATATTTTTTATTTTAGATTATGATAATGAAGACGATGATGATGAGCGGGAGGCCATCAATTTTGAAGATGTAAAGCTTTCTTAAGGAGGTTTAAATGTCAATGTTGGTGCCAAAATATACGATTTTAAATATATCGTTGTTAATGTTGGACTTTCTTTGTTATTTGTGAAGTTTATTTTTGTTGGACTTTTTTATTGTCTCTATTGTTGGACTTTTTTATTGTTTCTATTGTTGGACTTGCTCATTTTTTTATGTTCTTATTTGACTTTAAATATATCTCTATATGAACTCAAGGAGCTTGACTTTAAATATATCTCTATATAAACTTAAGGAGCATTTTAATGCTTCGTATGAGAACTAATTCTGAAGTTCTCTTTTACAACATTGATTATGATTATTTTATCTTCATTCATATCCTTATGTTTTCAATACAAATAATTAGGTTGATTGAAAATAAATATGTCTCAGTCCACACATATACACAATGCTATAGTCACTTTTAGGAACTTAAAAATAAAAATGATTGAAAATAAATTTTTTTAGCAAAAAAATGTCGGGTCAGCCCACATAGGACTGGGCTTGGACACCTATTTTACAACCCATATTGATTCTGGGCCATTTTGGCTCGGTCCTATAAAACCCTAACTTGCATAGGACTTGCCCACGACGGGTCGGGTAACCCATTTTGCCACCTCTAGATTTCACCCCATAGACAAAAGTATTCTTACAAAAAAAATTATGAATGTCAATTACTTATTAATGAGTTTTTTTTTACATAACTTATTAATGAGTTATTATTTGTTTTTACTGACTGGTTAATAAATTATAAATAATAAACCTTATATATATATATATATATATATATATATATATATATATATATATATATATATATATATATATATATATGAAGTTAAGAAGAAATTATGAACAACAAATACTTTCTGTTGAGTGTCTATTGATTAATTTTTAGTAGTTAGTAGTTATAAATAAAATTCTATTATATTTATACACAAAATCAATATAAATTTACCATTTTTTTTTGCTCAGGACATTTGGCTCCCTAATAGGTTTATAGAATATCCCACAAGCTTAGATCATTTGGATCTGCTATGATATTAAGATCCACTCGAATGTTTAGTTATAATTAAGGTTCTTCGTCCCTCCACAAAAATATATTTTATGAGATTCGAAGTAAGATCCTCCGGCTCCTCCTCACAAGTTCAGCCAGCATACATTTGGGTATTTTTTGTTATTTAGTGATAAGCTTTTATATTTTCTGAAACTAAACATTCATTTCTATAAATTTCGTGTTAATTTTCTCAAAAAACAACCACAGTGACCATAACCTTTTTCCTTAAAAAAGTTGGATATTCCCTTCGAAATGTTTTGGGTATTTTTCCAATATTTTACACTACCCTTTTCCAGATCCATTTTCGCTTATAAGAAAAGCAATAATGGTTGATGGGAGTGGGGGTGGGGTGGAGCTGTTGGCCTGTTGCCTTTTTAATGTATTTTTTCTTTTAACCTTTCTGTCCTATAAAGTCTATATAACCTATGCAGGTGCGAAGGATTCAAAGGAAGGAAAGGTACAGCTAGCTATATATAATGAATGAAACTTGGATATGTTATTTTATTTTATGATGTACCACCCCGCCTTGCATTAAAAGGGAGGTATCATTATTATAATTTTAATCCAATTTAATATAGAAGATTAGTAAAATCTTTGTAATTAGGATTTATCAGCGCCAAACGTGAATTATCAAAATCAAATAATATATTTTACTAATCAATGTTTTTTTTTTTTGGATATGAATAATCAATGGTGTATTTGGATGGAAAAGGACATTCAAAAGATATCGAATTAATTATCTTACCTGATAAAGACTTTGGTATTTAATTATAAGATTTTGTAATTAAATCCTCTTTTTAGGCATTTTCAAGGGATAACATATTCTCCCCTGCAAAGTGCAAAGTGTGCTGCAATCTATATCATATATTTTGCTTTGTCAAAATATATCATCCCTTATTATATTTCTTATTAATTATTGAAAATTTAAACCAATTAATCAATCAGTCTCCATAACAAAAGTTTTTTTTTTTAACATAGCATAACAAAAGTTATGATACACTTTGTGGGATAACGTGGGTTGTCCTTGCAAATAAACTTGTTATCTAAATTTTAAAAAAATCAGCATTGTTTTATTTGATTTTTTGGTTTTGTAATCACCCTAATTAATTCTTGGGGTCGAGTGAGCCCTCGAAGTATCCTACGACTTAGATCCTTAGGACCTGCTTTGGGACTAATCTCCGAGTCGACAGCGTGGTTAGTAAAGTCCGGCTAAAGGATGTTACATACCCAAGGATCGAACTCGGATCTCTAACGATTCGTCATTAAGTAGCAGTGCGTTAACCACTTGCACTCAACCACTTGGTTATTGTTTTATTTGATTTGTCCATTAACATTTATTAAAAAAAAAAGTCTAATAAAACAAGTTTTATTGAAAATTTGAATTTAACACTTGTCAATATATTGAATTTATCATTTCCTGATAAAAAAAATCTTTAATTGATTCGTTAATCAGTGATAAGTGTTCTAGGAATCCTCCTATTTATTATAAGACATTTAAAGTGTCTTCATCATTTGATTAAGAGTGGTGTTATTTGTATACCAAAATCAAACACCAACACTTACTTTTATATTTTTCTTATATATTTATTCATTATTTCTTTCTTATCTTTCATATTTTTCTTTTGTTAAACTCACCATGAGATAAGGTGTTGCCATATGGTGTTCATCTTTGGTGTTAAAAAAAATACACGTTTGATTAAAGTACTAGCAAATATCTCATGCAATGCACAATTTTTTTTATAGCATTTATTGAAATAAATTATAATTTAATATGATATATATATATATAGGGAACATGTTTAAAATTTCAACTGTTTGATTTGTTAACCTTTTTTTTTTTAAAAAAAAAGGCTGTACGAAAAATAAAAAATTATAATATTAATTTATAAAATGTAACAATTTGAGTAAGATACAATAACATACAATTATTATTTGAGTTGATTTTAAAAGGTGACATTTAATAAAATGTGAAAGGAACATTTATTTAAATTTTAATTTTAATTCACGTAATTTAAATTTAATTTTAACTTTGATAAGAATTACGTAAATACATTTTGTATGACCTTAATGCATTTTTATACCGAGGAATACATATAATGACGAAGGACCTTGAGGTTACTTATTCAACTCTGAAATTATGCAGTTTCTGTTTAGTGTGCACATAAGTGTATGATGGCCGTTTGTAGGTCTGTATTTACACTTCCATTGAACTAGACTATATTTGTTCCAAAAAAAAAGTATAAATAATAATTAAAAAAAGAATAGTAAAATAGATATCCCGAACGTAATAATAATGCAAATAAAAAATGCGCTCCATTTTAGAGAGGGAGTGGTTTTAGCAAACAGCATGACTCTTATCTTAATTTTGCTTTATCATCACTATTTTTACACTTATATTTACATATAATTTATAATATTTTTTATAAGTATGGATTTAATAAGTGTACTGTGAAATATAACGATTTAATGATAAATTGCCATGTCATTTTTTCTAATTATTTTCTTTAAAATCTACTAACATTAAATAATTGGAGAGGAGACTTGATTTGTTTTCACCTGAATATGAGATGTCACAAAGTTTCAAGTGTAAAATTAGATACGGTAAAAAATATTCTAAATAAGTTAAGAGTTTAATTTTCATGTACTGTCAGTGTAAATATTTTTACACCGACAACCAATTAAAAATATGGAATTGATGACTTTTAAGGTGGTTAGGATAAGAATCAAACATTTATAATGATGTGTCAATTAATGATTGGTTGACGGTATAAATTTTTTTTTGACACTGTCACTATATACCAATTAAATCCATAATTTAAATATGACATTTTTAAGTATGATAATTTTAATGGATTTTATATATTACTCATGCATATATTTCACTCGTGCCATAAGTACTAGTTAACATCAAATCAAAGAAAGGTCAATGTAACACCCCTTGGACATTACTATACTAACACGTGTGGAAATAAATTAAAAGAATTTGTTGGTTGCTTTCGGAAAAATTTGATTTATTTGGAGTCCGACAATCTGGGTGTAAAACAATTTCCTTTGAATAGTGTAGTATGTAACGCAATCATCACAATAGTAAAAAAATAAAACATATTATTCACAACAGAATTTTAAATCATGTAAATGTTTTCAAAATACCTACGCAAACTTTCTCAAAACATACCACCCAAAAGAAATCCTAAGCTGGTCGTTCTAAAAGACACTCACTGATGAGGCTATGTGATCATCCCTATGATCACACATCTCTTCCCGCATTCCGGACTTAAGTCTCCAAGTGACTTAAAGAACTCTTCTGCAACATCTGCATTCGTGTACCAAGGTATAATAACAAAGACAGAATAACATGTATATGCAAGGGTGAGTTCCAATATATGGATTTTAAAACGATCCACAATATCTATATCTATATCTATATCTATCTATAAACAATACATTTCTATACCCTATGCAATGTCATTTTGCCATGTGTCATCTTTCCTATGCATGAAATGTTGCCATGTGTCATATGCCAAGTGTCAACACTATAAATTTTATTTATTTATTATTTATTATTGTATTTATAAAAGTTAACAAAAAACAACACACTAAAAATAAAAATTGAAAGATAATTACTGAAATTGAAATTTAAAGTTTAAAGGTAACTAATCTTGTCTATTTATTTCAATTTCAAATTTTGAAGGTCATACAAAATGTATTTACGTAAATCTTATCTAAGTTAAAATTAAATTTAAACTACGTGAATTAAAATTAAAATTAAAATAAATGTATCAAATATCACTTTTTAAATAATTCATAGATTCAGAAATGTATTTAATCTTATATGAATGAATAATTTTAAATGCATTTTATGTCTGTTACGTAAATCTTATCTTTACTTTACTCCAGTTTTAATTTCTAGTATAGTAAATCTTATTGTTTTACTTCAATCTATATCCTCTATATATATATATATATATATATATATATATATATATATTCACTACTTAATTATTTCCTTCAATTCCCTATTGACTTAAAATGGCATCTCAATATATTTTTCTTGATGACATAACGCCTGAAAATGAGGATTGGAATATCAAAGTTAAGGTTATGCGACTTCTCTATATTGGTTATACAACTTCTTTATTTTATTTAAGAAATTGATAATTTTCAAAAAATGTATAATGAGTAATAAATTTTTAATTTTTAATTTCATAATTTAAAATTTATTTTCACAATAATATATATAAATATTTTGGAGATGTAATTATAAGAAATTTTGTAGGTTCCACGTCTAAAATTAATTGTATTCAACAAAAAAGTCAAGAAAATTTATTTGTTGAAATCAATTTTACTCAATCCGGAATTGATTTGATTGGATGTAAAATTTAAAACAAATACCTTAAAAATCCCAAAATTATTTATCATTGAATGCACATGTAATTTTAGACCAGTCAAAATATAGGAATTAATCAGCTAAACCAATATAGAATCTAAAATTATATCACATAACCCATCCAAATCGCTTCTAATTTGGATAGTATATTTACTATACGAGATTTGGTTGGATTAGGACATTTGGGCTGGTGGTCCCGGAAATTTCTGATGTCGCAAAGAGAAAGAGCGAACAAATTGGTCATTAGAATTAAAACGCACACTCTCATTTCCTCCTTTTCCCTCACTCACGATCACGATCACGATCACGATCTGAAGCAGTTCACTCTTCGGATGTCACCTCCCTTGCATTCTAAAACCCTAGCTAGCTGCAAGAAGCAAACCAGAGGCGCTGATTCTCCCCTTCCGTTCCGTGATTTGCGGACATCATGGGCGCAGCATCAGAGCTTTCCTATTCTGCCTTCCGATTTTCTCATCATACCTTTCCTTCTTTGCTTCCAAGAAACACTCACCTTCCCTTCCCCATTCTAAAACCCCAGCGCAAACCAGAGGCGCGGTGATGGATTCTCCCCTTCCGTGATTTGCGGCGCGCATCAGAGCTTCTGATTTTCTCTATCTTTGCCTCTAAATTTTATCTTTATTTAACGCTGATTTATCTTTATTTAATGCTGATTTGGAATGTAAAGTCTGAACCTGATTTTTCGCCTCCTTATTGGTTACAGCCTCTTGTTAAGACTGCACAAAAGGCTTCCACCAGTCAAAGAATTTTAAAAATATCAGGTCAGAAGAAATCAGAATCAACTGCCGCAATGTCAACTCATGATGACTTTACAGTTTCTGTGTCTCTTCCTGAGAATGGTTTGGTGATAGTTTCTGATGGTGCAAAGCAAGGACTTCTTCCACCTACTGGTGACAGCAACCTCAAATTAGATTTGTCAGAGATCATTCCAACGAAAAAGTCCTCTCGTCGGAAATCCTATACGACTTCATTACTGGAAAGATCGAAGGTTGATGCTCAGCGTATTAAACTACATTTCTTTCTCAGTTTCCACATAAGTTTCAGTGACACCACCTTGTTTTTCAGCTTTTAAAGGAAAGTGGTGAAATTATGGAGCAGGATAACCTACCAAATATAGATAATGAATACAATCAACTTGAAGTTGCTGAATATATTGATGACATTTATCAGTACTATTGGGTTACTGAGGTAATATTCATCACATCTCTGATATCACCTTTTTTTTTTCTTTTATCACCTTCGTACTGATTTAAATCAGATGTACTGTAGAAGACACTATTAAGTATATTTTTCTGTTAAGTTGCTTCCTTTTCTGAAGATGCTTGTCTCTTTCTTTTTATTTTCTGCCAATTCTACTATAGGCTTCAGTAGCTCCACTAGTTGTAGAATTAGTAAATAATTGTATCTGTGTGTAATAAGAAATGATACAAGACAACAAATTTTTGAACCTTTATATTCGTAAGCTTTTAAGGAGTATGCATCTCTTCAAATTCAATAATTTGACTTTTTTTTTGGCATTGTTACTTTTTTGTTGGTATTCAGCTCATGTCTTTTCTTTTCCTTTGAGGTTGTGTCTGGAAGTGGAAGTCATCAAAATGTTTCAGGGATTATCTTAAATAAAATTTATACACACACTGACAGTCGAGATAGTCAGTGTCCACAATTTTTTGTTCCAAAAACCCTACATCGGTGATCTAAAAATTGTGGCCATGAATCACATTTTATTTTGATGTCATATACCATATGCTTGATACAATACAATACAGAAAGAGATGTTGCGATCTTGTTCTTCTACTTCTACCATTGTTCATATAAAAATTACCAACTAGCCTGCTGTTGTCTATAAAAATTCATATATATTTTTCCTTATTCGTTAGTTTCAACTAGTGTTTTTGTCTATTTTAAATTTGTTTCCAACTGCAGACACAGAATCCAGCTCTGACAAATTACATGTCAATTCAGACAGACATTACACCTCATATGCGGGCCATATTGATCAACTGGTTAATTGAAGTACAAAACTGATTTCCATTATCCTTTAGATGACTTTTCTTTTTTCTGTTTCCTGCCTTTATGTGTCGCTCGACCAATGGTATATCAAAGTAATTTTATTTGCATATATCATTCTTGGCTATTACAGGTACACTTCAAATTTGATTTGATGCCAGAAACACTGTATCTCACAATTACATTGTTGGATCAATATCTTTCCCTAGTGACAATAAAAAAGAGTGATATGCAGTTAGTTGGTCTTACTGCACTTTTGCTGGCCTCCAAATATGAGGATTTTTGGCATCCCAGGGTAAGAAGCCGTTTTTAGAAGATATTCTTTTGAAGAGATAGCATGATTTGTTGTGATGATTTGAAATGTGTTTTTTGTCCCATTTATGCTAGGTCAAGGATTTAATAAGCATCTCAGCTGAGCCATATACAAGAGATCAAATGCTTGGAATGGTATGATGCACAATCTTTGAGTCACCCTGTCTGACTCATCCTGAAATTCAGAGCATAATTATGTAAATTATTGAAGAACTTAGTTAAGCCATAGTATATACAAATTGGTGAAATTTCGAATTTTCACTGAACCAATACTCAGGTTGATCAGACAAATTTTATTTAGCCAAAAATAGTTGTAAACCAGGAAGGAAAGGGTGCATGGAGTTTTAAATGATAAACTCCAAAATCTTGCCAGTGCCGTTCAATAGTCTGTTATTGTTCTGTCTTGAACATTTGGCATTGTATATGGTTTATGTTTCTTTTGGTGATATTCTGATGTGTGGAGCGGTTTTGCTATTCAGGAGAAGCTTATACTTAGAAGATTAAAGTTCCGTCTTAACACTCCTACTCCTTATGTTTTTATGGTGAGGTTTCTCAAGGCTGCACAATCAGATAGGAAGGTATGTAATTCAGCATGCATGGTCTACAAAAGTAATTTGTCTGAGACTGTTAATTACCAATTTAATATATCAATTTGACTTTGATTCTAGAGCTTGAGGGATGATCAGTTGATTTGTATGAGAAATCATTCTTATTTGTTGTTTTTTTCAGGAAAGTTTCATTTCTAACATTTTGTTTTAATTTTTTTTCCCAGCTTGGACACCTGGCATTCTTTCTCATTGACCTATGCTTGGTTGAATCCGAAGCTTTAGCATTCAAGCCTTCATTACTATGTGCATCAGCTCTCTATGTTGCACGTTGTACTCTGCAAATAACCCCACCATGGACCCCATTGCTTCACAAGCATGCACGTTATGACATTTCACAGATCAGGCACTTATTCTATTCTATCTTTGTCTTATGCAGTTTTTTTAAAATTTAGGTTGATCTCTATTATGCTAACTAAATAATTACAGGGGTTGTGCGGAGATGATATTGAAGTTTCATAAAGCTGCTGAACTTGGAAAGTTAACAGTTACGCGTGAAAAATACTCCAGACCAAAACTCAGTGGGATTACAGCAGTGAAACCGTTGGATAAGCTTCCCCTGTGATTCGAGTTTTGCTGGAGTTATACTTCCGTGATATAATTTGATATCCTTAGAAACTCTTGGAATGATGTAACCACATTTGTGCTGGCATATGAGCATGTATTATGAAAGGGATTAAATTCAGAAAGCGTCGAGGTTTTACTTAGTCGAGGTTCTTTTTAAAAGGTTGGATGCAAAACCTCGGTTCTAGCTGTATTTGCATCCAACCACTCCAGTTCTATTCTTTTTTGAATGTCTTATATGTCATCGCTTCTAATTAAATGTCTTTAGTATTTTTGTTCTTACATGTTGAAGTTATGAAGTTATTGAAATTATATCAATCGGTTATTAAATGTATTTTTGTTCTTTATTAATGCATACAAACACACGTCCCCACACATACATATATATATACAAACACTCGATTCGACAATCGATTAAACCAATTGAATAATCTGTTGAACCTTGAACTGTTTTCCTTTTCGGTTCATGGGTTAGACTGTTTTTTAAAACATTGGTTTGAATTTTTTAAAATCTATATTTGAGTGAATGAAAATTTTTCATGGGATAATAATTTACATGTTAGAGAGTGAACTACAAAAAGAGATTTGTAGCCTATTACCAAATTGCTCGCCTACATGCTCTAAAAACTCAGTAGACATTTCGTAATTGTAGTAGAAGTTAGGAAATGTGAGAAGGGATGATTTCTAATTTTTCAACTGATTCGAAACCTTTCAGTCTTTGATTAATTGAGGTAATTACAAACTTGGAGTTGTCAGATCTTGTACACTCTCCACTTCAGAAGTTATTTGTCTAATTACATTAGTTATGTCATGCAAAGTGGAATTGTTGGTATAATGTTAAAGAAGGTGAGAGTTTTCAAATTCTCAATTTTGGTGTAGCTAGAATCTTATTCTGACATGATTTGAGTATGATAGGAGGTCATAAATCTTTGTGATGAGTTTTTCTATATAGCAAGTTGTTAGTACACAACCAACAATAGGAAAAGATATGTAGGGGTGTGTTTGGATTCCTGTTGGGAAGGTCCCAAATGGGCTATGAGAATCCAAACACAGACTAGGTTTATGCATGTCATTACAGTTTTAAAAGTTACATTATCATGTGTTGCAGTTTTCTTGTCCATCCATGCATATGCCTCACTTGGGGAATTTAACTTTTGTCTTTGTACATTCTATTTCCAGCTATTTGATAACAGTCATGGGTTTGGTAATTCCATGGAGCATAACATTGTTTGTGATAGATGCTTACTCCGTCTTCATAAAATATATACCGGTTCAGCGAAAGCTCATCCTGATATTCATTTGGGGAGACATGGTGCGTGCAGCTTATGACTAAAGACTTAAAAACTTAAAAGCCTCTTTGTTGGCATGATACACTAGTGATATTGAGTTTTTTCTATACTCCAGGTTTTGTCATATCTCACACTCGCTGCAGCATGTTCTACAGCCAGTGTCGCAGATTTTCTGCTTGAATACGAGGAACCGCGTTGCCCGACCAAGTTATGTGGTAGATATCAATTGTCAGCTGCTATGGCCTTCTTGTCTTGGTTTCTTTCATCAGCTTCCTGTCTTTTCAACTTTTGGCTTTTCCCTTCTCTGTAAAATATCTAGCTCGCTGTTGATATGTACATGAATGAAAAGGTTGCAAATGACGAAGCCATTTGCTCATAGGCATATATTGTTTTTCCCTGTGAATAGTCAATAATAATGAAGACATTGAGCAGAAATTTATATTCCTGAAAGTTTTGATGCGTGATGCTAAGTTGATCACAGACGATACTAGGGAGACTCAACCTGGTTAGGAAACTAGGATGCCAACTTCTCCTCAGTTCTGCCACAGGTGGGGGACAGGGTATTCATAAAATATACAAGAGTGAATAAATTATTATCCCATGAAAAATTTTCATTCACTCAAATATAGATTTTAAAAAATTCAAACCAATGTTTTAAAAAACGGTCTAACCCATGAACCGAAAAGGAAAACAGTTCAAGATTCAACAGATTATTCAATTGGTTTAATCGATTGTCGAATCGAGTGTTTGTATATATATATATATGTATGTGTGGGGACGTGTGTTTGTATGCATTAATAAAGAACAAAAATACATTTAATAACCGATTGATATAATTTCAATAACTTCATAACTTCAACATGTAAGAACAAAAATACTAAAGACATTTAATTAGAAGCGATGACATATAAGACATTCAAAAAAGAATAGAACTGGAGTGGTTGGATGCAAATACAGCTAGAACCGAGGTTTTGCATCCAACCTTTTAAAAAGAACCTCGACTAAAGTAAAACCTCGACGCTTTCTGAATTTAATCCCTTTCATAATACATGCTCATATGCCAGCACAAATGTGGTTACATCATTCCAAGAGTTTCTAAGAATATCAAATTATATCACGGAAGTATAACTCCAGCATAACTCGAATCACAGGGGAAGCTTATCCAACGGTTTCACTGCTGTAATCCCACTGAGTTTTGGTCTGGAGTATTTTTCACGCGTAACTGTTAACTTTCCAAGTTCAGCAGCTTTATGAAACTTCAATATCATCTCCGCACAACCCCTGTAATTATTTAGTTAGCATAATAGAGATCAACCTAAATTTTAAAAAAACTGCATAAGACAAAGATAGAATAGAATAAGTGCCTGATCTGTGAAATGTCATAACGTGCATGCTTGTGAAGCAATGGGGTCCATGGTGGGGTTATTTGCAGAGTACAACGTGCAACATAGAGAGCTGATGCACATAGTAATGAAGGCTTGAATGCTAAAGCTTCGGATTCAACCAAGCATAGGTCAATGAGAAAGAATGCCATGTGTTCAAGCTGGGAAAAAAAATTAAAACAAAATGTTAGAAATGAAACTTTCCTGAATAAAACAACAAATAAGAATGATTTCTCATACAAATAAACTGATCATCCCTCAAGCTCTAGAATCAAAGTCAAATTGATATATTAAATTGGTAATTAACAGTCTCAGACAAATTACTTTTGTAGACCATGCATGCTGAATTACATACCTTCTTATCTGATTGTGCAGCCTTGAGAAACCTCACCATAAAAACATAAGGAGTAGGAGTGTTAAGACGGAACTTTAATCTTCTAAGTATAAGCTTCTCCTGAATAGCAAAACCGCTCCACACATCAGAATATCACCAAAAGAAACATAAACCATATACAATGCCAAATGTTCAAGACAGAACAATAACAGACTATTGAACGGCACTGGCAAGATTTTGGAGTTTATCATTTAAAACTCCATGCACCCTTTCCTTCCTGGTTTACAACTATTTTTGGCTAAATAAAATTTGTCTGATCAACCTGAGTATTGGTTCAGTGAAAATTCGAAATTTCACCAATTTGTATATACTATGGCTTAACTAAGTTCTTCAATAATTTACATAATTATGCTCTGAATTTCAGGATGAGTCAGACAGGGTGACTCAGAGATTGTGCATCATACCATTCCAAGCATTTGATCTCTTGTATATGACTCAGCTGAGATGCTTATTAAATCCTTGACCTAGCATAAATGGGACAAAAAACACATTTCAAATCATCACAACAAATCATGCTATCTCTTCAAAAGAATATCTTCTAAAAACGGCTTCTTACCCTGGGATGCCAAAAATCCTCATATTTGGAGGCCAGCAAAAGTGCAGTAAGACCAACTAACTGCATATCACTCTTTTTTATTGTCACTAGGGAAAGATATTGATCCAACAATGTAATTGTGAGATACAGTGTTTCTGGCATCAAATCAAATTTGAAGTGTACCTGTAATAGCCAAGAATGATATATGCAAATAAAATTACTTTGATATACCATTGGTCGAGCGACACATAAAGGCAGGAAACAGAAAAAAGAAAAGTCATCTAAAGGATAATGGAAATCAGTTTTGTACTTCAATTAACCAGTTGATCAATATGGCCCGCATATGAGGTGTAATGTCTGTCTGAATTGACATGTAATTTGTCAGAGCTGGATTCTGTGCCTGCAGTTGGAAACAAATTTAAAATAGACAAAAACACTAGTTGAAACTAACGAATAAGGAAAAATATATATGAATTTTTATAGACAACAGCAGGCTAGTTGGTAATTTTTATATGAACAATGGTAGAAGTAGAAGAACAAGATCGCAACATCTCTTTCTGTATTGTATTGTATCAAGCATATGGTATATGACATCAAAATAAAATGTGATTCATGGCCACAATTTTTAGATCACCGATGTAGGGTTTTTGGAACAAAAAATTGGGGACACTGACTATCTCGACTGTCAGTGTGAGTATAAATTTTATTTAAGATAATCCCTGAAACATTTTGATGACTTCCACTTCCAGACACAACCTCAAAGGAAAAGAAAAGACATGAGCTGAATACCAACAAAAAAGTAACAATGCCAAAAAAAAAGTCAAATTATTGAATTTGAAGAGATGCATACTCCTTAAAAGCTTACGAATATAAAGGTTCAAAAATTTGTTGTCTTGTATCATTTCTTATTACACACAGATACAATTATTTACTAATTCTACAACTAGTGGAGCTACTGAAGCCTATAGTAGAATTGGCAGAAAATAAAAAGAAAGAGACAAGCATCTTCAGAAAAGGAAGCAACTTAACAGAAAAATATACTTAATAGTGTCTTCTACAGTACATCTGATTTAAATCAGTACGAAGGTGATAAAAGAAAAAAAAAGGTGATATCAGAGATGTGATGAATATTACCTCAGTAACCCAATAGTACTGATAAATGTCATCAATATATTCAGCAACTTCAAGTTGATTGTATTCATTATCTATATTTGGTAGGTTATCCTGCTCCATAATTTCACCACTTTCCTTTAAAAGCTGAAAAACAAGGTGGTGTCACTGAAACTTATGTGGAAACTGAGAAAGAAATGTAGTTTAATACGCTGAGCATCAACCTTCGATCTTTCCAGTAATGAAGTTGTATAGGATTTCCGACGAGAGGACTTTTTCGTTGGAATGATCTCTGACAAATCTAATTTGAGGTTGCTGTCACCAGTAGGTGGAAGAAGTCCTTGCTTTGCACCATCAGAAACTATCACCAAACCATTCTCAGGAAGAGACACAGAAACTGTAAAGTCATCATGAGTTGACATTGCGGCAGTTGATTCTGATTTCTTCTGACCTGATATGGAGGAAGGTTTTAAAGTTCTTTGACTGGTGGAAGCCTTTTGTGCAGTCTTAACAAGAGGCTGTAACCAATAAGGAGGCGAAAAATCAGGTTCAGACTTTACATTCCAAATCTTTGATTACAAAAGCACTCTCAAAGTAAATAATTTTTTTTTTAAAATGCAGTGGAAATTATTGACTAACAAGACAGTAGCTCATACTAACTAAGGATTTGTTTGAGAGTTGGGAGGGGAAGGGTTTGAGGAGAAAGGGATGGGGAAAAGGAAGGAAGGATAGCCCTCGCCCTCTAAAATCCTCCTCTACTTCATTATTTTAGTTCCAAAAAATTGGGGGATTTTGGTTCTTTTGTTAAAAAATAAATCCCCATGCAAGGTGGGGGACTATCATCCCTTCCTTCCTCCTCAAACCCTACCCCTCCCAACTCCCAAACAAACCCTAAAGGAACCAAGCACAATATCAAGCAAGTCTTAAGAAGTATGTTAATAAAACATTAAATGTTTTTAGATAAAATAAAGCATGAACATATGTTAACATGTTTGTTAATAAAGCAGCAATAAACATAGCAGCTAACTTGTTGGCATCAGCAGACTAAAGGTAATAGAGAATATGCCACTAGCAAGAAAATAACTAGCTACAAAGCACAGACACAGACACAAATCCGAACATCGGATATGACACAGACATGGACATTGGACACAACACAGACATGCAGACATCGACAATTTCCACAATATATATTTAAATATGTGTGTGTCTGTATGTATATGTATTTGTGTCAAATCAAATAAACGATCTACAAACAACACTAAAAAGAAGAGGGCAAAAACAAGAAGAGAGCGACCGACAACCAACGAACAATAAGAAGATAGTGAACATGGATAAAAGAGTGACATACAACTGGCAACCCACAAAGAGAGTGAGAACGAACCAATTTCGAATACAGTGAAAACTCACCATAACAAAGGCTTGTGAAGAAATGGGAAGAAGATGAAAAGAGAAGAGACGGTTGTGAAAGAAGCGTATATCAAACGCTTCTAACTCTTTTTCATTTATTATTTTTTTCTTTTTTCATTTATTATTTTTAAAGTTTTAATTTACTTTATTTGCTTTTTTTAAAAAAGAATTTCTTTTTTTTGAAAAATTCGGAGACTAGTCATGTTCTTTAGGTGTCCGGCCACATAGAAGTGTCAACTAAATATCCCAACACGTGTTCGACAACAAAAAATAATTTTTAAATCGAAGGTGTGTCACACATGTGTCCGACATGTGTTCGGCACTCGAACACCCCAATAGCAAGCAATGTCGGTGCTTCCTAGCTAATCATACAACCATCGCAAAGAAATTCAAACACGATGAAACAAAAATTAAAAAAAGCACAACAATCAAAACTAGCCTGAAAAAATAAGCAATCCAATGGAATGAAATTCCAAAGAATAATTGCTGCACCAATCAATCAAATAAGCTGATACAGATTAAAATAAATTAAAGCACAGCCAAGCACATGTCGTATGAGTGTCGTACACATGTCGGTGTCGGACACGTGCATGATATTTTGACACCCCAATGGCAGGCAGTGGGTCAGAGTTTCCTAGTTAATTATGCAGCCATCACAAAGAAATTCCAAACAGGATGAAAAAATTAAGAAAAATCACAGCAATCAAACCTAGCCTGAAAAAGTAAGCAACCCAAAAAACAATTGCTGCATCTATCAATCAAATAAGCTGATGCAGATAAAAAAAACATTAAAGCACAGCCAAGTAAACATACCTTGGTGGACTTCCTTGAGGATGTAGTTAAAGCATTGGTTTGAACCCTGCACCCCAGATGAATTGCATGAAAATGAATAGTTAATAACAAGCAATCTCTTCCTAAAAATCACGAATTAACAAAATCCAAGTCTAACTTATTTGTCAACAACTTTATCTTGCAAATCAAGGAGAATTAGACAATTAATAGCTACTGATGAATACAAGCATTCACGCTATAAGAATAGTGATATCTAGGAACTCCAAATTCTGGAAAAACTCAAAGGTTTCCATATACAAAGATTCAAAGAATGAATCCTTATTAAAGTATATGTATATGTATGATAACTGAATGAGCTGAGTCAGCATCATTCAGTTATGACAGTTGGCCAATTCAGTTATGACAGTTGGCTAAGCAATTGCTCTAAACAGTTAGGATTAATGGCTATATAAAGCCAGCACTGTAACATTGTAAATGAAGTGATTCATTCAATAAAAATCACAGTTACAATTTCAGTTTCTGATTTTCTTCTCTCTCTCACTCTATGATACAGTCTTTTATGGTATATAGAGCTTTTTTTTCTGGGTCTGATTCTTCTCTTCGATTAGTCTCTTCGATTCGATGGCCTCCACTGGAAATCCGTTTGAAACTGCCACCGAAGCTTCCGCGCCGACTCCGGCACCGTCCAGCTTCAATCCTATGCTATCGATCAAGCTCGACGATAGCAACTTTCTGCTCTGGAAGCAGCAAGTCGAGGTCGTGATTATCGTGCACAAGCTTCATCGCTTTGTCGTGAATCCTGCGATTCCTCCTCAGTTCACATCGGAATCCAATCGTGCCCTAGGGATTGAATCTGACGCGTATCAGCTTTGGATCGTTCAGGACCAAATGCTCTTTACGTGGTTGCTTGGATCTCTCTCTCCTTCGATCCTTCCAAGGTTCATCGGATGCAAGCAATCGTGGCAAGTATGGGAGAAAATCCACAAGCAATTTCAGGCGCACCTTCGAGCCAAGGCTCGTCAATTTCGCTCCGAAGTGAAGAATACGAAGAAAGGCACGCGCTCAATTTGAGTATCTCATGCACATTCATGCCCTAGTTGAATCTCTACAAGCAATCGGCGATCCTGCCACCGAACAAGATCATGTCGACACGGTCCTTGAAGGACTCCCCGAGGAATATAATCCATTCGTTATGATGATCTATGCTAGATCTGGTGTTATCTCCATTGATGACATTGAACCTCTTCTTCTGATGCAAGATGCACAATTTGAGAAGTTCCGTCAAGAGCTACCTTCCCCTTCAGTAACTGTGAATGTCGCGCAAGTGCCAAACCGAGGTGACAACTTTCACTCTAGTGGTTTCCCTCAGAGTCAGAATGGTTATCGTGGTAATCGAGGCCGTGGAGGTCGAAACCGTGGTGGTCGAGGCAGAGGCCGTGGAGGCACCAACCCTACTTGTCAACTCTGTGAAAAGTATGGTCATGAAGCATTTGATTGCTGGTACATATTTGATCAAGAATTTGTTCCCCAACGACCACCATCTCAGACTCAGCAATCCACTAATCAAGGGAATCATTTCAATCATGACTCTCGCGGGTACAATAACTCCCAAGGTTATGGTTCTGGTCCTCATCAGAACTACACTCAGCTCAATCACCCTGTCCAGCACCAACCTAGTGCTAACATGGTTATGCAACAACCTCAATATGTTCCCAACACTCAAGAGCCTTTGCAGAGGTCATTTGATAACCAAGTATGGTTCCCTGACTCGGGTGCCTCTCACCACATCACAGCTGATTCAAATAATCTCGCCTCTGAGTAGCCCTTTCGGTGGTCAGGACCAAGTTCTAATGGGGAATGGTCAAGATCTCTCTATAAACTCCATAGGTTCTTCTCCTTCCAATCCTAATATTATCTTCTCCTTAAATAATCTTCTGCTAGTGCCTAATATCACCAAAAATCTTGTTTCAATATCCAAATTTGCTCGTGATAATAATGTCTATTTCGAATTTCACCCATTTTCATGCTATGTGAAATCTCAGGGTTCTAATCGAGTCCTTCTTGAAGGCTCTCTTGGAGGTGATGGTCTATATAGTTTCGAGAACATCAGCATACTCAAGGAGCCTTCCTCCTCCTGTTTCCAACATCGTGTGCATTCTTCAGCTCCTAGTGAGCTTCTAGCTAAGTCCTCTACTGTAACTAGCACTTTTGCCACTTGGCACTATAGGCTAGGACATGCCAATAACAACACTGTAGAGCCTGTCCTTCAATTGTGTAAAATTCCTTCATTGAATAAAACATCTGATGATAACTTTTGCAATGCATGCTGTCTAGGAAAAGCTCATAGATTACATGCCCCCCTTCCCTTACTACTCACACTATTGCCTTTGAACTCATTCACACTGACCTTTGGGGACCTACACCTTACACTTCCTTTGGGGGATACACCTATTACATCACTTTTGTTGATGCTTACACTAGGTTTACATGGATTTACTTTCTTAAACAAAAATCTGATGCCCTAACAACCTTCAAACAATTCTCTACCTTAATTACAACTCAGTTTTCTACTACTATCAAGGCTGTCCAGTCAGATTGGGAGGAGAATATCGTCCCTTCTCCAAATACTTCCCAGAATTAGGCATTGTCCATCGCTTGACATGCCCTCATACATCCCATCAAAATGGGACTGTAGAGAGAAAGCATACACAAATTGTGGAAATGGGACTTGCCATGCTGTCCCATGCTTCTCTCCCTCTTAAATTTTGGGATCACAGCTTTACACAAGCTGTTTACCTTATCAATAGGCTTCCCACAGTGGCTCTAAAGTCTCATCCCTCACCCTATCATGCTCTTTATAACTCCAATCCTGATTATTCTAACCTTAGAATTTTGGGGTGTGCTTGTTTTCCCTTTCTTAGACCTTATAACAGCATAAAATGCAGTTTAGGTCTTCGGAGTGTATCTACTTGGGGCTGTCACCACAGCACAAAGGCCACAAATGCCTAGACTCTACTGGTTGCATCTTCATCTCTAAGGATGTTTTATTCAATGAATCCAAGTTTCCCTATAAACAGTTGTTCCTCTCTCAGTCATGTTCCCAAAATGTCCCCCCCGAATCTCCATACCCTGCATCCATTCCCATTCCCATTCCCTCCTACCCTCCTCTAGTTGCCGCACCCTTAAATCAACACCCTCCACCTTCCCCAACTCCCTCACCATCTCAGTCTGTTTCTGCCTCACCTGCAGATCAGCCTGCCTCACCTCTTATCTCATCATCTGGCTCTCCCACTCATGCCCAATCTGTACCTGACTCTATTGAATCACCCACCAACTCTGTCCAATCTGTCTCCAATTCCCCTGCTTCTGTCCAGTCTCCAAGTCCCTCTCCTAATCCACCTATTAATACCCATCATATGTTAACAAGGTCCAAAACAGGACACTTGCCACCTAGTCTTTTCTTGAGTCATATTGAGCCAAGGTCTGTCAAAGAAGCCTTAACCAGTAAGCCATGGTTGGCTGCTATGCAGGATGAGCACAATGCTCTCCTTTGAAATCACACTTGGTCCCTAGTTCCCCTACCACCAAATCGACAGGCCATTGGCTGCAAGTGGGTATTCCAGGTTAAGGAAAATCCAGATGGCACAGTGAATAAACTCAAGGCTAGATTAGTAGCCAAAGGATTTCATCAACAGCATGGGTTTGATTTCCATGAGACTTTTTCCGCTGTTGTGAAGCCAGTCACCATACGGATCATTCTAACTCTAGCCATCACTCACAAGTGGACTATGAAACAAGTTGATGTCAACAATGCTTTCTTGAATGGGGTGCTCAGTGAAGAGGTTTACATGGTGCAACCTCCAGGTTTTGAACACAGTGACAAGAACCTTGTATGCAAGCTGCACAAAGCCCTATATGGGCTCAAACAAGCCCCTCGGACTTGGTATGAAAGCCTTGCATCTGCCCTGCTACAGTTTGGTTTCATCACGAGCCGGTGTGATCCTTCACTGTTTGTCTACACCAAGGGCTCTACATCTCTGTATGTGCTAGTGTATGTTGATGATATAATCATCACTGGCTCCTCTGTCTCCCTTGTTGATGATCTAATTCAGAAACTCCACAAGCAATTTGCTCTCAAGGAACTTGGGAACCTGGACTATTTCCTTGGCGTTGAAGTGAAGCACCTATCTGATGGGGCTCTTCTACTTACTCAGGGTAAGTATATTCGGGATCTGCTAGCCAAAGCCAATATGGCTGAGGCAAAAGGGCTTTCCTCTCCCATGATTAGCAACAGCAAGCTTACTAAAGCTGGTACTGATACAATATCAGACCCTCATATCTACAGATCAATTGTAGGTGCCTTACAATATGCCACGCTTACCCGTCCAGACATAGCCTTCAGTGTCAACAAAGTTTGTCAGTTTATGTCCAATCCACTAAATACTCATTGGCAAGCTGTCAAATGCATACTCAGGTACCTCAAAGGCTCCATTCAGTATGGTTTGCTACTACGTCCTGCTGCCCACACTGCTCCTTTTCCTCTGCTGGCCTTTTGTGATGCTGATTGGGCCAGTGACCCTGATGATAGAAGGTCCACCTCTGGTTCATGCATCTTCTTTGGCCCAAATCTTGTATCTTGGTGTTCTAAAAAGCAACAATTGGTTGCCCGGTCCAGCATAGAGGCTGAATACCGAAGCATGGCTAATGCTACTGCAGAAACCCTTTGGATCCAATCACTGCTAACTGAACTTGGGGTCCCATTTACTGCCCCAACACTCCTTTGCGACAATCTTAGCGCGGTAAATTTGGCACACAATCCTATCTTACATGCTAGAACTAAACATATGGAGCTTGATATACACTTTGTTCGTGAGAAGGTTCTCTCCAAAGCACTCACAGTGGTCCATGTTCCTAGTCAAGATCAACTTGTGATCGCTTCACTAAGCCACTCTCCTCGGCTAAGTTTACTGAGTTAAGAACCAAGCTCAATGTGGTTTCCTCTCTTGACCTACCTTGAGCTTGAGGGGAGGATATTAGAGTATATGTATATGTATGATAACTGAATGAGCTGAGTCAGCATCATTCAGTTATGACAGTTGGCCAATTCAGTTATAACATTGTAAATGAAGTGATTCATTCAATAAAAATCACAGTTACAATTTCGGTTTCTGATTTTCTTCTCTCTCTCACTCTATGATATAGTCTTTTAATCCTTTACCTGGTATCCTCACATTTAATACCAACCTGAAATTTTTAATGTACCAAGGGGCATTTATGTGACAGTGTTACTCACAACTATAGACAAAAAAAGGGCAAATTTACTTAATGGAGAATATCAAAACTGAAATAAAATGAGAGGAAATCATTGTACCAAAAAAATGGGAGAAAATCAATGGACTGAAGAATGTCAATGAATAATTTCAACAAGAGGCAGGAAGAGGCAAAAATTCATAGGAACCTAAGGTTGCAGTACCATGATTATTATCTTTTTCAGATGTAAAATAGAATTTCATAAAACTATGCCCTTATTTTGCAATCTTTTTCATGAAATTTGAAAAGGCATTCTTTACGGATCAATCAGTGTAAGAAAAAATAGTAAAAATAGTGGTATAAAATTCTGTAAAAAAAAAAGTCGAATTTTAGAAATTTTCTTTTTTTGACAAAAGAATCTAGAAATTTTAATTGCTAACACATTGCAGTACCAGAATGTAGGGCATTCCTGTGGGTCATTGCTACAAATCTTTCTAGATATTACCTCTTAATTGACAGGCTCACTTGCTAGATTCATCCAGTTTTGCAACTTGATGACCAATCAAACAGACAAAATGTGTTCTAAATTCATACATCCAGAAGCACACACCACATCAAGGCAGTAAGAACAAACTAATAATATGATTTTATTATATTACTTACATTTGAACAAAACCGTCACTGACTCGGTTCTTCCATAGATGGCTTCTTGCATTAACTAGTTGGGAACTAACTCTTCTGCTGCCTGCTGCTGCCTTAGCTGAAATGAACAATTAATTAAGTTTTATCAACTTGGTTTAAGTAAGTTCATTGACAATTACAGAGTGCATATCTATGCTACAGCTTCTTACTGGGGAGACCACTTTGTCCTTTTGCTGTTTCAGAACTTCCAACATTTTCCTAAAAGTAAAATAATGGGTAGCATAAGAAAAGGAGAAAGATTTTGAATTAAAAAAGAATCCGGCAATCTGAATAAGCACAACTATGTAGAAAAGATATTGTATTGCAATTATTCACCACCGTGAAAGACAAATTATAACAAGATTATAATAACCTTTTTGTTACTCGTATCTGCCCTGTTTACCCTCCTTGGTACTGGTAAAGACTTCCTTGAAGAAGAGACAAATGAATATTCTGGTTTCAGTCACATTTTATTCATAAAAAGCTGAAGTTGTGAATCAATAAAATGAAATACACAAACCTTGTTGTAGCTAATATAGGTTTTCTTGCAAACCTAAAAGAAAAAATGTCAGATAATTTCTACAATAAAGTGCTTGTAGCCATACAACCATGAATAACTTTAATATCCTGCTTTAAGTAAGATCAACAAAGGGCAAGATCCTAGCACCTGTCCTTTGAGACAATAACTGATTGGCCTCCATTTGTATCATTTTTCTGATCATCTAAATAAGCCTTCGAATCCGTGTCTGCTGCTCAGTAGATAAGGGAGGTAAACAACTAAATGTGATTCCAATCATAAAAAGAAAAATTAAAACCTTTAAGGGAAAATTAGTCACCTTTCTTGGAAGCATCTAACTGAACATCACTCTGACTTCCATTTCTTTGCACTCTTCCCTAATTTGAGTATGAAAAGTGATCAGTACTTGATAGTTGTAGGCCTATGGAAAATTTAAAATGTAAATGTTTTATATAATTATATTTATATGCTGCTCTTTTACCATCACCATGGACCCAATCCCAGCAAGAAAAAACGTAAAAAAGTTTCATTACTGATGAAGCATAGAAAAACAGAAAATAATTGAAAAGGGAGAAAAATGGAGTCAGCAAAGTTAGTAGTCAGCATATATCTGCTATCATATGGCTACCACTAAATCAATCTGCCCTGAACACTTAGAACTTAAGCAACTACATCCAAAAGGTTATGCTGTATCTGTATCTGATTATTGGCCGCAATAGAAAAAACCAATTGTACGCCCATGACTGGGGTAGATTTTTTAAAAAAATAAAATAAAATCCAAGTCCACCATAGAAAGGATCTTAATTTCAATCACATATCTTTTGAAATTCATGATATTTACTATGAAATTAAGTGAAAGGTGTGAATTTTGGAGATTCATTTCAAACCTACTACTAAATTTAAAATGCTATTCCCAAATAACACCAATCTCCATCTGCTTGCTTTGTAAGGAAGAGAAGCCAGAGACAAGAAAGGATACAGATAAAAGAAAAAAAAATCATGGACAGATGAAAGTCATATATTATAAGCATATAACTAGAAATGATTACCACCGTAACAAAGGCTGATTATGACGTAGAGAACGCTGCCCATTAATTTTTTCAAATGATTTTGAAGGACTTCTTTTTTCCCCATTTTTACGTTTTTATAAGTGTCATTGTAGATTTTATAGCCACAGTTCCATTCATTGTGTCATTGTCGGGTATCAAGAAAATTAATCACCACTAGTAAAAAGAAGTATTTCTTCAACAGAACTGATTAAGTAAACAAGAAACAACATGATGTGAACAGAAAATTGGAAGAGCTATGACTTAGTAACTGGTGTTCATACCGTGAAGGATTTCCTCAAAGAGACACCCACTACTTTAGTGCTTGAACCGGATAAAACCCTAGAAAGGCACGTAAGACATACAAATTCAAATCAAATAATAGATAATCAGTGGTAAAGGAAGCATTAGAGGAAATGAAGACACTGAAAATTAATATACTACCTTATCCTAGCAAATGTAAAGAATATCACATCAATCTTCATTCAAGATAAAGCATCACAAGACCAAATTCCACTATGTGGAGGACCATAGAAAGTCAGCTTATTTTAAAGCCAATGAACCACATAACAAACAGAATAGAGAGCAAAGGGCAAATATTTTAGATTACTACTACATATTATCCAATGACCTATCAGATTATTCAAAGTTAAAAGATTGCATGAAAAGAGGGGGAAAGGGGGGGAAGTATGAAACACTGCCTGCCTTTATATATATATAAACGACATACATGTTGTATTCCAAAAGTAACTTGCAAGGCTTTTACTAGAACAGTAAAATACTATCATCTTCCCTTATAACTATCTCTCTACCCAGAATAAAGAAGATTCTCACTTTATTTTGGAGCCATCACGTCTAATATTTGTTGCAGAGTTTCCTTGAACATTGCTAACATCAGCCAATGCCTTTCTCACATTTATATTTGCTATCAAAAACCACAAAAATGATAAATGATAAATGCATTTCACAACATATTTCTGTAAAAAAATCAACAAAAATTTAGTATAGTCAAAACTTACCAGAAGTACCATATTTGACACTGCTTTTCTCCATACTTTTGCAAACACCCTTCACCGTTGAAGTTGCATAATAATTATACATATAGTGAGTAAGCAAGCAATGGCTTGCTCAAGGATGTAAAATAGATAAAAACTTTCCATGCATTTACAGAAGTTACAAAGTATCCAGGAAGTATCAGAATGCATGTTACCTTTGGATTGCTGGCACAACTCGGGATAACCCCTTTGTTAGCTACAATAACATTCCTCCTACATAAATTGCAAAAAGAGGTGAGAAACTCAAAAAAGTTTTGGAACATCAAAAGAAAATGAAAGTCATTCTGCTGTATGTTGCCAGGGTTTCTAAAAAGCAACAATTTTGCACAAAGACATAAAAAGATGTAACACAAAGTAACAATTTTGGACTTCATACATTTTGTATAAAAAATAGAACCTTCGGACAATCTTGTTTAACTTGAAATACAAGCCTAAAAAGAAAAGGTTGATAATCTCAAAGTCTAGAAACTAAATTCCTTCAACTGCGACACAGCTAAAGGGCTTCATTATGTATCTAACATCACAGAGAAGCAAACAACTAAAGAAAGAAGACCATCCTCTGTTAGCACTTGTGATTTCAGGCTATTAGCTAATGCAATATGCGGAAAGAACCACCAAATGCAATCATCTAAAAGTCAGAATTCTACTGTTTTCGACAATTTCAGCAACTACCAACAGCTCATGGGGTAGAAATTACATCTTTTGAAGTCAGAAAAGATGGCATACCTGGAGGTTGCAACTGCTTCTCTTGCAGATTTCCTAAAGAAAGATTCAAAATTAGCTTTATAAAATACATACCCATATACCCAGTTACAATATATTCTCAGTCGTGCATATAAAGAAGCACTTACATGAGCCCATCACCAACTTTAATCCGTTCATTTTCTGAAAATACCTTGAAGTTCTTACTACCCGCTATTCCATATACATTAAAACATTAAAAAAAAATCAGAACGGTAAATAACACTTCAATTTCTTAAGCAACGAAAAAAATAAACACAAAATAAATAAAAAAATCAAATAAAGTTATGCATATGAAAGATACCAATTGGTCGAGATTGACCACCTTCAGAAACTCGCGTTGAACCCACTTTAGATTTTCCCTGAAACATGCAAGAATCAAACAAGAATGTCACTAAAAAAAATCATGAACACAAGAAAATATGCACCGTAGCAGCTACCATGACTATTCGATAACAAACTTGTTATAGAGTGAGAAAATTACAAATTAGACCAAACTAATCATTTTTGTAAGTAGAACTATAGGAAATTCGAAGGTTCAAACCTCTTTGAAGAATCGTAGGGTTATGCGAAATTTTTAACACTAAACAGGCTAGGGTTTTTGTCATATAATTGAAAGGTGAATAATAGTTGTGGAAAAATAAAGATAAATTTGGAGTTGAAAGTTGAAACCCTACCTTGAGAGAAACCATTGAGGTATTGGTTTCGATGGACTCGATTTGGTTTGTGCTTCGGAGAGATCAGAGTGAGAATGAAAAGTGAGAACGAATGATGTAGAAAATAAAGATACCGTTGCAAATGCAAAGGAGACCGCGCAGTGCCTTACATTTTGAAAATATGTATTTTTACCTTACTAAACCCTCAATTTGGTACATGAGAAAAACACTCGGGTCTGAAATAGTCCCTAACCAAAAAAAACTATCTGTTTAGTCCTTAAAAATGTATTTCCGGGACAGATTAGTCCTTCCATCAGTTGACCACCTTTGATCGCGGGTAAAATGCTGACGTGTCGGTATCCTTCCAAAACGCATGCCGTTTTTTCCTTCTTCTTCCTCCAGCTTCTTCTTCTTCTTCCACTTCTCTGCGTCTCTTTTCCCTTCTTCACAAACAAAGCAGAAGGTGGGGAAACATTCATACTTGAAGAAGACCTTTAGGTTCTTTCCTTGATAGCGAATAACAGTACCCCACTTCAGAGGTTGTCTCAGATCAACAGAGGCTTTGATTCTGAGGAACCTTCCCAATCGATTGCAGTCTTGGTGTTCCATATCCTCATATGTTCCAATAATATCTCCTAGCTTCCTTGCCATTGATTCAACTCTCATTTTCAGGGGCAAGTCGTAGATTCTTACCCAGAAGGAGACATTGTGCATTTCTAGCTCAGATGGTTGTTCCTCTCCTGAAACACGCTTCAAAATCAGTATGTTTCTGTCGAAGCTCCAAGGCCCACTCTTCAAGACATTCTTTGCATCCTTCTTAGTTGTAAACCTGAACAAAAAGAGGTTCTTGTTCAAATCTTGAATCTCCACTGGATTCTTGAGTCTCCGAGACGGAGTAATCGTCTCTTTGAATGCTCGCACATTGAAGGAACTATCTGACCAGAGTTTCCCTGCAAGGGTGCACCAAAAGATCTCATCTTCACAAATCTCTGAGTCCTCGACATTGATCCCTTCTTCTTATTCCTTCGACAAGTTCCCTGATTTCCACTGATCCATTTGGGTATTCGAATTAGCGAGTGAAAACAGAGGAGAAAACCTAGAAAATCTAGGGGAAAATCCAAGGAATGGATGAGAAGAACAGAAAGTCTTGGAACGAGAACCATGACCAAACCCAAGGGCTCGGGGGGACTAAAGTTACAGAGGCCAACTCAAAACCAACTGGAAACAAAATAAAATCATTGAACAAGAGATACCGAGGAAGAAGAGATGCAGAGAAGTGGAAGAAGAAGAAGAAGAAGCTGGAGGAAGAAGAAGGAAAAAACGGCATGCGTTTTGGAAGGATACCGACACGTCAGCATTTTACCTGCGATCAAAGGTGGTCAACTGACGGAAGGACTAATCTGTCCCGGAAATACATTCTTAAGGACTAAACGGATAGTTTTTTTTGGTTGGGGACTATTTCAGACCCGAGTGTTTTTCTCAGGGACCAAATTGGGGGTTTAGTCTTTTTACATTAAAGCCCTCCCCACCTTGGTTTAAAAAAAAAACAAGAAAAAGAGTGATACCCAAAATTCTAAAAGAAAATGTGTTCTCTAATTTGAATCATGCTGTATTTTTTTTTTTATGAACCATGTTGTATGTATGAAAAATGATTTATTGAGAAGGATAGAAATTTACTTTTGTGATTTCTACACCTCGAAAAGAGATTAATCTTTAACTATCAATAGAAAGATATCCTTGGCACAACAACAAAATGTCCTTCAAATTTAGGTTTTACTAAATTAAAATTTTCAATTTAATTGTAAGAATTTCAAATGTCAATTACAATAAGTTTTAATAAAAACTAACGTATTTTTAAAATTTATCTTAGAAAAATATTTTTAATCAACATTTGAGATTTTTAAGCACTATATTAGAATTCTTCTCATTGATAAAAAATAAAATAATAGAAGTCTCTACTCTTTTAAACAAAATCAGGAATATAATGGGATAAATCTGGGTATTTACTCAAAATGAAAAGAATAATTTTAAATCTTCCAACTCAATCCTTCTAATATTTCTCTTACTCGGTAAATAAAGTAAATATTGATTTTTTTTTTAATATTTTGCATGCATTATTTTTTTTATTGGTACTTTCTTTATTTTGTTGTTAATATGGTTATTAGGAATATTTTGTAGAAATATATAGCTGCCATGATTGTTGGGAATATGAAAAGGATGAAATGGTACTTTTACTCTTATTTTCAATTTTGCTCCAAATACTTTTTTTATAAAAAAAAAATGGTCTCTCAATCAACCATTTTGTTATAATAACAATTAATAGTTCTTTCCTTAGTTGCTTAAACAACATTGATTTTTTTCTTTAAAAAAAATCTATAAAGTGAGTTAATATCTAAAGTGAACAAGTAAGAATATATTACTTTTAGATCATTTAGTGTGGTTCAAAAATTATTAGTTTGGTCCAATCTGTACCTAACTACGGGCACTTTTTCAAATCAATGGTGGATATACATTTTTACTTGCTCATTTTGGAGACAGACTCATTTCGGATGAGTCTTATCCAAAACTTTTAACAATGTAATGTGATTGTTAAACTTGTATTTACCTAACAATTTACTTAACAGCCAAAGGAAATGACATCATTTCATATTTGTGCCGAGTATATTATTTTGTCTTCAATTTAATGTTGACTCGACTCTAAAGGTTAGCTGGTGAAACTGAAAACCTAAAGAAAAAAAATACTACTTGATAAAAGACTTCATTTAAAATATTATATGAAAATAATGATATAATAAAGGTTCGTGTCAAGTTAATCATCTATGTTGGCAAACGTTAATACCGTTACTCTTTCAATCCAACATTGTTAACACATGTTAACATATGCCAACATAAAATATTAGCATGACACAAATAAAAGTTAAGGGACCAAGTCAAACGAGCAATCAAGATAAGGAACGAAAAAACTAATTTTGCCTATAATAAAACATATACTACATGAAAAAAAATGATGTAACAAAACTAATATTAATACTTTTTTTGCATCATGTTCAAAAATTAGATTGTTTGGATAATATTATAAATTTAAAACTAAGATAGGTCAATAAAATTACATGATTTAGCATATTTCATTTGACCATCAGGGCCTTTCAATTACCAAGTTCAAATTTTATAACTATTTTAAAAATTTGATTATGTAAAAACTTTGGTTAAGCAAGGTCAGTTCGACTATGAACCAAGCTATCAGTCAATCCAGTCAAACCATTTGAACTAACACGAATTTGATATCACGTCTAAACCAAGCAAAAAGCTTGAAACCGAATACAGTTCTATCATATGAATTGGTGGAAGTTTATAATAAATGACAAAACTTAAGTATAATTTTTTGGATAATCATGATGTTATTTTCTTAAAAAAAAAAAATTTATCAAAATTGCATGATATCTTTTTGGGATGTCACGGATTAGATGGTTTAAAAACTTTATACTTCATTACCAATACATGGTAATGGTAGCCTAGCATTATCACTTCGAGTTTAGAAAATTGGAATGCACTTTACAAATGGCAATTAGGATATACGCCCAAACCATGTATCCGGAGGGAGAGCATTGAGTAGAAAGCAAGGAAAATAAGAGTGCTTAAAAAACCAACTTTCAAGCAAGCATATATACTACCGTAAAATGGAACTTATAAAAATTAAAAACACACATAAATAGTTAAGGTTGAGCAGGTGAAGTGAATAAATCCCATAAAATACACATATTGGTGAGACCTTTTATGCACTTTTAGCAATCCTTCATGCATACATCTCCAAGCAAAGATGATTGTGGATCAAAGTTGTGCCGCCCAAAGAATCAATCTTTATCCCAAACAGGAATACTTGTCTTGATGGTTCTTACTCTTTTTTGACTCTCCAATTCTGGGATGTCCAACTTCTGCTTTTATAAAATAAAATCCTCTCATTGTACTAACTTTGGGTCTTTCAATGCTCTGGAACAAGAGCCATAAGAAATCAAGTTTCTCTGGGGGCATTGCAGTAACCAATATTGGAAGTGGGTCATGGAAACAAGCATAGTTTACTCGAGAGTGAGAGCTGGGATACTTCTCTGTCTAACTTTAGCTGCTATTTCTCCCACTCATTGTGGTAAGCTTACAATTTTCTAAATTAAAGAAGGGGGGTTACTAACTATATACTCCCCAAATTTTAATTTCTAGTTAGATGAAATTAACCTTGGTCATGCAAAAAATGGTTACATTTGGAAGTTGTATATGGCATTGACTTGCTAGACTCTAACTGGAAGTTTTTAGTGTTAGATTACCTCTCAAGAAGTTATTTGTTATTAGTATGCCTCTTTACTTTCCCCTTTACAGATGCTGATAGATCAATGAGACTACTCAGAGGCCATGAACATAGAAGAAATTTGATCAACAAGTACCCAAAGAAGTTGAAAATGTTTAAGCATTTTGATCTTAACCCAACTCTAGACTCATCAAATGTACAACCCTATAGTGTTAGTTCACCATTTGCTATGGCTCCTTATGAATCAATAGCTCCGATTACATTGCCAGAAAACAACCCACCATTTTGTGTGTACCCGTCACCAAGTACTCCTTCTACAAGCATTCCAACTCCCACAGGGTATCAATTCTCCCCACCATCCCCTTCTTACTATTACACCCCACCAGTTGTTCCAACCCAAGATCCACCTCCAAGCCCAACAAGCATAATACCAGGCCCACCTGGGTCTTTACCCACACCCACACCCACACCTGAAATTGTTTCGGGCCCACCTAGTCAAATGCCCGGCTCACCCGAACCGATATTGAATCCTCCCATAATTTTTCCAGGTCCACCTGGGTCTTTACCCACACCCACACCTGAAATTGTTTCAGGCCCACCTAGTCCAATGTCCGACTTACCGGGACCCATACTGAATCCTCCCATCATTTTCCCAGGCCCATCTGGGTCAACAATGAGCCCACCTTATTTTGAGCCCAGCCCACCATCTTACATTCCTTCTCCTACTGGTAGTATTACCCCTACCCCACCAAGTATTATCCCATCTCCCACTGGAAGCACTGTCCCTAGCCCAACAGTGTTTCAGCCTCCAGTTGTATATCCACCACCAAGTGTGCCACCACCACCCAACACTGCCCCAATTGTGGCCTTATGGTGTGTGGCTAAGGCATCAGTACCAGACCCAATCATTCAAGAGGCTATGAATTATGCTTGTGTGTCCGGAGCGGATTGCAGTTCGATTCAGCCCAATGGGTCATGCTTTGAGCCCAACACTGTATTTGCACATGCTTCATATGCTTTCAATAGCTTATGGCAAAGGACAAGGGCTGCTGGTGGCACTTGCGAGTTTGGAGGGACAGCCATTTTGGTTACAGTGGATCCAAGTGAGTTTTACAAACTTAACAAAGATGAATTATCCATTTGATTATGTATCCCATTAGCCACTTTATGCTTTCATATCACTGATGCTACATTTTTCTTCTACACAGGTTATGAAGGATGCCACTTTGTCTAGTACTGATTAATGAAAGGCTTCATTTTTCATGCCTTAAAAGGGGAAAACACACTTTTGGAACCAAGACTAGAAACCAGATACCTTCTTTCTTACAGTTTCCCAATTTATGTATATTTTGATCTTGTGTAAAGAAGTTATGTAGGAAAGATTTGATCACTTAATTAAATCAACTCCTTTATGCAGATATGGGTCTTCTTTGTTTGATGAGAGACTTATAATTGTAGAGGCTAGAGACATTTTGTATCTATCATATAATGTAGCAAAAATCACAGGCAAAGAAAGAGAAGCACTAAACTTTCTATGTAAAAAATGTTTATGCTGCGTTTGTGATGGCACTGCATTGTTACCTTTGGGGACTAATATGAGTCAATGCAATTTACAACTTTGGCATAATGTAATTTCGAGAAGTTGCTGCAATTGAAATATTATGACCACATTGTATAATGTGAGTGGCTGAAATATTTCCCCTCCAACAACAAGGGTAAGAAGGTAATTTCATAATATTTTAGTCGTATTGAATCTTTAATTGCATATATTTTTATTGCGAACCATTTATTGGCTTTAATGCTTAACATTAAACTGATATTATTTTTATTGCTCCTCCACAATTAAATTGATATTATTTTCAAAAATAGTAATATCAATCAAGCATGATTTGATTTTGTGAATATTTTTTATTCTTATTATGATTTTATTTTTATTGCCATTTTTTAATTCTCATTATTTAAGTCTTTTAGTCTCTTATGCACTGCACACAATACCTTACGGAAAGATTGTCCATCATTAGAACATTGGTGTTCTGGTCTAAAGGTGTTTTTTTCCTTTATTATTTTGTCTCTTTTGATAAAGGTGTTTTTTTCCTTTATTATTTTGTCTCTTTTAATTTTAAACTTTTGGTATTTTAGTCGGTTAGTTGGTTTTGATGGGCTGAAAGGTGTGGGTGATTTAGGTGATTTTAAACTTGATATTATTTGGAATAATAATATTTCCTCTTAAACATAATACTTTTAAACTAATTAGATGAACTTTAGACCATTAGACCAATATTGATTTTCTGGACTCTACTCTTCTTCGTAAGGTATAAGCAAGTGAAGTTGTGTTTTTTTTTTTTTTTGCTTTATTATAATTATAATGTCTCTTTTGGTTTTAAAATTTTGGTCTTTTAATTAGTTGATTGATTTTGATGGGCTGCGTCGTTTAGGTTAGTGTTTTCTTTTCTTTTTAATTGAAAAGAGAAGTAAGTCATTTTTATTTTTCTTTTTTTAAGGTGTTTTCTTTTTTTCCCTCTATTATTTTGTTACTTTTGATTTTAAACTTTTGGTATTTTAGTTGATTAGTTGGTTTTGATGAAGTTGAAATTTGAAAGGGGTGGTTGATTTTGAATAATGATATTTCCTCTTAACATAATGCTTGGAACTTTGTAGAATGGCATAAAAAATAACCTGAGTTAGTGACCTTCTTGATGGAAGGATCGATCGGAAGACCAAGGTTCGTGTAACTTGCATGTGAAAACTAGCCTAGCTGATTTCAAGAATCATCTATAAACCGGTAGTATTGTGATGATTTTCCTTGATGAAAATGTAAGTAATTTATTTTATGTGCATTAATGTAGTATTTAATGTATTCGTTTCCTTTTGTCGACGAATGCCTCACTGACATGTTCTTTTCTTTTCTTTTTCCTTTTTTTAGATGCAAGTCTACCAAAATACATGCTACAATCAAATGTAGCCTAATACCAAAGTTCGAGTCAGATATCGATGAAGGTAATGTTTATTTTGTTGAAATTTTTTTGGTCGCTTAAAATGATATCAAGTTCAAGATGACAAGGCATACATTTAAGTTGAATTTTATTCGTAGGACCGAGAACAAATATTTGATGGATTGAAGATGGGATTAATTTACTTAGAATTGAATCAATTAAGAAAAGATTTAAATTAAAAGATTGATTACTTTCAAAAATATCTTTTTTGATTGGCATATACTTTCCAAAGTATCTTATTTGTTTATCTTATTTGTTTCTTCCAATTTGGAGATTTGATAAAAATATTTTTATTTTTGTTTTAAATTTTTTTCCCAATTTGGAGATTTGGTAAAATAAATTGGAATTAATTTATTATTTTCTATATTATTGGTTTTCTCATAATAAAATATCTAAAAATAAAACAATTGATAAATTTATTTCATTCAATTTTATTTTGTTGTACGTGAATCTTGATGTTTACGTATGAGATTTTATATTATTTTATGCTAAAGATTTTTTTTGAAGCCGAAAAATTAAATTCTTATCAATGAAATCTATGTTTTGTATCTTTTATGGAATCAAATTAGAAGAGAATTTAAAATATATAGTGGTTGGTAGGATATCTGATACCGTTAAGATAGGAAAATATTTGATTTTTATTTACTATATTATTCCAACCAATTAGAATTAGAATATTTAATATTATTTGCGATTCATATTTTCAATGTATTAAATGAAAGATATAATTGTGATTCAAATTTCAAATTTCAAATAGAATAGAAAATATTATTTATTAGAAGAATAATGACAAAATCGAGAATTAATTTGCAAAATATAACATAAAATTTCATTGAAAAATATCAAACTTTAATGGCAATTAATTATTATGAGAATAAAATATTTTGGATGACATAACAATAAATAATTAGTTGATAGGATTGAAGACAAATATATCAATAATTAATGTGATTTACAATTTATTTCGGAAGTAATATTGGACAAAATGGTCTTATTGCTCGATTGTCATTGATGTCATCTGACGCCATGATCCTTTATAAATTCTAACGTAGACAATTTCCTATGGTTGTTTCTTTTGCAATGACAATAAATAAGAGTTAAAGACAATCCCTAAAACATGTGGGCATTTATCTCACACGGGCAGTTGTATGTTACAGTATCAAGGGTTACTTTACGTCAAGGTTTAAAAATAGGAAAAAACTTAGGGACGTTGTTTAATAGATGTTGTTTGTGTTGTTCACCAATTATAACATGCCACATAGATTAAATTTTTCATTTAAATTTAAAATGTTCCTATTTTTTCTATTGGTTGGTTAACCCATGTGTTGAATTGTGATTGGAGAACAGTAAAAATGGTGACTATGCAACTGCACATAAGTTTTGTCTTTAAAAATACCGGTATGTGACAATGAAGGTCACATTTCAAATTATACCTCCAATGTAGTATATAAATAAGTATTTCAGAATTTAATATAGACAGGTGGCATAGCATTTATTAAATTCATTTTATACACCAATATCTCTTACTCATTGTTTATTCGGTACCTTTGTTTACAAAGATTGTGGCTTTTTGCATTTAAATTTGTTAATGTTGAAAACTAATTTTGAAAATCTTAATTTTACTCTAAAATATTGATTGTTCGTGCATTGCACATGTACATGGTCTAACGACGGTTTATAATGCTTACGTGGTGTTGATTCTCAAATCTCAATACCATGTCCCAGCACAATCAATGTTTAAACCTTGCCAAATCATAGTATAGACGACGCTGTCTTCAATACTCCATCGCTAATATGGAGTTTGCATCCTCCACCATTTTGCACCATAGATTTAATATTAAAATATTTTAATGGTTAAGATTAAAAGGGACAAAATGGTCAAGATAATAGATCAGCTTCTCTTCTTTCAACCCAACGCCCCGTGAGATCTCTGGTTTGGTTCTTGTCGTTCTTCATCGGTTTTGTCGCTATACGGGCGCTTCTTGCCGAGAATTTTTAGATCTGGTTTCTGATATTCCTTTCCATCATGTTCTTTCTCTTTTTCTCCCTCAAATCTCTTCACCTTCAACTGCAACGAGTGGCATAAATAAAATCAGATCTAATCCTATCTCTTCACCTTCTTGTTTGTTTGTTTTTATTTTTTTATCTAGAACTTGCTCATAACATCATCAGTGGCATAAACGAGTTCCCCCAGACCCAATGAGCTAAGTATGGCAGGCACGAAAGCATCTTGCCCAAAATGATTTTGAAGAAATTAAATGGGTTTTGACCCACATGATGAATACAAATATAAGGGGATCAAACATTCAAAAATCAATATATCATTACTTGGACAAATTGAATACAAATATAACAGACCACAATCAATGATTTATAGAACTAGCAGATGAGATGATCGGCCATGGCCTTTTTTTGGTTATTAGTGCTTTCTCTGTGGCGCCACACCCGTTGTTGACACGGCTTCGTCCGAAAACCTTTTTTATTTTTTATTTTTTATTTTTTAATGTAAAATGTCTAAAATGACCTTGGAGCTAGGGGTGTTCATAAACCGATCCAATGACAACCGTAGTGACCGAACCGAATAACCGATAACTGATAACCGAAATAACAAAAAACCGCAAAAAACCGATTCAGTTAATTGGATTGGATCGGTTTTCGGTTCCAATTTGCAAAACCGATCCAATCCAAACCGAACCGAACTTCCATATTAATATACATACTATCCTGCTGTATTTACGTTAATGCCCTTATACTTATAGCAAACTTCCTATGTTAACCCTGTTACCCTGACTCATTTCACCCTAACCCTATATTGCTGGCGTATTGCCTTTCCTGACTTTCCTTCCTTGTTCGATCCCTAGTTTCCTTCCTTCTGCGACGGTGCATCGCGCATCTGCATCGCCCACCACAGAGCCCTTCTATTTGCGCCGTCCTTTTCTCTCCCAGCAGCCGAGCACGGTATTGCCTTTCCTGAGTCGATCCCTAATTTCCTTCCTTCTGCGACGGCGCATCCTCTCAGCCTCTCCCACCACAGAGCCCTTCTATTTGCGTCGTCCTCTTCTCTCCCAGCAGCCGAGCACAGTACCGCCGAGCACTACCGCTCCCTGGTTGGTTGACGCAGTGTGCGGAGCCATCTGCATTTTGGTGCGTATTGCGTAACCCTCCTTCTCCTTCTCCTCCTCCTCCTCCTCCTCCTCCTCCTCCTCCTTCTTCTTCTTTTCATCTTAAGTGATTTTCGTTTCTAAAACTACTCTGAACTAATTGCATAGATTTTCGTTTCTGCATTTACAAACTCATGTTTGATTCATTTTCATATAATGCTTGAGGAGGAGAGGATGTCCCTCATTTTCGTTTCCCTGGTTTCTCTGGTTTCTACAATCTTTTTGTGGCTTTGTGTGACTTAGTTAGTTAGTTGTAGCAATTTGGTTTCACTGAAAACTTGGTTATGTTTATTGTTTAATAATGCAGATTAAATTGGTTTCACTGAAAGTTTGGTTCTGTTTATTGTTTAATAATGCAGATTAACATTCTCAACCAGTGAGTTTGCCATCCTTGTTAGCCTCCTTGCCAGTTACCAATAATGTCTGAGGTCAGTTTTGAACTTATTTAGTAGAATTTTACTTTGAGATCATCACTACTTATTAACATTCTAATTTGCTTATTTTCTATTTTCTGTATGTAGGCACAAAATGCTCAAGATGTTGAGAAAATTGTTGAAAATGTGGAATCCATGAAGTCTTCAAATGAAATCAGTGAACCCACTCCAAATGACCCAGAACCAGATGTACCCAAGAATAATAAGAAAAGGAAGGGTGGAGAAACTTCAGTTGAAGAACAAGATGAAGGTAAGAGGAAACCCACCGGACCTAGATCTTGGACATGGGATCATTTTACTAAAGAACTTCATCCTAAGACAAATGCCCCTAGAGCTAAATGTAATTGGTGTGGGACAACTTATGCATGTGATACACATAAAAATGGCACAAGTAATTTGAAAAATCACTTGTTGGGTAGTTGCAAAAAGTTTCCCAAAGCCTCTAATGATCCTAGTCAAACAACTCTTAGTCTCCAACAACTTAAAAAGGAAGATGGGAAAGGGGTTGGTAATACATTTACTGCTGTTGCATTTGATGTTGAAGCATGTAGACAAGCACTTGCTAGGATGATTATTGTTGATGAGTTGCCATTCAAGTTTGTTGAGGGGGAGGGATTCCGGTATTTCATGAGTGTTGTGCAACCTAGGTTTTTGATTCCCGGAAGGATCACTATTGCTAGGGATTGCTGGAATCTTTATACCAATGAAAAGAACAAGCTGAAAACTGTTTTTAGTGTTCCAAATCAAAGTGTTTGTCTAACTACTGATTGCTGGAGTTCTGTGCAAAATTTGAATTATTTATGCCTCACTGCACATTTCATTGATAATGAATGGAAGTTGCATAAAAGGATATTGAATTTTTGTTTGATCAAGAATCATAAAGGTGAAACTATTAGTAGGAGAATTGAGAAGTGCATTTTGAGTTGGGGAATCTCTAAAGTATTCACTCTTACTGTTGATAATGCAAGTTCAAATGATACTGTTATTTCTTACTTGAAAGTTAGAATGGAGGATTGGAATGCTCATCCATTGAAAGGTGAATATTTGCATGTTAGGTGTTGTGCTCATATCCTAAACCTTGTTGTTAATGATGGATTAAAGGAGTTGCATGTTTCAATTAATAAGATTAGGAATGCTGTTAGAATTGTGCGTGCTTCTCCTGGTCGTATGGATAGGTTCAAAAATACCATAAAGGATTGCAGGATACAAGAGAATTGCACTGTGCAATTAGATGTCCCCACTAGATGGAACTCCACTTACCTTATGCTTGAAAGTGCTCTAAAGTTTCAAAAGGCATTTAAAAGGTTGGGAGAGCGAGACACAGAATTTGCATTGATGTCAGGTGGTATTCCAAAAAATGAGGATTGGGATAATGCACGTGTATTTGTGAGGTTTATGAAGATTTTTTACGATGTCACTAAGAAAGTATCAGGCTCCTTGTTTGTGACTTCTTCTCAATACTTTCATGAATATTGCATGATATTGAGTACTTTGAAAAATTGGGCAAATAGTTTAGATCCATTGCTTGGGAGCATGGCTGAAAAAATGAAAGCTAAGCATGATAAATATTGGGGGAGCATTAAAAATATCAACATGATGATTTTTATTGCCGTGGTACTTGATCCTCGATATAAATTTGCATTTGTGGAGTGGAGTTTTGAGAGGCTTTATGATAAAGAAGATGTTGAATTTTTAAGTGGAAGAGTAAAGGATACTTTCCTCAAAATGTTTAATTGTTATACACTTTTGGATGGAATCAGTGATTCTCAAACTACACAAACTCATGAGATGGATACTTCTGATACAGTTGTTGATACTACTTCATTTGCAACGCAGTTTGTGAACCACATAAATAAGAGTGACAGTATGAATAAAAACGAGGTGGATTTGTATCTCATGGAGCCATTGGAGAAGAAATCTCATAATTTTGATATCTTGAATTGGTGGAAGGTGAATTCTAGTAAATATCCTACCCTTGGGCTAATTGCCAAAGATGTGTTGGCTATGCCAGTATCCACGATTGCTTCGAATCTGCATTTAGCACCGGAGGTAGAATTCTTAATAATTACAGGAGTTCCCTTACTCCTAAGATAGTTGAGGCTTTAATCTGTACACAAAATTGGTTCCGGGCCACTCCATTAACAACTGATATTGAAGAACTTTTGGAAGAATTTGAAAAGATGGAGTTAGGTAATCTACTTTATTCTTACTATTGCTATAGTTATTTATATTAATTCTAATTTTACAATCACTAACAAGTTTTTATTTTAAATCTTTAGATCTGATGCCTCCTACACAACCAGCTGAAGATGATTCTGGAGCTGAGTCTGATTAATTTTGCCTAAAGGTATTGAATTGTCATTCTTTAAATATCATTTTCTATTTATGTCCTTGATAGTTTGGTGATTTAACTAGTTGCATCAAATTTCCATGGATTCCCTAAAACTTTGCATTTGCTTCAGGTGTCTAAAATCTGAATCTGAATCTGAATTTTTTTCTTTGAATATGCTTCAGGTGGATAGTAGACACTTACAGAACTCTTGCAGATGAATCCAAGTTTAGTGGATTTGACCTTGCAAGTTGCTACTCTTGAAGGAAGATGTTTTCAAGTTGTGTTTCAAGGATGTTATTATTTTACTTACGATGTTATTCTTATTTCTTATGTACTGATTTCAGTGATTTGTGATGTTATTTATATTTCGGATAGTAGACTGATTTGGTGATGACATTCTGTTAATGAGCTTGATATTGTGTTGCTATTGTAATGTCTTGGATGGTTGATAAACTTGATTTTGTATGCTAGATATTTTAATATGGTAGTAGATTGTGATCCCCATGTTCAGTTTCCTCATTTAGTGCTAATGCTGTAAATTATACGCCGGATATTGTGATAACACGACATAAGATAACTATGTAAAAATCTATAGGTAAAAACTGACCATCCAATCCAATTCAAACCGCATTTAATTGGATGGGATTGGATCAGATTTTTTCAAGAATGTCATCCAATCCAATCCAATCCAAACCGTGTGCTGTTTATATCATCAGATCGGATGGTTTTTTGCCTAAAAACCGATCCAATCCAATCCGTGAACACCCCTGCTTGGAGCATTAAAACTCAACTATGACAATAGAGTATTGTAGATTCGTCATAGATGGGTAGTTTGTTTCCTCTCACCCAAAAGTGTTCCTTTACAAGAAAAAACGAATGGAGATAAGGAGTCCACAATACCATGTGTATAAACTTTAAAGGCGTTACGATTGCAAAACAAAATAAGAGGCATTTCTATTTCTTTTTATACTCAACTATAAAAAGTGTATATAACATGTCTCAATAATAAAAAGTAGATAACATGTCTCAAAATCTTTTTTTAGTTATGTTTGGGAGGATGGAATGAGATGATTAGTAATACACTGAAGTGGTGAAAATCTATTAACTAATTGTTTGAGAGTTTATTCATTAAATGGAACGAGATGGTTGATGATGGTAACTCAAACTACTCCACTTCGTTCAAACCTTATCATTTTCATACCCTCCAATAGAGTGAGATGTTTTTATATTTCCATTCCACTCCATTGCTAACAACTTTATTGTTAACCACTCCATCTCCTTCACAACTTTCATACATGGCCTTGCTTTTGGGTCTCTTTTGGGTAAATGGCTTAATTAAGCTCTTATAGGATTATCCTATAAACGCTTATCATGTAAACGCTCATATATAAGCTATTTCTATAATCAAAGAAAAAATATAGTCAAACTATATTTTTATAAGCCGAACTTATCAAAATAAACTGAAAGCAGCTTATAAACATACTATAAACTATTTTTGTAAGCTTTTCCAACCACCGTAACAAATATCTACGCTGGTAGATAAATCGAAACAAGTTGTTTATAACCCAATCCATACCACCCTAAATTTTGTAGGTAAAGCCCAACCCAGGAACCCTGCATGCGGCCCTTTTGTCTGAACAAACAATTCAAATACCTTATCACGGCCCTCCATCGACACCGATAAAGAAATGAAGCAGCTTCCTACGCTCCTCACGAAGTCCCTCTCAGTTTGTTCTTTGCCAGCCACCCTTCAACAAACTGCTCACAATCAACACAAAGGTTTTGTTACAATTTTGCCCAACACACATTTCAGTTTCAAGCATAATGTCATATGTCAGTTGCAATAGTTTCGGTCTGACTGTGTGTGTTCAATATACATAAATATTTGCATATAGAATTATAGATATAACTGAAGTGTCATTAATTATGCATGGGAAAGTCACTGAATCATTTTATGAATAGTTGTTTGGGTTTAGTAGGTGTTGCAAAGGTTGTACTGAAAAAGGGGAAGACACAACTGTTTAAGGATGGGAACCCAATGGTGTACAGTGGAGCTGTTGATAGAATCATTGGGAGGCCACCTCCTAAGACTGGAGATATTGTTCTTGTAGCAGATGGCACTGAGAAACCCATAGGGTGGGGCTTGTACAACTCTGTTTCTATGTTCTGTGTTCGCCTCATGCAACTTCAACATGAAGCTACCAGGTTTATTTGTATATATGATTTTCTGGTTCAGCTTGGTGTGTGTTTGGATTAACTTATTTTGTGTTTAAAACAGCTTATAATAATCGGAAGCTGCCTGAGAGAGCTTTAAGCGTTATCAAACATGAATTTAGTACACTGGCCAGACATTTAATTGGTAATTCTTGATGATACAGTGATTCATTGTGTGAATTGAACATGGAGAAACTGCTTGAAACAAGGATTGATGCAGCTGTTGAATTGCGATCGAGGTTGGATCTTCCTTCGGCTGATACAAATGCATACCGTCTAATCAATAGTGAGGGTGACAGGTGAGAGATATATGGGTTGTTGTTCTTTATGTTTCAGTTTCTCAACTTTAAACAATTAGTCCATGTGAGTATTATAATTATGGATGCAATGATGATGCTTTCCTACTCTGCAATAATACATATTTTGCATGCCCAACATTCACAATTTTACCTAACCATCTTATATTGCTCTTATCTCGGAAAGTTGTTAACTAGAATTCCCTTGATGCGTTATACTACTAATGGTACTATAATATTGATTAATGTCTGATACATGTTATACACCAGATGTGCGTCTCTTTTTATTTGAATGTCTTTTCTTGTTCAGCTTCGTGTATATAGTAGATCTGATGATTGATAATCACCTCTACAGTTCAAATGATAATGCCTCTAAGAAGTTCATTTGCATGATTTTCAATTGAGTTTTACTGGTTCCCTACAGATTATCAGGATTGATCGTTGACATCTTTGGAGATGTAGCTGTAGTAGCATCGTCAGCTGCTTGGGTTGAGAAGTACAGATCAGAGATAGAGGCATGCATCAGGAAAATCGACTATATCAATCATATAAATTGGAGGCCATCTGTTGACATTTTAAAGGAAGATGGAGTTGATGTGTCTGATTTAATGGAAATGCATTCAACTACTTGTCCTGAAAGAATAAAGGTATGCGATGATCCATTAAAATGTGGTTCATCAAATTTCGAATTCTTCTTTTATGTATAGTCCTTGCCTCCTTGGTAATTTTTTATGCAAACACTAAGCTCGACAGTGCACTTGATAATTGATCAGGTATTGTATAGACAGTAGTCTTATTATGTTCTTCTTGATATTTACTATTTATTATCACAATGATGTCGATAAATTGCTGCAATAAGTGAGAAGTGCTAAGGGTACCCAGAAAGTTGAAAAATAGCTGAAAATATATGCCTAAATAAGTTTTAATTGGAAATAATTAGTCAAATGCTAACTGTATCGTCTTTACAGAAATCACACTCTGGAATTTTTCTTTTGAATGAAAATAATTTAATCTTAAGTATTTTGCTATTCTTACATTATGCACATCATATATATTTGCCACCTTAAGATATGGTCTAATGTTTCCAGAACTAAAAGACCCCAAAAGATAGGACCTGCATATTTCACAACCTAAACGTTTTTTTTTTTGGGGGTGGGGGGTGGGGGGGGGGGTGGGGGAGGTTATAAATAGCCCAGTCAAAAAGTAGTGTGAATTTAGAATTACAGTCACAGATAGGAAATTTAACTGAGTTTCAGAATTTTGGGGCTTGTTCCCATCTGTCAGATTATGGAAAATGGAATTGCATACACAATTTCACTGAAGGGCCAGAAGACAGGATTCTATGCAGATCAGCGTGAGAACCGTCAGTTTATATCTAGAATTTCGAGTGGTCAAAAGGTTCTTGATCTTTGTTGCTATAGCGGTGGTTTTGCTTTGAATGCAGCACGTGGAGGTGCTCTAAACGTCACTGGTACATCATATGTTGCTAATTCTCTCGTTCTTTGTAAATTATCAGTGTATGATCAACATTATAATATCATAGATAACTTGGTTGTTCAACTGACTCATGCTTGAAATTTAGAAAGAAAGGAAGCATACAATTCACCATCATCGAGCAAGCATAATTGAGACTAATCCAAATTTGGAACTAAACTGTAACATTATTAGGAAATTTAAGACAGATAAATCTATTAATTAACTAAATCAAAATTTCACAGCTATTGGGGTCACAAAAAGATCTCACCCACTGACTTCAGACCATCGATTGGAAAGGCAATTAGTCATACAGTGGCTTGCAGAGCTTGTGTTTTGTTGTGATCCCATGAATGGCACTGGCATTACTAATTACTAAATTCGTTTCTATATCGGCTGTGAGTCTGATCCTATTTGTTAGAGCAAATTAAGAATGGGAACTGCTAACATTGTTAGTCTCCCTATCTATATTTATACTTAGAAATAAAGATCAGAACGAGAAAGATAGGCCCAACCCACTGACACATAATAACTTTATAACTGTTCATTGACATTGCTGATAGTATTATTAAATTAGCTGAATATCATTTCCCCGGCTAGAAATATCGAAAAATAGCTGAGATTCATCAAGGGCAATAGTGAATTTTCTTGGGTTTACATCATAACTTTATCTTTACAAAAATTCTTTGTAAGAAATGAATATACAGGGATAGTTTAACTGATCTATGTTTTTTTTTTTTTTTTTTTGAGCCCAAGAGACTAATAGGCTAATTTGATATGTTTGATTATGTCAACAATATTGTTAGGTGTTGACACATCATTGCCAGCTCTGGAGCTTGCTAAAGAAAATGTTTCACTTAACAACATGGATCCAGGAAGAATATCATTTTTGAGAGAAGATGCAACTGAGTTTATGAAGGGCGCTCTCTTAAGAGATGAATCCTGGGATATTGTCATCATTGATCCTCCTAAACTGGCACCAACGAAAAAGGTATCAATTGTGGTAGCAAACATATAGCTATCTTACAATAGAATTTAACACTTGGGCTTCAGTTTAACTCAAACTGAGAGTTATGCCAAATTGATGCACCATGGCTTTAGGCATTTAGCTTGGGTTGAGTTTTCTTGAATGAGATGTTTGCGGATGCAAGCACAGGGACACACTATTCGTACTTCTAGACTTGTATACTATATAAACTACATGCATCCAACTCTAAGCAAAATAATTCCTTGTAATGAAAATTTGAATCATGTTTTCTACCACATGAAAAATGGACGAGTCCCCAATAATTGAGGGTTCTTCGCCACTCACTGGTTTTATGATATGATTTTCTTTTTTATTTCCTAGTATGCCCAACAATGCAGAGGCAGCTTTGTTCCAATGATTTTCTCTATTTTCTTAGTTGTTTTTTGTTTTGTTCTTCTGTTTAGGAGGATTCCTTATCCTCTCTTCTCTTTATTATTTTTTTCTCTTAATGAATTTCTTCTTTTATTAAAAAAAAAAGAGTTCTCTATGATTCTCTCACTTTTCGTGCCAATTTTCAAGAGTAACTGATTTGAGGCAGTAGTCAATGGAAATTGCAGAGCAGTTCTTGCTTCTATGTGATGCACATGCATAGTGCATTGAAAATATGATTCAGAAACAGGATAAAATTAAGGTTTTTTATGAGCACTGATTCAATATGTTCAATGCCTTGAACTATGTCATTGTGCAATCAGTGCTTTGCTTTTATTTACTTGGAACTAAAAAATCAATTACATGAGCGTAGATTTCGTAGAACGCAAATTCTTGTACCTGGTGTTGTCTTTGCATTACCAATGTTGCTTCTACTCATTTTCAGCTTTCAGATTTTTATCTTTGAATATTGTATTATGTTGCAGGCTCTACATGGTGCATCAGGTATGTACAGAAATTTGAATTCGCTTGCCATGCAACTTACTAAAAGAGGTGGTCTTCTGATGACCTGTTCGTGTTCTGGAGCTGTGACTCAAAGTGGAATATTCTTGCGTATCCTTCAGGTATTAACCTATATGCTGCAGGTCTTTTCTGAGATTTATCACTCAAGCATTATTTTATTATTATATAGAGTTTCTGATAGGTCATAGGGTTAACAATCATAAATCTGTGTCCTTGCTTTAACAGTGGATAATTCTGAATAATAAAGTAAGATGTTTAATGTAATATCACTGTTTATTAATCTATTTGGCCAATCGTTGGGTCTGGAACTGAGAAGTTATGTTGAAGTAGTGATATTGGATTCCCAGTTTGCTCAGATAACCTCATGTGGTTCATTAGTGGAAAAAAAATTATACAAGGGTTTAATGATTAAGGTATTAATATGATGCTTTTGGAGCAAAGAAGAGGCTGGTCCAGCTCATAGCTGGTATAGGCTACAGAGGTTTCTGAAGTTTATTCCATACTTAAAGCGTCACTGAAAAGAGTATGGTTTTTCTGTGTTAAGCAAATGTAAATGGTTTAGAGCTACATTGTCAAATCATCAAAGGAGTTTGATTATCATCACATCTACTGAGGAAGTCACACTCTTTTAATAAAGTGCTTATACATCATAAGATGACAATCTCAAAAACTTTAGGCTGACATTGGATGAAATTTAAACTCTATATAATATATAGTGTATAAGATCATAAGAAAAAAAAAATTGTACTATTCTCGCATTTTCACTCTCACTCTGGGGTATTCACCACTACTAAGTGTGATATGAAAGGTTTTGACCATTAAACTCTGGAAAATCATTCTGCTAGTAAAGCCTTGCAGGGGTTGGGTAGCTCAAGTGGTTTGAGCTAAAGGGTATATGGAGGAGTAGGAGGTCCAAGGTTCAAACCTTGACAAAGGAGAAAAAATTAACATAACAACTAACTACTAACATTTGTGTAAAGCATTGCTTATATGCTTATTGAATAGAAATGTTACTAATAAGAGCAACATGCCTATTCCAAATTGTTGATGAAATTTTACCAATTTTCTTTCTTTCTATTAGGGTGCAGCATCTATGGCAGGGAGGAAAATCACTGTTCTAAGACAGGCTGGAGCAGCTTGTGATCATCCTATTGATGCATCATACCCAGAAGGCGCATACCTTTCCAATCTTCTGTTAAGAGTTTCATAAGTATTGTACTAGGAGTTATTCTCATTTCTTCTATGTAATTCTTGGTTAAATTAATCTTTTGCCCTATAGTTTCACTCATTTTTTAAGTAGTTTTTTTTTTATAATTCAACAGTTTTTAATGTGAAAAGGGTTGGAGATAGGATCATTGCCCTAAAATTTGTAGTGGAACAAGACACCTTTAATGTGATCAGTGCTTACGCACCTCAGGTAGGGTTAGAAGAACACTTCAAGGTAAAATTTTGGGAGGATTTAGAAGGCCTAATTCAGGAAATACCGCTAGGTGAAAAGATTTTCTTAGGAGGTGATCTAAATGGGCATGTAGGGAGGGCACCTAAAGGTTACGATGGTTTGCATGGGGGATATGGTCTAGGGGAGGTAAATGGTGAGGGCAAGTCTATTTTGGACTTTTCATCTGCCTTCGATCTTACTATAGCCAATACGTGTTTTAGGAAACGTGAGGAGCATCTTATCACGTACAAAAGTGGGGTGACAAGCTCTCAAATAGATTTCTTTCTTATTAGGAGATCGGATAGAAAGATTTGCTTGGACTGTAAAGTCATACCTGGAGAGAGTTTGACTACCCAACATAGAGTCTTGGTCATGGATGTAAGAGTTAAAATGAGTGTGAAGAGAAGAGGCCACGAAAAGGTTTCAAGGATCAAGTGGTGGCAACTGAAGGGTGAAAAACAAAGGATCTTCCAACACAAGGTTTTGGAGGGAGGGAGGGTTTTGGGAGGCAAACGGAAGTGCAAATGTTATGTGGGACAAGATGGCCAAGGGGATTAGGAAGGTAGCTATAGAGACGCTTGGTGAATCAAGAGGATTCGGACCTAAGGGTAAAGAATCCTGGTGGTGGGATGAAAATGTGCAAGCTAAGGTTCGGGTTAAAAGGGAATGTTTTAAAGTTTGGTCTTTATGTAGAAATGCTGAAAATTGGGAAAATTATAAGGTGGCCAAAAAAGAGACCAAGAAGGCAGTGAGCGAAGCTAGAACTAAAGTTTTTGACGGGTTGTACCAATCCTTAGGCACCAAAGATGGTGAGAAATCTATTTATAGGCTTGCTAAAAATAGGGAAAGAAAGACAAGAGACTTGGACCAAATGAAGTGTATTAAGGATGAAGAAGGTAAAGTTTTGGTCAAGGAACAAGATATTAAAGATATATGGAAGAATTATTTCCACAAGTTATTTAATGAAGGATTTGAAGTTTTATCATGCTCACAGGTGCTTGACATCAGAGAGGAGGACCAAAATTACACTTTTTATCGTAGAATTCAAGAGCATGAGGTAAAAGAAGCTTTGAGAAGGATGGATAATGGCAAGGCAGTTGGACCGGACAATATACCTGTGGAGGTACGGAAGAGTCTAGGAAATAGAGGCATTAGTTGGCTCACGAAGTTTTTTAACGAGATTATGAGGTCAAAGAAAATGCCGGACGAATGGAGGAGAAGCACTTTAGTTCCGATTTACAAGAACAAGGGAGATATACAAAATTGCGCAAATTATAGGGGGATTAAGCTTATGAGTCATACTATGAAGCTATGGGAAAGGGTGCTTGAACAGAGACTAAGAAAAGAAACCAAAATCACCGACAACCAATTTGGTTTTATGCCCGGAAGGTCGACCATGGAAGCGATTTACTTGCTACGACGAGTGATGGAACAATATCGAAGGGATCAAAAAGATTTACACATGGCCTTCATTGATTTGGAGAAAGCGTATGATAGGGTGCCAAGAGAGGTTTTGTGGAAAGCCCTAGAAAAGAAAGGTGTTCGGATTGCCTATATTCGAGCTATCAAGGATATGTATGAGGGGGCCACGACTAGTGTGAGAACGCAGGGTGGAGCCACAGAAGATTTCCCAATAACCATAGGCCCGCACTGTGGGTCAGCTTTAAGCCCCTATCTTTTTACCTTGGTCTTGGATGTACTTACGGAGCACATTCAAGAGCCAGCACCGCGATGCATGCTTTTCGCTGATGATATAGTCCTAGTTGGAGAGTCGAGAGATGATATAAATGGAAGGTTGGAGACAAGCTTTAGAAGCACATGGCTTCCGCTTGAGTAGAAGCAAGACGGAGTATATGGAATGTAAGTTTAGCAAAAGGCGAAACACCTCTAGCTTAGAGGTGAAAGTTGGAGACCACAAGTCACACGGTTTAAATATCTTGGGTCTATTATACAAAATGACGGAGAAATTGAGGGAGATGTAAACCATCGGATTCAATCAGGGTGGTCGAAATGGAGGAAGGCTTCGGGTTTTTTGTGTGATAAAAACGTACCTCTTAAGCTAAAGGGAAAATTTTACCGTACAACTATTAGACCGGCGATATTGTATGGGACGGAGTGTTAGGCGGTAAAAAATCAACACGAGAGTAAAATCAATGTAGCAGAGATGAGAATGTTGCGCTGGATGAGCGGAAAAACTAGACGTGATAGGATTAGGAATGATAGCATTAGAGAGAGAGTTGTGGTAGCACCTATTGTAGAAAAGATGGTTGAATCTCGACTTAGGTGGTTTGGGCATGTATGGAGGAGACCTTTAGATTCTGTAGTAAGGAGAGTGGACCAAGTGGAAGGCAATCCAATAGCTAGAGGCAGAGGTAGGCCAAGAAAAACTATAGGAGAAACTATTAAGAAAGATTTGGAGGCTAATGATTTAACTATTAACATGAGTCATGATAGAACATTATGACGCCGTATGATCCATGTAGTCGACCCCACCTAGTGGGATAAGGCTTAGTTGTTGTTGTTGTATCAGTCACAGAGAAGATGTATCTCACTCTAATAATTGTAAGAAAAAGTATGGATAGGTTTTCATTCGTGTTAGTGGCATAAACATGTAGCCGAGGCAACATGATAAATCACACATTGTAATATTACATTTTAGAGACTTTTTGAAATAATATAATTTTTTAAAGCCCCATGCTTCTTATATCCTATATCTTGGACACACAGTGAGAAAGAGTAACAGGTAGAAAATAATCTTTTTATACATATTGAACTTCACACCTAACACTTAAGAAATTATGAATGGTGCGACATTGTAATTTTTAACATCATCTCCCGGCTACTGCAGTCAATTTCAATATCTACAAAAGTAAACCTCTCCCCTCTCATATAATTGTTTCTTGTCATTCATAACACATTTTGTTTAAAAAATTCATGATATTTATCATTTCCATTTGTAAAATTATACTTCCATCTAATACAAAATATGAAAAGAAATGACATTCACACAATGATAACGAAGTTAAAGTTAGTATAATGACTACATTGCAGTAATTAATCTCTTTTAAGAATATATTAACTTCACATTATTGATTATCCCATTTTTAATATATTTACTCTTACCTCCTAATTTATTACTAATATAATATTATGTGGGGATCTTGCTAACTCGTTCAGAACACTCATGTATTCATACATTTCCAAATTCCAACCTATTTTACAACAAAGAGAACTAAAGTGAAAACTGAAAAGATTTTCCTTTTGTTAAAGGAGCATTTCATCTCAAGAATACGATTTCTTCTATTTTTACTCAGAAAAAGGTCAAAGGCATACTAGCACATATACTGGACACTATTTGTCAGAAAATACAATATATTCCAATTCTGAAGCAGAACACCAGAAAAATAAGGAAGAAAAAAGTAAGTGTAATAAGTATGTATCAGTAACATTGATGTACAAAATTACACCCACAACTTATATGTATCCAAGCCTTGCAATCTTCAAAGATCAAAAGCAAGCATAATTAGTTTCTCTGCCCTCCTGCACTCCTATTCCATGACAAATACGAGGGATCTCCAAGTTGCCTAAACAAAGAGACAGACACATTAGGAGCTAATAATAATAGAAATTGCTGTTGAAATATTCAACCAATAAACTACTTTACAAATTCAACTCATAAAAGTTTTGAATTCTACCATGGATACAAATGGAGAAAAAGGATAAAACATGCATCATGTACAACAAAAACTATGTACACCTGTAAACCTCATGCCATTTAAAACAACCTTGCGGCTTTTGTTACTTGCTATATAGAAGTTCTAGTCAAAAGATTTTCATAACTGATCTCTAATCAGAGAATAAACACTGTTATGAGAGGCTTTTTCCCAGTCTAGTAGTCTTGGCAGGAAATAATATCATTTCTTTTCTTTCTTCCATCTTCATATGTCAGAGAATATCAGAAACTATTTCATACAGAATGAAATTGCAATACCCTTAACATATAATCAACAAATGCTGTGCTAATGCATACTATGTTGGTTAGAAGTCACAGAACAGAGAACTGTCCCATATGCTAATGTGTGCAAAGACTGAATGCATCCAACGCCATATACATAAGCAAGATACTAATAAACAAATAAGAAAGGCCATTAGGCCACCCCATGAAAAGCCTGGCTTATAAAGGAACATGCAAGGTAGAAAGAAGTTGGAGTTTTTTTTTTACCTTGGCTTGACAAAATATACAATGGTAAAAGCCATAGCCAAAAAGAAACTCAATCCTCCAACACTGAGATAAGCAATGCCAAGGAAGTCATTCTTCCCACCGAGCCAGCTTGAAGTTGACAGTACAAGCTTCTTCTTGCCATCAAAACTATATGTGTTGTAATAATTCTTCAATGTCACGTGTATGACATCACCTTTCTCCAGATCCACCTCAATCTTCCCATACAACTTCCTAAAAGTTGGCAAAGCAGCAGTTCGCATCCAGACAATTAGATCCTCCTGATCACTCAGCTGTTACATAAAAAATTCAAAAAGTGAGTGACTTGTCTCATCGATGCAAGCTATTAATTGAGAGTGCCTGGACAATCCCGACATGAACAATGGAATATACTGGAAATCATAAAAATGAAACAAAAAGCGACGAGGAATAGAAATCTATATAAATGGCTCCAAATGATTGATTGACTTCAAATTTGGCCTCAGCAAAGGCAACATGAAATACTGAGTTGCATGTGGTGCAAAAATGGATGATTTACTCCAAGTATCTCAAGGGCTTTTAAAATGAATAGTATTAGTAAATCATTACAGAGGACTGTCATTTCAATGCAGAACTCGATATCTTTTTGTTCACTCGTCGATTCATCTTTAGTTTATTCAAAGCCATTTACTCAAAGTCATTGAGCGCTGAAAATGGGGTCATCAAAGGTCTCAAAAATGGATGGGGGAAATGCGTTCTTTGCACAAGTTGTAAGCTAGCATATAGACTGAAGCATATGCCAATAGAGATTGATCACAGCTCACAAGCATTGCCAAATGCCAATATCTATACTCTTTGATAATCTGGACTTCGAAACACGACAATAGAATGAGTATTACCCAAACTACTAATTGTAACAAGTATAAGAAAAGGAAGATAAGATAGGAGGTAATAACTATGATTTGAGTCAAAAGGTCCACTGCTGGAGAAGTAGCTACCAATGGACCCAAAAGTAACTGATGCAGAGTATAGTCTGAAGTGCATTAAGATAGACCAAGTTGTCCTCAGAACTTTAAATTATCAAAATGGGTTCCTAGCATTGAGCATCTGAAACATGGGGCCTGGAGTTACAGTACGTCTCTCATTCTCCTGATTCTCCTCAACTATGAGAATAACTAGAAATTCAACAACTTCACTAAATCTGGACAAGAACATTGGCCCAGTGAAAATGACATGTCCAATTGATCTCTATTGCTCTCATTCAATATAGACTAAACTAGGAATCTTGAGTACTGAAAAGGTCAATAACTCAATCCTCACAGCGATAAAAAGTCTTGACTTAGCCTTTCAATATGAAATTTATGAAAAATAATCTTTCCAAGTGGCTTTTATGGATCGATTAGCTGAGTTGTTTCAACTAGTTATATGTAACTCAAATAGAATCATGTAACCAAATACTTCTATTCCAAACTTCAGTATATAGTGGTAGTTTCATTTTTTAATATCAAGAAGGGTTTTAGAGCTCAATTTTTACTAAAAAGCTCAAAAGAATGGATAATCTATGTTCATAACATGTATCAATCATTAGACTGCAAACAGATATATGCATATTTAAACGAAGGCTAAATTTAGATTTCTGCATATATCAAAACACCCATTTCTATATACAGTTCTGAACCTTATGAAGAAAGGGAACTATAAACAGATGATTGATTCAACCAAAATATGAGCTCATATAAGGACTTACTGGTATTTTTTCATCGAGATGAGCACCACCTATAATAGAACCATTCTGGAAATTTTTAGGGAAAACATCTTTTCCAAATTTATGCTCCCTATCACTCTTCCAGGAGATGCCTTTCTTGTTCAATGTCAAATTATTGTTGTTGCGGGAGAAGCTGTATGTGTCATTGAACATGCTCCAAGCTATAAGACCACAAGGTACAATTACTGTTCCATTTACAAAATCTTCAGGCTTACAACCACTTGTTGAGTTTGCTTTTCCAGAATCCCTCAACTGGTCATCATTTCGGCTTTTAACATACCTGAATTACAGAAGATCAACATATTTATCAGAATATAAACAATTACATACAATGAACTACCTGCATTAGATTCCATTGTTAACCAACCAAACTTTGAGAACGAATATTATTGAGGGAACAGTCAGTCAAAGACATTGAAATGATCAACTATTATATAGTTTTTTCAAAGAAAAAAAGTATATTTTTCTATAGTTCTATAAATATAAGACGAATACATGAGAAACAAAGAAATTCATTTCATTGTCTCTTAAAACTTCATCTCATACAAATGGTTCACTATTGTCTCTGCCATTATTCCCCAAGGTTCCACAAGTTAGAAAACAAAATCACAGGTACAACTCTAAAATTATAATTATATTTTGTTAGAATATTTTTGGCATCTCAGATGATAGCTTGTAAATGAACTTCATGTCAGTAGTTAAACCATTTATTTTTATGTTTCATTCATTATTATAACAGTAGACATGCCTTTATTATATAACCAAGGGCAAACAGATAAATAGCTCCAGCACAGTAATATGTGCTAACTGTTTCAAAATTACCATTATATTATTATGATATGATGTAAAACTCTAACAAGTATTACAAGAACCAGACAGCCAACCATACAATTTATCACAAGTGAGTTGCTACATAGTATATAATCAAAAACAATTTGTCAGCAATATGCAAAACTAGATATAAGGGTTGCAAAGAACTGTCAAAGGATTTACAAGCACAGCATGATAAATTTTTACAATAACGAAGGTAAAACAACAAATGGCACTAGTTCTAGTACATTGAACAGAATATGACTGGAAATGTAAAGTAATAGTGTGTCTTGTGTGCGCATGTCAGTCTGTGTGTGTGCAACTTTTAACTAGACACCTATTACCAGTCTTTTTCATCGTATTTGCAGTATAACTGGAAAATTAGTTTCACACTGGCTATAGAAAATTTAATTTAGACTGTTAAAAAAAGCCATTTTAGAAGCTTTTAAAATAAAATGGCAGCGAAAACAGCAGTTTTGTGGCAGTCCCTCTGCCCTACCCAAAAGAAGAAGAAACAGAAGTACATTTCTATTGTTTTTCTTCAACCTCAAATGATAACAAACAACCCCTTTTGCACATTATAAAACCGTAGTGGTAAATGGACTGGAAATTTTATATTAAAAAAAATGTAGTGAGAAAACATGAAAAATGAGCAAAAATGCAGTGCAACTCGACAACATCAAAAGAGGTGGGTTGTAATTGTATTAGTTAGCAGCAAACCTAACACTTTGTTGAATCCTTATATGACATGGATCAACAATACAATTGTCATAGAACCCATGGTCAATGGTGTCCACCAATCCATGTAGCGACCCCACCTAATGGGTCCCCAGTTCAGTCTCTAGCTTAGATACATCTCTACCGCATGAATCACAATAAAAAGATGAAACTTATCACTGAACAAAAAATGCAAACAACTGTGGTAAGGAAATAAGAAAGAAAATTGCAAAGATTCACTGAAGAAAAATCCATTAGATCCTTGTCACTTTAAACCAATTTCCTCTCACTCTGTCAATGTGAAATTCAAATAGATAAAAGGAGTGTGTGATGCACGAGAAGTAAAAGGTCTGCATACCGGCGATGATTCTGGTAGAAATTGTCAAGCTGATAGTAAACATAAATAGGAGACTTCATACGCTTCTCCACCTATTCATAAGAGCAAAGTTGAAGAAAGCATACGAAGTTCAACATTTGGAATTCATAATTCATCAATTATGGGAACAGAGTTAATAGAAGGATAACGGTTAAACAACAAAAAAGAGAAATTGGTGTCGAGGAAACTTACATGTAGCTCCCTGTTGCACGTTTTATCCACAGAACTCTGAATGTATGCTACCTTGTCTGCTACATTTCCTGGTATGCACTGCGAGTCATACCTATCAACAATTTCAACAACCTGATAGACAGATAGATAATAAGAAAATCAAAGTCAGCACTCAAGATTATATATAGAGCTGCATGGAAAAAAAAATCAGGACAGTGTTTCATTCAAGCATACATCTCGAGAAGCAATTAGAGAAGCAACTCCAATAGGAATGAATACAACAGTGACAATCAAGAATGCTGAAATAACCTGCAGGGAAAGTAATACACCTTGTAATTAGTGACCTCTAAATGCATGTAGGTTAAATATATAATAATTGATAACAGGCAAATCGTCAGATTTACCGCTCGTGGTGTAAGAATAGGCTTGCATGCTGGAAGTTCTTGTTGTGTAAACTTTGAATCTGAAAGGCATAAAAACTCTCAATAGAAACAACAAAGGACGCAAATACACTTGTTCAATAAAAACATACTATCTAACTACAGTTAGCTCGCCCACAACATATCCATGTCAAATGCATTTTTACATAAACACCAACATATATACATACATGCATACATAAATACATAAATATGCATGCATACATAAATATATATACATACATACAAGACTAGGGTGTGTTTGGATTAACAGTGAAAAAATTATTCAATAATAAATCAGTAGAAATATTAGCAGAAAAAGTGATTTTAAGATAATTTGTCTTGTTTGAATCGCATAAAAGGAATCGCTTTTACATATTAAATTACCAAAAGAAATAAGAAATCATTTTAAAAAGTTATTTAGTGTACGGGAAAAATTATATTTATATCTTATGAATTGAAATAATTAGAAGTGAAAAAGAAGACTTCTAAAATAATGCTGAAAATTTAACTCACAGGCCAAAAAACTTTTGGCCATCTTCAAAAAAAGCTTTTGATCACTTTAATCTCTTTTATCCAAGACATGTTAGTTTATCCCAAAAAAGCATTTTATCCCGAAGAAAAAAACTTTTTTGGGAATATTTAATCATTCTTAAGTATGCACTAAAAGTTAGTTAATGTTCCCATAATTACCTGAAAAAGTCACATGAATGTAAGTTTTGATCTTGAACAATTATCTAAGATCTAACATATCTATCAGGTGATAGCAGTGTGAGTGTGATAGCATGAGAGGTGAGAGGAGTAATCCATAATCACGACAAGAGTCGAACCCCTGACCATCATGCTTAAGGAATCCAGTTATCTACCAACTGTGCTAGCCGCTAGGCCATGTTGGTGACTAACTTCTAATCTTGACAATATATGGTTTAATGATAATATTTGCTTCTCCCACCTCTAACAATTTATTGCTCCTATTATTAATCGATACACCGATATGGTAATATTTACTTTAATAATCAAGTATATATGCATGAAATAGAAATTCAATAAGTGTAATAAAAAGAAGAGGCCATCCTGCCCTTCAGAAATGAATCTTAAAAGATCATCCACTCATCCCAATATGGCAACAAATTACCAAAACACAACATGGGTATCCACAAATTGAGCTCAAAAAAACCAAAAATAAATAATCATAGAGAAAAGAAACATTACACTTGGGTCTCTTGGTTTGTCTCCTGGTAGCTATGGTGGGATCATTGGATCCAGCAGCTCCTGTGTTCGACGTTGCCATAACGGAATCAATCAAATTCTTAACCTTTTCCAAAAATCTTGGAAGCCCAGAAGAGAATTGAGGACGATGATCACAAAGAAGCAGAAAATGAAAGAATTAAGGAATGGAGATTTTGAGAGATAGAGAGAGAAGAGAAAAATTGCTTATAATTGAATTGAATAGAGGAGGGCGAGGGGTTACCGGTTGAGTGGGTGACTCTGCGAATTGACTTTTAATAAAGAAGGGGAAGGAGGAAGGAAGGAGGTATGTTTTGGCGGGGGCGGCCGGTGACCATTTCCCTCTCTTTCATTCTTTCTCTCTGTAGAGGAAAGAAAGAAGAGAGAGAAAGGGGAAGAAGCAAGAACGAACGTGGGACCAAAGACCAGTCAATTAAATACAAATGCACCAAATTACACGCTTTCAATTTTGAACCCGTTGGTCTATGCCAATTTCTATTTATTTTTTGATATTTCAAACGTTCCAGAATACAGACATGGGGAGTGGCTGAAAGTTCAATGTCAGTCATAATCAAATTATTAAATATACGATACATAATGTTGCATGCCTAAGATTTTTTTCTTCAGGGTATCCTTGACTACAGCCAGATACGAATCCTTTCTACTTCTTGACATAAACATATTGGAGTTTTGTTTCTTAACACAAAATCTTTTTCATATATACAATAAGAAATTAGGAATCGAATTCTATCATATTTAAGAAATTTATCTATCCATCCACTGTATTCGACTGTGGTGTCCAAGGGTTTGGGTAGACTTGCAAACCCAACCAATTCGACTCAACTCAACTATGATTTTATGGGTTGGGTTGGATAAAAATATAGATGACTTGTAGAGTATGGGTTGGGTAGTGAGTTTCAGAATTGCAAAACCCATTCAACCTAACATAACCTGTCAAAACATAGAAAGTTAAAAAACATAGTTTATTTTTTATCTTGATCATATTATCATAACTTGTTGATGTAATTTAAAGTTTTAAACATGTTTATTTGTGATACTTTTTCACGATTTTTATCCTGACAACCGCACGAACCCAAACCAACATTATCCAAAGTGAAAATATGTGTGTCTCTTGTTAAACCAAAAGAGCCACCCAAGGGTTGGGTTTTTCATGATTTTTTTTTTTCAAGCTCAATTTATTCACCTTTCATTGGGTTGGGTCTTAAAACCCATTAATCTCAACCCAAACCTATCATGGACCTGGTTGGTATACTTACAGAAATTGAAATACATTTGCAGTAAGTTTTTCATTCCTATTTTGTGTTTGTTGAGTAGTATTTTTATGACCTTGTACAACTCAATTGTGATAATAAAAATGGTACAACTGGATAAAAATTATTGCTAAGTGTTTCGAGAATTGTTGACTGATTTATTAAGCCTCGCATAAGTTTTTTTTTTTCATCGGCCGAGTATTTTTACAGATATTATTATGAAATTAATTTTACATATTGGTATAATTAAGAGGTCCTTTTCAACAATTCTCTTACTACCACATCCAACCGTTTTTCTAATCTAAAATAAATATTCAATTCAGGCGTAACAAACAAAAACATTTTTATGTCTTAATTACACCAATACATAAAAATGTTTGTGAGAATGCTGTGGTGAAAGACAAAAAGGTTGAAAAAAGAATTGGATATTTTAACGTATCAACTGGTTTGATGACTAAATTATTATGTTTAACAAGTCACAACATACTTTTTCTTTTCTCTTTCCCCCCTGAAAAGGAAACTTCACTAAACAGAATTGTTCTTGGGACACAAATAAAGAATCTATAAAGGAATAATATTGTTATTCTTAAGAACACTCTTAATTCAAAGAAACTCGTATATTGATCTCTCTGAATTAGCAAAATAGTCTGTTAAATGAAAATAGCCTACCTTCCCTCTCTCTTTCCCCCCTCTATATACAACTATTAATAATTCAAAATACTCGATTTTCCTTCCCTTGAGTTCAGGGAAAACCGTCCCTATTTCGTCGACCACTTTCTCTACAACTTCCTCTTAGTCCCACTTTCTCCCACTACATGCTCGGGTGTCGAGTCTTCCAACTTCTCGGCCATCTTATTGGTTGGACCTCAAATGGGCTACATCCAAAAGCCAAAACTTGCAACCTGCTCATATACTTCTCGGCTACATCACTGGTTGGGCCCTAAGTGGATTACATCCGTAGACCTGAAGTCTCAACTTGCTCATATCTCCCAATACACTAGTCCCCCAAGTTTTGAGCTAAAGGTCAAGCGACAGAACTTGATATAGTCTTTTTGGACTGTTCAGTATTCATCCTCGGCACATTAGTCCCCCAAGCTCTGAGCTGAAAAATGAGCGAAAGAGATTCATGTCTTCATCCTCAGCACATTAGTCCCTCAAGCTTTGAGCTGGAAAATGAGTGAAAGAGATTCATGTCTTTTTCCTCAAATATTTATCTTCGGTGATATGCACCTCCCTAATTCTTAACTCAACATGCCTCGATGTTGAGTGATGGTGGGGAGACATTCCTCGAGATTTAGCTTGATGCCGGGGTAGTGTCCCACTTTCAGGGCATGCCTCATTAAAACCTCCTAAGCCAAAAACCTCTTCATTTTTTATGAGGAAAAAAAAAGGCTAAGGTAGGAAAAAGAGTACATACCCGAGAAAATGGTTAATTCCTCGTATCTATTCATCGTCGTATGGCTTTTAATTTCCGTGTTTGCTTCCCAAGACAATGATTATTTCTCCCTTCTCATTTATTGTTATTGGACTATCCACCTTCCTAACAGCCTTTTGCACGCGTTTCATTAAAGGACCATTAGCCATCATTTCCAAGACATTTTGCCTCGAGCCTCACTCCAGCTGCCCTTGTCTTTTCTCCTTCTTTGTACGTTTCAAAAATGTCCTCCCTCCACAATCTCCTTACACGTGTGCTGATGCTACTGACACATGTCCTTCTATCTGCCGGCATTGTCACCAGGCTTTTCTTCTTCCTCCCCTTCTTCCTGCGTCTATAAACACCCTCTACTGCGTCCGTCTCCCTACTTAATCTTGCTTTTTTCATACTTCAGGTATGTACCCCTTCTCAAGCTTCGTCTTTTTCTTCAATGGCTTCTCCTTCTCATCCCCATCCTCCAGCTCCTTTTATAAATCCCGAAATTCTGTTAACCGGCGATGATTCGTCCTTCACCTCCTCATCTGCCACCCTCGGCCAAAACGTCTTAGAGCAAGACACCATCTCCCATGGTGCCTCAACTGAGAATCCCACTGCTTTCCCCACTGCGTGGAGCCCCATTCCTTCCGGTACCAAGACTTCAACCCCCGTACTATAATCGATACTCAAATGCTCTTCCTAGCTGATGTTGATGTGGTTAACCGATATGGGCCTGCTGCTCCATATGAAGCAGCTTAAACTTATGCTCTGCGCTCAGCAGAACTCCTTCGTATAGCTGAGAAAGAAAGGATCCAGATTCATGTAAAGAGGGAGAAAATGGCCGCTGATCTGGCCGAATTAGAGACTACCCGCACCAACATCTCTCGACTAGAGAAAGAGTTATCTGACCAGAAAACCAACTTCGAGTTGGAATTGCAAGAGATCAAGAGAGAGGCAACCGACAAATTCGAGGAGGGTTTCAACCATGGCATTGATCAAGCCCAAGTTATCACCCCAGAAGTGGATTTCTCGGAAGCATATGCCTGGAAAGAGATTATTAATGGAAAGCTGGTTCTGCATGACGAAGAAGGAGCTTCCGAGAAGAACAACAAGACTGATGTCCCTACCGAGAAGATCACCTCCCCCACTTCTAATGATGTTGCTGAAGATACTCTTGTTGCTACCCAACCTTCTGCCAACAAGTAGAATGTCTCTCGATAGCTTTACCTATTAAACGTTTTCAGCATTCTGGTTGTTTTATTTTGTAATGTAATGACACCGAGAGACTTATAAAGCCTCCAATTTTGCAACCTCAATCTTTATCATTTTGAATGCCATTAATGTAACGTCTTTGCCTCCGCTTTACTTTTGACTTTGACTCATCAATATTGTATTTTTTTTCTCTGTTTTGATCAACATCTTGCATTTCAAATAACTTGAACATTGCTACGACTTCATAATATGAGCAACATACTGATTCTGATATCACATTCCTCAACATTGCGTCAATTTGTTGTGAATATAATTTCTGCCAACTCATTTTTACGGGCGCCTTCTTTCAATTTCTTAGCTTTTACTGTCTTTTCCTCTTTGAATTCATTTCTCTCTTTCTCGCCCATCCTTCCTTCTAAAACAAACCGCATCCTATCCAACCAACCTCTCCCCGATGATAAACTTACCTCCGAAAACTATAATACTCCCTCATACTTCTTTTCCACATATTTTCCCCTCTTCTTCTCTTCATCGTCCCATTTTTCATCCATCTTCTTCATCACTCATTCTCCAATAAAAATTTCCCCGAGAATATTACCACCTTTAATTTCCCTCGATACCGCAACAACTCCCTTTCCTCGTTGTCCAAAATTTACCTTCTTCGAGGGTAGCATCTTCCTCCGAGGAATTTGCACTCACCTTCTCTACAGAACCTTCCTCCGAGTACCCTGCATTCTCCTTCTCTACATGACCTTCCTCCGTAAATACTGCATCCACTTTCTTCAAAACCTTCCTCCGAGAACACTACATTCACCTTCTCTACAGAACCTTCCACCGACAAAATTCCAATCACCTTCTCTCCAGAACCTTCCTCCGAGAACACTGTATTCTCCTTCTCTACATGACCTTCCTCCGAAAATACTGCATTCACCTTCGTCAAAACCTTCCTCCAAGAACACTACATTCATCTTCTCTACAGAACCTTCCACCGACAAAATTACAATCACCTTCTCTCCAAAACCTTCCTCTAAGAACACTACATTCACCTTCTTTACAGAGCCTTCCTCCGACAAAATTACAATCACCTTCTCTCCAGAACCTTCCTCCGATAAGATTGCATTCTCCTTCTCTACATGACCTTCCTTCGAAAATGCTGCATTCACCTTCTTCAAAACCTACCTCCGACAACAACACATTCACCTCTAATCAACAGCCGCAAAACTCCAACAAAGAGCTGACATCCGAACACCAACAATTTCACAGATATTGAGAACACCATTGACCTGCAACTCATATTGTGTTGCCAATTTGCATCATTTTTCTTCGGTTTCCGTTTCTTTTTTTTTCAAAGCCCCCCGTTTTTTTGTCCAATCATTCACGAGGTAAAATTAATAAACTTAACTAAACAGGAAGGAAATAATTCAGGGAAAGAAACAACACTTCATTCATTGACAAGAAAATAACATAAGATGGTGGCCTCGTCAAAACCTCCTTAGCCAAAAACCTCTTGATGAGGGGAAAAAGAGTACCACCTAGTAAGACAAATCAACTGTAATAAAACTTAAGGTGAGAGGCATTCCATGTTCTCGAAATAGCCTTTCCCAACAATTCCTCTAGCCGATATGCTCCGTTCCCCAAGTTGTTAGATATCCGAAAAGGTCCGGCCCAATTTGCTGCTAACGTCCCTTCGGACGGGTCCTTCCTGGCGTTTCCCTGTAGTCGCAATACCAAGTCACCGACTTCGAACTTTCTCGGTTTTAGTGGGGCATTGTGCTTCTCAGCAATCCTCCTCTTGCATCCTACCTCTCTTACCCAGACTTCTTCCATGACTTCTTCTATCAAGTCTAACTCTTCCTTCCTCATCTCCTCATTCACTTCCACCTGATAGAGCTCCCTCCTGATTGATGTCTCTCCGACTTCAACTGATATCATCACATCAGCTCCATAAGCGAGTCGAAAAGGTGTCTTTTTTTTTGTTGATTGGGGAGTGCAGTGGCAACCCCATAATATGCTCGGTAACTTCTCGGTCCACATTACAGTTGCCCTTCCTAACCGCTTCTTCAGTTCACCAAGGATCACTTTATTAGCCGCCTCTGCCTGACCATTGGTATGGGGATGCTCCACCAACGAGAACCTTCGTTTGATTCCGAGATTGCTATAAAACTCGACGAGCACTCTGTCTGTGAACTGCTTCCCGTTGTCAGAAATAATCACCGCTGGAATTCCATATCTACACACAATGCTCTTCCACAAAAACATCTGCACCTCGCTAGCCGTGATTCTCGCTAATGGCTTCACCTCTATCCACATTGTAAAATAGTCTACAGCTACTAATAATAATTTGACTTGCCCACTACCGGGGAAAGGTCCGAGGATGTCAATCCCCCACATGTCAAAAGGCCATGCTTTGGAAGAATGCTTTGTGTAGCTCTTCTAGTTTCGTGTGTGGAATAACCGCATTTCTTTGGCATTCATCACAATTATGAACTAACTCAAGATGAGTCTATCATCAACTTCGGCCAATAGTACCCAGCTCGGATAACCTTTCTTCCAAGTACTCTCCCTCCATTATGCATTCCGCAGATTCCTTCATGTAACTCGGTCATGACATACTCGGCTCTGTCTTTGGTAATACACTTAAACGTTGGTCCATTAAAGTCCCATAGACATAGTACTCCCTTCACAATTGTATATCGACTGGCCTGCCTGTGAAGCTTCCTGGATTCTTGAGCATCTTCAGGTAAAATATTCTTCGTCAAAAAATTCCATATCGGTTCCATCCATTCTCTACTTGCTTCTTCAATCACTAACGAAGTCTCCCCCTCTTCAATGCTCGGTTTTGAAATTGTCTCTTGAATGATAGTCTTATGTCCTCTGGTAGTTTTGGTACTGGCTAACTTGGACAACAAATCTGCCCTACTATTTTTGTCTCTCGAGATATGTTCAATATCGAACTTCTCAAATTCAGCAACCAACGAATTAACTATACATAAGTACCTGGTCAAGTATGGTTCTCGGGTTTGGAAAGCTCCTCTGACTTGTCCAGTAACTAACTGTGAGTAGCTTCTGCATTTGATTGCTTTGACTCCCACTTCCTTCGTCAGCTTTAATGCCGCTATCATGGCTTCATACTTGGCCTCATTATTCGAAACTTTGAAATCGAACCTCAACGACTACTCTAAAATTAAGTCTCCCGGTCCTTCGAGGATCACCCCTACTCCACTACCTTTGACACTGGACGACCCGTCCACGTACAAAATCCACCAATCTGACTCCAGTTTTGGTTCTGGGAGTAACTCAGCAGCAAAATCTGAGAGACACCAGGCTTTTATAGGCCCTCTAGGTTCATACTCGATCCTGAACACCTGCCTGATAGGATGGTCGGTCTTTACTACTATCTGATGGCTCTGGAAGTACGACCGTAATCTCCTGGCTGCAATGACTAAAGCAAATGCCAACTTCTCAATTACCTGATATCTCGTTTCTGCCTCATGTAATACTCGACCGATGTAATACACGGGAAGTTGCCTTTTCTCCACTTCTTGAACAAGCACTGCACTCACAGACGTCTCAGTCATCGACAAATACAGCAAAAGTTCCTTCCAACTTGCGGTTTAGTCAAGATGGGTGGGGAGCTCAGGAGAGACTTGAAGTCCTCAAACGTTGCTTCACACTCAGGACTCCATTCGAATTGCTACGGCTTTCGAAGCAACTTGAATAGGGGCCGAGCCTTCTCGGTCGACCTCGGCAAGAATCTGGATAAAGAGGCCAATTTGCCCGCAAGTTTTTGTACTTCCTTGACATTAGCTGGGCTTCTCATCTTGATGATAGCTCGGCACTTGTCAGGATTCGCCTCGATCCCTCGGTTTGTCAACATAAACCCCGAAAACTTCCCGCTCTTGATCTCGAAGTTACACTTCTCGGGATTAAGTCGCATATTGTACTTTCGGACTTAATCGAAAATTTCTCTTAAATCTTCAGCATGCTTACTCGGCTTCTCGGTTTTTACCACGATATCGTCCAAGTAAACTTCCATGTTTCTACAGATCTGACCCTCAAAAACTTTATCCATCAGCCTCTGGTAAGTAGTCCCCCGCATTCTTCAGGTCGAATGGCATAACCTTATAGCAATAGTTAGCTCTGTTCGACATGAAGGCGATATTTTCTTCATCGGGTGCATACATTCGGATTTGGTTGTAGCCCGAGTATGCATCGATGAGACTAAGAATTTGATATCCTGACGCTACATCCACCAACTGATCAATACTGGGCAAGGGATATGAATCCTTAGGGCATGCTTTATTTAAATCAGTATAACCAGTACACATACGTCACTTCCTGTTTGACTTCTTCACCAAAACAACATTAGCGAGCCAAGTGGTATACTTCGCCTCCCGAATAAAGTTTGCATCCACTAGTCTTCTGGTTACCTTCCTTCTCTCCTACCCTACCTTTCTCTTTTTCTGTGAGATCGGTTTGGCTCCCGTGCATAAGGAAAGTTTATGACATACGACCCTCGGGTCTACAGACATATCAGCACTACTCCAAGCAAAGAGATCGGAATTCTCCATAACTACTCGGATTATTGCTTCTTCGACATCAGCTGCACTCCAATGTCTGTATTATGCCCCTCTTTTCTCCCTATTTGAAATTTCTTTAGATCCTCGGTCGACTGTGGGTGCAAGTCCTTCATGTCTACTCGAGGATCTAACTCGACTGTTCCCACCGAAGCCATTTGCATTTTACCCCTCTGCTTTTGATCCGTTTCCATTTCCTTCTGGGCCGATTCTTCCTCTTTCTTGAAATTCACCTTCAATCTGTCTACATAGCACTGCCGAGCTTCCTTCTGATCAACCGTTACCGAGACCACTTCACCCGTACTAGAATGAAACTTCATGGTTAGATGAGGTATGGATACTACCGCGCCAAGATCATTCAAACTGGGTCGCCCTAGAATTAAATTATATGCCGCCCTTGGAGCATCCTCAATAATAAATTTCACCGCAATGGTTCGAGAAACTATGCCATTACCGAGCTTAGTTAGTAACTCAATATACCCCCGAGTTTCAACATGCTCCCCAGCGAAGCCCACTAAGGTATTTCCGAACTCCTTGATTTCACTCTCCGGTATTCCCAACTTTTTGAAAGTTTGAAAGTACAAGATGTCTGATGGACTCCCTTGATCTACTAGAGTCTTCCTCATCACAAAGTTTGCTAGCTCCACCGAGATAACCATGGGATCGTCTTGATTTGGATCAGCTCCTACAAAATCGTCATCAGTGAAGGTTATGGAACGATGATTTTGCACCGGTTTCTGCATGACCGAGTACACTGACTTCACTGCTCTGAGATGTCTCCTTCTCGCCGAACTAGTTACACCCCCTCCAGCAAAACCTCCTGAGATTGTATTTATAACACCTCTCACTCGAGAGTTATTTTCTACACGATGATCTTCATCGTTCTGCCAATTCCCCATTCTCTCCTGAATACATTTCCTCTCCCTCCTACTCCTCTTCCTCTTCCACGACCTATGCCTCCATACTCTCCACGGTGCTTGCCTTGTCGGTCCTCCCCATTGCACATAATCCGTAAGTTCCCCCATCTGTACCAATTCCTCTATTTGATCTTTCCATTCAACGCACTCTTCAGTGGTATGACCATACAGATTATGGAAACGACAGTACCTTCTTCTATCGGCTGACTCTAGTGCGGTTGTCGGAAGAGGATACTCCACAAAGCCTGCATGGCACACCTCATCTAGGATCTGCGCTCTCGTAGTATTGAAATGAGTGTACATGGTATACTTCGGTACTCTCGACTCGTATAATCTTGGCAGCACCTCAATTCTAGACACCAATCTCGTCCCAACATTTTGATTCGTTCTACTTTCTTGATTATCCACCCTCTCCTTCCTTTTTGCCTCTCTCGCCTCCTCCACGCTGATGTACTTGGACGCTCGCTGCCTGAGATCATCTATGTCAATAGCCGTTCTTTTTTACAATGAATCTAGAAAAGGCCCTTCTCGCAAGCCAGCCCTCATGGAATGTAGAGCCACCCCAGGCTCCAAATCTCCGATCTTCACTATCTCCGCAATAAACCGATCCAAATACTCCGAAAGTGACTCATTTCTTTCCTATTTAAAGTTATCCTTGCAAGCCGAAGTCTTCATGTACATTCTACTGGTAGCGAATTGTATGTGAAATTTCTTGGTCAAGTCATTCCAAGAGTAAACCGATCTCGGCGGCAATTGATAAAACCACATGATAGCCGGGCCTTCGAAAGTTGTTGGAAAAACTTGACACTTAACCCTCGACGGGATGTGTGAGACCAACACCTTGACATTGAAAACCGTGAGGTGCTCTTGCGGATCTGAGGCACCATCAAAATGTCTCATCTTTGGGAAACGAAAATTGCAGTGCATGTGCTCGGACATCACCTCATCAGTGAAAGGATGATCCATCCTTCCTCTCGAACGTCGTTCTCTGTATTCTCTATCTCTGCTGTAACTAGATTCTCGCCCCCCGGAACGACGACAACGCCTCTCCTGACCGGAATCTTCGATCTCACTTCTCAAGACATAGGTTCTGTCTTCAGAAGGACTCCATATTCGGCTCTGGCTTCCTTGATACGTGGACCTGCGTCTATTCCGACTTGACACTTCAGTTCTGGATTCCTCCTCTCGGCTTTCGCTCCTTTCCCGCCGAATTCGGCTACTTTCACTCCAGCAAGAGAAATTGCTTCTCTCCCTGCTCCTACCTCGACTCATTCCTCCGCCTTGGCTTCTTCTCAACTGTTCTACCTGATGTCTTAAGTAGCTGACATCTCTCTCCAGTGCCTCGCTATCTACGTCTCTTGATCGCCTTCTGATAGTGTGATTTCACATCATAATTCCTGTACATTTTTGCATGCATTTTTCATATAGTTTAGGCATATTTGATTTGATTTTATTAGTTTTTACCTTGGATCGGGTGAGGTGGTTTCTTGGTGTTGTTTTGCAGGAATTCAAGGAAAAATGCTCAAGATTAGCCATGATGGAGCTTCGATGAAGACAGAGCTTAAAAAGTGAAGAAAATGACCCAGGCAGAGCCCATCACGGCCTGGCCGTGATGACCCTCACGGTTGTGATCGAGCAATAATTGAGAGAAAAGAAGGCAAAAGTCAGAAGCTGTCACGGCCTAGCCGTGATACCCATCACGGCCGTGACATGTTAATGGAGCCAGACCCCCTCTTGGCAGAAACTGTCACGGCCAAGCCGTGACGGCCATCACAGCCGTGACAGATCATTTGGTGAAGGCAGAAGCTATCATGGACTGCCCGTGATGAGCATCACGGTCGTGATGCTCCAATATTTGAAAGCAAACAAGGCAGAAAGCGTCACGGCTAGGCCGTGATGGCCATCACGACCGTGACGCGAATCCTGATCTATAAAGGAGCACGAGCAGAACAGAAGAAAAATGGTTTTTGAAACCCTAAATCACTTTCTCTGAACCAGGGGCAGCTGCACAAGGATTCCATGGAGTTCTTCCTCCTTTTCATCTATTTTTTGTGGGTTTCGGCTATGATTATGAGTAGCTAAACCTCCATTGTTGGGGTCAGGTGTAGCTATTTCTAAATTCTCATGTATCCGACTTGATCTTGTAATACAGTTTTTACTTCTTTATTGAGTGATTGATTTCTATGCTTAATGCTTGTTGTGGCTAGCACCCCCATGACTTGATTAATGTTTTGATATGCAATTGGAAAATTCGTATTAGAACCGGAATTGAAATTAATCACCTAGTAAACCTTGTATCTAGGAATGGAACTATGTTTATTAGCAATTGCGTAATCCCTAATCTTAATGCAATTTCATTAATCTAGGCCACCTAATGAATTAGGGTCTATTAGTGGATTTAGGCTCTTGTCATCCGAGGAATCGGGACTTGAGTAATTTAGTGGATTGATTGTCATACTTGAAGTAGAAACTGTTTATTAGTCATGTCATTGCATGGGGATGAAGTTTAGTGAACCTAATCCCAACATTGTTCTTATATTTGAAGAATCCTTTTAAGTGCCTTCCAAGTGTTCGACAGAAATTCTCAAATAACTTTTCTCTTTATTTTGTTTTTTTAGGTTTAAATCTTATTTGGGCTTGGTATTTACTATCGAGCTCCCTTCAATCCAAATATCCGCTTAGATAGTAATTGATTCGGTACGTGTTAGTACTTGTCACAGTCCTCGTGGGAACGATAAACGGTCTCACCACCGTATTACTTGCACAACTGGGTATACTTGCCCAGAATCGTCAACAAGTTTTTGGCGCCGTTGCCGGGGATTGTGTTTCAATATTAGCATACCCATTTCGGTTACTAATTTAAGCAAAAGCAAAAAAAAAAATTCTGTGGTGATCTGTTTGCTGTCATTTTTCTGTGTTTTGGTTTGCTGTCATATTTTTCTGGTGTATTTGCTGTTTGTGTGCTGACTTTTACTGCTAACACTCATGTTTGCTAGACTGTTTGTGTATGCGAGGTACTATCCCAACTGACCAACTCCTCCACGATCCTGAGATTGAAAGAACGGCTAGGAAGAATCGAAGGCAAGCAAGAGAGCAGAGTGCAAGATGAAGAGGTTACTTTCAATGTGTTTGAAGCCATGCATCGCCCGAGTGATGAAGAGAATTGCTTCCGCATGGATATTGTGGATGTAGTGGCCAATGAAGTCTTTGCATAGCAGCACCATTCCTCTACTCTTGAGAAGGTAATTATGGACTCTATTGAAAATCTTGATGAAGAAGAGGAGAAGGAATTAGAAGACTGTTTGTGTGATTTGGAAGCCCAACCCAAGCAACTTGCTGTGAACACTAAGAAAGAAGAACTCAAGAAGGATGAAGTCCAAGAGAAGCTCGAGTTGGAGCTTAAACCTCTACCTCCCCACTTGAAGTATGTCTTTCTTGGTGAGAATGATGAAGACCCTGTCATAGTGAGCAATGTACTGTCCAAATTAGAAGAGGAGAAACTTGTAAGGGTGCTTCGAGAGCATAAGACAGCTATCGAATGGTCCATCTCAGATTTGAAAGGTATTATCCCCACAATTTGTATGCACAAGATCATGATGGAGGCTGATTTTAAACCGGTGGTCCAACCGCAGAGGAGGCTCAATCCTACAATGAAAGAAGTCTTTGAAGAAGGAGGTCTTTGAAACTCCTTGAAGCTGGAATGATCTATCCGATTTCCGATAGTGCTTGGGTGAGTCCGGTACAAGTGGTTCCAAAGAAAGGTGGCATGACCGTCGTGCAGAACGAGAAGAATGAGTTGATCCCAACTAGAACGGTCACTGGTTGGCGAATGTGTATAGATTACCGGAAGCTAAACCAAGCTACTAGGAAGGATCACTTCCCACTTCCATTCATGGACCAGATGTTGGAGCGGTTGGCCGGGGAAGCTTACTATTGTTTCTTGGATGGTTATTCGGGTTATAACCAAATTGCGGTTAACCCGGAAGACCAAGAGAAAACTGCTTTCACATGCCCGTTTGGAGTTTTTGCCTATCGGTAAATGCCTTTCGGTCATTGTAATGCGCCTTCGACATTTCAAAGGTGCATGCTTTCCATTTTTTCTGATATTGTAGAAAAATACATTGAGGTTTTCATGGATGATTTTTCTGTTTTTGGTTCCTCTTATGATAACTGTTTGTCTAACCTTGCTGCTGTGTTAAAAAGGTGCATGGATACCAATTTAGTCTTAAATTGGGAGAAGTGTCATTTTATGGTGCAGGAAGGCATTGTGCTTGGGCACAAAATTTCAGCCAAGGGGATTGAAGTGGATAAATCCAAGATCGATGTGATTGAGAAACTGCCTCCGCCAGTGAATGTCAAGGGTGTGAGGAGTTTCCTTGGGCATGCAGGCTTTTACCGGCGATTCATCAAGGACTTTTCAAAGATAGCCAAGCCGCTGTGTAGCCTTTTGAACAAGGACACTCCATTTCTATTTGACACTGCTTGTCTTAACTCTTTTCAAATTTTGAAAGACAAGTTGATTACTGCCCCCATCCTTGTTGCACCCAACTGGGAGTCACCATTTGAATTAATGTGTGATGCCAGTGACTACGCAGTTGGGGTAGTTCTGGGACAGTGGAGGGACAAATTTTTCCATGCCATTCACTATGCTAGCAAGGTTCTCAATGAGAACCAAGTAAATTATGCAACAACTGAAAAAGAGTTGCTAGCCATAATGTTTGCACTGGAAAAATTTCGTTCCTACTTAATAGGGTCACAAGTCACTGTTTTTACTGATCATGCTGCAATTAAATATTTGTTGACTAAGTTAGATTATAAACCAAGACTCATAAGGTGGATTCTATTGTTGCAGGAATTTGACTTAGTCATTAAGGACAAAAAGGGCAGCGAGAATGTGGTGGCTGACCACTTGTCCCGGTTGGTGAATGAAGAGGTGACTGAAAAAGAAAAGGACATTTGGGATGAGTTCCCGGATGAGGCTTTATTGCTGGTACATGAGAGACCATGGTTTACCGACATGACAAATTTCAAAGCAGCCAACATTATTCCAGAGCACCTCACTTGGCAACAAAGGAAGAAATTCTTCCGGGATGCCAACCATTTCATGTGGGATGACCCATTTCTATTCAAGGTTGAACCGGATGGCTTGTGGAAGAGGTGCGTTAGTCAAGAGGAAGCAAGGAATGTTCTGTGGCATTGTCATAACTCTCCCTATGGTGGACACTACAATGGGGATCGGACAGCTGCAAAGGTCCTCCAATCTGGGTTCTTTTGGCCCTCAATCTTCAAGGACTCTTACAACCATGTGAAGAGTTGTGACAAGTGTCAAAGGACCGGGAACACTTCAAAGAGGGATGAGATGCCACTGCAAAATATATTGGAGGTTGAGGTATTCGACTGCTGGGGCATAGACTTTATGGGTCCACTTCCACCTTCATTCTCTAATCAATATATCTTGGTGGCGGTGGACTATGTTTCCAAATGGGTGGAGGCCATTGCAACACCGCAGAATGATGCCCAGACAGTGATTAAATTCATCAATAAGAACATCTTTGCCCGGTTCGGTGTCCCAAGGGTTCTTATAAGTGATGGGGGATCTCACTTTTGCAACTCACAACTGAGAATTGTGTTGACCAAGTATGATGTGAGGCATAAGGTGGCATCTCCCTATCATCCGCAAACAAATGGGCAAGCGGATGTCTCCAACCGAGAGATTAAGAGAATTCTAGAAAAGACTGTGGCCGCTTCAAGAAGAGATTGGGCAAAGAAGCTTGACGATGCCTTGTGGGCCTACCGGACTGCACTGAAAACTTCTGTGGGGTTATCCCCGTTCCAGATGGTTTATCGGAAGGAATGTCATCTACCCGTAGAGATGGTGCATCGAGCGTTTTGGGCACTAAAGTTCTTGAATTTTGATGCCACTGCCTAGGTGAGAAAATGGTCAATCAGCTGCATGAATTAGAGGAGATGCGCCTTAATGTATATGAGAATGCAGCCATTTACAAGCAGAGAGTCAAGACCTACCATGACAAGAAGATCGTGATGATAACATTTCAGCCGGGACAACAAGTTTTATTATTCAATTACCGGTTGAGATTGTTTCCGGGCAAGTTGAAGTCTAAGTGGTCGGGACCGTTCATTGTCAAGGAAGTCTCACCTCACGGAGCTGTGGAAGTGGAGGATCCTACTTCAAAAAGGACCTTCAAGGTCAATGGCCAAAGACTTAAGGCCTAATTGGGTGGTGACATCGAGAGATTGATCTCAGCTGTGCGCCTTCATGATCCTCGAGGTCACCTACCCATCAAGCTAGTGACGTTAAAGAAGCGCTTATTGGGAGGCAACCCAAGTTTTCTTTTCATTTTTCCTTTTGTTTTTGATTTTGCCCTCTTGAATAATTTGAGAAGATCAAGAGGAAAATATCATAGATCAATATGTTTGTTAAGTGTTTTCAGGGAAAGGAGGAAGGAGAAGCAAAAAGGGCAGAGACACCAAAGTCAGCAACCATCACGCCCAGGCCGTGACACTGGTCACGGCCGTGATGAGCCAGAATTGAAGATCAGAAAGGATCACGGCCCAGTCGTGATCCCTATCACGGGCGTGATGGAAGAATCCTGAAGATCAGAGAGCATCACGGCCTAGCCGTGATGGAGGTCACGGCCGTGACAGGCTACCCCTATGGACCAGAATGCATCACGGCCTGCCCGTGATAAGCATCACGGCCGTGGCCTAATTTTCATGCAATTCTTTCTGACTAGCAGGTGAACCAGCACCCACTGCCGCCTCGGTAAGTCGTTCCAATTTTTCTTTCCTCTCTCCAACTTGATTATTTACATTGGGGACAATGTAAGTTCTTAAGCTTGGGGTAGGGGTATTTTTGCATTTTTCATGTTGCATTCATATAGTTTTGCGTGTTCACATGATTAGATTTCCCCTTGCCTAAATTTTGCATCCATTTGTGAGAACTGAGTGCCAAATAAATTGTGGAGTGCCAAATAAATTGTGATAGTGAATTGTTGAACCCAATTTTTTTATTCTTGTGATAAGGCTGCAAATGAAAATGCTTGAGATGATCTGTGATAGTTAATAATTAGCATGTGGTGCTGTAGATTTGTGTTTCTCATTGATTTTTGAACTACTAAAATGTGAGATTTTGAGCCAAAAAGGGGTACTCACTAAATATACCCCATTCTTTGTGTTAGAGTGTTATTCCTCTTGGATTGTACTTCTCTAGAACTTGACTTGAAACCGTTTTGAAGCTTAAAAATTTTTTAAAACATTTTTGAAAATGATTGAGGCACTAGGTATTTTTCTGGCCTTCTGAGCTTCGAATGACTAAATGTTACCCCTTAGTTGCCCAATTTTGAGCCTGAAAGAATAAAATACTTTTCTTGGTACCCTGAAATATTTTGATAAATATGCTTGGTAGGATACCTTCTAAAGTATTACAAAAAGGGTAAAAAGGTAGTTGCAAAAAAGTTTGGGATGAAAGAATCAGAAAAATATTTCTCTTGAGTTGAAAAATCTCCCCTTCTCCAAGTAAAAGAAAAACAGAAGAAAAATAAAAATATATAGAGAAGGGGATGACAAAAATAAATGAGAAATAAAATGAAAAGAGAGAAAGAAAGGTGGCGAAAGTGAATCGAAACCCAAAAGGGTATTTTAGAAGATGTCATGATTTGCAATGTTTAATGTTTTGTGTAGCCTTTTGAAATGTCCTTTTCTTGATTGCCCCACCTAACGATAAATCCCATGGTCCCGTTACAACCAAAGCCAAAGACCTCTTGATTCTTAATTGTTTTCATTAATAAAGTAGAGATTTGGTTGATAGTCAAGCCTATGGTATAATTCATTCCTTGAGGAAAATGGAGCGAATTGTCTTATATCCCTAACACTTGAGTAAGGTGAGAAAGAGAGCCAAGCAAATGAACAAGCTTGGGGTGGTCTTCAGGTGAGAAAGAGTGTCCTAATCGGTGAGAATATGAGTCTAAGAAACCTAAGCCTCTAATTGGACTTGAACTGATTGTCTCTTGCTGAATTATTTGAGATGCTTGTTACTTGGATTACTTGCTACTTGGGTTCTTGGTTCACTATCCATGCGCTGAATATTTATTTCTGCTGGCCTTAGTGATTGCTTGCGGACAAGCAATTGAATAAGCTTGGGGTGATTTGATAGTGTGATTTCACATCATAATTCATGTACATTTTTGCATGCATTTTTCCTATAGTTTAGGCATATTTGATTTTATTAGTTTTTACCTTGGATCGGGCGAGGCGGTTTCTTGGTGTTGTTTTGCAGGAATTCAAGGAAAAATGCTCAATATTAGCCATGATGGAGCTTGGATGAAGACAGAGCTTAAAAAGTGAAGAAAATGACCCAGGCAGAGCCCATCACGGCCTGGCCGTGATGACCCTCACGGCTGTGATCGAGCAATAATTGAGAGAAAAGAAGGCAAAAGTCAGAAGCTGTCACGACCTAGCCGTGATACCCATCACGGCCGTGACATGTTAATGGAGCCAGACCCGCTCTTGGCAGAATCTGTCACGGCCAAGCCGTGATGACCATCACGGCCGTGACAGATCATTTGGTGAAGGCAGAAGCTATCACGACCTGCCCGTGACGAGCATCACTGCCGTGATGCTCCAATATTTGAAAGCACGCCAAGGCAGAAAGCGTCATGTCTAGACCGTGATGGCCATCACAGCCGTGACGCGAATCCTGATCTATAAAGGAGCACGAACAGAACAGAAGAAAAACGGTTTTTGAAACCCTAAATCACTTTCTCTGAACCAGGGGCAGCTGCACAAGGATTCCATGGAGTTCTTCCTCCTTTTCATCTATTTTTCGTGGGTTTCAGCTATGATTATGAGTAGCTAAACCTCCATTGTTGGGGTTAGGTGTAGCTATTTCTAAATTTTCATGTATCTGACTTGATCTTGTAATACAGTTTTTACTTCTTTATTGAGTGATTGATTTCTATGCTTAATGCTTGTTGTGGCTAGCACCCCCATGACTTGATTAGTGTTTTGATATGCAATTGAAAAATTCGTATTAGAACCGGAATTGAAATTAATCTCCTAGTAAACCTTGTATCTAGGAATGGAACTAGGTTTATTAGCAATCGCGTAATCCCTAATCTTAATGCAATTTCATTAATCTAGGCCACCTAAGGAATTAGGGTCTATTAGTGGATTTAGGCTCTTGTCATCCGAGGAATCGGGACTTGAGTAATTTAGTGGATTGATTGTCATACTTGAAGTAGAAACTGTTTATTAGTCATGTCATTGCATGGGGATGAAGTTTAGTGAACCTAATCCCAGCATGAATCGGGACTTGAGTAATTTAGTGGATTGATTGTCATACTTGAAGTAGAAACTGTTTATTAGTCATGTCATTGCATGGGGATGAAGTTTAGTGAACCTAATCCCAGCATTGTTCTTATATTTGAAGAATCCTTTTAAGTGCCTTCCAAGTGTTCGACAGAAATTCTCAAAGAACTTTTCTCTTTATTTTGTTTGTTTTAGGTTTAAATCTTATTTGGGCTTGGTATTTACTATCGAGCTCCCTTCAATCCAAATATCCGCTTAGATAGTAATTGATTCGGTACGTGTTAGTACTTGTCACAGTCCTCGTGGGAACGATAAACGGTCTCACCACCTTATTACTTGCACGACTGGGTATACTTGCCCAGAATCATCAACACCTTCTTGATTCTCGCCTCGAGCCAGTATCAGTCCTTCTCCCCTCCAGGCTTCTCGATCCTGCCATCGTCTTGCGAAATTTACAGTGTGATCGGGGAATATTTGCCTCGGCCCCCACGGTAGGCGCCAAATGTTCATGCAAATTCTAACACAAATAAAGAATCTACAAGGAACAATATTGCTACTCTCAAGAACACTCTTAACTCAAAGAAACTCGTATATTGATCTCTCCGAATTGGCAGAATAGTCTGTTACATGAAAATAGCCTACCTTCCCTCCCCCCTTTCCCCCCTCTATATACAACAATTAATAACTCAAAATACTCGGTTTTCCCTCCCTTAAGTTCAGGGAAAACCCTCCCTATTTCATCGACCACTTTCTCTACAACTTCCTCTTAGTCCCACTTTCTCCCACTACATGCTCGGGTGCCGAGTCTTCCAACTTCTCGGTCATCTTATTGGTTGGACCTCAAATGGGCTACATCCAAAAGCCCAAACTTGCAACCTGCTCATATACTTCTCTGCTACATCACTGGTTGGGCCCTAAGTGGATTACATCCGTAGACCCGAAGTCTCAACTTGCTCATATCTCCCAATACACTAGTCCCCCAAGTCCTGAGCTAAAGGTCAAGAGACAGAATTTGATATAGTCTTTTTGGACTGCTCAGTATTCATCCTCGGCACAAGAACTAAGGGCAACAACATCCAAAAATGCAGATTGTTTGCTTCCTTAAGGCCTTGTTTGCGAGTTTGGAGGGGAATGAAATGGAGGGGATCAAAGGGGAGGGAGGGAAGGAGAAGGTGACTATATCCCTCTCCTTTTTTTGGGAGTGAAATGAAAAAGAGGGGTTGAGGAGGTGAATGATGATTAATTAAAATACATCAAAACTCGTTCTTCCAATTAATAGAACTTACAAGTATGAGGAGGAGAAAATTAACCTCTAATTTCCTTCCTTTTTCCTCCAAAAAATAACTCACAAACATAACCTCAGAGTTGAGGTCATGGCATCCTTTGCCACTCTCCTAGTTTAGCTGAGGAGTGAGTCAATTTATTACCACTTATGTTGGTAGGCAAAGCTTCTAAATTTCCGTTGCCAACATCTTAGAGTAAGGTCCCGGATCAGCATTCTCATTTACTCCCCCCGGTCCATAATACTCTCTCCGGTCCATATTATAAGCAAAAAATTAATGCAACACACATATTAAGGTGGTTAGTTAATCTCATTCAATTTGGTTAAAAAAATTAGGTTTTTAACTAAATTACCCTTTATGGTAATGAGAAGTTGCTTGTTTTGCTGGGAATAGAATGAGTCATCGAAAAACAAAATTTGTATTAAATGAAGGGTGTTTTAGGAATAATGTCATTAAATGAGTTATTGAAAAACAAAATTTGTTTATATATTGGACCAAAAGATTATGGATTTTTTTGTTTATATTATGGATCGGAGGGAGTATAAGCAAAAATTTCCCAATTTTTTTTGTCCAAAATATAAGCAAATTTCAACTACTTTCATCCTATTTAATGAAATTATATTCTCAAAATATCATTCATTTAATACAAATTTTGTTTTCCAATGAGTCATTTTATTCTCAACAGCACAAGCCTAATAAATAAGAGGAAGGGTAATTTGAGTAACAAGCTCAATTTTTTATTCTCAATGATTCTTTTAAATAAGATTAATAAACTTTTTTAATAAATATCAAATTAATTATTTTTGCTTATTACATAGTAGGGAGTACGTCCCCACGTCTTGTGATTAGTGCCAAAATTAATACACTGTCTGCAGTTGGATTCAACTATCAGATTATGCTACATATTTAATGCTCATGCCCTCAGCCCTTGCCATCTGGTGTTTTTTTTTAATAAAATGTTTGATATATCTTGATAATATCTATTTCCCGCCTTTATATATGCAAACAGAGTTTTTAGCTTTTTTTTCTCTCACTAATTTTAGGATTTGGATTCTTTCCTCTTTTGTTCTCTTATTTATTCTTTCATGTTAGAGATAGAAAGACACAAAAAAGAGAACAAAATGAAATGATTCAAATCCCTAATTTTATTTCTAAGAAACTTTTATGGTTGAAAATATTTTTTTAAAACTTGTATCAAACATGAAAAACTTTTATTATCATGCATACATTGTCGGAAATATTAAAATGTAACTGATATCAAACACTACCTCAAGGAAAACGAATTTCCAAAAGTCATTTTTCGACGAATCTAGGCATTCATGCTTTAGTGCACCGTTATATCAATCACTAAAAATATTTGAAAAAAAATTAAAGATTGATATCCAGTAATATATCAATATACTGATTATAGTGCCTTCATAGTTTCTAGATTGTAGGGGTGTTCGTGGTTCGGTTTGGATCGGTTTTGAGGTAAAATGTCATCCGATCCAAAGATAAAAAGAGCATGCGGTTTTCACAAAACAAGATCAAAAAAATTCAATAGACATCGGTTTTGTTCGGTTTTCGATTTTTTTGGATCGGTTTTCGATTTTATTTTGGATCGGTTTGGATATGAACACCCCTATTAGATTATATATATGTTTGGAAAAATCATAAACAATCACCAATTTTAATAATTTCCCACATATGCACATAAATAGGGACTATAAAAAATCTGTCCATTCAGAAAATAAATACGAGAGACTGAATTATTTTGAACGTGGAAAACTCATTAGTGAAGGAAAAACTATGGGAGAAAATGTGAAAAAAACTTTCATTAAGGATATTAATGGATACACAAAGTCTTCATATTCCTATTAAGTAATAACACTAGGGAACAACAAATCAACATACATCATTCAATAAGTGAATTCAATCAAGCAACAAAATAGAAACTCCACAAAATGGGTATCGTAACCTAACTAAAAGAGAAGAAAAATAACAATCGAATCGCACTAAAATGTAGCTCTCTCACATTGGAAACAACAATCAAATCATACTAAAATTAGTCAGGCCAAGTTAGACTTTAAATATGTTAGGTCATAGGTCCCTAGTGAGATGACAGACGTATTTCCTCCCCTACCACTTACAAGCATTTAAGCTAGAGGATTCAGTAGCTAAAATAAAATATAAAAGGGACACTATAGTATTTGTTTTACTAGACATAGGAGATCTTGTATAAATTCTACAAACAAAAAAAAGATAGCTTGTATAAATACAAAATAGTAATATAAGTATGAGTGGATGTTAAAATATTATAATTTTAAAATAAATTTTATATATATATATATATATATATATATATACACACACACTAGTAACTGAACCTGTGCAATGTACGGGGATGATTTTTGTAAAAGTGAAATTAGTTATATATGTGCTTTTAATATCCAAAATATAGAAATAGTTAAATAAATTTATATCAATACGTGGTTCATAAACGCATAACATAAAATTTTTCTTTTTTCTAATCAACTAATAAGAAAATCACAACTTCAATTTATAAATGAAAAATACGTTAACGTATGACCTTCTGGAATACTGATCTCAAGCCAAGAAAGCCTCTTATTACTTGTTACCACACTGAAGTTTAAATACGAGTATATGACCTTCCTGGAATACTAATCTTTAAGAGGCATCAATGAAGGGGTTAATAGTGATCATTTCCTAAAATGCATATTGTTTTAAAATTAGTTTGGTGCATATTTCAATTGATTATAACTTTCATATAAAATTTAAAAAGTACGGAATGAACCAAACTAACTACTAACATTTGCACGCCATATACCACCAAACTTCAGCCTTGTGCAAATGTTTAATAGTGGTAAACACAACAGAAAAACGATGCTGAAATAAAAACAAAAATAAAGATTAAAATTGAAAAACGTAGGGTTGAGAAATAGGGGATTAAATATAGGAAATAGAAACATGAAGTTATGGACCTCTAGACAGTCACCTTGAATAGTGTTTTTATCAGAAACATTCAACAGTTCTTGCTCAACAGTCGTTTTTGGAGATTCAATTATCTGGTTGAGTACTTGAGAACCAGATTGAATAGTGTCAACCATTCTAGGGAGGAAAAAGGGAACAAAAGCTTTCAATAATTTTTCATTGTAAAAAAGATTAACAATATTTGAATTAAGAATGTTGAGGAAAAAACCTTAGCTTTAGATCCACAGCCTCAGGTGTCTCTATATCGAAAAGCAGCTTGATTGAATACATAACAGTTTGAATAGGGTTTACACCTGAGAACAGAATCCATGACATACATGATTTTAAAAGATGAAAAGTAATCTGTCATGAAAAAAAGCCAAAATATACAACAAACCTTTGTATGTCCTGACTTTGGTAAACTGTATAACAACAGAATTGACTCCACCACCAGCACCAATAAAGTTTTTTGGCACATCAAGATAATTTTCAAAGAGAGCATATTCAATTTTATTACCGTTTAAAAAAATTACACGTTAAATTTCATATAATAAGAAACGAAAACAAAAATTAAGAAAAAAATAATAGATGAGTAAAGAACTAACCCATCATTGTCCAATTCGACAAGCTTCAATGAGGATTTTTTTTGCCATCCTTCATATATTCCTTTTCTGTTCCAACACCAGTATGTAAACCAATTATATCTGAAAAGCATTACATGGAGAAGTAAAAATGAAGAATTGTAGTAGAAAGTGCATTTATAAAAAATGAAGAAATGAAATAGCAAGTAACCAAAGCTTTAGATCGACGACCTCAACCCTCAGGCATCTTTGGATCGAAAAGCAGCTTGGTTGAATACATAACAGTTTGAATACGGTTTACACCTGAGAACAGAATCCATGAAATACATGATTTTAAAAGATGAAAAGTACACTAGTGCAATAAGTGATTTTTACGTCAGTTAAAATTGATTTTTTACGTCAGAACACTGACTGACGTAAATACAACTGACGTTAATAGTTAATATTTTAACGTCAGTTGAGAACTGACATTAAATATAAAACTATTAACGTCAGTTCTTTAACACAACTGACGTTAATTCAGTTGTTTAAACAACTGACGTTAAACATAAAACTATTAACGTCAGTTCTTTAAGACAACTGACGTTAAAGGTTTTAATTTTAACGTCAGTTGTTTATTACAACTGACGTTAATAGTGTATTGTATATTTTATAAAAATACTATTAACGTCAGTTGTTTGATACAATTGACGTTAATAGAATTTTTTTTAATTCAGTTTTAAAATACCACTCCCCTCAGCTATCCTTGCATTCAGTAAATATCTCAGTAACACAGAATATCACACACATTATAGAATTGCAAAGGAAAAATGGAACAATGATCCATATGTATGCCTGTTCAGAAACAATATATATTTATTAACATATGTTATAACTCAAAATAAATACAGAAATATAAATAAAAATAAATGTATACTAAGTTTAAACTACCTATATCAATATTCCTTCGTGATGATCATCACGAGTGACATGTACATCGTCCACCTGTGTCTCCTCGATTATAGTAGGCATGTTTGTTGAAAAAGAAGGAGTCTCAGGAATATCAAGATTTGAATCTTCATTTTCATCACTACCATTATACATGCTTTTTCCTTGGAGAACCACGAACAACCTTTTGTCAGAAGGATCAGTGATGTAGAACAATTATTTTGCTGGGGAAGCCATTATGAAAGGCTCATTTGTATGACCTAACTTGTTGAGGTCTACCAATGTGAACCCCAATTCGTCGGTTTGTACACCACCGTTACTATCAACCCACTTACATTTAAATACCGGCACCGTAAGCTTAGTGTAATCGAGCACCCAAATATCTTCAATATATCCAAAGTAAGGTGTCGGTGCTTTAACGGGTTTTGTGTCCTTTGCACTAGAGAAGTGCATTGCTTCGGCCACGATCATAACCCCACTATTTTGCATGGTACTCTTGTTATCTTGTTCCTTTGTATAAAAGGAAAAGTTATTTATATCGTATCTGCTCCAACATATGACGTTGAAGCTAGGCCCACGTGCTAGCCATCTTACGTCATCAAAAGCAGTACTGTCATCCTTAAGCATTTCTTCCTTGAACCATGGTAAGAAAGTCTTGTTATGCTTGTTCAACAACCACCTTTTGCTCATTCGAGGGTTTTCTTGATTGACTTTTCTTTTATGTTCAAATAAGAAAGGCTGAACACATTCGATGTTGTTCAATACATACAAATGTGCTTGAAGCACTTCCTCCCGATCCTTCCTATTAATTCTTAAGCCATGTGTACCCTTACCTTGACATCTGATCTCATCATGCCGAGGCTTAGGAACCCCTATAGGATCCGTGTTATGAAGGCAGTCCGAACAAAACTCAGTAGCTTCTTCTGCAACATACCTTTGAACAATAGATGCTTCCGGACGATAAGAATTCTTCACGTACCCTTTCAAGATCTTCATGTAGCGCTCAACTGGGTATATCCATCTCAGAAAAACCGGCCCACATAATCTAATCTCCCTCACCAAATGAACAATTAAGTGAACCATTATGTCGAAAAAGGAAGGAGGAAAATACATCTCCAATTGGCACAAGATTGTAGCAGCCTCAACTTCCAAGTCATCCAACATACGGGGGTCAACGACTTTGCTACATATAGAATTGAAGAATGAGCACAACCGAGTAATGGCATGTCTCACATTTTTTGGAGCAATACCACGAATAGCAACGGGCAGAAGTTGTTGCATCAAGATGTGACAATCATGAGACTTTAAGCCAACCAAATTAAGATCACTAGAGACAAGCCTCTTCATATATTAAGAGTAACCACGTGGAACTTTGATGCCCTGAAGACACCCGCAGAAACTTTGTCTCTCTTTTTTTTGACAAAGTATGACATGCTGGCGGCAAATAAGTCCGCTTACCATCCTCAACAACTGGAGCTAACTGCTCTCGTATACCCATAGCAACGAGGTCGAGAAGAGCATTCACATCATCCTTTGTCTTGCCCTGAATGTTGAAAAGCGTCCCGATCACACTATCACACATATTTTTCTCCACATGCATCACATCAATGCAGTGTCTGACATCAAGCTTGCGCCAGTATGGAAGATCAAAGAATATTGACCTCTTCTTCCATATGTTTTTCTCAGCAGCTTTACCTTTCTTTTTGGACTTGCCGAATATAACATCGATGCCCTTTACCCTCTGATAAACCTGCTCTCCAATTAAGGCCGTCGGCGCTTCTTCTGTCTCTTGGCATCCATTAAAAGCTTTTTTCATCTTACGATATGGGTGATCACGTCTAAGAAATCTCCGATGCCCAAGGTAAACCGTCTTCTTTCCATGATGCAACTGAGTGTAGCATGTGCCTTCTTCACATATAGGGCATGCTTTATGCCCCTTGACACCATGACAGGACAAGTTACCGTATCTTTGGAAAGTCGTTGATGGTGCAAAATAACATGGCACGAAGCTTGAAAGTCTCATGAGAATACCCATCAACTACATCAACACCTTCCACCCACAAGCGTTTTCAAGTCTTCAATCAAGGGACCTAGACAAACATCTAAGTCATTTCCGGTTGCTTTGGGCCGAAATCATCATAGACAACATCATGTATTTGCGCTTCATGCACAACCAAGGGGGCATGTTGTAAATTACCAATAGAACAGGCCATGAACTATGAATACTACTCATGTTACCATAAGGATTCATTCCATCCGTAGCAAGTCCAAGCCTTAGGTTTCTTGGCTCATCGGCGAAATCCGGAAACATAGTATCGATATTCTTCCATTGCATAGAATCAGCAGGATGACGAACCTTTCCATCAAGTTTCCTCTCATCATTATGCCATCTAAGATTCTTCGCATCTTTCGCATTGGCAAACAATCGCTTGAAACTTGGAATTATTGGAAGATACCACAACACCTTCGCAGGAGGACCCTTTTTTCTCACATCATCAAGATCATCATCACCACCCTTCACTTTGTATCGTAATAACCTACATTTGCGGCAATCGTGATTGTCTTCATGAACACCGGTGTACAATATGCAATCATTGGGGCATGCGTGTATCTTCTTATACTCCATACCCATATGACACAATACCTTCTTGGCCTCATAGTTACGGTCAGGCAATGTGTTGTCCTCCGGAAGCAAGTCTTTCAACACTTCAAGAAATTCCGTGAAGCTTTTATCGGTCCAACCATTTCTCGCCTTCACACAAACCAATTTTAGCACCGCCAACAACCGTGTATGAGTAGTACACCCTGGATATAAAGGCTTATCCGCATCACCGCACAACCTATCATACACATGAGCTCGATGAAAATATTCTTGTCCAACATCACGGATCATGTCCTCTACTCGATCATCCTCCATATCTACGTCAACGTCCTCACTTTGGGAGACACTTGCCGTACAACTCAACAACACATCACAATGCCATATCCATCTTGTATAACTCAAGCAAATCCCTTCACAAATCAAATGAGTACGTATATCCTTCACCGTACATTTTCCCGTATTCAAACACTTGACACAAGGACAACAGAACATTCCATTACTATTAGGAACATTCCTTTGAGCAAATTCTATAAATTCTCCCACCCCTTCAAATACTCAGCACTAGTGCGTTTACAAACCATCCAACTACGATCCATAACTAGATAGTCCTGTAGATATACAAAACATATATCCAATATAAGGACAATACGGGAGATTGAAAACTATAGTTTTTGAAGATTGCCAAGCACTGGTCACGGCCTGGTGGTGATGTCCATCACGGCCGTAACGTGCCAACTGAACCAGACCATCACAGGCAGAACTGATCACGGCCTAGCCGTGATGAGCATCACGGTCGTGACAGATCAACCAGCAGAGCAACATGCACTCAAAACCAAAAATAGAGACATTCCAAACAACTCAAACTCACAGTTTCAAGTTTCAACTACTTAGACTACAGTTTCAACATACACTCAAAACCAAAAATAAAAAAATGTGCCCTAAAGACTCACCAGAAATAGGTGCTCGTGTGGTGGTGGGGAGGGGAGCTTGAGTGGTGGCCAACGTTCAATGTGGTTACTGAGAGCAGAGGAACAAGGAGAGTTAGTGCGCAGGAAGGGGAAAGAGAGATGTCAAGTTATTGCAAAGAATGAATGGAAAGACAGAGTTAGGGTTAAGAGTGTACCTCACGGTGGTTGCGAAGAAGCCCTCGCGGTGGTTGCGGTGGAGATGAGCTCGCGATTAGGGCAGAGTGAGAGTGAGAGTGAGAGTGAGAGTGAGAGTGAGTGTTGAGAGTGAGGGTTGAGCGTGATGAAAAGAGAAAAAAGACCTACAGAGCGAAGTGCATAAGGCACGCGGGTGTAAACCAAAATAAAACAACATTTGACGTCAGTTGTTTGTAAAGACTGACGTTAAAGGTCATATATTTAACGTCAGTTGTCTTAAGAAACTGACGTTAAAAGTGTATACGTTTATCCAAAAACATTAATTCCTTTGAATATTTATTTAATTGAAGTAAAAATCAAACTTTTAACGTCCGTTGTGTTAAACAACCGACGTTGAAAATAAATATTTTTTATTTTAAAAGCACTTTTAACGTCAGTTGTTGAAGACAACTGACGTTAAAAGTGTATAAGTTTCTGCAAAAAGATTCATTCCTTTGACTATTGTGCTAACCAATGCACCTTGAAACTTAATCCTCTTAATGAGCATTAAGTTTATAGATAAGTTTTCAAGAAAATCAGAGAGACTCTATTATCTATATAAAGTGTCATTCTTCTGTATCAGTCTGTAAATACACCCTCTTCTTTTCCTCTATATTTCGTGCGTTTTCTATTCCTTCACAATATGGTTCTATCACATTTGAGACTTTTGTTATTTCTTCCTATACCTAGACTTAAAGGTATCTGTCTTAATGGTCAAAAAACTTCCGAGGTTGAGTAAATCACATAATATGACTCCCTCACTTTATTCCATCTCCTCCCCAAGTGACTGTGGATAAAGCACAGATGGAGCATCAAGGACTTCAAATGAGCAGGGAGGGGATCGATGCATCCATTGGAGTTTCTGATGACAGAACTGAGAAGAAATTGATGTTGAAGCAGAAAGTTTTTAATATTTTAGTGCTATGTTGCAGAAATTTTTTATCTTTTAATCATGTAATTGTAACTTATGACTCACTAGCTTCAATGAGATACGATTTGATTATACATATAACAATTTTATGTTAAGTGTTTATTTATTTTAATTTTCACAAGAATATGTTTACTAATTCAAGCTAATTAATGAAGATTAAAAATAAACTTGTTTAATATTTACACAAGTTCTTTACACAACTGACGCAAATAGTGATTTAATATTTACAAATTGCCACCACCTCATTTTTAACGTCAACTTAATTTATGACTGCCAAGTTCCCGTATATTACATTATTTCCAATATTCATTCTGCACGTTTATAATATATAGGATTATTTACGTCAGCTATTTATTATACTGAAGTAAAAATCACACTTTTAACGTCAGTTGTATAAAAAACTGACGTTAAAAATAAATATTTTTTATTTTAAAAACACTTTTAACGTCAGTTGTATTAAACAACTGACGTTAAAGGTGTATAAGTTTCTGCAAGAACATTCATTCCTTTGACTACTGTGCTACTTACCCATGCACCTTGTAACTTAATCCTCTTAATGAGCATTAAGTTTATAGATAAGTTTTCAAGAAAATCAGAATAGCTTAGTAACTTCATCCCCTGCTCCTATAAATAGCTTCCTTCCATCCTTTTAATTTTCTGCTTCACAATATGGCTCTGCCATGGAGATTAACTTCATCACTCTTTCTTCCTATTCCTAGACTCAAAGATCTTTGTCTTAATGGTCAAACAACTTCTGAGGTTGTGTAAATCACATAACATGGGTGATAAGGTTGTGTAAATCACATAATGTGAGTTGCTCACCTTATCATCTTTCCGGAGAATCGGCAGCCTACGACTCCTAACCTCGACTTTGGAAGCAAATGACTGTTCCAAGACCATTGCTGAAACAGATCGGGTGCACCCTTGCTCAGTCGCTCTGGAAAACTCAGTCGCTCGACTCTCCTCTCTTGCTCACCCGTGAAGGGAACGAAGCCTCAACAAATGTTTAGGATTTTAAACCCTTTCAATGTAACTTTTTATAGGATTTTAAACCCTTTCAATCTTCTGTATCAGTCTGTATTACACTTGATGAATGAGATCCGGTTTGGGTTATTGATTCAACTTATACTTCGCACATATATTTTAGTTTACAAAACAGAAACACAAAACATCAAAGCAATTGTGAAACTGAAACTTTGAGGAAGGCAATGCGGAAGGGTACGTATACTAGATAAAAAATTTATTAAAATAACCTTTAACGTTTGTTGTTGTAAGGACTGACGTTAAAAGTGAAGTGACTCACTTTTAACGTCGGTTCAATGAAGAACCGGCGTTAAAGGTTAACTTTTAACGTCGCTTGTTTATTGAACCGACGTTAAAAGTTAGTCACTTCACTTTTAACGTCAGTCCTTACAACAACTGACGTTAAAATTGAATTAATGAAGTCTGATATTTACAAAACTGCCACGACCCCCTTTTTAACGTCTAGCTTTTGGTTAACTGACGTAAATATTTGCCGTCTAATGTATATTTTCCACTAGTGGTAATCTGTCATGAAAAAAACCAAAATATACAACAAACCTTTGTATGTCCTGACTTTGGTAAACTGTATAACAACAACAGAATTGACTCCACCACTAGCACCAATAAAGTTTTTTAGCACATCAAGATAATTGCCAAAAAAAGCACATTCAATTTTATTACTGTTTAAAAAAATTACACGTTAAATTTCATATAATAAGAAACAAAAACAAAAATTAGGAATAAATAATAGATGAGTAAGAACTAACCCATCACTGTCTAATTCAACAGCCTTCAATGAGGATTTTTTTTGCCATCCTTCATATATTCCTTTTCCGTGCCAACACCAGTATGTAAACTGATTACATCTGAAAAGCATTACATAGAGAAGTAAAAATAAAGAAATGTAGTAGAAAGTACTTTTCTGAAAAATGAAGAAATGAATGAGTAAGAACTAACCCATCACCGTCCAATTCAACAACCTTCAATGAGGATTTTTTTTCCATCCTTCATATATTCCTTTTCCGTGCCAACACTAGTATGTAAACCGATTACATCTGAAAAGCATTACATAGAGAAGTAAAAATGAAGAAATGTAGTAGAAAGTACTTTTCTGGAAAATGAAGAAATGAAATAGCAAGTACATTATGAAAAAAAAAACGTACCAACCAAGTAACATGTATTAAAGTTCAGATCCAATATTTCGGTGAAGGGAACAAAAGAGTAAGGGGTTGGAAAAATTTGGGTTTCTTAAAAAGGCTACACTACAATATCATATAGAAAATTTAGCTTGTAATCATGCCTTGATGTCCTGTAATCACCTCCATTAGAGCCAACATCAACAGCAGTTATAAGAATAACTTTCCCCTCAGACAACAGACGTTGAAACCTATAAATAAAATATTTGTGAATAGAGTTTGAGAAATTAACCATGGTTAAAAGTAAAGTAAATAAAGAACACTAAAAATTAACCTGCTTATCAATGACAACCAACTCTAACGAATATTATATTAATATGCTTTTATTTGGATTGATTTTCAATATATATTTTGATTGATTTTCAATATCTATTTTCAATATCATATGAATGTGAATTTAAAGGATTTTGTTTCTCTTCAAAAAAAAAATTCAAAAATTATATATGTACGATAAGCCTAAAACACATTTTTTATCAAATTGATATGCTAATTTCTTTTTATGCAATTGAAAAGCCTAAAACACATTTTTATTTGCTCAAGCCTAAAATGTTCATTTGTTGATTTATGTCTTGGAATGTGTATGTCATTCCTCCTTGAGTAAAAGTTTTGGATAATGACTGTACGATTTGAAATTTGAAAAAATTTAAACAAATAAAAATTTGAAATAATTTAAAATAAAAGAGAATAGATCTGATGGAAATCAACAAAATTTGTATTGAAATTATATGAGTAATTAATGAGCAATTAAGAAAATGTCTTGAAAACATTTTAAAGGTTGAAATTCGAAATTTACAATAAAAATTTGAAAATTTAAAATAAAAGAATGAATTAGAATAGTATTTGATAAACTATTGCACTAGTGATTGACACATATCAAAATTTTAGCCTAATGAACCTTATTTATATATATATATATATATATAAAAGTATAAGTATGCAGATTATTTTAGTGTGTGTGTGGAGTCTAATTATACAAATGAGGAAGTCATTATTCAAACAAAAAATAAAAGGATCTTGTTAACAAGTGTATTAAGGATATTGGTTAAAAAACTCACAAAAGTAAAATTTGTATTGAAAAATTAAGTGTTATACTTTTCAAAAATACTAAATACATAATTTCTCTTATAAACTTTTCTTTTTTAATTCCTTAAACAATATCAGGAGGATGCTTATTAGTCTTCACCAAAATAAAATACGGAAGTTACTAAAACAAAGGCGTTGCTAGTTTGCGCTTTTTAGTTTGGTTTTTAGCCAACCACTACGCCCATCGATCTTCTAGTTTCCAATTCGGCGAGCAAAAAAAACTTCAATGGCCGAATGCTTGCTAGCTGGTCGTTTGGAGTTTTATATACTTGTCGCTTACTCCTTCTGTCCATATTAAGCAAAAAAAAAATTCAAATCTTTTCGTTAAATATATAAACAAATTTTATTTTCCAATGACTCGTTTAATAACATTATTTCTGAAATACCATTCGTTTAATATAAATTTTGTTTTTCAGTGACTGCTTCTATTCACAACAACACAAACAACTTCTTATTACCATAAAGGATAATTTAGGTAAAAACCTAATTTTTTAACTAAATCAAATGAGATTAACTAATCTTCTTAATATGTGTGTTACATCGATTTTTTACTTATAATATACACCGGAGGGAGTACCTTGATAAATTAAAGTAAGGCAAAGGGCAGTAGCTTTGGATAATTTAATAATTTAATTTTTTTTAATTATAAAAAAAAATTGAGAGACAAATCTCTCCTTTGTTTCTATTCCTCGGATGGAGCCATCTATTTCTTTTGATAAAAGGAGAGGACCCCAACTCAACACGTACGGTAGGCTCATAAAAAATGAAGTTAAACAACTTCAATGTGCTATACAAATATCGTTTTAGAACCAAAGTGGTTTTTATTGAAAAATATGCATCCATCCTTATAGATGGGTTGCTTACCTTGATAAAGTTACTTGTTTATTTAATTTAGTAGACTAGTTTTCTTAAGTAGACGATGCTTTAAATGTTTGCTAGACGAATACCAAAATAACTTGTTAGATACAGCAAGTCCAAAGACTTGATAATAAGCGCGTCCATCTTGCTACGTAAACATACGGAAGTAATTAGTATAAGTAAATGAACTAAAAAATAAAATAATCTAGTAGACGAGCTATAATCGCTACGTCACCAGATGGAGATCTTTATAACTCATTGAGGAATAGCAAGTCCGAATACTGGATAGACAAGAGGATATGCCACGTCATTAGACGAGCAAAATAAAATATTGAAAAGACTTAGTCTTTCATATAACTAAGTAGACTGAGTTTATTTTTAGACGAGCTCCATCTTAAAATGAATTAAATGCAATCCGAATCTCTTGAATTTATTTCAAATGATTGATATTTATTTCAATAGAATATTTGTTCTTCACATTTGTTTTATCTACTTTAATGTTTCACCTTGTTGTAAAAGAAACATAGTACCATCAAGAAATGCAAAAAGCAGAATCGTACAATAAGATACCGCAAAACGATCTTTACGATGACAACTTTATGACTGAAAAAGCTGGATTATACACAAAGGAGGAACAACAAAGTTCTCAAGCTACAATGCTCAGAGCAGTAAGCCCCCAGTTTCATGCTACCTCAATAACCAAGAGTACTATTCAGTATTGCCACAATCAAGCTCTCAGACACAACGGATATCATGCATTAAATGCTATCTCTAAACGGGATTATTCAAAGTAACCGTTGAAGAAATACAAGTGAAGAATAAGGTCACTATAAATAGGAGACCTGAGATACTGAAACAAGAACTCTTGACTACACAACCTTACAAGCTCAACTTTTGTAAAACTACAGTCACTCATACTCATAGTTCTTTAGAGAACAAGAGTCAGTATTTCTTAGTTTGAATATTGTGAAAATATTCATCTGATCTTAAACTGTCATATCGTCACACTTAGTGATTTAAGAAGATCAAACATTAAATCTCTCTGTTAGAGTTAGAGCCTGAAGAGGCTTAGTAAGAAAGAAATACTTGTAGCCTGGAGAGGTGTTGAATACTTGGTTGTAATCTATTTGGATAAATAGTGGATAAAACCTTCAAGTCGAAGGGACCGGACGTAACTCTTGGTTGGAAGATAGTGAACCAGGATAAAATATCTTGAGTGAATTTTCTATCACTAAACTCTTCAGTTTTATTTGCTTATAGTAACTGTGTGGTTTTGATATTGCTTTTGTTAAAGCCTTTTAAAAATGATCTTTGTCTTTGTGCGTGCTTCTGTTTCTAATCTCCTCGAGTGCAAAAATTGTTTTAAAGGTTGTTTTCGAAAATTATTAACAAACACAATTCAACCCCCCACCCCCCTCGTGTTTGCCTGTGTCAACTTCAGTTGGTATGAGAGCTCAGCCTCGAAAGGGTTGAGCATCTAACAAGTGCTGAGGAAGTACGATCCAACAACCATGAATGCAGAAGGACAAGCTATCAACAGACCTCCTCTCTTTGATGGAACATATTATGATTACTGGAAGAAGAGAATGATGGCCTTCTTAGATACACAAAATGTAGATATTTGGGATTTGATTGAAACCGGCTACACTGAACCAAAAGATGAAGCTGGAGCTGCTGTTCCTAGAGCCCAATGGACTCAAGAGCAGAAAAACCAACATCAGCTGAATCTGAAGGTTAAACACTATCTCATGTGTGCTATAACCAGATCTGAACATGACAAAGTTCAAAGCTGCAATACTGCTAAAGAAATCTGGAATACTCTTGCCCTAACTCATGAGGGTTCCTTACAAGTTAAGGAATCCAGGATCAGTATGCTGGCTCATCAGTATAAGCTGTTCAAGATGGGTGAACATGAAACAATAGACCAAATGTCACTTCATTGGAGCTAATCTTGTCTCATGTCAAGCAAAAGACAAAGTATCATTGCTTTATCAACTGCTGAAGTTAAGTATATATCAGCTGCAAGTTGCTGCTCACAACTTCTCTGGATCAAACATTAATTGGAGGACTACAATGTATTTGTAATTAGTATTCCGCTTATGTGTGATACTGCTACTGCAATAAATCTATCTAAGAATTCAATTTTGCATTCTAGAGCTAAGCACATAGAGATTAAACATCATTTTATTAGGGATTATGTGCAAAAAGGTGTGATTGATATTCAATTTGTAGATACTGACCATCAATAGGCATATATCTTTACTAAACCTCTTGCAGAGGACAGATTTATCTTTATTAGGAAGCATCTTAATATGATATGTGTGGATTAATTTAGGCGTCTAGCCTCGAGAAAATTTTGTTTTGTTAATCCTGCATCTATTACCTATGCTCGTCTAATACCTATTAAGAGTTGTGTGTCTATTGCATACTGTATTTCACGTCCATATGACGCGTCCACTGATACTGGTTATTGCGTCCATTGTATAGTTTTAGACGAGTTCACATATGCCTGTGTTTAAGCTTTTTTTTTTGTGTGTGTGTTAATAAATGTATTTATTTTGTCTCAAGACAAATTTATCCTTTATTCTCTTTGCTGAATCAGTACTTTCATCAATCCCATCAAGACCTTTTTATAGTTCCAAGTTACCAACACCGTTTTATCATAATGACATGTCATGTCAAAAGTTTTTTTTAACCTTTGAGATTCAAAATTCCTTTAAAAGTAATTGTTTCCCTCCGAGAAAAGCTTTACACTTCCATAACCTCTCGAGCTATCTCTCTCTCTCTATATATATATCTCTGCTTTCAAACCCTAAGCTCTTTGATCACCTAAAATGGCTTCTTCTTCAACTTTCAACATGGACAAGCTCAACTTGGCAATAGTGCATCATTTCAACCTTGGAGTGCTGCAAGACCACAATCTAGACATAAGCAAATATGTCAATGCAGCCGGGTGGGGAGGACTCTTCACAGAGAAGGTCTCTGTCTTTCCCAACCTGATCAGGGTTTTCTGGAGAAACGTCTAAGTGACTGACACTAACTTTTTCTCAACGGTGTTAAGAAAGAAGATTGTAGTGTCGAAGAAGACTATTGCTGATGCAATTTTCTGTGCTCAGGAGAGTTTAGTTTTCACTGAGTCATGGGAAGAGGACTTGGGTGGCTCTGAGACTATTGAAGTCTGTCTAATGAAAGAAGACACAGTCAGAACTCACACTTGGAAGGCTGTTGAAATGAAGGACATTGTTCGCATCCTTCATCAGCTTCTCTTCACAAGGTTGGATCCAAAGGCAACCTCTCCTCTCTACACAAATTCTGCCTTTGTCATCTTCTCACCGAAACAAATATCAATCTTCCAAGAATTATGTACGGAAGATTCAGAGACGCTGTGATGAATAAGAAAAGACTCTCAGCATTTCCTTTTTGCCATCTTCTTTCCAAGATTTTTAAGGCTCAAGGAATTCATGAGATTATTGCTGCAAAGACTCATGAGGAGCAAGCTAGGATATTAACTGAAAAACCAATGTCAGTTGCAGACTTTGGTAAAATGAATATAGCCAATATGAACCTCAGTACCTATGTTGTTGCTGCAATGGCCAAGACTGAGGATTTAATGAAGGCTAAAGAAGAGATGGTGGAACAAAACAATGCTGAAGTCCTAGGAGTAAAAAGGGTAACTAGGCAAAAGATCACTACAACAAGGAAGCTCGCCCTCAAGAGACCAGCTAGTGGCATTATTATCAGGGAACCTTCTGATGCCTCTGCTGCAAAGAAGAGTTATCTTCTCTCACAATGAAGATGAGGAAGCTGATGAGGACAACATTCCTATCGGTACAATTTTGAAGAAGCAGAAGACCTCTGTTGCTGCTGCTGAGACCGTTGTGCCTGTTCCAACAAAACCTAGAAGGCAACCAACAAGAAAATCCGGATCAACTAAGACTTCTAAGGTAACCATCTCTGGTAGTGATCCTGTTCAAATAGTAGTAGATGCCCTAGTGTCTAGTTTATAAACTAGGATTGATGATGTGCCTGTCTCCACTCCAGATGATGTGTATATTCCCACACCCCTTTCACCCCAACCAACACAAATAGCCATTCCACAATTTCAACCTATTATCCCTGCCGATGATCCCTGGTTTAATCAACCAGATGATGGCATTTCCCCTGGTGCTCATTTCCCCAAACCCTTGAGAACCTTATTTCCCTTCACCCCAACTTCTGTTCTTTTTAATGGTAAATATGAGGATTAGGCCAAGGTAAAAAGGGAATGGAAAGTTCTATTTCATTCTCACCAACCTGAACCCGAACACATTCCAAACAGATGGTATCCTCTACCTGAGTATGAGGAAGAAGTCACCCACCACTGTTGAAACCCTATACCTACCTCATGCTAATTGTAAATTAATAAAAAATGTGTCTTCTCAAATGCACAACAACTTAGGACCATTAGTCACTCACATACCCCTAAACAACTCCACCCCCGAAAAATTTACCCTAAACTTGTCAAAACTCCTCCTTTCTTACCCCTCACTGATGGAGTTGAGAGACATGTCATACCTGTCTGGGAGACTGACTCCAATAGGAAAAATCTTCCTACCATCCCTGAGCGAAGAGTAAGATCTTCAAAGCATGTTCCCATGATCATGCCAAGGGACACAAGATGGGTGTCTTTTGAGCATCCCAGAGTCTATGGGAGGGCCTCTGACTTCTTTCTGGTTCAGCTCTTCTATGAAATGCTGAAGTTGGAACTCAGTCATTTAAGAGTTGATAGAGTTTTTGTCCCTCCATCCTGGCTGAGACATAATGAAGCAACCAGAATTGGAATCATGTCTTACAGGATCTGTCCAAGACTGCCAATCTTAGATCTAAATAAGGACAAGGACATGAAAAACAGAAGATTCAAGGGAATGATGCCTCAAGCTGAATCAACAATGCTTGATCTACATCAAGAAATCTTTGACTACTCAATGTTGGATTTCCTTTTGCATATTGAATCCATTGAGTTGATCAATGAACATAGAGCTGCTGAATTCTAGAAATGTCGTATTATCCACTACACCAGAGAGGCATCTTCCTCTGGTCTTTCTGAAGAAGAGAAGAAGGCCATTCCCAAGGTCAGAGGGAGGTGTGGTCTGTCAAACTTTAGATATATGATCTATAAAGACCTCTGGGGACTTCCTATAAACAGTAAGAATGTTAAATTCATCTACCCCGTTAGATGGGCAAAGGAAGTCTCAGTGATCCCTCCAACTACTTCAGAGCCTATTGCAGATGAACCTGTTGTTGAAGAACCTCATCAAATTGCCACTGTTGTTGGTTTAGAAGATACAGCTCAATCCATTCATCATCAAAGCTCATCAGAAAGACAATCTTCTCAACCTTTAGCTCTGGTTGTGATGCACCCTTCAGATCATTCAAGAACACTAAGTACATTTCAAGAGTCTGCTGAAAGCTCAAGGCAACAGGCTTTGCCATCTAATCTTGAAGAGGTTTTTGGAAAAATAGTTGATGAAAGGGTTGGCAAAATAGTTGATGAGAAAGTTGAGAAGATGACTGAGAAGATAAAGGAGGATGTCCGACAGCAAGTTAAAACTTCAATGGCTCCAACCTTAGAGGTTATGAATAAAATGCTGGAATTCCTAGTGGACTTCAAGAAAATTCAGGATCAGAACCCTCCTCCTCCACCACCTCTTCCTACTTAACCTTTACCTTTATTTTTTTTCTCTTATACCGACAATGATGGTCCTCTCCTTTTACCTTTTTGGCTGATGACAAAAAGGGGGAGAAAGGAAAGAAAAGAGATTTGTTTATAAAAAGTATATGAAAAATCAGTTTTGAAAAGCTCATATTAGTCTGCATTTGCATATTCTCTTCTACTTGCTATCTGCTCTGATACTTATGTTTGCTTATTTGCTTTGATATCTGCTGCTCTGATACTTATGTTTATTTATTCCCTTATATATATTCTAAGTATGATAAGCTGTTGCACCTAATTGTTAGCTTACATGCAGTTTTCTTTCATATGCTTAATTATTTGAATGCTTTGTCTTAGGGGGAGCCCTGCAAGCTCTTATAGACTTTGCTTTTCAAATTTAATTAGTTTTGTCATCATGAAAAAGGGGGAGATTGTTGGAACCAAAGTGGTTTTGGATTTAATAATCTCTAAGTTTTGATGCTAACAAAAGGATTAAATTTGTTTGGTAAAGTGTTAGTTAAGATCTAACATGTGCTTTCAGTTATGCAGGAATACTTTAATATAAGTAAACATTTTTGTCTTTGTGCGTGCTTTTGTTTCTAATCTCCTTGAGTGCAAAAATTGTTTTAAAGGTTGCTTTCAAAAATTATTAACAAACACAATTCAACTCCCTTCTTGTGTTTGCCTGTGTCAACTTCATATCGGAGATGCTTTGAGCCTTTGATGAATGGAAGAATTGCTGATGTCACGAAACTCATAACGAGAGTTGCTTAATAAATTCTTAAAGTTAAGTACTCCCTCCGTACTCAAATATAAACAAAAATATAGTTATATTTTATGGACTTAAATATAAGCAAAAGACAATCAATTCAACTCTATTTAATGTCAATGTTCCAAAAGTCAAGACAATCAACCAATCCAACCAATTCATCTTTTACTTTTTCAAGATCATTACACACTCCTGAGACAATTAAAGGGTAGTTTAGTAATCGTAGCTCTTTTTTTTTACAAAAATTAAGACAATTAAACTAAATTAACTAACTTCCTTAATAAGCGTGAAGTTAGGTTTTTTTAATTATAATTATGTCCCGAGGTAGTACAATTTTTTATTGGGTTACATTATTGGAGCAATCATGTGTGAATGTAACATGTAAGACGGTTTCCTATATAAGGACCACAATAGAATTAAAGCAACCCAGTTACAAATGAATTAATATTAGTGTAATAACCCATGCGGTACGAACGGGTGCCTATAAGCTTTTTTTTTCAAAAGTGATATAGTGCAAATTTATTGAAATATGAGTTGAAATATAAATCATATTATATCTAGGAGAACCTTTCACTCCTTTATATATCATATAATTTCAAAAACAATTCTCAACAATGATTATAATTTACTTATCTACCGTTTAACACAAGGAACAGGAGGTCATGAATTATGTCAACATATAATTAATATTTATATTTAAATATAAATATTTAAATATAATAAATATTAAGTATTAATATATATATATATATACTAAAATATAGTAATTAATTCGGTTCCAAAATTCTTGAATATGATAACCGAACAAATGACCATTGGGTTTGGTTCAGACCCGGACACAAACAGCATACAAACCAATTTAATTGGATTGATTCATCGAATTATTCGTTCGGGTTTAAGCCGCTAAACTTTTCGAAGAACATACTAGTTTGCTACCTTTCATGGCTAGAAACATTTAAAAACAAAAAAATTGTATACTTTAAAAAAGTAACAATAAAATAATATAAAAATCCGAACCAATCAAAATTGGTTCGGTTCGGTTCGATTGGGTATGGTTTGGACCCGAAAATATTAAAATATAAAATAATTAAATATAATAAATATTAAGTATTATATATATATATATATATATAGTAATTAGTTCGGTTCCAAAATTCCTGAACCTGATAACCAAACCGATGACCATTGGGTTTGGTACCTTTCCTGGCTAAAAACATTTAAAAATAAAAAATTGTAAACATTAAAAAATTAACAATAAAATAATATAAAAAATCTGAATCAATCAAAATTGGTTGTGTTCGGTTGCCAACTCCTTCTACTCTTATAGGATAGTAGAAGAAAAGTTGTCAATTGATAAAGTGATATAAATATTGAATATTAAAATATAGATAAATATTCAAACCAATTTAATTGGATCGGTTAATCAAATTATTCGTTCGGGTTTACGCCGCTAAACTTTCCAAAGAACACGGTAGTTTATTATCTCTCTTGGCTAGAAACATTTTAAAACAAAAAAATTGTACACTTTAAAAAATAATAATAAAATAATATAAAAAATCCGAACCAATCAAAATTGGTTCGATTCGATTGTGTATGGTTTGGACCCGAAAATATTAAAATATATATAAAAAATTAAAATATATATTAAAATATAAAATTATTAAATATAATAATTATTAAGCATTATATATATATATATATATATATATATATATATAAATACTACAATATAGTAATTAGTTCGGTTCCAAAATTCTTGAACCTTATAACAGAACCGATGACCATTGGGTTTGATACCTTTCCTGGCTAAAAACATTTAAAAACAAAAAAAATGTAAAGTTTAAAAAATTAATAATAAAATAATATAAAAAATACGAACCAATCAAAATTGGTTAGGTTCGGTTGGCAATCCCTTCTACTGTTACAGGAACAGTAGAAGAAAAGTTAATAATTGATAAAGTGATATAAATATTGAATATTAAAATATATAAATATATTAAATTATATTAATTGGTTCGGGTCTGAAATAACCGAACCAATGAGCATTTGATTTGGTTCAATTCGGAGCCGAATAAAAAAAAGCAATTTAATTGGTTGGTTCGGATTTTCAAATTCATCGAATTATTGGTTCGAGTCTTACGACCCTAAACTTTTTCGAAGAACACGGTAGGTAAAACCAACAAAATATATGTTTAAAAAATAAATAAATAAATTTAAATAATCCAAAATAATCCACCGGTTGACAACTCCTTCTACTGTTATAGGAACAGTAGAAGAAAAGTTGTTAATTGATAAAGCGATATACATATTGAATATTAAAATATAGTAATTGGTTCGGTTCCAAAATAACCGAACTAGTGACCATTGGGTTTGGTTCAATTCAGAGCCGTACACAAAAAAGACGAAAAACGAACCAACACTAGTGGAAAATATACATTGGACGGTAAAGGTTTACGTCAGTTAACCAAAAACTAGACGTTAAAAAGGGGGCGGTGGCAGTTTTGTAAATATTAGACTTCATTAATTCACTGTTAACGTCAGTTGTTTTAAGGACTAACGTTAAAAGTGAGGCGGTGACAGTTTTGTAAATATTAAATCACTATTTGCGTCAGTTGTTTAATGAACGGACGTTAATTAACACTTTTAACGTCAGTTGTTTATAAAACTGACGTTAGAAGTGTGATTTTTACTTCAGTTAAATAAATAACTGACGTAAATAATCAACTCATTCCTATCTTTCTTTCGTTGTCATCTTCCTGTTGTCACTCTTAACGCAGATCATCACTCCATATATAGTGCAGTTTATTTCTAATCATTTTTTAAAAAAAAGTTTATTTTTAATCTTAATTAATTAGCTTGAATTAGTAAACAAATTCTTGTGCAAATTAAAATAAATAAACACTTAACATAAAACAAGTTATATATGTAATCAAATCGTATCTAATTGAAGCGATTCATAAGTTACAATTACATGATTAAAAGATAAATTTTTTTCGCAAGATAGCACTAAAATATAAAAAAGTTTCTGCTTCAACATCATTTTCTTCTCAGTCCTGTCCTCAGAAACTCTAATATTGAATGCATTTCCTCCCTTACTTGAAGTCCTTGATGCTCCATCTGAATCCACAGTCAATTTGGAGCCAAAGCAGAGTGAAGGGTGCACTCGATCGATTTAGCAATATTCTTGGAACAGCCACTTGGTTCCAAAGCTGAGGTTTTGGAACTGTAGCTGCTGATTCTCCAGAAGGATGATGGTGTGTGCAATTCACATAATGCGATTTACACACCCTTATCACCCATGTAATGTGATTTACTCAAACTCAGAAGTTGTTTGGCCATTAAGACAGAGACCTTTAAGTCTAGGTATAGGAAGAAAGAGTGATGAAGTTAATCTGCATGACAGAGCCATATTGTGAAGCAGAAAAATTAAAGGAAGGAAGGAAGCTATTTATAGGAGTAGGGGATGAAGTTACTAGGCGTCATAAGTTGCTAAAAAAAATAAATGGATCATTAAGAGCATTAGGTTCCAATGCGCATTGGGAGTTGGCAATCATATATTATAAACGTGCAGAAAAGAAAACGCCCGAAGGAATAGGAAGAAATATACCTTTAAGTCTAGCTAGGTATAAGCTTAGTGCTCATAAAAGGAATGAATGCTTTAAATTTGCAGAAACTTATACACTTTTAACGTCAGTTTTTGAATAAAACTGACGTTAAAAGTGTTTTTAAAATAAAAAATATTTATTTTTAACGTCAGTTGTTTATACAATTGACGTTAACAGTGTGATTTTTACTTCAGTTAAATAAATAGCTGACGTAAATAATCCTACTCTTAACACATGTCTCAAGAGCCATTTTGTGAAGGAATAGAAATATAGAGGAAAAGAAGAGGCAGTATTACAGATGATACAGAATAATGGTACTTTATATAGAGAATGATTTTTACACAACACTTTTAACGTCAGTTGAATTCAACAACTGAGGTTAAAAGTATTTTTTAAAAAATATTAATATTTAACGTCAGTTGTTTAATACAACTGACGTTAAACAATTACTTTTAACGTCAGTTGTTTAATAAAACTGACGTTAAATGTTGTTTTATTTTTTGCTTTTTGATTATAACGTTTACACCCGCGCGCCTTCTGAACTTCGCTCTGTACGTACGTCTCTTTTCTATTTTCATCACGCTCAACCCTAGATCACTCTCAACCCTCACTCTCGCTCTCACCCAGCACAAAACCCTAATCGCGAGCTCATCTCCACCGCAACCACCGCGAGGGCTTCTTCGCCACCACCGTGAGGTACACTATTAACTCTAACTCTGTCTTTCCATTCATTCTTTACAATAACTTAACATCTCTCTTTCCCCTTCCCGCGCACTAACTCTCCTTGTCCCTCTGCTCTCAGTAACCACATCGAACGTTGGCCACACTCGAGCGATTCCTCCCAACCACCACGCGAGCACCTATTTTTGGTGAGTATTTAGGGCAAATTTTTGTATTTTTGGTTTTGAGTGTATGTTGAAACTGTAGTCTCAGTAGTTGAAACTTGAAACCGTGAGTTTAAGTTGTTTGGAATGTACGTCTCTATTTTTGGTTTTGAGTGCATGTTGCTCTGCTGATTGATCTGTCACGGCCGTGATGCTCATCACGGCAGGCCGTGATCAGTTCCCGCCTGTGATGGCATGGTGCTGTTCGATTGGCACGTTACGGCCGTGATGGACATCATTGCAGGCCGTGACCGGTGCTTGGCAATCTTCAAAAACTATAGTTTTCAATCTCCCGTATTGTCCTTATATTGGATATATGTTTTGTATATCTACAGGACCTATCTAGTTATGGATCGTAGTTGGATGGTTTGTAAGCGCACTAGTGCTGAGTATTTGAAGGGGGTGGGAGAATTTATAGAATTTGCTCAAAGGAATGTTCCTAATAGTAATAGAATTTTCCGTTGTCCTTGTGTCAAGTGTTTGAATATGAGGAAATGTACGGTGAAGGATATACGTACTCATTTGATTTGTGAAGGGATTTGCTTGAGTTATACAAGATGGATATGGCATGGTGATGTGTTGTTGGGTAGTACGGCGAGTGTCTCCCAAAGTGAGGACGTTGACGTAGATATGGAGGATGATCGAGTAGAGGACATGATCCGTGATATTGGACAAGAATCTTTTCATCGAGCTCATGTGTATGATAGGTTGTGCGGTGATGCGGATAAGCCTTTATATCCAGGGTGTACTACTCATACACGGTTGTCGGCGGTGCTAAAATTGGTTTGTGTGAAGGCGAGAAATGGTTGGAGCGATAAAAGCTTCACAGAATTGCTTGAAGTGTTGAAAGACTTGCTTCCGGAGGACAACACATTGCCTGACCGTAACTATGAGGCCAAGAAGGTATTGTGTCCTATGGGTATGGATTATAAGAAGATACACGCATGCCCCAATGATTGCATATTGTACACCAGTGTTCATGAAGACAAACACGATTGCCCCAAATGTGGGTTATCACGATACAAAGTGAAGGGTGGTGATGATGATGATGATGTTGATGATGTGAGAAAAAAGGGTCCTCCTGCGAAGGTGTTGTGGTATCTTCCAATAATTCCAAGGTTCAAGCGATTGTTTGCCAATATGAAAGATGCGAAGAATCTTAGATGGCATAATGATGAGAGGAAACGTGATGGAAAGGTTCGTCATCCTGCTGATTCTATTCAATGGAAGAATATCGATACTATGTTTCCGGATTTCACCGATGAGCCAAGAAACCTAAGGCTTGGACTTGCTACGGATGGAATGAATCCTTATGGTAACATGAGTAGTATTCATAGTTCATGGCCTGTTCTGTTGGTGATTTACAACATGCCCCCTTGGTTGTGCATGAAGCGCAAATACATGATATTGTCTATGATGATTTCGGGCCCAAAACAACCGGGAAATGACTTAGATGTTTATCTAGCTCCCTTGATTGAAGACTTGAAAACGCTGTGGGTGGAAGGTGTTGATGTAGTTGATGGGTATTCTCATGAGACTTTCAAGCTTCGTGCCATGTTATTTTGCACCATCAACGACTTTCCAGCATACGGTAACTTGTCCGGGTACAGTGTCAAGGGGCATAAAGCATGCCCTATATGTGAAGAAGGCACATGCTACACTTAGTTTCATCATGGAAAGAAGACGGTTTACCTTGGGCATCGGAGATTTCTTAGACGTGATCACCCATATCGTAAGATGAAAAAAACTTTTAATGGATGCCAAGAGACAGAAGAAGCGCCGGCGGCCTTAATTGGAGAGCAGGTTTATCAGAGGGTAAAGGGCATCGATGTTATATTCAGCAAGTCCAAAAAGAAAGGTAAAGCTGCTGAGAAAAACATATGGAATAAGAGGTCGATACTCTTTGATCTTCCATACTGGCGCAAGCTTGATGTCAGACACTGCATTGATGTGATGCATGTGGAGAAAAATGTGTGTGATAGTGTGATCGGGACGCTTCTCAACATTCAGGGCAAGACAAAGGATGGTGTGAATGCTCGTCTCGACCTCGTTGCTATGGGTATACGAGAGCAGTTAGCTCCAGTTGTTGAGGATGGTAAGCAGACTTATTTGCCTGACATGTCATACTTTGTCAAAAAAAAAGAGACAAAGTTTCTTCGGGTGTCTTCAGGGCATCAAAGTTCCACATGGTTACTCTTCAAATATGAAGAGGCTTGTCTCTAGTGATCTTAAATTGGTTGGCTTGAAGTCTCATGATTGTCACATCTTGATGCAACAACTTCTGCCCGTTGCTATTCGTGGTATTGCTACAAAAAATGTGAGACATGCCATTACTCGGTTGTGCTCATTCTTCAATTCTATATGTAGCAAAGTCGTTGACCCCGTATGTTGGATGACTTGGAAGTTGAGGCTGCTACAATCTTGTGCCAATTGGAGATGTATTTTCCTCCTTCCTTTTTCGACATAATGGTTCACTTAATTGTTCATTTGGTGAGGGAGATTAGATTATGTGGGCCGGTTTTTCCGAGATGGATGTACCCAGTTGAGCGCTACATGAAGATCTTGAAAGGGTACGTGAAGAATCCTCATCGTCCGAAGCATCTATTGTTCAAAGGTATGTTGCGAAGAAGCTATTGAGTTTTGTTCGGACTACCTTCATAACACGGATCCTATAAGGGTTCCTAAGCCTCGGCATGATGAGATCGAGATGTCAAGGTAAGGGTACACATGGCTTAAGAATTAATAGGAAGGATCGGGAGGAAGTGCTTCAAGCACATTTGTATGTATTGAACAACATCGAATGTGTTTAGCCTTTCTTATTTGAACATAAAAGAAAAGTCAATCAAGAAAACCCTCGAATGAGCGAAAGGTGGTTGTTGAACAAGCATAACAAGACTTTCTTACCATGGTTCAAGGAAGAAATGCTTAAGGATGGTAATCTTGCTTCCGATGACGTAAAATGGCTAGCACGTGGGCCTAACTTCAACGTCATATGTTGGAGCGGATACGACATAAATAACTTTTCCTTTTATACAAAGGAACAAGATAACAAGAGTACCATGCAAAATAGTGGGGTAATGATCGTGGCTGAAGCAACGCACTTCTCTAGTGCAAAGGACACAAAACCCGTTACAGCACCGAGACCTTACTTTGGATATATCGAAGATATTTGGGTGCTCGATTACACTAAGCTTACGGTGCCGGTATTTAAATGTAAGTGGGTTGATAGTAACGGTGGTGTACAAACCGACGAATTGGGGTTCACATTGGTAGACCTCAACAAGTTAGGTCATATAAATGAGTCTTTCATAATGGCTTCCCAAGCAAAACAAGTATTCTACATCACTGATCCTTCTGACAAAAGGTTGTCCGTGGTTCTCCAAGGAAAAAACATGTATAATGGTAGTGATGAAAATGAAGATTCAAATCTTGATATTCCTGAGACTCCTTCTTTTTCAACAAACATGCCTACTATAATCGAGGAGACACAGGTGGACGATGTACATGCCACTCGTGATGATCATCATGAAGGGATATTGATATAGGTAGTTTAAACTTAGTATACATTTATTTTTATTTCTATTTATGTATTTATTTTGAGTTATAACCTATGTTAATAAATATATATTGTTTCTGAATACATATATATGGATCATTATTCCATTTTTCCTTTGCAATTCTGTAATGTGTGTGATATTACGTATTCTTTGGGATATTTAATGAATGCAGGGGATGGCCGAGGGGAGTGATATTTTAAAACTGAATTTAAAAAAAATACTATTAACGCCGTTTTATCATACAACCCGGCGTTAATAGTATTTTTATAAAAATATACAAGACACTATTAACGCCGGTTGTTTATTACAACCGGCGTTAAAATTAAGACCTTTAACGGTTCTTGAAAACAATTGGACGTTAGTTTTAACAAAATTCACGCGTCAGTTTTGTTAAAGAATCGACGTTAATTTTCACAAAATTAACGTCGATTGTGTTAAAGAACCGACGTTAATAGTGTTATATTTAACGCCGCTTCTCAATCGGCGTTAAAAGTAACCTTTAACGCCACCGTATTTACGCGATCAAGATTTCGACGTAAAAAATCAATTTTAACTGACGTAAAAAGCACTTATTGCACTAGTGCAATTTAATTTGTTGGTTCAGATTTTCAAATTCATCTAATTATTGGTTCGAGTCTTACGACCCTAAACTTTTTCGAAGAACATAGTAGCTTTGCTACCTTTTCTGGCTAAAAATATTTAAAAACAAAAAAAAATTATAAACTTTTAAAAGTCAATAACAATATCCTAACCAATTAAAATTGGTTTGGTTTGATTCGGTTCGAATCGGAAAATATTTAAAAATATATATAAAAATAAAATATATATAAAAAGTATTAAATTTAAAACTATTAAATTATTTATACATTAAAATATAAGTATATAAAAATTAAAACATCAAGAACATGACAACAATAATGTTTGCCAATTTATGATTGGTTGACACTAGAAAAAAAGTTACACTGTCAGTATATATAAATTAAATTAAAAAAAAGTATTAGCAAAACTAATGACCATTAGGTTTGAGTCAATTCGGAGCCGAACAAAAAAAAAAGAACCATTTTAATTGGTTGGTTCGGATTTTCAAATTTATCGAATTATTGGTTTGAGTCTCACGACCCTAAACTTTTTCGAAGAATATGGTAGCTTTGCTACCTTTCCTGGCTAAAAATATTTAAAAACAAAAAAAAATTATAAACTTTAAAAAGTCAATAACAATATCTGAACCAATTAAAATTGGTTTGGTTTGATTCGGTTCTAACCGAAAAATATTAAAAAAAATATATAAAATATTAAATTTTAAACTATTAAATTATATATACATTAAAATATAAGTATATAAAAATTAAAACATCAAGAACATGACAACTATACTTTTACTGTTTGCCAATTTATGAATGGTTGACACTGGAAAAAAACTTTTCATTGTCAGTGTATATAAATTAAATTTTAAAAAAAGCATTAGAAATAAAAATAACCGAACTAATGACCATTGGGTTTGGTTCAATTCGAAGCCGAACAAAAAAAAAGAACCAATTTAATTGGTTTGTTCGGATTTTCAAATTCATCGAATTATTGGTTCGAGTCTTACGACCCTAAACTTTTTCGAAGAACACGGTAGTTAAAACCAACAAAATATCTGTTTAAAAAATAAATAAATAAATAAATTTAAATAATCCACCGGTTGACAACTGCTTATACTATTACAGGAACAGTAGAAGAAAAGTTATGAATTGATAAAGTGATATACATATTGAATATTAATATATATATATATATATACATATATATATATATATATATATAAATAATAAAATATAGTAATTGGTTCGGTTCCAAAATAACCGAACTAATGACCATTGGGTTCGGTTCAATTCGGAGCCGCACACAAAAAAAAAAAGATTCAATTTAATTGGTTGGTTCGGATTTTCAAATTCATCGAATTATTGGTTCGAGTCTTAAGACCCTAAACTATACTTTTACTATTTGCCAATTTATGATCGGTTGACAATGTAAAAAAATTTACACTGTCAGTGTATACAAATTAAATTAAAAAAAAGTATTAGCAAAAAAAAAAAAACGAACTAATGACCATTGGATTTGGTTCAATTTGGAGACTAACAAAAAAGAAGAAGAACCAATTTAATTGGTTGATTCGGATTTTCAAATTCATCGAATTATTGGTTTGAGTCTTACGACCCTAAACTTTTTCGAAAAACACGGTAGCTAAAACCAACAAAATATATTTTTAAAAAATAAATAAATAAATTTAAATAATAAAAAATAGTCCACCGGTTGACAACTCCTTCTACTGTTCCAGCAACAGTAGAAGAAAAGTTATATACATATTGAATATTAAAATATATATATAAAAATTAAAATATAGTAATTGGTTCGGTTCCAAATAACCGAACTAATGATCATTAGGTTTGGTTCAATTCGAAACCGTACATAAAAAAGAAGAAAAAACAAACCAATTTAATTGATTGGTTCGGATTTTCAAATTTATTGATTTATTGGTTCGAGTCTTAAATAAGACAAATTTAAAAATAAAAAATTTATAATTTATAAAAAAGAAGTAAAGAAAAAATAAACGTAAAAAAATTTTAAAAATAAAAAAACTTTAAAAAGTTAAACAAATAATAAAAAATTCAAATCTTGTAAAAAAAATTTAAAAAAAGGCAGAAATTTCTGGTGCCGACATGTGTCTGGTTACTGTTCCTATAACAGTAACCGGACACTTCCCAGTTATATATGTGTATTGATTTGAAATTAAAATCAAAATAAATATAAATAAGGATGTGGTGTAACTTATGAATGCCCTAAAGGTCTTGACATCTTGTTAACAAGTGTCCTAAGTGTATTTGTTAAGAATTTCAATAAAAATAAACTTTTTTTATAAAGTTAAAGATAACCCTTCCCCAAAATTTGAATATACAACTTCCCAACAAAAAATTTTCTTTTTTTTATTTGTTAACCAATGTTTTATGCGGAATAGCATATAGCTACAACATTTTTGGAGTACAGCAAATTCTAGAGATCGCAATTAAAGAGAACTGAGGGGTACAAAATTTAGGTGCACTTCTATCAATATTTATAACAAATGTTGCGCATATTATATTTTTACTGATAAATAAACTGTTACATATGTATTATCATTATAAAAAAAAAACAATATATCTGAAATATTTATGAAACTTTGCTAAAGTTTTATCCCACCTACAGTATTACAAGTATCCACAGCAGCTGTAATGATAACTATCATTATATTTTACGAATTAAAGTACTATATATTGGTAATGTAAAAATCTTTTATACTAACAGTAAATAGAAATTAAACTCTTTTTTTTTTATAGTAAATGGGGCTTAATCAGCCGAAGGAACAAATTACAGAGAAATAATTTTTCAAGTATTAGAAACTTTTATGACCAAAAAATTACAGAGAAACTCTTCTAGAGGAGGATTACTTAATGATTTCATGTTGATCTTTTGATGAACGCCAACTCCATTTGGAAATTAAAAATGAAGGTGTCCGCATCAACAGCATCATTGTACTCACTAGTTTGTAGTTTTTTTTTTTTTTGAAGGACACTAGTCTGTAGTTATTTAGCTTGTTTATTGCACGAGATATTTATATTGTGTATATTTTATATTCATTACTTTTATTAGCATCGTGTTAATTATATAAACGGAATTATGTATCGATAATAATATGTGATGATTTAACATTAACCACTACTTATCGGAGCCAGAAAATTTAAAGAAGGGGGCCAAAATCTAATTTACATAAAATGTTGAAATAACAATAAAAAATTAAATAATATATAAAAACAAATTATATAATACAAATATATGTTTAACAATTTAATATATTATAAATTACTTAAATAGATTTATAGTTAACTTTGATACTATCTAAAACCTTCGCTTCTTCAATTATCCACATACGTTTCATGGAATAAAAATATTTAGGGTCTTGCTAACGAGTATCCTAAGGGTATTGATTAAGGAACTCACAAAAGGAAAATTCGTAATGAAAAACTAAGTGTTACACTCTTCGAAATGCTAAATACACAATTTTCCATACAAATTTTCCTTTTTAAGTTCCTTAAACAATGCCCTAATGACACTTGTTAGCATTCTCCAAATATCTATTATCAATATAAGTGGTGTATGTTTTATCAATTTCTTTTTAATGTAAACAATTGTATCTATTCTGTGACTCTAAAAAAAATAAAAATAAAACTATTTCAAATTATGCTTATTATAGTTGAATTCTAGTCCATTACTTTTTTATTATGAGAATATATATATATATATATATATATATATAGCACTACTTAAAATGTAAAACTCATTAAATATTTTTTTTTTGGTTTCCCAGGAGGTATCCTCCATGCGCAACTGTGGATACTAATTCTTCGAGCCGGGTAGGACCACAAGGGCGGCAAGGATGCCTCAAGAGTTTTAACGCTGCTGCATTCACATGGTCAGTTGAACTTGAGACCTCTAGTTAAGCTGAAAGATACCCGTGCCATCTCATCCAAGCGATCTTGGGTGAATATATATATATATATATATATATATATATGTGTGTGTGTGTGTGTGTGTGTGTGTGTGTAATTACTAGTGTGGAATATGCTCATATTTTAGAATTTCAACGAAAAATATGTAATTGTTGATTTCACGTTTTTATTTTAAAAACTCTGTGGAGTGCGACACCCCTTCATGGGTTATCTCACAGTAACATGTTGCGGAAAATAAAATTCAATTATGCTGGTTACTTTCGGAAAATAATATTTTCTAATACTTTTCTTATACCAAAAATGGAGATAAATTTTTTTTCCTTTTCCTTTTTGACTTGACAACATCCAACAACATCCAAAAACATAAACGACACACCATATATGTATGTATGTGTGTGTGTGTGTGTGTATATATATACATACATATATATATATATATATATATATATATATATCATATGCATCATCAGTCTTATACAAGGTATATACTATATACGTATGCATCATCAGTCATTATTGGTTTGAGTCTTACGACCCTAAACTTTTTCGAAGAATATGGTAGCTTTGCTACCCTTCCTGGCTAAAAATATTTAAAAACAAAAAAAAATTATAAACTTTAAAAAGTCAATAACAATATCTGAACCAATTAAAATTGGTTTGGTTTGATTCGGTTCTAACAGAAAAATATTAAAAAATATATAAATAAAATATTAAATTTTAAACTATTAAATTATATATACATTAAAATATAAGTATATAAAAATTAAAACATCAAGAACATGACAACTATACTTTTACTGTTTGTCAATTTATGAATGGTTGACACTGGAAAATAACTTTTCATTGTCAGTGTATATAAATTAAATTTTAAAAAAAGTATTAGAAATAAAAATAACCGAACTAATGACCATTGGGTTTGGTTCAATTCGAAGCCGAACAAAAAAAAAGAACCAATTTAATTGGTTTGTTCGGATTTTCAAATTCATCGAATTATTGGTTCGAGTCTTACGACCCTAAACTTTTTCGAAGAACACGGTAGTTAAAACCAACAAAATATCTGTTTAAAAAATAAATAAATAAATAAATTTAAATAATCCACCGGTTGACAACTGCTTATACTATTACAGGAACAGTAGAAGAAAAGTTAAGAATTGATAAAGTGATATACATATTGAATATTAATATATATATATATAATATAAATAATAAAATATAGTAATTGGTTCGGTTCCAAAATAACCGAACTAATGACCATTGGGTTCGGTTCAATTCGGAGCCGTACACAAAAAAAAAATGATCCAATTTAATTGGTTGGTTCTGATTTTCAAATTCATCGAATTATTGGTTCGTGTCTTAAGACCCTAAACTATACTTTTACTGTTTGCCAATTTATGATCGGTTGACAATGTAAAAAAATTTACATTGTCAGTATATACAAATTAAATTAAAAAAAAAGTATTAGCAAATAAAAAAAAACGAACTAATGACCATTGGATTTGGTTCAATTTGGAAACTAACAAAAAAGAAGAAGAACCAATTTAATTGGTTGGTTCGGATTTTCAAATTCATCGAATTATTGGTTTGAGTCTTACGACCCTAAACTTTTTCGAAAAACACGATAGCTAAAACCAACAAAATATATTTTTAAAAAATAAATAAATAAATTTAAATAATAAAAAATAGTTCACCGGTTGACAACTCCCCCTCATCACATAAAGAATAAGTAGAAGAAAAGTTATATACATATTGAATATTAAAATATATATATAAAAATTAAAATATAGTAATTGGTTCGGTTCCAAATAACCGAACTAATGATCATTAGGTTTGGTTCAATTCGAAGCCGTACACAAAAAAGAAAAAAAAACAAACCAATTTAATTGATTGGTTCGGATTTTCAAATTTATTGATTTATTGGTTCGAGTCTTAAATAAGACAAATTTAAAAATAAAAAAAAATTTAATTTATAAAAAAGAAGTAAAGAAAAAATAAACGTAAAAAAATTTTAAAAATAAAAAAACTTTAAAAAGTTAAACAAATAATAAAAAATTCAAATCTTGTAAAAAAAAATTTAAAAAAAGGCAGAAATTTCTGGTGCCGACATGTGTCCGGTTACTGTTCCTATAACATTAACCGCACACTTCCCAGTTATATATGTGTATTGATTTGAAATTAAAATCAAAATAAATATAAATAAGGATGTGGTGTAACTTATGAATGCCCTAAAGGTCTTGACATCTTGCTAACAAGTGTCCTAAATGTATTTGTTAAGAATTCCAATAAAAATAAACTTTTTTTAGAAAGTTAAAGATAACCCTTCCCCAAAATTTGAATATACAACTTCCCAACAAAAAATTTTCTTTTTTTTATTTGTTAACCAATGTTTTATGCGGAATAGCATATAGCTACAACATTTTTGGAGTACAGCAAATTCTAGAGATCGCAATTAAAGAGAACTGAGGGGTACAAAATTTAGGTGCACTTCTATCAATATTTATAACAAATGTTGCGCATATTATATTTTTACTGATAAATAAACTGTTACATATGTATTATCATTATAAAAAAAAACAATATATCTGAAATATTTATGAAACTTTGCTAAAGTTTTATCCCACCTACAGTATTACAAGTATCCACAGCAGCTGTAATGATAACTATCATTATATTTTACGAATTAAAGTACTATATATTGTTAATGTAAAAATCTTTTATACTAACAGTAAATAGAAATTAAACTCTCTTTTTTTTTTTGATATTAAATGGGGCTTAATCAGCCGAAGGAACAAATTACAGAGAATTAATTTTTCAAGTATTAGAAACTTTTATGACCAAAAAATTACAGAGAAACTCTTCTAGAGGAGGATTACTTAATGATTTCATGTTGATCTTTTGATGAACGCCAACTCCATTTGGAAATTAAAAATGAAGGTGTCCGCATCAATAGCATCATTGTACTCACTAGTTTGTAGTTTTTTTTTTTTTTTGAAGGACACTAGTCTGTAGTTATTTAGCTTGTTTATTGCACGAGATATTTATATTGTGTATATTTTATATTCATTACTTTTATTAGCATCGTGTTAATTATATAAACGGAATTATGTATCGATAATAATATGTGATGATTTAACATTAACCACTACTTATCGGAGCCAAAAAATTTAAAGAAGGGGGCCAAAATCTAATTTACATAAAATGTTGAAATAACAATAAAAAATTAACTAATATATAAAAACAAATTATATAATACAAATATATGTTTAACAATTTAATATATTATAAATTACTTAAATAGATTTATAGTTAACTTTGATACTATCTAAAACCTTCGCTTCTTCAATTATCCACATACGTTTCATGGAATAAAAATATTTAGGGTCTTGCTAACGAGTATCCTAAGGGTATTGACTAAGGAACTCACAAAAGGAAAATTCGTATTGAAAAACTAAGTGTTACACTCTTCGAAATGCTAAATACACAATTTTCCATACAAATTTTCCTTTTTAAGTTCCTTAAAAAATACCCTAATGACACTTGTTAGCATTCTCCAAATATCTATTATCAATATAAGTGGTGTATGTTTTATCAATTTCTTTTTAATGTAAACAATTGTATCTATTCTATGACTCTAAAAAAAATAAAAATATAACTATTTCAAATTATGCTTATTATAGTTGAATTCTAGTCCATTACTTTTTTATTATGAGAATATATATATATATATATATAGCACTACTTAAAATGTAAGACTCATTAATTTTTTTTTTTTGGTTTTCCAGGAGGTATCCTCCATGCGCAACTGTGGAGACTAATTCTTCTAGCCGGGTAGGACCACAAGGGCGGCAAAGATGCCTCAAGAGTTTTAACGCTGCTGCATTCATAGGGTCAGTTGAACTTGAGACCTCTAGTTAAGCTGAAAGATACCCGTGCCATCTCATCCAAGCGATCTTGGGTTAATATATATATATATATATAAATATATATATATATATATATATATATATATATATGTATGTAATTACTAGTGTGGAATATGCTCATATTTTAGAATTTCAACGAAAAATATGTAATTGTTGATTTCACGTTTTTATTTTAAAAACTACGTGGAGTGCGACACACCCCTTCATGGGTTATCTCACAAGAACATGTTGCGGAAAATAAAATTCAATTATGCTGGTTACTTTCGGAAAATAATATTTTCTAATACTTTTCTTATACCAAAAATGGAGATAAATTCTTTTTCCTTTTCCTTTTTGACTTGACAACATCCAACAACATCCAAAAACATAAATGACACACCATATATGTATGTATGTATGTGTGTGTGTGTATATATATATATATATATATATATATATATATATATATATATATATCATATGCATCATCAGTCTTATACAAGGTATATACTATATAGGGGCTTTATCAGAACAGGTCATTCTCAAAGCTAAGTAAAGAAATAAAAACCTAAAGGACATGTAGTGAAACGTCTGTGGCCATATAACAAAAACATGGCTCTCAGTAGCCAGAAAGACTGACGGAATCACTACCCCAAAAATGAAAACTATCTACAGCTGGTCAACGACTAATGATACCCGTTGGGAAGACCAGGGTCAATCCCACTCCCCGCAGATGAATCGGGGGAAGACACACCAGCACCCTCATCGGGTGAATCATCATCATTGTCCAGAGGAATGTACTCAGGTACATCCTCCACAAACTCCTCTGGGTCAATGACCATCTCCTCAGGGTCTATCACTAACTCCTCTGGAGCTGGCGCGGGTGCTGCCTCAGCTATGCGCTGCGCCTCGAGCTGTCCGTGGTCGACCAAATGCTGCAGTAGTAGCCACACAGGAGGTAAGGATACCTCAATCGTATCCATCGATCTATGCTCTCGCTGGGGCACTGTCTCTATTATGCCCTCTATCATATGTATGCCCGGTGTATCGCACGACGTGGGCTCCCGGGTGTATCACCTACATGTTTATGTTGTCGGTGTCCTCAAAATGGAGGCTGTGAACCCCCGTATGAGCCAACTGCATTGCCGGATCCATCTAAACTCAAATAATAACACACCCATACAGAGAGGAGACCAACAACAAAACATGCAAGGGTGAGAACCAATATATGGATTTTAAAACGATAACCACATGTACGACTCTCAAATACCATTTAGCATGAATATTCAAAGATAAACAATATATCTTTATCAAAGGGTTTCATACCCGACAGTCGTAACCGTTTTAAAAATCATGGCACTTCAATATTCATCAATTAACTTTGATACCTAATCTTTGGAGCTCCAACCAACAAATAAATGAGCTGATCAGGCTCTCATTGCTGAATAAGGCAGAATCAATGCCAATAAGGCAGAATCGTTGCCAGATAAGGCAGAGTTCAAATTAACCATACCACAGTCCAAAACGAGGTAAAGTGGTTACTATGTATAGTATATGGTTTCGTGGTCATATATCCATCAAGGCACAATGATGCAAATTGCATGAATACTTGCCATCAAGCATTCAAGTCCTATGCAAAGGCACGTCGCCCGAAATGCATGTAAAATGTTTTGGTCCGGTTGTTTTCTTTGTGTTCAATCTTTATGTGTCGGAGCTAAAAGTCTCACGACCAAATCACCATTTTAAATTTCAAGTTTAATACCTCATTCAAAACTAACCGACTCCAAGTCAAAAATGTGCAAATCACGAAATCTAGACCGATGCACCAATCTTATATACGTAGATTTTAGTGCACAAAACCAATACACCATTTATAGGACATCTAGTCCATAACTTCACATTTCGGACCACGGGCCCATATCATAGAACACTAGACGCGACGTCTCGGCAGCTAGGTTCGTTTTCAACTTTAAACCATTTTCGTTCTGTGAAACACAAAACAAAACCAAAGTTTTCTCAACTTATCCAAGTTGACGGAAATAGCACTTTGTTTACCGAAAATCATTTTTACGTTGGAAATTCGTTTTGTAAACTTGTCAACATACCTTAAAACTCATTTTTGTTCAAAAATTCATAATTTGAACTTGGAAACATCGTTTGAGACAAATTCTCAGTATAACTCAATATTACCCTTTTGAAAAATACTTTCTTAAATATTGACGGAATTGTCCGTCGTTTGCCGTTTTAAAATGATTTTAGGTCAAAACATGACTTTCATAGTAAAATAACTTTTCCAACACTGTAATAAAATTATTTTTGAAACTTTTTCTCTTAAAACAAAATTTTCTAATATTTAGAAATTCCTTATGTGAAAATTAGCAGTGCTAAAATATTTTCACGGTTACGTCCTCACTATGACTCTTAAAACGCTCTTTTGTCGTTAAATCATTAAAATAATATTATTTTCCATTTTTTACCAAATAAATAATTAAGTAATATTATATTACTATTTCCACCAACTTAAACTCATTAATCAATAAAAAAACCTTTAAATGCTTTTAACCTCGTATTTAAGCTCTGACCACTGTCAGGCTTTCCAATCCACATCAACAATAAATTCATGTCAATAATATAGCAAATATCAATTAAAGACATGCCACAAAATACAACAAATAATTAAATGCAGATAATTCAAATAATTAACAGCAAGTAATTACTAGGCAAATAATGCTAACTACGTAAGAAATACTTACACCCAATAATTAATACAAACAACAACAATTACACATGGCTACTGGAAAAAACCCTCAGGTAATCCCCTTATCTGAAAACAATGTTTCTCCGATAAACGACTCGTCGGAAATCCAAGTAGTGCCAGTAATGCGCGTACACGATAACTTATCTTATCCTTCATTAAACATAACAACCGATTAACAAACAAATAACTTAATCAAACCTATGGTACTACATGTTGGTTTCGGCCAAGGGCTGACTTTCGGGTTAAAAATCTCTAAAATTTCTAAACCTTTGGATTAGTGATTCTTAATCACTTAAAACCCCAAATCAAGGATCATTGTACAAAGATTGAAATTAAATCTTCCAATCCTTCACCAAATAAGTTTCTGCCATGACCAATAAAATGGCTTAGAAAATTTCATTTGATTCAAACAACATAGATTCATTACATATATAACTAATAAGATTGAATCATGCAAGACTAACTAAGAAAAATTGAACAAAATACTCCCCCCCACCAAAACCTAGGTTCGGCCTCTTTAGGTTAAATAGGCTAGAAATTTTTGTTTGATGCAATCTCATATATCTAGAATATAGAGATGATAATAGGATCATAGAAATTGGTTTCATGCTCATTGAACTTTCCCATGATTTTATATGAATTTTTGAAACTAGAAACCCTAATATGCATCATATTGAGAAAGACTTCAAAAAAAAAAGTAATTGAAGAACGTATTGCTAAATAAGGGAGAAGAGCATGGTTTACCTCTTGGAATCAATAAATTGGCAAGAAATCACCTACTTCCTTCACAAATTCAAGCTATGGAACTTAGGGTTTTAATGGTGAAAATGTCAAAGTTTGATGAAGATGATGACTCTAGCCTTTTATAGAAGTGAGGATGGGCTCTTGGAGGTGTTTGGGCCATGGGGGATCAAGGGCATTAGGGTCCAAAACACAAAAATTCAAGGGCAAAGTGGTAATCTTGTACAATGGCAAACTTGTGAATAAAACCAACATAAAGGCTAAAATGGTAAAATCTTCCTAAAAGCCATCATGATTATGAGGAGTCACCTATATGACTCACCCCATGTGAGTCATCATGAATGACAAGGTATTTATTTGTTAGCGGGTCCCGCAAATTCCGTTTTCAGTTCCGTCGTTCACCCGATTTCGTATAACGCCCGCATAATATATATTATTTTACTTTTTAAGTGAAATTTTTTAAAATAGCCAAACAAGTTGGAAACTTCATAAAAACCTTAGGTTTTTTTGTTCACGAGTCAAAATTAGGTCATTTGAGCGGTAAAATTCTTACTATCATTAAATCGCAGATCGGGTTTCGTCTGAATTTTCGACCCAAAATTTAATCGTACCTCTATACACTAAAGTAGAGTATGAATATGATATTGGTTTATCCAAAATCATTTTATATATTTTAAAATAAAAATATAAACATTGATGTTTATTTTACCGATATAAAAACAGTAAACAGTGAAAAAACCGGGTGTTACATGGAGAATCATATACAATATTTTTTTTTTGATTTATAAGGTTAAATATGAAGAAATATTTGAAAATTTTATCTAAAATATAAAAGATTAATCTTCATATAAGTTTAAGGTTTTTTTGTTGTAATCTATTTGATATATAAACCTTTTTTCTTAAAAATTTATATTTTTTTTTACTCTTTTCTTTTTTCAAGTTAATCATTTTTAGAAAATATATTTATCTATCATATTTTTTTATTCTCTCTTTAAAATCTATTTAATTCGTTTCTCCTCTTTTCCCATGCAAGTTAAATATCTTAAGAAAATATATTTATCTATTGTATTTTTTCTTTTCTCTTGAAAATGTATTTGATTTATTTCTCTTCTTTGCCTTGTGCAAGTTAACCATTTTTAGAAAATATATTTACCTATTATATTTTTTATTTTCTCTTGAATATCTATTTGTTCTATTTCTCCTCTTTTCCGTGCAAGTTAACCACTTTTCAAAATTATATTTGTCTATCATATTATTTGTTTTGTTCCCTCTTAAAAATATATTCGATATATTTCTCCTCTTTGCCTTGTGCAAGTTAACCATTTTTAGAAAATATATTTATCTTTTACATTATTTTTCTTCTCTTATTTATTTCTCGTCTTTCCCTGTGCAAGTTAACCATTTTATAAAATATATTTATCTATCATATTATTATTTTTATTCTCTCTTGAAAAACTATTTGATTTATTCCCCATCTTTTCTCGTTCAAGTTAACCATTTTTATAAAAATATATTTATCTATAATATTATTAATTTTCTTCTCTCTTGATTTTTTTTATTTCTTTTATTTTCCGGTGCAAGTTAACCATTTTTATAAAATATATTTATCTATCATTATTTTTAACATTTGACATTTCTCTTGATAAGTTGCTATTATACTTATATCAACATTCAATTTTATAGTGAATTTATTTTTTCAAATTTTTTTTTAAATTTAGCACTAACCATTTTGTTTTTTCACTACCTTGATAATGTATTTTTCTTAACATTTAATACTATGGCCCTGTTTGATAACAACTAGTGGATAACAGATAAGCTAGCGGATAGCGGATAAGGTAGCTGATAACGGATAACGGATAGTGGATAAGCTAGCGGATTGGGTTTGAAGTATTTGGTAAAACTAGCGGTTCGAGTAGCTGATAAATATAAATGACATAAAAAGACATGTTTGTATTTTTTAATATAAATTATATATATATATATATATATATATTATTTTAAAATTATTCTCACTTTTAACACTTTAATTTATTTTAAATTTTTTAACATTTCAAAAGTTAAAATATTAATTTTTATTTTAATATTGATTTAATTTTAATTAAAATAGAATGATTATTATTTTATTTTATTAGAAAAGGATAAGTGGGGAATTTAATTAATATAGTAGGGATAAAAATGGAAGAAAAAATGATAAGTTATACGCTATAAGCTCAAACACCACTTCAAGTAATGTTTGGTAAAAATGATATACGCTAGTAAAAAAATGCTAAACGCTAATTTTAGAAATAATTACTAAACGCGGCTACTTTTCATCTTTAAGCTGATTAATCATTATTTAAACATTATGGCTAAATACTTCCCAATGATCATGGAAGTCATATGAAATAATTTTAAAATGACATATATAAATTGCATTAATTCTTCCTCATCCTACCTTATTTCCATTACTCAGTGATTCACGTTAGTAACTGAAAAGCATTTATTTCCTGTTATAAATTTCGTCCATTAAATATGGAATAATTTGAATTGGAAAATTTATGTATTTCAATGCATTGAAATCTTTTCTTTTGCAGGCAAATTGTTGCATATCCAATCATCCTTTGAAACGTGGTATAAATGACACACGTAGGAAAACACTGATATGGACAACCTGAGAGAATGACACATGTTGAACAGGTTCCTGCATACATTTTTGTATGTATAGATTATATATAGATTATTGATTATAGATATAGATATAGATAGATTTTGAATTAAATTTTGATAAGATGATATTATAAAAATCAAATATTTTTAATGATGTGGTAATATATGATTGATTGATAGTATAATTTTTTATATTGATAATGCATTATAATTAAATTCAAGGCTTAATGAAGTTTTTAGTCCCTGAAAATATAGGGTTTTTGGTTTTGGTCCCTATTTTTCATTTGCTTTGATTTTGGTCCTTTTAACTTTTTTTATTTCGTTTTTGGTCCCTCTCGTTAACTGCTTCTGTTAACGGTTGACGTGGCAGACGGTAGGCCTCTGCCACGTTAGCAGTGACATATGACTTATTTTTCATTTTTTATATCCATGTGGGCTTGACAGCTATGCATTTGCAAATTTATTTATTTTATTTAAATAAATAATTTAAAAATCATCTTCTTCTTCCTCCTATTGGAGTCCTTCTTCTTCTTCTCCACCCACATCATTCTTTTTCTTCTTCTTCATGCCCCTGTCGGCGTTTATTGTTCATTGGCTTCATCAATTACTGGATTCATTTTACCAAACTCTCAAAACCATTGATGTGATACAAAAAACCTTGCAACTTTAAGTTACCCAAATAAAAAAGCTTGCAACTTTCAAGTTCGATGGTTGTTTACAAAAAAAGCTTGCAACTTTAAGTTTCCTATTAATGTGATACACACACATCATTGTTGGGTTGTCTTTGAGTTGGTTTGGTAAGCGCATATCCAAAAATTGCAGAAATCGAAGGGTTTACTGTTCCGGGTATTGCGAGACAGAGAAGACGAAGACGAAGATAAGATCTTGATCGAGAAGGAGAGCGAGAGAGAGCAAGAGAAGGAACGAGAATCGAAAGGAGAAGAAAACCGAGAACGAGATGAGGAGCCAGAAATAAAACCCGACGCTGGTGAACGACGACCTCCATGTTCCAAACCATGGCGATGGAACCAGATCTCATGAATAGGGTCAAATCCGATCTCGAATCGTTCCTTTCTTGACAGCAAAAAGGAGGCCGTCGATATGCACCATGAACGACGATGGTGGAGGGGCTTAGCTGAAGGAGATATTGATTCGTGTACGACGCCGTCTGGTTCTTGAATTTGCACGTCTGGTTCTTCAATGCAAAACAATGTTATTTTTATTAATATTAATTTATAATTTGTAATAAATAAATTAACAATAACTAATTATTTTTTAATAAAAATCAAAATCTGCACAAACTTCATTTAAAAATTAATATTTTTGCTACGTGTCGACGTGACATGCGCGTCTGTCACGTCAGCACTTAACAGAAGCAATTGACGGCAGGGATCAAAAATAAAATAAAAAATGTTAAAAGGACCAAAATCAAAACAAATGAAAGATAGGGACCAAAACCAAAAACCCCTATATTTTCAAGGGAAAAAAAAACTTCATTAAGCCTAAATTCAATTACTTTATATTCTGATAAAAAATTCAGTTACTTTATATTAACAGTACACGAGAGTTAAATTTTGATATTTAATAAAAAAAAAGATTGATTAACATTTTTTATATTTCGCTGTTAATTAACTTCATATACTTCCTGGAGAGAAAGCTGCTAGGCTTAGTCAGCGTATTGGTTTATCTGGGCTGTATGTTCAAGAAGCTCAAGGGCAAGCAGGTGGAATTTGGTGCTTTTGGGATTCTGCTTGTTGGAAGGTGGAGGTTCTGAGGTGTACATTTCAAAGTGTTCATATGAGTCCTCAATTCCAACCTCGTAGAACTGTTTGGCAGGAATTGTGTGTGATTCATGAAGATATGGTTAGGGAATGGATTGTAGCAGGTGATTTCAACTCTATTCTCTATGATCATGAGAGGCTGGGTGGTGCAGAATCCTCTTCTTCTTCTCAACGGGGCTCATTGGATTTTTTGAATGTTGTTCAGGACTGTGACCTAATAGACATGGGTTTCCAAGATGCCCCGTTTACTTGGCAACGGAGGAATTTGTTTAAAATGTTGGACATGTTTATCATTAATGAGGAAGGTAGGATTCGGTTCGAGGAAGCTGTTATTCATCACCTCTTAACAATGAAGTCTGATCATTGTCCGATGTCGTTGATCCCTTTTAGAGAAAATGTTCATATTCGTAGGAGAAGACCTTTCCGGTTTACTGCTGCATGGTTGACTCATCATGACTTTCCTAGAGTGATAGCGCGGAGTTAGGGTAAAGAAAGCACGTGGAATGATTCGATAGATAGTTTTCATGCATCTCTTTGTGCATGGAACAAAGGCATCTTTGGGAATATTTTTAAGAATAAGAAAGAGTACATGCGCAGACTTAATGGTATCGCAAGAAGTCTTTTCGGGGGTCCAAATCCATCTAAGGCTGCAAAAAAAGCTTTGTAAAGAATATGAGGAGATCCTGATTAATGAAGAACTGTTATGGTTCCAAAAATCGAGAAGTAAATGGCTTTTTGTATGGTAATAAGAATACAAATTTTTTTCATGGTTCTACTATTGTGAGAAGAAGGCGTAACAATTATGATAAGTTACAAGATGCTTCGGGTAATTGGCATGAATCCAGAGACTCCTTAGAAGCTATGGTAACTTCGTATTTTAGCAATTTATTCCTTGATAATGATGAATTTAAACCTTTTTGCCTTTTTGGTTGGTTTCCTCCTCTAGAGGAGGAGGTTATTAACTCTTTCTAGAATTCCAACTAACGATGAAATTAAGCCATTTTCTATCAAAGCCAATGGTCTCAAGTTGGTCCTTCCCTTTGTTCTGTAGTTAAGGATATTTTTTTAGATCATAGGAAGTTATGCGGAAATTAATGAGACTTTAATTTGTCTTATTCCTATAGTGGAGGTTGCTACTTCCATTAAGGAGTTCCGTCTAATTAGCCTTTGTAATGTCTCCTATAAGGTGGTTACAAAACTTTTGTCTCAAAAACTGCGGACGGTTATGGATCAAATTATCAGCCTCTAACCGCCATAGTAGTGACAATATTATTATTGCTCAAGAGGTTATTCGTTCTATGAGAGGGAAAAATGCTCCTAAGGGTTGGATGGCTATTAAAATTGACCTTGAAAAAGCTTATGATAAGCTTAAATTTGAATTTGTTAGAGAGACTTTAAGGGATATTGGCTTTCCCGGAGATTTTATTTCTCTGGTTTGGCATTGTATCTCTACTCCTAAAATGAAAATGTTGTGGAATGGGGAATCCTTGGATGAGTTTATTCCTTCTAGAGGGATTAGACAAGGTGACCCCATCTCACCTTATTTATTTGTGCTTTGCCTAGAAAGACTATCTCATATTATTGATCTAGCAGTTAATAATAATTTTTGGGACCCTATCCAACTTGGTAGAAGGGGTCCAAAATTGTCTCACCTTTGCTGACGATCTATTATTATATTCAGAGGCTTCTCTTGAAAATGCTTAGATTATTTATACTTGTTTAGATTTATTTCGTGATAGTTCAGGTGAAAAAATAAATGCGGAGAAAACTAGGATATTTTTATCAGGTAATGTTCATTGGAATGTTAGAACTCAAATTAGTGAGTTCTTGGGTTTCCAAAGAACAGATAACCTAGGAAAATATCTTGGGGTTCCTCTTCACCATCAAAGAGTCTCTAGAAGAACCTATAGTAATATTTTGGATAAATCTTCTCTGAGATTGAGCAATTGGAAACCAAAAACTTTGTCTTTTGCAGGGAGAATTACTTTAACAAAGTTTGTTTTATCTGCTCTCCCTAGTTATGTAATGCATGTGTCTCTCTTGCCCATGTCTACTTGCGAGGATATCGACAGAATCAGTAGAAATTTTATCTCTGGGGGGGGAGGGGGGCTCGGATAATCAAAGGAAGGAAGGTTCATTTGGTTGCTTGGAAAGGATATTTGCAGGCCCAAAGAAACTGGAGGTTTAGGGATTCGCTCGGCCAAAAATTGTAACCATGCATATATGATGAAAGTGTTGGAACCAGTTTATCACTCAACAAGGTTCCTCACAAATCACTCGAAGAATTAAGAAAAGCAATAAGAGAGAATAGAATAGTAGAAGAGAGAAGGCAATAGAATTCTGAAAAAATACTTCACACACTCACTGATCTTTATTCATTCACATAACAGGTATTTATACACTAGTAGACTAGTCCCACATGGACTAAGTCAGCTCAACAAACTAACCACTTTCACAACTGACACACTAACTGAAATTAACCAACTCCTTAACACACCTCCCTAATTTCAGTTTACACTAATTCATGATATGCAAGAGCATCACTATGAAGTCAAGCATCCCAACTATATATGTTGGCACCAAGCTTCAACATTCATTTGCAGCATATCACGATACAATACTTAGCTGATTACAACAAATTAAATTTGAATTGCAACTAACACACAGTTACAAATCATACACATTCACACACCTCCCTTAATTCAGATTTGCTAGAGAACACATTCCTAGCTTATCCCTTAGAATTTTAAACCTTTCAATCTTCAATGGTTTAGTGAATATGTTAGCAATCTGGTCTTCAGTCTTGCAATATTCCAGCTCCAAGTTCCCTTTGCTAACCTGATCTCTTAGGAAGTGAAAACGAGTTTCAAAGTGTTTGCTCCTGCCATGAGCAACTGGATTTCTTGCAAGATTGATTGCTGACTTATTGTCTACCTTCAACTTCATTGGTTTGGATCCCAGCAGGTTCAGTTCTTTTAACAAAGCTTCAAGCCATAATGCTTGACAAGCTCCTAAGGATGCAGCCACATATTCAGCTTCACAAGAGGACAAGGCTACTATGTTCTGCTTTTTTGAGCACCAAGAAACAGAGCTGTTGCAACACATGAAAATGTAGCCAGAAGTACTTTTTCTATCCTCTTTATCGCCACACCAATCAGAATCAGTATATCCCACAACTTCAGCATTTTTATATGTCAGTTCATTAGGAAATAGTATACCAAAGTCAAGTGTTCCCTTGATATACCTTAATATCCTTTTGGCTGCAGCATAGTGAGAGATTCTCGGATAATCAAAGGAAGGTTCATTTGGTTGCTTGGAAAGGATATTTGCAGGCCCAAAGAAACTAGAGGTTTAGGGATTCGCTCGGCCAAAAATTGTAACCATGCATATATGATGAAAGTGTTGGAACCAGTTTATCACTCAACAAGGTTCCTCACCAATCACTCGAAGAATTAAGAAAAGCAATAAGAGAGAATACAATAGTAGAAGAGAGAAGGCAATATAATTCTGAAAAAAATACTTCACACACTCACTAATCTTTATTCATTCACATAACAGGTATTTATACACTTGTAGACTAGTCCCACATGGACTAAGTCAGCTCAACAAACTAACCACTTTCATAACTAACACACTAACTAAAATTAACCAACTCCTTAACACACCTCCCTAATTTCAGTTTACACTAATTCATGATATGCAAGAGCATCACTATGAAGTCAAGCATCCCAACTATATTGTCACCCAAGCTTCAAAATTCATTTGCAGCATATCACGATGCAACACTTAGCTGATTACAACAAATTAAATCTGAATTGCAACTAACACACAGCTACAAATCATACACATTGACACACCTCCCTTAATTCAGATTTGCTAGAGAACACATTCCTAGCTTATCCCTTAGAATTTTAAACCTTTCAATCTTCAATGGTTTAGTGAATCTGTCAGCAATCTCGTCTTCAGTCTTGCAATATTCCACTACAAGAATAAGGTGAATTAGCGACGGAAATTTTGCGACGGTCTCAAAACCGTCGCTAATTTTATGTTTTGCGACGGCTGAAGCCGTCGCAAATGGTAGAGGAAATTACTGACGGAAGTTCCGTCGCAAATCTGTCAGTAACGTTCCCGCCATTTTACGCGAAATGTTGGCGCCAATTTGCGACGGGCATGGCCGTCGCTAATGTGCGACGGATGGTAATTTTGCGACGGTCATTCACAGTTTGCGACGGAATCGTAATTTGCGACGGCCTAGCCGTCGCTAATATTAAAAGGCCGTCGCTAATTTCCAATATGTAACTCGAACAGTTTTCTTCCTCCCTCAGTTGTCTTCTTCGACGCAAGCTTGTTTCCCTCAGTTTTCTTCACTGATTGTGTGTGTTTGTGAATGCGGATGTACATGTAGGTCTTCAACATTAACCGGTTTCAAAAACAGCCCAACGCCAACGACGAGGTATTTCATTTCTCGTTTTTGAATTCTTTTTCTTTTATTTTATTTTTGTTTGTTCACGTGAGTAATCTGTTTGGATTGTGGCATACCGGCATTGCAGACTGTAGCGGCCTTGATGTGGCGAAACAGGTTCTAAAATTGGGTCCGGATGACCCACTCATACCCAGAACGAAAACACCCTTTCATATCTTTTTTTTTTTTAAATTACTTACTTCCATATTGTGCATTTCTGCCACTGTTTGTAGGGGCATGCCATTCGTATTTTGCCCATGAAGTCTATCCGTTTTCTCTTTTTAAGGGTTTTTTCATCATTTAAGAAATCTCTTTTAGTTTTAGGGTACCCATTCCATTTTGCAAACCAATCTTGTCCTTTCCAAAACACCTACTGCTGCTGTTCTCTCTCGCTGCTCCACTCTGTTGCAGCAGTGTTCTTTGCATACCCTCAACCAGTGACTTCCAACGTTCTCAGCCAGTTACTGCAAGTTTTTTCTTCTCTCCTACACCGTTGCATAGAACTTAGATTTCATTTAAGGAATCACTTTTAATCATTTTGAATGCTTAGAACTTAGATTAGTATTTAACTATTCAAGTTATATTGGATTGAATGTTTGTGACAAATACAATGGATTTTGAGTATTAATTATGAACATGTCTTTAATTTTATGTATTTTTCTATTTTTGAGTATTTATATGTGTATAATATAAATTATTTATAATGTTTTCTAATCTTTGCTATAATATCCGGCTATTTTAATTATTTACATTATAAGTTTTATTAAATTGAAAACCTCTATTCATATAAATGATATATAAGTTTTATTAAATTGAAAACCTCTATTCATATTTATATTTATGATTATATTCAATTTTCTGTTGGGCAGGTTCTTGATTTGTGAAAGTTATATACATTTCTAGTTGTGCTAGTGTTGCTCTCATTCTAATTGGTAAGTGATTTTAATTACTTTTTCCTTGTGGTTTAATGTAGTCTATTAAGTGGTTACTATTGATGCTGTCTTTGCTCTTTAAAAATGAACTATTATGTAACATTAACAAATAAGATAAATGAGGAAAAACATGAGCATGATAAGAATATTACCCAATCACCTATGCATGTAACCCGACAATTTTTTTATGCTTGTGCTATCGTTTATAAACTACACCATGATCTTTGTTTTTCCTTATTCACTATATGGTTAGTAGCTTGCAATAAACTATGTGATAAATTATATAGACAATGACTATCCTATTTGGTTTATTTTTCTTTCATTGCTATCAAACCATTGCTCCGATTTAATGGCAATGCAAGTGTATGTAGTATTTTTTTTATGATAAATAATGTGTGAATGTGATGCTCTCTTGAATATAACCGTTGAATTTAATGTTTGAAGTGGTTACTTCCTCTATTTGGCTTTTCATTATAGTTATCTTTTTTTGGGCGCACATGCAGAGGATGGATTTTGTTCCTTTGAATGGTTCTTGGATGTATGATAGGGTTTATCCGCGTAGAGGGGGTTAAAACAATCTTTCTTAGATGGTGTTGAAGAATTTATTACCAAGGCAAGTCAACAGGATACTTATAACAATGGGGGGTTGATTAGATGTCCTTGTATGAAGTGTGACTGTACATCCGAATTAAGAATGTAGACGATGTGAGGGTCGACCTGTATAAAGTTGGGTTTAGGCCTAATTACTGGATTTGGACAAATCATGGAGAAGAAATGCCGCAATTTGATTTTGGCATTGACCAGAATTGCAAGTGGTTCAAGTAGTGGTGCAGAAGTTGGATATGGAGATCATATTGTTTCCATGGAGGAGATGGTGTGTGACGCTCTTATGATGTCCGGTCGTTTGAGTCCAATAATACAGAAGAGCCTCCTAATGCAGATGCACAAAAATTTTATAATCTCCTAACAGAGGCAAATAAGCCTTTGTGGGAAGGGTCCCCCGACTCGACGTTATCGATGTGTGTTCAACTGTTATCTGCCAAGTCCAATTGGAGCATACCCGAGTTAGGCTTGGATTTCATTGCCAAAATGGTTTTGGCCGGGACGCCTTTCAAAGGAGGATTACCCAAGAATTATTATGATGCGAAGAGGTTAATGTCCAAGTTAGGATTGGAGTCCAAGAGGATTGACTGTTGCCAGAATGGGTGCATGCTCTTTTACGATAATGAATTCGACAAAAATGATGGCGCATTGGTTGAGTGCAGGTTTTGTCACGCACCAAGGTATCGTCAGCGCAACGCAAGTAGAAGTAATCTAAAACCAGTTCCGGTAAAGTCGATGTTCTACTTGTCAATCATTCCTAGATTACGAGAGGATGTTTGCATCGATGCATGCAGAAAAATGACATGGCACCATGAGAATAGGAGGAATGCAGGAGTGTTACGCCATCCTTCGATGGTGAAGCATGGAAGCACTTTGATCGGGTGCATCCGGATTTTGCCGTTGATCCTCGTAATGTACGACTTGGGTTATGCTCGGATGGCTTTACCCCATATATCCAAGCCTCGGCATCACCTTATTCATGTTGGCCCGTTGTTGTTACCCCTTACAATCTTCCTCCCGAAATGTGTATGTCAAAGCCATATATGTTCTTGACTTGCCTGATTCCGGGTCCATCTAATCCAAAGGCAGGCATTGATGTATACTTGCAACCTTTGAGTGATGATTTGAAGAGGTTGTGGAATGGTGTTATGACGCATCGATATTTCTCGAAAACAAAATTTTAAAATGAAGGCAGCGTTGATGTGGACAATTAATGACTTCCCTGCGTATGGCATGTTGTCTGGTTGGGGGACGCATGGGAAGCTTGCATGCCCGCATTGTATGGAGCATACGAAGGCATTTACCTTAAAATACGGGGGGAAGTCGTCCTGGTTTGATTCCCATCGCAGGTTCTTACCGAACGATCATCAATTTAGAAGGAATAAGAATGCCTTCAAGAAGGGGGCTGTTGAAATGGATGGACCGCCTCCGAGGTTAACACCGGAACAAATTTGGATAAGAATCGGGGACTTGCCAAAAGTGATCAAGCTGGGGTTTCCAAATTAGATGGTTACTGGGCAATGGCATAATTGGACAAAGAGGAGTATTTTTGGGATCTTCCTTATTGGAAAGATAATTTATTGAGGCACAATCTTGATGTAATGCACATTGAAAAAAATTTCTTTGACAACATTTTCAACATTGTGATGAACGTGCATGGCAAGACCAAAGACAACGATAAGGCTAGAATGGACTTACAGTTGTACTGCAGAGACCGGATTTGGAGCCGAGACATCGGGATAATGGGAAGATGTACAAGCCAAAGGCCAATTATACTTTGACTATCCAGGAAGCAAGGTTAGTTTGCCAATGGATAAAGGGGCTCAGGATGCCACGATGGTTATTCTTCTAACTTGGCAAGATGTCTTTGATGTTATAAAAGGCAAGTTGCATGGGATGAAAAGCCATGATTGTCATGTGTTTATGGAGTGCTTACTTCCTATCGCCTTGATTCGTTGCCCCCATGTTTTGAATGCCCTTACTGAAATAAGTCAATTCTTCAAGGACTTGTGTTCTGCAACTTTAAGGGAAGACGATTTGACCAGGATGGAACAAAACATTCCACTAATTTTGTGCAAGCTGGAGAGAATATTCCCCCCTGGCTTCTTTGATTCAATGGAGCATCTTCCGATTCATCTTGCATATGAAGCAAGACTTGGTGGTCCAGTTCAATATAGGTGGATGTATCCATTTGAAAGGTAATTTAAGTATCACAGTTATTGATCTTATTTCATGCATATTAGTTAATTAATAATAACCTCGTCATTTTTTAATAGATTCATGGGCGAGTCAAAACGATCGGTGAAAAATAAGGCTAGGGTTGAAGGTTCGATATGTGCGTCTTACTTACACCGTGAGACAATTCATTTCTGCTCTCATTATTTCAAACACATGGTTTTGTCTCCAACAACTAGAAGGAACGAAACGGAAAATGAAAGTGGAAGACTACCTGGAACCTTATCAATTTTTTGTCTTCCCGGTCGTCATTCCGGAAAGGAGTTGACACATTATTTAACGGAGGCAGAGTGGAACTCAGCTCATGTTCATGTATTGATCAATTGCGCCGAGGTTAAACCATACCATGAGTAAGTATGAGCTTATAATTTTTATTCCTTCGATAGCATATGTCAATTTTCATTGATGTTATCCATATATGTTCAGTTCATTCTTGTCTTCTCGTGATGCATCTGCTCGTACTCATGAAGATTTTCCAAAATGGTTTAAGCAACAAGTAAGTATCTCCCCATTTATCATTCTGTTATTCACTATAATGTATGCGGATAAAAACATATGTCGTTAAACTTTGTGAATAGGTTTACAATGAGGCACCTACTGTCATTAATCAACATTTACGAAACTTGGCTGACGGTCCTCCTCGACACAAGTCAAAGAATGGCACACATACTTCGTGAATGGGTACAAATTTCATACTCAATCATGGACAGAAGACAAAACAACAATAAATAGTGGTGTTTACGTAAAGGGTGAGCCAAGCGGAGTTGCAGATGACTTTTATGGTGTCATACAACACATATATGAGTTGTCATATCGTTATTTAGACTACCCTAAGAGAATAGTGTTGTTTTATTGTAATTGGTTCGATCCATCTAGTAGAGGCACTAATTTGAATAAAAAATATAATATTGTGGACATCCAAATGAGTAGAAGATATCATATGTTTGATCCGTTTATCATGGCACATAATGTGAGACAAGTATATTACGTTCCTTATCCAAAGCAACTCAAACAGAAAAACGAGGTTGGTGTGTTGCAATCAAGACATAACCATGGTGTAGCATTTAAATAGATGTTTCTTAGTTGTATGAGCCATATCAAACAGATGAAATGTCACGTGCAAATGAGGTCATTGAAGTAGAACCAATCTCATGTTTACAAGACACACAAGTTGTAGGGGAAGAAGTGGATACCTCCAGCTTGACATCAAATCAAGTCATTCCGGATGAAGATGTTGAAGAAGCGAGAATCAACAGAAGATGAAGAAGATGAAGATGGCTATGAATATGACACTAGCTCAAATTCGACTAACAAATACTTTATTTATTTTAGTGATGTATTTTGTATTAGGTAGTATTGTCATTGTCATAACTTTAAGTTCATTATGATTAGCATCATTTTCCATTATTTACAAATGTGTGTTTGTGCTTACTTTAAGTTAATTATTATCACCATCATTTTCCATTATTTACAAATGTGTGTTTGTGCTTACTTTAAGTTAATTATTATCACCATCATTTTCCATTATTTACAAATGTGTGTTTGTGCTTACTTTAAGTTAATTATTATCACCATCAATTTCCATTATTTGCAAATTTGTGTTTTGGTTACTTTTAATTAATTATTATTAGCATCATTTTTCACTATAGACATGGCTGATGGTAAGGGAAAGGGTAAGGCACTGCTGGAGGGGCACGTCGTCGTGGTCGACCTCGCTTTGTGACACGGACAGTCGATGACGGATTCGTGTCCCTCCCATCTACATCTGTTACACTACGCCCACCGCCCACACCCATGCCTCCACATGATATGGCACCAGCACCCCCACCTGTTGCTCCGGCCCACTCGGTTCATGGACACCTCCATTGGGATCACGATGATGCCCACCCCGAGGATTCCGACTCAGACCCATGCAGACAATTCCGGACAACCAGATGCATCGGGGGTAGATTTACCCATGGACGGTGATCATCGGTCTCATGGTGATGACGAGGAGACTTATGGATATTCCTCGCCTATATCATCGGATGATGAGGAGATCGAGGTTATGTCGGATGGCCGAGTTATTGTTACCCCGGCCGGTAAAGGGTAAGAAAGATCTCAAATATTGTTATTTTATTGTTGATTGCAGATTTTATATGTATGTGTATTGATTGTTCTCATGTTCTATTGATAAGGTTCCTTCCGTCGAGAAAATCTGCAGAGGCCGTCACGTATGCGATTACATCTCGGTTTGATCGGGCCTGGAAGCATTGGAGTGAGCTTGAGGATCAGGATCGGGATCGATTCTTTGCGGCTTTTAAGGTATTTTTGTACTTTTGAATTTACTTCCATTTTTTAGTTACTTTTAATGTTTCTTTAGTTTATTATTATCCTAAAAATATTATATTCTCCTTATTTACAGGAGAAGGCTGCTTGGAGAGTAGAGCATTCCGCTGATGTAGAGATAATTTTTCATCAAAAAGCGAGCAAACGCCTCTCCGAGTTGTTGACTAGATATCGGAAAAAGGGACAGCGTCCAAAATGGTGTTTCCCACCCATTTGGGAGGAGCTATGTGCTTCTTGGGCTACACCTGAATTTAAGAAAAAATCCGCCAGGCAAAGCTCAACGGGGCCTCGGAAAAGGGTGGGAGCCTCGCACACCTGGCGGCGGCATCGAATCGGGGAGCATGCTCGACGCCTTGTAAGTTCCAACATCATATTTTGTTAATTCATTAGATGTCTGGCTATTAAGGTAGTGTAACTTCAAATATGAACAAGTTTTTTTTTTGGTGCAGGCTAGGGAGCTTGGCCGTAGCGTCAAGCCGGTTGAGCTTCATGCCCGAACTCATACTAGGAAGGGTACGGCGAGTATGTAGATGAGCGTTCTAGACGCACTCGGGTGATTTACATGTCTCTTTGTTGGAAATTATTTTTATTTTATATTTAATAATTATGGTCATTTTGTATGATTATGTGTATCAATTTTAATGACAGGAGGACTATCGTGATAAGTTATCTCAGGTTCGGTCTCAGGCAGCCTCATCTTCCCCTTCTTCCACCACACTTGACCCGGAGGTGGAAGCCCAATTGGAGTTGCGAGGCATGGGTCGATGTTTGGCCCGGTAAGAACAAGGGTCGCATATATGGTATGGGAGACCTAGCCGAGAACTATCGACGGGTGCTCCAAAGATCTTCACTCGGCAGAGTCGAGCATCGTCCGAAGACTAGGCCTCGCCGATCTCATGAGTCTGCGCAGAGATGGTAAAGATGCGGAGAAACTGGCGACTCAGGATGAGATCAATCGACACTGCTTACTCAACAAACACAGATGATGGAGCAGATAGAGATGATGGCAGCTACACAGAGAGAGCTCATGTTGCGTTTAGGAACCAGCACCCCTCGCCCACGATCGCGGCAGAGAGACCAACACCTTCACGGCACCCCTCACCACGCCCACGACCACCACCACCGTCCCGACTCGAGGGTCATCAGCATACAAGTGGCGAGGATGATCAATCCTTTACTGATTTGTTATCATGGGGGCTATAGAGAGGGTTATTAGTTTTTTTGATATTATATTTTATTTTGTATGATACACTCTGTCAAAACAATTTGCTTTTATTTATGAATTTTATTTATTGTTTAAAATTATTATTCATTTATCATAATATAGTCTAAATTCTAATTAATATACAAAATAACTAATGTTTATATTAATTTTGAATTTTATATTAAATATTAAATAATTATTAAAAAATACTTTAAATTTTAAATAATTAATTAATAAAAAATTACTGTATTAAATTATTTAGTTTTAGAAAAATGTGTAGCAATTTGCGACGGCTATTCCGTCGCTAATTTACGTTGATTTGCGACGGTTAGGCCGTCGCTAATTTACGTTGATTTGCGACGGCTAAGCCGTCGCTAATTTCTCAAAATTTGCGACGGCTAAGCCGTCGCAAATCAACATAATTTAGCGACGGAATAAGCCGTCGCTAATTAGCGACGGTCATTTAAAAAACCCAGTAAAACCTTTGCGACGACCTAACTTGTGACGGATTTATGGCCGTCGCAAATCCGTCAGAAACATGTGTTTTGCGACGGATTTAAGCTTTTTGCGACGGCCTTTGGCCCTCGCTAAATTCATTTTTTCTTGTAGTGTTCCAGCTCCAAGTTCCCTTTGCTAACCTGATCTCTTAGGAAGTGAAAACGAGTTTCAAAGTGTTTGCTCCTGCCATGAGCAACTGGATTTCTTGCAAGATTGATTGCTGACTTATTGTCTACCTTCAACTTCATTGGTTTGGATCCCAGCAGGTTCAGTTCTTTTAACAAAGCTTCAAGCCATAATGCTTGACAAGCTCCTAAGTATGCAGCCACATATTCAGCTTCACAAGAGGACAAGGCTACTATGTTCTACTTCTTTGAGCACCAAGAAACAGAGCTGTTGCAACGCATGAAAATGTAGCCAGAAGTACTTTTTATATCCTCTTTATCGCCACACCAATCAGAATCAGTATATCCCACAACTTCAGCATTTTTATATGTCAGTTCATTAGGAAATAGTATACCAAAGTCAAGTGTTCCCTTGATATACCTTAATATCCTTTTGGCTGCAGCATAGTGAGAGATTCTCGGATAATCAAAGGAAGGTTCATTTGGTTTCTTGGAAAGGATATTTGCAGGCCCAAAGAAACTGGAGGTTTAGGGATTCGCTCGGCCAAAAATTGTAACCATGCATATATGATGAACATGTTGGAACCAGTTTATCACTCAACAAGGTTCCTCACCAATCACTCGAAGAATTAAGAAAAGCAATAAGAGAGAATAGAATAGTAGAAGAGAGAAGGCAATAGAATTCTGAAAAAAATACTTCACACACTCACTGATCTTTATTCATTCACATAACAGGTATTTATACACTTGTAGACTAGTCCCACATGGACTAAGTCAGCTCAACAAACTAACCACTTTCATAACTAACACACTAACTGAAATTAACCAACTCCTTAACATACCTCCCTAATTTCAGTTTACACTAATTCATGATATGCAAGAGCATCACTATGAAGTCAAGCATCCCAACTATATTGTCACCCAAGCTTCAACATTCATTTGCAGCATATCACGATGCAACACTTAGCTGATTACAACAAATTAAATCTGAATTGCAACTAACACACAACTACAAATCATACACATTCACACACCTCCCTTAATTCAGATTTGCTAGAGAACACATTCCTAGCTTATCCCTTAGAATTTTAAACCTTTCAATCTTCAATGGTTTAGTGAATATGTCAGCAATCTCGTCTTCAGTCTTGCAATATTCCAGCTCCAAGTTCCCTTTGCTAACCTGATCTCTTAGGAAGTGAAAACGCGTTTCAAAGTGTTTGCTCCTGCCATGAGCAACTGGATTTCTTGCAAGATTGATTGCTGACTTATTGTCTACCTTCAACTTCATTGGTTTGGATCCCAGCAGGTTCAGTTCTTTTAACAAAGCTTCAAGCCATAATGCTTGACAAGCTCCTAAGTATGCAGCCACATATTCAGCTTCACAAGAGGACAAGGCTACTATGTTCTACTTCTTTGAGCACCAAGAAACAGAGCTGTTGCAACACATGAAAACGTAGCCAGAAGTACTTTTTCTATCCTCTTTATCGTCACACCAATCAGAATCAGTATATCCCACAACTTCAGCATTTTTATATGTCAGTTCATTAGGAAATAGTATACCAAAGTCAAGTGTTCCCTTGATATACCTTAATATCCTTTTGGCTGCAGCATAGTGAGAGATTCTAGGTTTCTCCATGAACCTGCTAATGAGGCCTACTCCATAAGCAAAGTCTGGTCTTGAGTTGCACAGATATCTCAAGGAGCCAACCAATTGCCTATACTTGGTTTCATCTACCCGGTCCTCATCTTCACTTTTCGTTAACCTCAATCAAGTTTCAACTGGAGTTGTTGTCGGGTTGCAATCCATCATGTGAAACCTCTCCAATATATCTGTTGCATATTTCTTCTGGTGTAGAAAAAACCAACTTGCTGTAGGAATACATTCCATTCCCAGGAAATAGGTCAGATTGCCTAGGTCTGACATCTCAAATTCAGCCATCAGTTTTGCTTTGAATTTCTAAATCTCATCATCATTGCTTCCAGTGATCAGTAAATCATCTACATATAAACATACAATTACTAGATCATTGTTCTGTGAGACTCTTGTATACATACCATACTCGTGCATTTTGAGAAGTCCTGATCAACGAGGAAAGAATCAATCCTCTTACTCCATGCCCTTGGTGCTTGCTTTAGCCCATACGGAGCTTTCTTAAGTCTGTATACTTTTTCTTCCTTTCCACTGACCTCAAAGCCAGGTGGCTGATCCACATATTCCTTTTCCTCTAGAGTCCCATTCAGGAATGCTGACTTGATATCTAACTGATGCATTGACCAGTTTTTGTGACTTGCAATTGCTGTCACTAACCTGATTGTTTCTAGCCGAGCCACTAGTGCAAACACTTCCTGGTAGTCTATTCCAGGTTTCTGTAGGAATCCCTTGGCCACTAACCTGGCCTTGTGCTTTGCAACTGTACCATTAGGTTTCATCTTGACCCTATACACCCACTTCACTACTATGGATCTTTTCTGATGAGGTAATTCCACCAGTTCCCAGGTATGATTCCTTTCGATTGAACTCAGCTCCTCTTTCATAGCTTCAACCTATTTTTGATCAGCAATTGCCTCCTCAAAAGTTACTGATTCAGTTTCAGCAAGGAGTGCTAAATGAACCAAGTCTCCCTCTGTGTTAACAGCATTATCTGGTACAATCTCATAGTCGTTTAACCTTAGAGGTGGCTGTCTAGTCCTCTGAGGTTTTTGAGGTTGAGTTACCTGTAATGGTCCTGACCGAGTAACCTGCCCATCATGCAGATTCATCACTACACTGCTGCTGGAATTGCCTTGCACCCAGTCCCACCATCTAGTCTCATCAATGATCACATCCCTGCTCACCACAACTTTCTTATTCCTTGGGTCATGGAGCTTGTAGGCTCCTGTTGGATGGTATCCGAGGAAGATCATTTGCTCACTTCTATCATCCAGCTTCCTTCTCATTTGTTCTGGCACATGTTTGAAGCATAGAGAACCAAATACTCTTAGTCGAGACACATTAGGCTTCCTCCCTGTCCAAGCCTCTTCAGGTGTGATTTCCTCAAGGTTCTTTGTAGGACATTTATTGAGAATGAAGGTTGCTGTTGAGACTGCTTCTCCCCATAGATTCTTTCGTAGCTTTCTGCTCTTTAACATGCTCCTTGCCATATTCAATATGGTCCTATTTCTCCTCTCAGCAATTCCATTATGTTGAGGAGTATAGGGAGCTATCACTTCATGCACTATACCAGCTTCTTCACAGAATTTTTGGAATTCATTGGAGATATATTCCCCACCGCCATCAATCCTTATTACCTTTAATTTTTCTCCACTTTGTTTTTCAACCATCAATACAAACCTTTTGAATATAGGCAACACTTCATTCTTTCTTTTGATAAGATAAACCCATAGCATTCTAGTGTATTCATCAATGAATGACACAAAGTAACTATTACCTCCAAGGGAATGCACCTCAAATGGTCCACATACATCTGAATAGATCACTTCCAGTTTGCTTTCTGATCTATGAGGAGCTTTGTGCTTGAACACATTTCTTGGCTGCTTGCTGATACAACAGTCATCACATACATGCTTTGGCTGATTCACTTATGGAAGGCCTTGTACCATACCCTTTTTCTGCAGCAAGTCCAGACTTCTGAAATTTAAGTGCCCGAACCTGTAATGCCACAACCAGTTTGCATCATTTACCTCTGCACCAAAGCACTTCTTTTCACACACTTGGATTCCAATCTTGAAAGTCCTATTCTTTGACAAAGGAGCTTTCAAGATTAGTCTCTTCTGAGCATCAAACACCTTCATTTGATTCCGCTACAGGCTCATGGAATAGCCTTTTTCAACCAATTGTCTCAAGCTCAACAGATTATTCTTCATCTGAGGCATATAAAGAACATCTGTTATCCAAGCCTGCACACCATCTTTTCTTTGTATCAGCACCTTTCCTGCTCCTTCTGCTGTGATTACTGAGTTATCAGCAAACCTCACCTTGCTCCTTACGTTTTCATCCAGGTCAACAAACCATTCTTTTCTGCCAGACATGTGGTTTGAACATCCAGTGTCCAAGTACCATTGATCATCTGAATCATTCTCAGTTTTGGTAGTCACCATGAGCAACACATTATCATCAGAGTCTAAATTCCCATCTTGTGCCAGTTGTGTTTCTTCATCTTTCTCTACCTTCTTGTTTCTACATTCATCAGCGAAATGGCCATATCTTTGGCAGTTGTAGCACTTGATATTTTTCTTGTTGAATCTCTTCTTGCCACCCTTTTTGTTGCCTTTGGAATTCTTGTTTCCATTTTCATTGTTGTTCTGATCGTAGGCATTACAGATACCATCACCTAAACCCCTCCACTTCTGATTTTTCCACTTCTCTTTCCCCTTCTTGTTCTTGTTCCAAGAACCTCCCCCTTTGCTGTTAGTCTGTGCCTGTAGTGCCTGCACGTGAGCTTTGTCATTGCACCTCTCATTCAATCTCTGCTCATGAGCCTCAAGTGAGTTCTGCAATTCTTCTATCTTCATCTTTTCGAGGTCCTTTGATTCTTCGATTGCCACCACAATGTGGTCAAAATGAGGAGTCAATGACCTTGGCACCTTCTCAACAATCTGTTGATCAAAAATCGTCTCCTTACAAGCCTTCATCGAGTTGATTAGGGCCTGCAACCTGTTGAAGAATTCTGCCACAAATTCTTGCTGAGTCATTTATAGCATTTCATACTGCCTTCTAAGAGATTGCAGCTTCACCTTTTTTACCTTGTCACCATCTCCATAGGCACCACTAAGAATATCCCAAGCCTCTTTGGAAGTCTTGGCCGAGGATATCTTCTCAAAATTAGGAGGATCAACACATTGGAGGATCAAGAAGAGAGCTTTACAATCCCTTTTTTTGGCCTCCTTAATGACTGATTCTTGTGCCTCCGATAGATGCTCCTTCTTCTTGGATTCCATTCTTCACCAAATCAAGCACTTCTTGGAATCCAAAGATGATTTCCATCTTTCTACTCCAGTGATCAAAGTTCTTGCCATCAAGAATGGGCAAGTTGGCAGGGAATGAGCCATTTGACCAGGTCATCTTTGTCACTTGAAAACGGCTCCTTCTTGCAGTGCAGCTTCTCAACTTTTCTTACACAGGTCCCTCGACACTGAGCTCTAGTTACCAACTGTTGGAACCAGTTTATCACTCAACAAGGTTCCTCACCAATCACTCGAAGAATTAAGAAAAACAATAAGAAAGAATAGAAGAGTAGAAGAGAGAAGGCAATAGAATTCTGAAAAAAATACTTCACACACTCACTGATCTTTATTCATTCACATAACAGGTATTTATACACTTGTAGACTAGTCCCATGTGGACTAAGTCAGCTCAACAAACTAACCACTTTCACAACTAACACACTAATTGAAATTAACCAACTCCTTAACATAAAGCAAGATGGAATTTGTGCATAAATAACGATGCCTTTTGGGTCAAAGTAATTAAGTCCAAATATGGCTGTGGTGAATCAGCTATTCCGAAAGTTAGCGCAAAACCTGATTCTTCCAACTTCTGGCGCGACATCTGCAAGAGTTGGACCGACGCCAGGAGAAACTTGATATGGAGGGTTCTTTCCAATCGCATTTGGCAGTGGTCTAGTCCAGAGAGAGTTCGTTGCCTTCTCTGGAGAGTGGCGAGGGATGCTCTTCTAACGAATCAACAAAGAGAAAGGAGAAGACTAGCTCAAAATGGTGTTTGTTTGCGTTGCGGTTTCTCCCTGGAATGTACTCTTCATGCCCTTCGTGATTGTCCAGTAGCGAAGGAAGTTTGGGATGTGTTGCTGCAGGGTCATGGAGATCGGAATTTCTTTGCTATGGGGAAAGAGGAGTGGTTTCTTACAAATATATACTCAAGCTCCCTTCGAAAGAAGAGGTTGGATCTTAACTTTTGGCATGGCAGTGGAGCGTATTTGGCGATCCAGGAATGAGTTTATCTTCCAAAAGAAAATTGCTTTGACCTTGGGATAGGTGAGGAAGATTCACAAATCTGTGACTCATATTGAAACTGCGATGAGTGATATCACTCCAGTTAAAATCAGAAAGGATCTGACTTCGGGTAATGCCTACATTAGATGGATTCCCCCTTCCATGGGTTATGTGAAACTAAACTGAACTGTGACTGGTGCTCTTTCAAACTCTTCTTCTCGCGCGGGTTGTGGAGAGTAGTTATAGACCACTGGGGTTCCTTTTTGGTAGGGTTTTCTGTGTCTATTGGGAATGTTTCAGTTGTTCAAGCTGAGCTGCATGCTATTTGGCATGGTCTCCGTCTTGTTATAAACAATGGGTATAAGCGCGTCTTGATAAAATCAGATTCCAGATTAGCTATCCAGTTTCTCCTGGAAGGATGTGTTAAATTTTAATGTGTATAATATGTGGATTAGCATTAATTGGTGATTAAATTATAATTAAATTATTAATATATCAGTTATAAAATTAATTCTTAATTACGTAACCAATTGGTGAAATTGTTATTGGGTATTTACTAAGAGTGACCCTATGATGGGCTGGGCCATTCTGATGTTAACCCGTTGAGAGGTCCCTACTCTCTGCTGGTAGGTTAAAAGGGATTGCCTCCCCATTAGGCATTCCAAGAGACACATACTGAAAACCAACCAGAAAGAGAGGAGTAACCCTTTCACATTCTGATGGATTCTATGATGCTCCAAGGTAAACAATCTTCTCCTCTCCTTCGATTAACATGTGTAATATGCTATGATTTGTATCTGTATGATGTTTAGAATTATAGGTTATCCTTCAATTGGTATCAGAGCCTTACAGATACATATTATAGCTGTTATTTCGTGGTTTATTTCAAGAGATTAGTTCCGTTTTGCACAATCTCATCCTCGAATTCGAAACCCCTATTCCAGCTAATGTTTTCGATAATTGATTGAGGGGTTTTCCTTTCTACATATAAACGAACAACATACTAAAAGATCATGAGATTACGTCATGTATTTCGTTGAAATCGAATGGAAGAATTTCACGTTTTCAAACGAAAACCGTTTTTCGATCTAAAACAGGTTCCGCATTTTTCGTTCCATAAAATCAAAATTTTATTTGGGGCTTCTCTTCATCAGTGTTTTGCGACCATAACCCTAGAATTACACATCATTATGTTGTCTGTGTTGAGAGAACGATCGGAGTGCATGATCGCGGGTCACTTCGACCCGTTTTTGGTTGCTGGGCGAGGAAGATGACCTCTCCAGATTCACCCCGCGAGTGTATGCTCGCCTCGCGATTCTGGGCAACAACATCTGTTGAAATTCCATATTCGCCTCGCGAGATACTTCTCGCCTCGCGAACCTGAAAGTCAGCAGAACAGTGAAAATTTCATCCTCTCTGGTTCGCCCCGCGACTACTCTTCTCGCCTCGCGACCCCCGAAAGGCCTGACTGCGGGAAAATGCAAGGTTTCTGGGTCGCCTCGCGAACACTTGACTAGCCTCACGAGTACCCGCGAGAAGACCAAACGTTGCTGACTTTTCATAATATTCGCCTCGCGAAGGGGTGCTCGCCTCGCGAGTGGACTTAATTTCTGAACAGTATAATTGTAGCATGACTATTGATATTTTGTATAGTTATGAACTCACCTATCGTGGGTAGAATTATACAAAATTTGTGTTATTAAATAATTAATTATTCTAATGTGTTATATTTGTATTATATTAATAATAATTATACCCTATCGGTGTACTATTATTAATGTAATTCGTTATTATAGATCGTACTATTGTCTTAAGCTTATGTCAATTATGGTTTTCAAGTACCCTATCGGTATTAGAAATTTTGGTGATGTAAGTTTTGTACATTGTATTATTCTTCTTATTATATTTCTTATTTATTATGATTCAGGACCCTTAGGCGGAATTATAATGAATAAGAAATTTGTATTATAGGCAAGATTGGCTGAACATATATATGGAATCATATTACCTTTCAATTCTTAATGATTCCTTATTCTCTGTTTTATGTCAGCCTCCTTCCCAAATTCTGTCAAAACTCTAAATGGGACAAACTATGAGGCCTGGAAAGAGTCTCTAGATCTCTACTTAACCATTGCTGACTTGGATCTGGCCTTGAGGGAAGACAAGCCAGTAGCTCTCACAAATGAGTCTACTGCAGCACAGAGGATTGCTTATGAGAAATGGGAACATTCTAATAGAGTGTGCCTGAAAGTGATGAAGTATACTATGAAAAAATCCATCAGGCAGAGTATCATAGAGACCGATAATGCTAAAGAATATCAGAAAGCTGTTGGGGAGAAATTTATGACTTTTGAGAAGGCTCAGAAAAGTCAGTATCTTTCCTTGTTTGACAAGACCAAATATGATGGGGTCATTGGTGTGCGTGAGCATATCATGAAGCTGATGCACTATTACAACAAACTGAAATCTCTTAAAGTTGAAATTGGCGAAAGTACTTTAATCTACCGGGTTCTTGAATCTCTTCCTTCACAATTCGATGTTATGAAGACCTCTTACAATACAGAAGGCTGAATGGACAGTGGGACGAGATGATTGCCATTGTTACACAAGAAGAAGAGTCCATTAAAAAGGGTAAATCACACAGTGCTCATTTTCTTTGCATCTCGATCCAAATCCAACTTCTAAGTCAGGTTCAAGATTTGTGAAGAAAGATCAAAAGGGAAAGAAGAAAAATTCAAAGCAGCATCTGCAGGCTAAGAAAAGTTTCTTCAAGGGTAACTGCAAGTATTGTAAGAAGTATGGCCACAAGGTAGATGATTGCTATTTCTTGAAAAAGAAACAAGAGAAGCAAGGTATATTCCTGGCTCTAACATGCTTTGAATCCAATGTCATTGATGTTCCTCCAAATACTTGGTGGTTAGATTTAGGTGCAACCATTCATGTTGGGAATTCCTTGCAGGGGTTCACAAGCCTGAGGAAACCAAGTGATGCTGACTCTAAAATTATTATGGGAGATGGAGCTGGAGTTTCTGTTATTGACATTGGAATTGTTTCTTTACTTTTGCCTTCTGGACATAATTTGTTTTTAAAAGATGTTGTGTATGCACCTTCTATGAGAAGGAACTTGATTTACGTTTTCGCTTTGGATAAATGTGGTTACACCTTTAAGTTTGGTAGTGGAAAATTGATTGTTTGTTCAGATTCTATTTTCGTTGGTTCAGGGGTTTTACGTGATGGCCTTTATATGTTGAATCTACATGACATGTCTGTCAATTCCGCCGTTGGAAACAAACGCAGTAGGATTAATGAACATTCTTCTATGTTATGGCATCGACCTTTGGGGCATATTTCTAGGCCCCGTATTGAGAGGCTAGTCAAGGAAGGTATTCTTCATGATCTAGACTTCTCCGATTTTGATACATGTATTGATTGCATCAAGGGCAAATTTACTGCCAAGGTTAGGAATAAAGCAGCAAATAGGTGTGATGATGTGCTACAGTTGATTCACACCGACCTGTGTGGACCTATTACACCCACTGCCATGGGTGGATATGGGTATTTCATTACCTTTATAGATGACTTCTCGAGATATGGATGGATAGATCTCCTTCAAGAAAAGTCTAGTTCCCTAGATGCTTTCAAATCTTTTAAGGCTGTTGAGTTGAAAACTGGTAGGAAGATAAAATGTGTAAGATCCGACGGTGGAGAATTCTATGGTAGATATAATGAGACGGGTAGAAACCCGGGACCTTTTGCCAGATTTCTTGAGGAATGCGGTATTGAAGCTCAATACACTATGCCTGGTACTCCTGAGCAAAATGGAGTTGCAGAGAGGCGTAACCGCACACTTATGGATATGGTAAGATGTATGTTGAGTCATTCATCATTGCCAGACTTTCTTTGGGGAGATGCCTTAAAAACTGCTGTCTACATTCTAAATCAAGTACCCAGCAAGTCTGTACCAAAAACTCCATATGAGCTTATGAGTGGAAAGAAGCCGAGTTTGAAACATTTTCATGTATGGGGTTGTAAGGTAGAAGTTAGACCTTATAATCCTCAGTCTAAGAAGCTTGATCTTAAGACTGTTAGTGGTTTCTTTATTGGCTATTGTGTGGGTTCCAGAGGTAGCAGATTCTATTGTCCATCTCATTCTATGCGAGTCGTCGAATCTGATCGAGCGATTTTCTTTGAGGATGACTTGGATAGTGGGAGTGATATACCACGACCAGTTACTCTTAGAGAAGATCGCACCATAGTTCCTATACCAGCTGTTCCTTTTCCTACGAAGTTATGATTCCACTAATGATGATGATCGGAATCTTCAACATGAAGATGGTGTGGCAGCACCACTAGTAGATGAACAAGAACATGATCTTATTGTTGATGAAGTTCCACTGAGACGATCTCAAAGAGTGCACAGACCTTCCATACCAGATGATTATGTTGTATATCTTCAGGAACATGAGTTTAAACTCAATGATGATGATGATCCTATTACCTTTAAGGAGGCAATTTCTAGCTCTCATGCTTCTGATTGACTGAATGCTATGCATGATGAGTTGTCTTCTATGTCTCATAATGGTGTTTGGAATCTAGAGGATTTACCAATTGGTTGTAAACCTGTTGGATGCAAATGGGTTTTCAAAACCAAACGTACTCCAGATGGTAAAGTTGAAAGGTACAAAGCCGGATGGTAGCTAAAGGCTATAACCAAAGAGAAGGCATTGACTATAAGGAGACTTTCTCACCAGTCTCTACAAAAGATGCATTTCGAGTTGTCATGGCTTTGGTAGCTCATTTTGATCTAGAACTTCACCGAGATGGATGTGAAGATGGCTTTTCCGAATGGAGACCATCTAAGATGTTTACATGGTTCAGCCTGAAGGTTTTATCAAAACAGGCAAAGAGCACTTGGTTTGCAAGCTGAATAAGTCTATTTATGGACTGAAAACAGGCCTCCAGGACAATGGTATTTGAAGTTTGATCAGGTTGTCACTTCTCTTGGCTTCAAAGAAAATGCCTCGGATCGGTGCGTTTACTTGAAGACTTGTGAGGGTGAGTTCATCATTCTCGTTCTATATGTTGATGATATACTTCTTGCTAGCAGTTGTGTTAAAATTCGACCGAGACAAAACTCATGTTGAGTAGCCACTTTGATATGAAAGACCTTGGTGATGCTTCGTTGTTTTAGGCATCCAGATTTATCGTGATAGGTCACGTGGTGTTCTTGGATTGTCTCAAAAAGGATATATTGAAAAGGTCCTCAAAAGGTTTAATATGCATTCTTGCTCCCCATGTGCTTTGCACTTGTTCAAAAGGGTGAGGAAAAATTTTCTAAATCTCAATGTCCTCAAAATGATGTAGAAATAAATGAAATGGAAAAAGTCCCATATGCTTCATTGTTGGCAGTTTAATGTATGCTCAAGTTTGTACTCGTCCCGACATTGCTTTTCTTTGTAAATGCTTTAGGGAGATACTTGAGCAACCCAGGTTTGGGTCATTGGAAAGCCGTAAAAAAGGTCATGAGATATTTGCAGAGGAACCAAAGATTATATGTTGACCTATAAGAAGTCTCGATCAACTTCGGATCACTTGGTTATTCGATTCGATTTCGCAGTTGCCCCGACGACCTAGAAAATCTACTTACGGCTTTATCTTTATGATGGCAGGAGGAGCTATTTCTTGGAAAAGCGTCAAGCAGACGCTTACTGACTACTTCTACCATGGAAGCAGAGTATGTTGCTTGCTATGAGGCTACTTGTCAAGCCATGTGGCTTAAAAATTTAATTTTCGGCTTTCATATTGTTGAAAGCATATCTAGGCCACTTGTGATATATTGTGACAATATGCTTTCTTTGTGCACTTCTCTCATAACAATAGAAGCTCTTCTCGCACTAAGCATTTTGATGTGAAATATTTGTTCGTTAGAGAGAAGATTCAGGAGTTTCAGACTCGTATTGAGCATATTGATACAGGAAACATGCTTGCTGATCCACTAACCAAAGGCTTAACTGTTGGAATATTCCGGAATCATGTAATTCATATGAGCTTAGTTAAGTCTTTTGATGTATTGGATTAGTGGGAGTCTGAAACCATTATTTTCCCATTATCGTTTTTATGAGATATGTAAATTGACATCACTCTTGTTTCCATATCTCTTATAGCATTTTAAGATGCTTGGACCATTCTTGAATTGCATATTTCTCTTTATTAATTATATGCAATTTTATATTCATCATTATTTATGTGAGATATGAGTCTTTAGCATGTATGATTTACTTCCCTATCGGATACTATTTCTGCATTGTTAAAGCTTATATTTCTTATATCTTCTTAGGTTAACGTGTGCTTTGATCGTAACTGGTATTTCTTCTTAATAATTGTTATATTTTAATAATTGATTAATGCTATCCAAGTGGGAGAATGTTAAATTTTAATGTGTATAATATGTGGATTAGCATTAATTGGTGATTAAATTATAATAAAATTATTAATATATCAGTTATAAAATTAATTCTTAATTACGTAACCAATTGGTGAAATTGTTGTTGGGTATTTACTAAGAGTGACCCTATGATGGGCTGGGCCATTCTGATGTTAACCCGTTGAGAGGTCTCTACTCTCTGCTGGTAGGTTAAAAGGGATTGCCTCCCCATTAGGCATTCCAAGAGACACATACTGAAAACCAACCAGAAAGAGAGGAGTAACCCTTTCACATTCTGATGGATTCTACGATGCTCCAAGGTAAACAATCTTCTCCTCTCCTTCGATTAACATGTGTAATATGCTATGATTTGTATCTGTATGATGTTTAGAATTATAGGTTGTCCTTCAGGATGCTCCTGTCGGCATCAATGCTATGGCTTGGTGTCATCTATCCAAAACCTAGCAGAGAAGTTAGAGTTTTGTTCTTGGAACCACATCTTCAGGGAGGCAAATAGGGTCGTTGATACCTTTGCCAAGAATGATGTTCTGATGGTTCAGAGCTTTCAGCAATATGTAGATACGCCACATTTTACTTATTTCATCTTTGGTCGGAGGGTTGCGCTAAGGTGCACCATCTATATCTTGCATCATCCATTGCACCACTAATATGTAGCAAATTTTGGACCAATCAAGTTGACACATGGGTTTGATCAAAATTTCAAGTTTTCTAGTTATATTCCACATGATTTGCCACATAAGCAATTTTCATATGACATATATTTGATGGAGGGATCAAACGTGTAACATTGAACAAGGATCAAATATATCAAAAAAAAAAATTATAAAAATCAAAATTACACATAAATAATAACAGAGAGACCAAATATACTATTAAACATTATTTTTATTAACACTGACCATTTATTCTATCAGTATATTGATATTGCAGTACTTTCTATGAATATTGAATATATGTATACGTTTTCAAAGCAACAAGCATTGATTTGAGCTTAGCAATCATATCAACTCTTACTGATTTGAGAAACAAAAAAGAGTTGATAAAAGACAAAGATACATGTATATTATGAATAATAAATAATAAAACAATAATATTATATATTTGATTTTAATGCATCAACCGTTTACAAATTTACTGTCGTTGGAAGTGACCAAATTACCCCTTAATTAGATGTTGGAAAGAAAAAAAACCCATTAACCTAAGGGGTTCTACATAATTGCCGCCGCCATCACCTTCCTTTTATATATAAATATATGTATCATATATTTATAATATATGCACGAGAAGAAAATCAACATAAGCTCCTTAAATTGAGAATAGCCCAAATAATTAATTGTAAGTTAGGAACAAAGAAAATTTAAAAAGAAAATTTAAGTGTGATATATATATATATAATCGGGTATCCTCCAGTTGGGAGTCAGATACTAATCCCTCGAAGTATTGGAATCCATTTAAGGGATTGATCTCTCCCAACATATATTCTTCCATATATATGATCCATTAATCGAATCCTAACCACATGCTTAACGGATCCAATTATCTATCAAATATACTACTACACCATATCCATAGATTTGATTTATATATAATAAAATACAGCAAGCACTACTTAAACATGAATATTAATGCTGCCAACTCATTCTTTGTCACACTTTACATTTTCTACTGTTGGATGGATTACACGTAGGATTCATTGAATATAGTCACTATCCAAATAAGTCAGTGGATCTAAAATAAAATTCAGTCAAAAATGAGTGACTAGGGTACCTTGATTAACATAACAGTATTGATAATTTATTAATACATTGAACATGTTTTTAATTTTTAAATAGCCATTATTAGTAATTAAAATGATAAAAACATTTTTATAGGAACTAAAAAGTAAAGACATAAACTTTTTCTGATCAAACCAAAACAGTTAAATATTTAAAGGTACAATATATTTTTCCTAATAAAAAAAAATATTGAAAATAGAGTATTAAAGTGTATAATATTAGCATTTTTTAATTCCCTAATATTTCTGTGAAAGAAATCAAGTGCAGATGGTCCATATATACCACAATAGTCCTCCTATATAATTATGTGTGTTCATCCTAAAAGGCAAAAATATACTTTTATTAAACTATGGCTGATTCAACCCATCTTCTCTCTTGTGACACAGAAGAAGATAAACAACACCACCACCACCTTCCTTCTCTTGGTTCCACAATAGAAAAGTGCATAGGTGACTTCAACTGGACCCAGTTCCTCCAAGCTGTTCTTGTCTCTTTAGCTTGGTTCTTTGATGCTCAACAAACATTCATCAGTGTCTTCACGGATGCACAACCTCTCTGGCACTGCACCAATCACCAATATTCCTCATGCACCACTCCCAACAACAACAACAACATGTGCAACCTTCCCAAGGATTCATGGGCATGGAATGGACCCACACAAGCCTCCATCATCTCAGAATGGAGCCTGCAATGTTCCAACTCCATCATCACAGGTCTCCCAGCTTCATTGTTCTTCATGGGGTGCTTACTAGGTGGTCTTGTCTTAGCCACACTTGCTGATTCCACACTTGGTCGTAAGAACATGCTCTTGTTCTCGTGTCTCTTGATGTCTTTATCTTCCTTGCTTGCTACCCTCTCACCCAACATTTGGATCTACTCAGCATTCAAGTTTCTATGTGGGTTTGGTCGTGCCACTATTGGCACTTCAGCACTTGTCTTAGCTTCTGAGCTTGTTGGAAAAAGGTGGCGTAGCCAGATAAGTGTTATTGGGTTCTTTTGTTTCACTATAGGGTTCTTGTCTCTTCCAGCTATGGCTTATACTAATAGAAACTCTTCATGGAGGAACCTTTATTTGTGGACTTCTATTCCAACCATTTTGTATTGCATATTGGTCAAGTTGTTTGTTCAAGAGTCACCTAGATGGCTTCTTGTCCAAGGAAGGAAAGAAGAAGCTGTGGCTACACTAAAATGCATCACATCAACCACTGATAGTAACCTCAACTTGGCCATCAATGGCATGAATATGATCATGCCCCACGACGAAGAAGAAACACCGAATGTGGATTTGTACTCTGCCCTCAGGATTTTGTTGCAAAAGAAATGGTCTTCAAGAAGGGTATTGGCAATCATGGCTATGGGTGTTGGCATTGGATTGGTGTATTATGGTATGCCACTAGGCCTTGGAAACTTGTCTTTCAACCTTTACTTGAGTGTCACATTTAATGCATTATCTGAGTTACCATCAGCTCTGCTTACCTTCATTCTCATAGACAAGATCAATAGGAGAAGTGCGCTCTTGTTCTTCACTTTCCTAAGTGGTGTTTTTAGTGTGATGTCAAGCATGGAAGGGAAGCTATGGAGCAAGATGCAAATTGGGTTTGAGTTAATATCCTTTTTAGTGCTTGTACTTCGTTTAATATTTACCTAATATACACCACAGAGTTGTTTCCAACTTGTGTGAGGAATTCAGGGTTGTCCTTGGCGAGACAAGCAGTGGTGTTTGGTGGCACTTTTAGTCCATTGCTTGTGGGCGCTGGTAGAGTGCACAAGTTCTTTTGCTATGGGGTTTTTGGGTTGGTGATAGGTTGTGGTGGAGTGTTTGGAGTGTTGTTGCCAGAGACAAAGGGGAAACCACTATGTGATACAATGGATGAAGAAGAAAATAAATTAGAGAGTCATATATTATTGGCTTAATTAATTAAACCATACCTATAGTCCTTATGAATGAGCTGTTTTTATGTGTATTTGTGAGTGAAACACTGCAAGAAAATTAAAATTGATATTAATTATTGGCAAAATCATGTGTATGTTTTTTTGGTAGAAAAATCATGTGTATGCGTGTGGCTGTTCTGCCAGCTTCCAGCCTGTTATTTTTCTGCGATATATATAGATTGTCCAAATGGGATAATATTTTTTTAAGTCAAATTGAAATTTAAACTATATATATATAGAAGATTAGAAGAACAACCTGTTACAAGCGGCTGGATTGAATAAGAATTTAAAACGAGGTTGGTGCTAATTGTCATTTTGGTATCGACTTTTTTTTTTTTATCGGATATTTTGGTATCAACTTGATATTAGAGTATGACTCTGGTCATCTATAATAAGAATTTATGTCAGTTTCAAGTGTTGTTCTCCATTATCATTTCTCTCCTACGGGCAAGAATAGATTGGCAGAGCCAATGTGCTGGAGGCATATTCTCAACTATATGTATAATCTGGAAGCATCTGTATAATTAAATACCTCATCAATCATAAATCTTCAAAGACCTGGTTTTCATTTACTTTTTATTTGTCTCATATGCCTGTCCCGTTTCCTGTTTCCCAATTGAATGATAAGAATTCAATGATTTTTTTTCTCATAACGAATAATAACATCTCTTTTAGTTGTCAAGATTTTTTTAATGAATTATCCAAAGGAAGGGAATAGCAAAATAAGAAAATAAAATATCAAAATCCTACTTCTCATCACTATACAGAAGTAGAATCCATCAAAGCCTCTTGTACATTCAAAACTCTAGTCATTCCAATTATAATCTTCATGATAAAATATGAGTTATGTTATTTGAACACAAATTTTGGACATCGTATATGATATCGTTTATGTTTATCTCCACTTCTCACTTATTTTTTATCTTCTTTCTATACACGTTTCTCGAAAATACACTAAAAAAATAAATAGACATCTTTTGTTGTCCCCGTTTTGTGTACAAAACATTACCCATAAAATATGGTGGCTTTTCAAAAAATAAAAATAATAAAATATGTTGTACGCATGCCTAGTACTCACCAGATTTAACCTAATCAATTGATTATATCTATCGCAGCTTGTTTTGTGAGAAGTTAAACAATGGTAAAAGCAAGAAGCTTGCAGAACAAGCCAACTAATAAAAATGGAGTGGCTGAGAAGCTTGAAGAGACAAATATTTGCAAATGCTCGAATGCTTTCGGCTAATTTCATTGATGTGAGGAATAGATGCATATATACATGAGGAACTAATTATCTGCATCGATTTGCTTACCAGCAACTAAGGGGTCCGTTTGATTTAGATTTTGATAGAATTGATTATGAGAATTGATTTTGGAAGAATTGATTTTGAAAAATGGAATTTAAAAAATTTGATTTGTGTTTGGGAATGATATTTTAAAAGTGGGTTAAGAAGAATTGTTTTTGTTTGGATGATAAAGTAAAATCACTTTTGAAGTGCAAATATGTAGAATTTTGTGGGGCCTACATCTTGAATCAATTATTTTCAACGGAAAAGCTATAAATTTTTGCTTCCACAAAACTCAGTTTTGACCCACCAAGAATCAATTATTTTCAACGGAGTTTGGTAAACAAACGTATGAACAGTACCAGATGTATGAATAGTAACTCCAAACCAAAAAAAAAGTGCCGTTTGCGTTCCTAACCAAACGGGCACTATTAGCCTGTTTGGTAGAGATTTTTTTCAATAATTGATTCCTGGTGGGTCAAAACTGAGTTTTGTGGAAGCAAAAATTTATAGTTTTTCCGTTGAAAATAATTGATTCCAGATGTAGGCCCCACAAAATTCTATATATTTACACTTCAAAATTGATTTTACTTTATCATTCAAACAAAAACAATTCTTCTAAACCCACTTTTAAAATATCATTCCCAAACACTAATCAATTTTTTCAAACTCCATTTTTCAAAATCAATTATTCTAAAATCAATTCCCTCAAAATCAATTCTATCAAAATCTAAACCAAACGGATCCATAGTTCCCGTTTGGTTAGGAACGCAAACGGCACTTTTTCTCCGTTTGGAGTTACTATTTATACATCTGGTACTGTTCATGCGTTTGTTTACGAAACTCCGTTGAAAATAATTGATTCCTGGTGGGTCGAAATTGAGTTTTGTGGAAGCAAAAATTTCTAGCTTTTCCATTGAAAATAATTGATTTCAGATGTAAGCCCCACAAAATTCTACATATTTACACTTCAAAAATGATTTTACTTTATCATCCAAACAAAAACAATTCTTCTAAACCCACTTTTAAAATATCATTCCCAAACACAAATCAATTTTTTCAAACTCCATTTTTCAAAATCAATTCTTCTAAAATCAATTCCCCCAAAATCAATTCTATCAAAATCTAAACCACACATCGTAATTAATAATGAACATTTTAATGAACAAAGAAACATCTAAGAGTATCAATAAACAAAGAAGCACCTATTCGAAAAGAAATGAGCAACCGACAAGGCTCGATAATGTTGATAGATACATCAGTTCCTAGTACCCTATCTGGGGTTCAACTTTTGCCATAATTAAAAGTCTTTGTTGAAGAGATAAAACCTACTTCAGTGATCTCTACGTTCAAAGATGAATTAGTCTTTAACTATCGATTGGGACCCCTTAGCTTAAGGGGTGTATTTGATTAGCATTTTAAAAAATTATTTTGGTATTAAAAAGTATGGATTTTAAAAGATTATTTAGGATTTATAAGATTTTTTTATAAAGATTGTTATAATTAAGTTTTTCATGTGTATATTTTAAAATATTTAAATCATAAGAATTTATAAGATTTGAAAGAACTATATCACTAGTGTAGGAAACATTTTTTACGTCAGTTAGAAGTGCTTTTTGACGTCTGAAAAAAGCCCGACGTTATTCCAGCAGACGTTAAAAGTTACACTTTTAACGTCTATTTATAACTGATGTAAAAGTTAACATTTAACGTCAGTTATTTAATTTAACAGACATAAATGTGATACTTTTAACGTGAATTAAATAATATAACTGACGTTAAAAGTACTACTTATAACGTCTGTTGTTTTATACAACACACGTTATAAGTTTTTTTTAATAAATTACTTTTAACGTCAGTTAAATAGATAAAAAAAAATAAACAATTTCTGTTACAATATATCCCTTCCCTCTGTCATCCCTGCATTCAGTAAAACAGTCCAGAAAGAATCAATGGGGGGACAAAAAACCAAAACCCATTGATAGAAAAAACATAACTATTAGCTTCTAAGTATATAAATGTAAATTCATATACAAATATAATTAACTACACATCTTCTAAGAATGCAGGAGGTATTTTTTCTACTCATTTTTTTGCAGCATACTTAAAGAAGAATCCTGAAAATCGCATCCTCAAGTCTGTAAACTCTCATTTTTTAAGAGGAGAATGATCGCTAAAAGCCCGCACAAGTTCAAATAATTAACAATAACATTAACTCAAGTCATCACCAAAACTGCTAAAGGTGATTTAACGCCAGTTGTGTACACATCTGATGTTTTTAAGTGACCCTTATAATTACGCTTATACCACCGTCTCCTTTTTAACGTCTAAGTTTTGGTTAACAGACGTTAATCTTTCCCGTTTAGTACATATTTTGCACTAGTGTATGGATTTATATAAGATTTGAAGGTATCAAATGGACTTTTAGTGTAATAAAAAAAATAGACTTTTAGCAAATATTCAAAGTAATAAGAGTAAATGAAAAAGATAAAAATGAAATGATAATGTTTTTAATAAAAAATACAATTTTAACACCAAAAGTTCTTCAAGAAGCATTTCTATGAACAATAGACAAAATAAGTAAGAAGCAAATAAATATTAATGGTCAACTACAAAAATAAGAATATATTGTATATAAAAGAACAATGCATTTCTTCATCTTTATATACAAAACAGTAGAGTCTGCGGAATTCCTTTCCCACCGAAACTAAGGCTAAAGTTATAATTTTACTAACTAATTTAATATTTTATTATTTGTTATAATAATTTCTAGTTATTACTTACACGAATCTTTATTTTTTCCTTCCGAAACAAAGGCTAAGGATACAATTTTTCTAACTTATTTAGTTTATTATTATTATTATTTGTTTTAAATTTTTTTAACTATTACTTATCTATACTATCTATATATTTAGGAATAATATCATTGAATGCCTTTACGTGTCAACCTATGAGAAAAACATCATTTAATTCAAATATTCTTATATACACTTGATATCATATTATCAAATAAAATTATTAAATATCCAAATTTGAGTCACAAGAGATTTGATTCGAATTTTGATGCACTCAATAATAGTCAGAATTCACTTTTAATGCACTTTAAAATTTTAGAAAATTTCATGTATAATATAAGAAAATATCACAATATTAAATGTAATATCGACGCACACGAGAAAATATGATTAACTCAAATAGATTTTGAAGAGAGAAGAAAATAATAATATGATTGATAAATATATTTTCTAATGATGGTTAACTTGCATGGGAATATAGGATAAATGAATCAAATAGATTTTCAAGAGAGAACACAAAAATAATATGATATATAAATATATTTTTAAAAAATGGAACTGGAAAAATAGGAGAATTAGATCAAATAAATTTTATAGAGAGAAGAAAAAAATAATGTGATGAATAAATATATTTCTAAAAATGGTTAACTTGCACCGTGGAAAAAGAAGAAATAAATTAAATCAGTTTTTAAGAGAAAAGAAAAAAATTCATATCATTATGAAGATCATGGTGACATATTTATTATTAGTGTTTAAAAATAGATTACATTTATAAATGATTAATCAGGTTGAAAGCAGTTGTTGCTTTGAAAATATATATTTACTATTAAATATTTAGAGAAGTACGATACTAAAATAGTCATAAAGAAATGACTATTTTTAACTTAATTTTGTCAAAAAAAAATTTAACTTATAATTTTGCTTTAAAAAATAAATAAAATCACAATAAAACTTAAATGGCTATATTCAAATATTATGTTTTTTTTATATTCTTCATATATGTCTTATTTTTAAGTTATATTTTAAAAACTAAAATTGTGTAAGAAACAACATGTATTTACCATTTACACTTAAGCGTCATTATTTGTGTTATAATATTCATAATAATTATTAAGTTAATGTCTATTACAATTTATGATCGACAAATCAGATAAACTATTTTTTTAATATTGTTCAATATAAAATTTTCCCAACAAAATTTTAAACCATAAAATATAAATTCAACAATTATATATTTAAAGAAATAGTATATCTCCGTTCACGACAAGAGCCCATGAATTAATCTAGTATATGTTATTACAAATTCATTTGCTCTTCTTAAGACTTAAATAGCATTTTCTAACTTCCCAATTTTTTTTTTAGTAAAAAAAAAAACTTCTCAATACTTTTCAAAATTCAAATGTTTTCAAAATTCAAATCATTTGTATTAATTAATTAGTTTCAATTTTCAAATGTTCTCAATCTTTGAATCATGACATTTTCCGTAAAGTAGCTCCTTTCTCTTCACTCTCGACACTTTCTAGCTTCAGAATCTGAGACACGGCTAGAGAGGGAAACCTGCGGCGGCGCCCTTCCCTCCCGAGTCACGACAACGGCTCGCTTCCGGTGAGACCACCGGAGCACGACGGCTGGAGCTTCTCTTCGGCGCACGACGGCATTCGCATAGTGACGGCGCATTTCCGGTAAGTCTCGTCGGAGTTATCTCCTTTATATTCTCAGTTATCTACTTCACTTCTCTGCATTTTCTGTTTATGTATTTGAAATGGTTCTGAGTCTTTCATTCAACTCATTAGGGTTTTATCCACGACCGAATCGATGAGTTCCAAAGAGAGTTGCAGAAGCGAACTTCGCATTGCTTTTCGTCAACTAAGCGATCGATGTCTCTACTCTGCCTCCAAATGGTACTCAAAAACTTAAACCCTAAAAACGAAGATTGCAATGAGATTCAGGGGTTTTGAATCGAAACTAAAAAATGTTTCAATTTTGAAGTTCGCTTTTGTTTATATATGCAATTTCTGCAAATGGGTCATCCTTTGACTGTGAAAATGTGTTTGCAGGGCTGCAGAACAGTTAGTGGGTATTGAGCAAGACCCAGCAAAGTTCACTCCTTCTAACACCAGATTCCAGCGCGGGAGTTCCAGCATTCGCCGGAAATATCGCACCCATGAGATGGCGACAACTCCCATTGCGGGTGTTTCTTATGTTGCCACACCTGTAATGGAGGAGGACGAAATCGTAGATGATGATTTTTACCTTCTAGCCAAGTCTTATTTCGATTGCCGTGAGTACAAGAGAGCCGCTCACGTTCTTCGTGATCAAACAGGGAGGAAATCAGTGTTCTTGAGATGTTATGCTCTTTATCTGGTCAGTTATGTTCCCTAATCTAGATTTTATTTTCATATTGTATGATATCAGTGGGATTTTATGTGTTCTAGCGTGGTAGTGCAACATGAGGTCTTGATTTTGATGCATTCTAATTTCACGTAGAACACTGGAGATTTTGATTGTGTGATTCATCTTGGTTTGCCAATGCGGCTAATGAGTGATGACTGATGATAGAAACATGACATTCTACATGTCTTTTAGTTCACTCTCTATTTCCGTTGGAAGACATTTGTCCATTGTCCTCTAAATAGATTGCAATTAATTGGTGGCAGCTGTGAACCTGGGAGGTTCCAGCATAATTATTATACTGACTTATTAGATTCTCTATTGAAGGAAGTAGGTCCAGCAATTGATTCTTGTACCCTCTCTTTCTTTCGAGGTTGGGGTGTGTTGTAAAGATCTCTGAACATATTGCAACACCGAGGGCCGTCTATGTTGTCTTTTATTTTGTTTGACTCGGGTTCAGAGGTACATCGAGCAAAGCCCACTAGCTGACTGACAAGTTATCTCTGGATGGTTTCCTCCTTTTGTGTTTGATATGTGTCTTTAAACAATATCAGTCTGTAGCATCAATTTGAATATTTGCTGCAACTTGCTATATTAGCTATGGTGAGTTCAAATTTGGGGAAGGACATGCCTATAATCAAAATTCTAATTCTAGCTGTCTTTGGTTGATGACCTTTTAAATTTGACGATTGGAGTGAGAGAGTAATTTGTGCATGTAATAACTGGTTAGAGATAAAATGTGCTCACACTTAGTGTCACAACCCAATTAAAGTTAAAACCCTGCAATTGGTATCAAATTTGGTGGTTTTAACAAATTTATCTGAAAAACATATTGATCTCAATAATAACATAAGTGTATGTAATATGATCACTGGAGCTGAAGATTAATTTGGATGTATGATTCATGTAGACAAATGTGCTTCCAACAAACGTGCTTGCACCAAAGTACCAAGCGTGTTTTTCATGAATAGAACTCTGAAAGAAACTATCACTGTATTAAGCATTTAGCAATTACCCTTGTGCATGAATAAGAACTCAATAATTTTATGGCAAAAGCAAAACTAAAAGTTAAAAAAGAGTGATAGCTTAAATGTATACCTGCAAGTTAAAGCATGAGCAATGTTATCGATGGCGGAACATAGCGGAAGGCTAAAAATCCGCCATTTCAAGCCGCCATAAAACGCCATGGCCGCCATGGCGCCGCCATCCTTCACAAATTGGCCATAGCAGTTGGGCAAAAATCCGCCACCGCAATCCGCCATGGCACCGCCATGGCCGCTATTTGATAACACTGCGCATGAGGCATCTTTTACTCTATATTTGAACCCATGTTGTTTGGAGCTGAAAAACATTAATGTTATTTCCTTGCATATGGTCAAATCCAATACCAAAATCAGTAATCTGAGCTTGTTACTTATATATGTCATACAATGTGCTTTCCGTTTTTCTCAACCAACTTCAGGTCTTCCTTTAAGACACCGTCACCTGTACCCTTTTCTAAGAAATTTTCTTGCCACTTTGTGTGTGTCTGGGTTCCTTTCCTAACATGAACAACTCGTGTCTTGGTGTTGTATATTTATCTTCTTTTAAATTCATGTACGTAATATCAATTTGTAAGAATTGTAAATATTTTGGAATTTCACATCATGTCTATAACTTCTTTTTCCATACTTTGTGCTTTGTACAGGCAGGAGAAAAGCGAAAAGAGGAAGAGATGATAGAGCTCGAGGGGCCTCTGGGTAAGAGTGATGCTGTGAATCGTGAATTGGTTTCTTTGGAGAGGGAGCTGTCAACACTTCGCAAGAATGGCACGATTGATCCTTTTGGTTTGTTCTTATATGGTCTTGTGCTCAAACAGAAAGGCAATGAGAATCTGGCACGTACAGTTCTTGTGGAATCTGTGAATAGCTACCCTTGGAACTGGAATGCTTGGACTGAACTACAATCCTTGTGCACTACTATTGATATCTTGAATGGTCTTAATCTCAGTAGCCATTGGATGAAGGATTTCTTCCTTGCTAGTGCTTATCATGAACTAAGGATGCATAATGATTCTTTGTCAAAATATGAATATCTACTAGGAACCTTTGGTTATAGTAATTACATACCGGCTCAAATTGCAAAAGCCCAGTACAGTTTGAGAGAATTTGATCAAGTTGAAGCAATATTTGAAGAACTGTTGAGGAATGATCCTTACAGAGTGGAAGACATGGATATGTACTCCAATGTGCTTTATGCCAAGGAGTGCTTCTCAGCTCTGAGTTACCTTGCCCATAGAGTATTCATGACTGATAAATATAGACCGGAATCTTGTTGTATCATTGGGAATTATTACAGTTTAAAAGGGCAACATGTAAAATCAGTTACATATTTTAGGAGAGCCCTTAAATTGAACAAAAATTATTTGTCTGCTTGGACACTTATGGGTCATGAGTTTGTTGAAATGAAAAACACTCCTGCTGCAGTGGATGCATATCGTCGGGCAGTAGATATAGACCCATGTGATTATCGTGCATGGTATGGACTGGGACAAGCTTATGAGATGATGGGCATGCCTTTCTATGCTCTTTATTACTTCCAAAAATCCGTGTTCTTGCAGCCAAATGATTCTCGGTTGTGGATTGCAATGGCTCATTGTTATGAAACGGAACAGCTTCACATGCTTGATGAGGCCATAAAGTGTTACAGAAGGGCAGCAAATTGTAATGACAGGGAAGCAATTGCTCTGCACCAGCTAGCAAAGCTGCACTCTGAATTGGGACGCCTTGAAGAGGCAGCATTTTACTACAAGAAGGATTTAGAGAGGATGGAATCTGAAGAGAGGGAAGGACCTAGCATGGTTGAAGCTTTGCTCTATCTTGCAAGATATTACAAATCGCATAACAAATTTGAAGAAGCAGAGGTTTATTGTACGCGTCTTTTGGATTATACTGGCCCGGTAAGTTTAAAATGTTAAACAAGATTTTCAGTTTGAAACTAGTTGTCTTACCTAATCATCTAATGATTTAAATGTCTTACAGGAGAGAGAAACAGCCAAGAGTTTACTTAGAGGGATGAGATCAACACAATCTAGTTTACCTTCAATGGATGTTGAGCACTTCACTCCCTAATTTCTCTTTGATGAAACATACATCTATGCTGCATTTTTCAATTTTGGTATAGACACAATGGAAAACATGTAAATGCTAAGAATTTTGCATTGTTGTACTTGAATGCTGCACAATGCACTGGTGTTTTCATGTTAGCCTAAACATGCTGACAAGTATCACTACAGATTTGAAGTCCAAAGTGGGATCTGGTTTCCTACCACTTGAGTCTGAAGAAAAGCTTTTCTTATCTTGTCTATGATTTGGTGTCCGATCTTGAGATTTTACCTTGATTGCAAAGAACAGAAGCGTCTATAACATCAACATGTCAAAGATTTCTCTCTCTCTCTCTCTCTTTTTTTTGTTGTTAAGATTTTTAGTTATTTATTATATATATGTAAGGGTGTTGGTTCTGGCTAGATGGGCCTGCAGCGGACTGGCTGGACTGAGTTATTTGGGCCAGCTTGTTGGTCTGCTTCTTTTTTTATTCTTATAATCAACTCTAAAATTAATTTCAAATAATTTGTTTGATTAATTTATATTGGAAGACTTGTATGGAAAGATTTCAAGTTAGATGTTATTTATAATTTTTATTTTAGACGAAAGATGTTATTTATAATGAATAATGAATAATGTATTTTAAAATTGTATTTTAGTAAACTCAAAATAAGCGAAACTTAATAGTATTTTTTTTTTGTAAGCGCAACTTAATAGTGTTAATATTTCATTTTCAAACAAGGGTTGCAATTTTGAAAGGTTGGTAGCCTGTAGCTTTTTTCTAGTATGTTGAAAATGAAAGTTACCTGTTGTTTAGATTTAAGTAGTGTCTTAACCAGTTAACCTTACCTTTGTCTTTGTGTAAAAAAAAAAAAAAAAACCTTACCGTTGTCTCATTTGAATCCACCTGGTTGTCTCTTATTCTACTCTGCCAAATGTCATTTGAAGCCATCTGTTGCTTCTACACAATAGAACGTGAGCTGTGGACATGAAGAATGGAACAAAGCAGTTATTATATGAACATTTTTCAATTTTTGTACAATAAATTTTGGTGCCAACATTATGGGAATATCAAATACTCGACCTTGAAAGTGGGAATAAAAAAAGATGTTGGAACATTATTTTCCTTGAAATAATTAATTTCTAGGAATATATTTTAGATTAAAATAGTATGCATTGTCAGTATAATTTTAGACCGGTATTTTTATTTTTTTCAAAAATTAAATTTTTATTCACTATTGATTAGTTTACGTATATATTTTTACCTTTTTGTTTTTGAAAAATACCTTTGATGCAGATAAAAAAGTATTTTTTACCATGTTTGTCAAATATGTGTGTATTGGTTATCTAATATTTTTTAAAATCATTTGGATCCGTTATGTGACTAATCTCCGTTTGGGTGTTTAGTTATAGTTAAGGTTCTTTGTCCCTCCCCAAAGATGTGTTCTGTGGGATTGGAACTCAGGTCCTCCCTCCACAAGTTCAGCCTGTGCAACCAATTGAGCCACATCCATCGAGTTATTGTTTATCTAGTATATTATTTGAGAAAGATTATTTCCCTAAAAAAAATATTTTTTTTCTTTAAAAAACAGTTATCTTGGATTTAATCTACATATTCGATATACATGTTAAATATGAAAAAAATGATTTTTATGTGAAAAAACAGTTTCCAAAAGACTCAGCAGTTTGAAGTTTATTTAATTTTTTTATCATTTTAAAATTATTCACATTTTAACATAACTAAAAGACTCAGCCTTTATAAATATAACTACCATACAAATAATAATAATATTGTTTTTGCTTTAGGCCTCTAGCCCTCTTTGGTTTCCAATATATATATATATATTCAAACAACTTTATAAAAGCAATTTTTTACACCATATTAATATAAATGAAATAATAAACATATCAAATCATAAAACTAATCATACCATAATCAGTTAAAACTAAATTTTAAATTTGTGGTTGTTAAGAGAGAAGCTAATGAAGTTGAATTGCTTCTGCTAATGGTTTGTCTCAGGTTTTTAGTATTTTATCCGGTTGTATTTAGCAGCAAGTTTATAATGAAATGAAGTAAGCTATTTTGAAGAGAAATAGCTTACTTTTGTTTTTTCATTTCAAAAAAAAAAAGTTACATCCCTTTAAAAAAAATAAAGATTAAAATAATTTTTTTTTTGAATTTAATAGAAACTCACTCCAAATTTTATAATCAATATCTATAAAAATAATTATAAAATTGTCGTGTTTTCATCTATTTAATATTTTCAAAGATATATTCCAGAGGGAACCCACCGCCAGGAGGAAGCAAAGGGAGTGAAAGAGAGAAGATGGCGTGGAAGTGGATCGTGCGAAGGACTCGAGAATCTAAGCCGTTCTTCCTTGCTTTCGCTACCATATGCGGCGTCGTTCCGGGAGTAATCGGGTACGGCGTCATGCAGTTCACCAACACTCGCACCGACCATCTCGAATCCCAGCTCCGTAGAAATTCCCGACCCGATTCACTGGCAAGTCTCATTTTTTTCTATTAACCTAACTATCTATGATGACACTCTGATGCTATAGGCTATTGACAATCCTAATTATTTATCCAAAAAAAACAACAAATTCTTATATTTTTAGTGTTCTTATTCTATTTTCAATTTTTGTATTTTTATATTTCTTATGGATATTTCTTTCACCAACATCATTTTAAACCTACATCGATAACTAACATGATTGGTTTTGGATTGAAATAGAAGAGCCGTTTATCTTAGAGTTTAAATAACCCATAAACCCATTTGCTACAGTAACTTTGAGGTATTTGGGGTTCAAAAGTGTATCCCATAATATCAATATCAATTTTCTAGTTTTTCCGCGGAGAATAAATTCTATTTTGGCCTGTATTAGATTTTTCCCAACGCAAACGAGAAAAAAAGAGTCTCGAGGCATCTAGACAAGACATATAAGCTTTTGGCCAACTGGATGCTTGAAATTTCCCATTTTAAGAATCAATATCAATTCTTCTAAACTTACTTTTGAAATATCGTTGTTAAATACAAATCAATTTTCTCAAACTTAATGTGAAAATCCTATCATAACAATGTGGTTGCTCAATTGTGTATCAGATGATGGGACAAGTAAACAAAGAGAGATTGGCAGAATACCTTGGAGAGCTACAGCGGAAGGAGAATACCAATGACCGCTATGTTGCTGCTCTAAAAGGAGAGACTTTAACTAGAAAACCTTATGTCAGAATTCAACCAATTCCAGAGAAAATTGCTGACACTAGTGCTGACAAGGAGCAGAAGAAATGAATAGGTTGCTCATCTCTGGTTATCATGTATGTGGAAACACGTTTCTAGAAGTCCATTATGAACTTGGTGCCGTTTTGTCCTTGTTTAATCTTGTTTTGGATGCATTTATTTAAGCATGATAATTGAACTCCTCTTTTTAGGGAAGTGGGGGTGGTTAGATGGGAATTGAGTGCCCATGGTTCTGTCCAGACAAGACTTTACTTTCTATGCTTCATGTTTGATCTAACCAAATTCTTTATAGAGGTGGTCTAGTTGTTTATTTGGAATACAATTTTTTTCCAGACTTGGGGATGCTTTTGCTCTTAACTGTTTGTATTTGAGGATGAAGCCCTTTTGTCTCCTATAAATATGTAATTATGAGAGAATAACTGTTGCACTTCCATCGACATTATATGAAATAGTCCATTCACATTGCACCTTCTATATATAATATACATGAATTCGATAAATGCTGTAGGTGGATTAGCTTTATTTTCTTTTCTATTTGTAATGTGTTGTACCCTCTTCTGCTTTGCCACTTTGACCAATAAGCAAATTGTCAAGTTGTACAGGGATGATATGGCAAAGGGACGGGGAAGATGGAGATATTCTTTCCCACTTTCTTGTTACATTCTCTCTATCCCCTACCAATGATAATTTGTCACTTAATAAAATAAAATCATAACTCGTTAACACTTATATACATCCCCAACTTTTGATTGGTAGGAGATATTGAGACATCATTTTTTTCGGACAAGGACAACGGAATTTTGTTCAACGGGGAAGCGGCGAAAGATGATGCACATATAGCATTAGTAAGCTATTATGTTACATTCATGGTATACAAATAGGTAAGGACAGTGTAGAATATGCATATCACTTCCAACGTGAACATTTTTTACCCACAGCCTCTGCAAATCTGCATCATATTTTTCTTTTTTAATTATCATGAAACATAAAGGAAGGGGAACATCAGTCACCTATTTGGTAGAGCTACGCCATTCAGATCAACAAAATTTAAGCTGTACATAGATTTTGATATATATATACCAACATATATAAATTCGTGCATACATATTTACACACACACTCACAAACGCATAGATATACTTAGTCACGATATTTGTATGTAATTTTTAATCTTAAACTATTGATGTAAAATCTAATAGTCAAGATTTGATCCTTTTAAACATAGTAGTGATGAGAAATTATGTTCCATTAGTGGCGGAGCACAGAGACAATGGCATCCTTAGAAACGCCTATTAACTCCACCTTCAATCAGCCAGGAAAGAGCCTGATACGGTTGCCGATCTTCTTTCGGCATATATGACACTTGCTAATTTTTGATCCACAGTCTCTGCATGTCTGCATTTGAATAACTTAATAATCACCAATCACCATTGCACATAAAGTAAAGGGAAAGACATATTATGTCATTTGGAGTTTACCATGTGCCCACATCCAAAGGCCATGTCCCTCTCATTGGTCAGGCAAATTGCACAACCCTACATTTTGTTGGAAATATGTCAGTTCAGGTTAGGTAAGCCAGTGAGAGTCAAATTATAACATTTGTTCAATCTTATCTAAACATTATCTATTTATAAATCTTTAACGACTTGATATTATGTGACAATCTCATTGCATACTCTTCAAATCATAGAGAAGCTAAATTCCTTGGGGGTGAGGACTTTTGCTGCATGGTCAAACACTGTGTTATGAGTAAAAAATTCTTGTTCTAAATATGAGGGATAGACATATAGTATAGCTGGATGGTAGTAATCCCTTGTATACTGAATTGTGATCAAGTCACAATACAGGAGGTTGCATAGAGCATTCTTGTATATTGACAGTCATAAATATCTGAATTCTGAAATACGTAGCTCAGGATAAACAGTATTACAATCAATCGGATTCTTATTGAACAGGAAAACTGCAAATTCTATCCTGCTACTGGATTCTCTTTTTTTATTCACTTACCTGTCTAGTATATGTTGGATTTCTGCTCAAACTGATTGTCTGGAAAACCTGGTATAGAATTTAGAAATCAGAAACAGAAAACATCCAAATGCTGAACTATAGATCAGATGGGCATAGGTTCAATAGTCATTAATTGTTTTTCCAGCAGGAGCATCAATGGATCCTGATATTATGTGTCAGACTGATGCTTACTGAAGTAAAATTTGGTCCTAAACAATGGCATAATCTTGTCAGATAGTTGAAGAATTAAACTTACAAATATCATTGTTGACATATTTCTATCCTTTGCTAAGACACTCACAGAACCGCGAATCATCAAACTGAACTAAACACAGAATATTTTGAAAGGAAATTCACCTGATCATCTGGTTTTGTGTTTTTTCTCTCAGGATGATCAAGTTTAGCCTGGAGGGTAACACCAAAATTGAGAATTGAAAGTCATTGGTTAAGTTCATCTAGAATGAGGCACATTTCTTAAAGAGGAGAGTTAATCCAACTAGGGTTACCAAGAAAATAACAAAAACACCAACAAATACCTCAGCACCTGCAGCAGCACCAAGAGCATTGGTTGACTTTTGTCTTGTCCCTTCAGTTATTCTCATAGGAAATTGAGTTGCCTCATCAAGCCCCACTGAAAGCCTTTGGACACACTTCTTCTGTTCTTGCAGCTCTGTCTTAGCCTTAGCACATTCGTTCTGTAAATTAACAACTACCAATGAACAATAACTTGAGGCAAAGAAACTTAGAATGACTTTTCCTTCAAAAAGTACATATTTCAGTGGAAAGTATGATAAGGCTCCAATTAAGAAAATAATAAATATACCTGTAGCATATGAATATATTCTTCCTGTTTTTTCTTATCTGCAACTTCAGTTTCCATTTCAATCTGTATGGTTACTACCCCACATAGATTAATATTAATGGTAAACATATTTGAACCACTGGCTATGAAACTTGCTACAACCATCACCTGTAAGTAGTATAGCCTCTGAGATAAACTATGAACCATTTGACGAGCTTGCTTTTCAGAGTTGGATATCAGTTCATTTTCATGCTTCAAAATAAACAACTGAAAAGAGAGAGAGAGAGAACACAAGAAGTTAAAATAATTACTAAAGACCTGCAATATACAAGCTCCAATCAATTCTGGAATGTCTTGCAATCACCTGGTGCTCGTTTTCTTTCCTGAAGCTGTAAAGTTTATCTACAGCATGGCTTGCTTGCATTTCCCATTTGTCACGCTCTGATTGTAGTGACAATTTCTCATTTCTGACAGCACCACCAAATATTTTGAAATCAGTACTTACTACTGCTACTACTTTAGGTTCACAACATAATGAATGTTTGAACAATACTGGTTGAACAAAATTGTTATTTGTACACCCAAACAACTGACAATATGGTTAATGGATATACAAATTTTGGTTAATGATGTCCAAGTGAATGGTTAGCAAGTTGGTCAATGTTGTCGAATTTGTGGTTAATGATATACAAACTTTAGTTAATGTTGTCAAAATCTCATATGTACAAATAACATTGCTGCAAGTTGAATATGTCATAAAAATATCTTGCAAGACTAGAGCCATGCCTACTTATGTTGTTAGGGGTGACAATTTTTCAAACCCATTAGGCTACTCATCTTGTCCTACTTCTAATAGGATTAAAGATGTGTTTCAGATTTCAAATAGTTCCCCAATATGGAATGCAAGTGTAAGACTTTCAACTAAGACAGATATATGACACAATAAAATGAAGTTTCTCTTCTCCCCTTCCTTTCTCCAACTCTATCCAAGAAAAATAAAGGAAAGTAAAAGAAAAAAAAATGATTATTTCTATACAAGCATTGCATACTAAAAAAAATAAAAAAAATTAAGAATCACAAATGACAATTTTACTTAATCTTTGCCAGTTCTTCCTTTAGGCTTTTCACTTGTTCTTCAATCTCCTTCCGGCCTGCATTGGTAGCTTCCTGCAATATAACGTAAGTTGAAGTGACAATTAATTATTTTTTTGGATAAAGTTCCAATGTCAATCATATCATACCTGATAACTTAAAATCAGAGCCTTGGCGTTGGTGTTTCCTTCTGCATCAACCAAGCAAAGACGAAGAGAAGAGTAAAAATCAAAGAAGGTATAATACAATTAGCTAGCGCAATATTCTTCGGTACAGGCACAGGTTTGTGGTACATTATTTTACTAAGTATATGGTACATGGGGTTAATTGGCACGATATATATCTTTAAGTTTTTTAAAAGTATTTCTAACTTATATTTGATCTTTTTCCGTATTTAATCTTTGAATGGAAGTTGGAACTAAACCATGTGACTAAGCTACACCACCCAGTATTTCCACTGGTCAATGCACTACCCACATGGCTGACTCACAGCCAATGAATATGACAAGCTAGCAACCATGACTTTTCAACCATTCAACATAGGCACTTTCTGATGTATTTGTAAGGAGGTCCTTGGTATTTTGGTTATTTATATTTTACCCCCATAATTTAAAAATAAAATTAAATGATATTTATTAAAAAGTCCCCATCGTCTTCTTCCTTCTTCCCCGTCTTCTTCCTTCATCCCCCATCTCAATCCTTTTCTTCATCTGCATTTGCAAAGCACCGGCGTGACCATTATTGTGCAGAACGCTTGTTCCTCGACCTTCAACCTCATGCCTGTTCCAAGACCTTCAACCTCCCCAGCGCGTTAGCAAGCTCAGGCAGCTGTTGCATTTCGTCGGTGGTTCGTTGTTTCGGGTCCGGAAGCTTCACTTAACAGAGCTTGTCGCCGGTGGTCGTTCTGTCGCCACCTCACTATCAACCTCCGCCCGACCGTCGTTGCTGCCACCTCCGGAAGTCGAAAAACCTAAATCCCCTGACCACGTAAAACCTAATCTCGGTACCAAACCCGACACTCCAACCCTCGTCTCCCTTACCCGCTTTTAGCGCCACGAGATCGGAACGAAAACACAGGACAGAGAGACCATGACGACGACATCGTTCTTGCTCAAGGTCGGTATTCATTGTCAACACCGGAACAGTTAACAGCACGATCCCAAACGACGGAACCACTCTCAAAGCCGCACCGCCCTGTAACCGCCTCGCATCAGCCGCCGCCACGGCCTTACCGCTCGCTCTCGATGCGAGATCCGCTCGAGCCGGAACAACAAAACGCCATCAGAACACCGCCATCCCCATCCCCGTGCGTGAAACCCCAGATCGTGGCGCCACAACCGCCTCAGAGTGGCTGTGGAAAACGGCGACCACCACGCTATCATTGGCGTCATCCAAAGACTCCCCCACAACAGCCTCCGATCGATCTCAGAACCATGGGAGAAATCTGAATCTGGATAAACAAATATAATAAATTTAATACTTTTGGGCAAAAGTAATAAATACAAATAATACAAGGGGGTATACAACAACAAACTAATTCATTACTAGTTGAATACGGTATCTATACATTGCCAAACTTTGAAAAATTGATCGACCAGCGTGGCAAATTGATTGGAGCACACACCGCCATGTGGGTAGTGCATTGACCGGTGTAAATACTGGGTGGTGTAGCTTAGCCACACCCCTAAACCAAAATATGAACATACAAAGTAGAGAAGACTATATAAAAAGGATAATTTGCCAGAGACCTGAATAATATTCCAAGCAAAGAGGATCAGATGAATGAGCATTATCATCCTCCACACATGAATTAGTGGGCACTATAACCTGGGAAGAAAGATTGAAAAGCAAAATAAAATTCATATTCTGAGCTTTGGATATCCTATTTTATAATTTGACTGATAATGCAATCCAAGTTTTGTAGTCATTATTCATTAATGATGAAGTTGATTAATGAACAAGTTCTTTTTTTTTTTTAAAGAAGCATTTGTCCATGGATATACTAAGAACAGAGCCTTGATATTTTCATTATTATTAGGAAATGAAAAATTACATTTCCTTGAGCAATCCTTTCTTGAATATTGACCATTGCTGCTTGAGTCGAATTTGCCTTATCAACAACGCATAGAAACTTATGTCCCGATCTCCAGTCAAAACGTTGACATGTTTTTGAGCTGAAAAAGAACCATAAATATTAAAAGAAATGATCATAAATTTGCAGTTTGAATTATTAAGTGATTAAATTAGTTTGACAACTGATTAATAAAAAATATTAATATATCAATAAACATTTTCCCACTTCTATAGAATTCAACCAACCACTTAACCATTATTCAATTTGGTACTTGATGTGACTAAAGATGATATTAAATTCACTAGAAACTGAAGTAAACTACATAATACTATGACATGTAAGAATTTGAATGGATGACGTGACATAAGATGAAGAAGAGAAATATTAGAAGATTATGATACTTAGATTCAGTAATAAGAGTTGAACAAGTTATTTGTTAAATACTAAATTTATAGTGGGAGTAGAAAAAAAATGCTTTTTGGTTCAGTTGACTTGACTTGATTTGATATTTTTGCTAAATCTTATAACAAAATGAAAGCCAATAGTTAATTTATCCACCTGATCAACAAGGTATGATTATTTTGTACAGAGATTATTTTGTAAGAGTAATTTTGTATCAACAAATCATCCTAAAATCTTTCCAATTAAATAAAATAGACAGTATTAAATAGAAACTAGATACATTTATTATCTTAACCCAAAAAATGCATTAAAGAGATGTAGAATTATTTATTTTGTAAATATATTTGATATCCATTTAAAAAAAAAAAACGCATATTAAATAGAAACTAGTTCTTTTTCTTTTTTCTGGAAAAAAATTTAGGTGGGTTGGATCTCGGGGCTCAAAAGAGATGTAGAACTATTTTTCTAGTTACTTCAAAAAAAAAAATAGTTCTTTCTTCTTAAGTAGCTAGAAAAATGCATTACAGAGATGTATAATTATTTATTTTGTAAATATATTTGATATCCATTTTTAAAAAACGCACATTATATATAGTATATAATTGTGATTTTTAGGTTAATTTTGTTACAAACATTTATCATCAGTATTTAACGAGAGAAATATATTTCTAAGCGTTTTCTTAAATTTGTCAGTGTCCCAAATAACTTGAATTAAAATTTGTAACACAAGTCCGAAGACTTGTATTAAAACTTTTATAAATAAATTTTAATATAATTAAGGATGTGACAGTGGTGACTTCAACTATATTTAAGGAAAAGGAAATTATAATACTAAGTGTTGGGAGGAATAAAATAACTCAGATGGTGGGGAAAAACAACTCAAAGATCATAACAACAAAGGGGACATTGATTGAATTGATTTGAGTTGACTTCATAAGTTTAATTAGTTTGGATTACATCGGACAATACTAAATCAAATTAATTATGGGACTTACCAGTATTTGATAGCTTTACATCTTGAGCATTTTTTGGTGCTTGGATTGCCACACACAACGCAGCTATCACCAGTGTTTTGCTCTCCTCCTCCTTCAATATAGTAATCCTCCCCCAGATCTGTCTTCTGCTCAACTTGATTGAATGAGTACTTAGAGATTTCCTGCACAGTGTTAAATATTATTAAATAAAATAAAAAGTCCCTTTACCTTACCAATAATTTAATAATTAGCCAATTCCTCTCTGTTTTTTTTTTTTGAATTGGCATAAAAAAAATACAATTAACAACTTGGTTGTAATATACTTTTAAGAATTCGAAATGGAATTCTTGTCGAGCAAATTGTGACATCAACTTGCATATCAATATATAACTTTTCTTGAAGCCCAATAAGAAGCTTTGATGACTGTCAAGGTTTTAAATAAAGATTTGTGACTACAATCGGAGCGTTTTGGTTTTGAAGGTATTCGAAACCGAGACGCGATCGCAATTGCGGTCGTATCGACCGTATTTTCCTGTAGTCATATGTGATTGCGGTAGATGCGACGCAATTGCAACCGTGATCTCAACTGCAATTTAAAACCTCGATGATCTACATAATATATGTCATTCACACAATATATCTAATCACTATATAACATTAATCACCAAATAGTGATAATCGATTATCATATTTAATAATTACATATTAATTAGGGGGATTGGATAACTCAAGTGGTTTAATTGAGATAAGGATAAAAGGAGTTGGAATAAAAGGCAGCAATTAGTAGGGCTGGGCAGATGAAAGCAACCCGACCGGAACCCGAAAAACCCGTCTCTCCATTTGTTGCAGCGGGCGGATTGGGTCGGGTCTCGGGTTAAAAAAATGACATAAACGAGTTAGAATGGGTTCATTCGGTCGGGTTCGGTTCCGGAAAATTAAACCCATCGGTATCCGAACCCGACCGAAAATTAATCATCTATTATATTTTATTGAGATATAGTTGTACATCTGCACACCTCTCTCTGGACATCACACATATTCTCTCCTCTAATATCGTGCCTCATCAATGCTCCCTCTTATCAAGAATGGTCTTCTGACTTCTCCCATCTCCACACTCCACTTTCAATTTTATTTTTCAAATAACCTTCCCTTTTGATGAGGCAGATGCGTGACCCTTTCCTTTCATTTCTCATCTAATATCTTATCTATTATTTTACAAACACCATCACGCAGATAAGCAACAAGTCCCCTACCCTTTAATCATCTCATAGTTTCATCATCTTCTCACTGTGTGACCCTTCCTTTTCTCACACTCGCCTCCATCACTCACGCAAGCTCCCTTCCCTCACCGCCCCCTCCGGTTATCTTCTCCGGAACAGGCCGTGCGGCGTGCGCCGCTCAAATAGTTAGATCTGCCACCAAGACTTCAACGATTTGCTATCTTTCTCGTTCTGCGCCATCAGCCTCTGGAATCGCTCCCTCCCACCTCTGTTCTACCCAATCCACAAGCAATCTTGTTATGGGTTTGATTCTTGATGATTTTTGTTTATGGGTTTGGGTTGAAGATATTGTTTCTGGGTGGGTCGGTTCTTCTTCTTCAACATTTTTTTCTGCGTTTTTACTTTATTCTTGGGTGGGTTTCTCTAGAGATTTTTCCTGGTTTGTAGACCCGCCTACCCGACCGCTACCCGACCGCAACCCGCCTAACCCGAACCCGACAAAACCGTTCCCTCAAACGGACGGAAATGGGTTAGATATTATCCTCTTCGGGTTCGTTCGGATTGGGCCGTTTGGGCCCGAACCCGACCGAACCCGACCGTTGCCCAGCCCTAGCAATTAGCAAAAGCTCCTAAACTAGTTTATGTGAGTAACATTACGTTTTCAGGTTCCATGAGGAGGCAATGGGTTCCACGAGAAGGTGATCCCTCTTGATTTTCTGCAGCCTTTATCTCAACGCATTCATATTTATGCCAAAATCTCCAATGCATGACATGGCATGCCTTTGAGCTGATCAGGAAATCAATACATTAAGATCATTAGAACCATCAAACCAATCACTAAAATGAAACTTTAAAACTATATATAAGTGAAAAATTTAATCTGCAGGTATGATCACAAAGATAAATTTCTGACAACTTATAAAAATGTGTTTAGAGAAGAAAGGCACATAAAATAAATAAACCTTTTTTTTTATTTATATATGAACCTTTTTTAAGATGCAAATAAACTTTTAGCCAAAAGGGCATTGTTATATATATATTTTAAATTATTACTATATATATGCATGCATATACAAAAGGTCACTTACCAATAAAAAGCAGCTTTGCAGCGTGAGCAACATTTGGTTATGTGGCTTAATTTACCACAGAAAGAGCAAGCACAGTCTGCAGTGACATCGCCAGATATGGTGTTCTCTTCATGATGATCTTGTTCAAAGAATTGGTCTATTGCATCCCTTGTCTGCACCAGCTCCTCTCCTATAGTGTGGTGACTGACCTCATTGGAATTGGGTACTTTGTTTTCTGCCCACACAAGCAACCCTAGGAAGGGTACTATCATCATCAATATGAACTTTAGGAAACAATATAGATCCAAGAGCGCCCCATAAGCAAGCATCTAGCTAGGCAGTGAGTGAATGATTAATATTTATATTGCTCTTAGATTATAGGAATATAGGAAAGCCAAGGAAAAATGAGGGAGCTTATGATGATTATATAGTGTTATTCAGCATAATTGAGTGGTACGCGTGTTAATTAATTAGTTTACTTGGGTGGAAAGAGAACCTTATGTTCTTTGAAATTCCATGTCTTCTTCCATGATATTTACTTTCATTATTTTAAGGGAAAAACAAATATACCTATAGTCTGGAAGAAGTGAGAACCAGTCAACAGAGAGAAATTAAAAATTAAAATTAGCTTGGAAGTTTTCGGCATCGGGAAACCATTGACCTAACTCAAGCAGTGAAGCCTTGTTTCCTACTTGATTTGTGAGTGGCCTCGGACATAAAAAACTGGACATCATGCATTGCCTTTGGACATTCAAATTAATAATTTGAAAATTAGAAAAAATAATCATAAAAATACAACAATTATATGCAATTTTATGAGCAATGGTCGTTCGTACGAAACGAATTTAGTAAAAATTTTAGTTATTTGTGCTGAAGTCGGATGTCACTACTTAGAAAAATGCTAAAAGGTACTAAATATTTTGTAGTTTTATAGAATGGCCTAATATAGGACAAACCCAACTATATTTGGTGAACAATCGATCTAATCAGGATGAAGACCAAATTAGAATAAAAGGAGAACAAATCGATCAACCTGAGAGAGGATATCTCGATTGAGACAAGAAGTCTACTTAGGACACGGAAGACAACTTGATCGGTTAGGTCAAGACATAATTCCTTGATGATAACTAGGTTAGGCCCACTTACTCTCTCCCTCCGTGGCTTACACACATCCTTAGACTAGGGTTTTATTTATACCTAGGTCATTTTGTAACAAGCTTTCCATAACTTCCTTGATTAATCCTTTATTAATATTACAACTCCTCTTCTATTAAAGATTTATTGTTTTGGACCAAACAATGCTAAAAGGTACGAAACCTTTTTTGTAAAACGGCACGAAGGGATTTAAGCTAAAAATACATTCTGTGTTTTGACTAAACAATTATCTTGCTTCCATCACGGTACGAATTCGAACCGTATAGCATTGCCGCACTATTTACGACGTTGAATTAATGTCTATATCATGAGACATGTGATTGGTACGAAATTCTTTTAGCATTAATTAGAAGAATTCCAATTTATTTTATAGGTTAAAATAATTTTTGTCCTCATCGTTAATTGGTCCCTATATAAGAGGGATCAAATTGCAAATTATTATCACATATAGGGACCAAATTAAAAATGATTGTCACATGTAGAGATCGATTTCAATTTTTTTTTGTTGAATTGGTCCCTATATGTGACAATAATTTGCAGTTTGGTCCTCTTATATAGGGACCAATTAGCGGTGAGGACCAAATTGAAAACCAGTGTCACGTATGAGGACCAAATTGATAACTTTGTACGTAAGGGACCAAATTGAAAATCAGTGTCACATATAGGGACCAAAAGATTACTTTAACCTATTTTATACAAAAATATGAAGCATGGGTGATCAATAAACAAAAATTGGTTTTATATTTGTTTAGTAAGAGAATGTGCTTAAATACTTTTTTTTATCAGACAGAAGCAAAAGAACAACAAAGAAAGACAAAGAAAGCTAAGTCCTCAAATGAAGACCCTTATAGCATCAGTAAGAACACTATTGGAGAGCTCATGAGGGCAAGAATTCCAAATACTTAGCCAGTCAATCAACACACGCGTTCTCTTCTCTAAGGGTATGACAAAAGGATAAAGACCAAGAGCTATCTTTGAATCTTCTAATGCAGTTCACCACAGAGTCCACACCGTCCTCAACAAGACTCAAAGTTGTTTTAGAATCAGATTCACAAACTGTTGGGAAATACCAGCATAATTTCCCTCCTCTGTGAACTCAAAATAGGCACTAAACGGAAGCGTAAAAATAAGTGTAACAACACCAGACAATTTTAGCGTGGAAAAACCTCCTCAATGTGAGCAAGGAAAAAAAACCACGGGACCCGTAGGCCGCTTAAACCTCCACTATAACAATAATGGGAATACAAAAAAAATACAAGAATATTGTATCCTCAATTTGTGGATAACACTCTCACAAATTGGCTCACTATTTTTCTCTCTTAGAAAACTCTCTCTAAGGATCTCTCTATTTTTCTCTCACTCTCTTGTGAGGCTCTCTCTCTATTATCTCTCACTCTATTGGTGAGGATTGGTGTGATTTGGTTAGCACCCCTTAAGCTTCCTTATATAGGCTCAAGGGGGCTCTCCAAGTTGAGCTCCACACAATGTGGGACTTCCTTTGGATGAAAATTCCAACAAATCTCCCCCTTCAGCCATAGGGAAAATATCCTTGAATCAGTTTGGGGTTGATGCTAAGCCTGCAACTTCTTTACAGACTTCTATCTTCTCTTTCGGTAGAGCTTTTGTCATCATATCCGCCCCGTTATCTTTTGTGTGTATTTTCTCAATCTGCAGCAGTTTACTTTCCAACACATCACGGATCCAGTGATACCTTACGTCGATGTGTTTCGACCTTGAATGAAATGTCGAGTTCTTCTTTGAGATGGATTGCGCTTTGACTGTCGTAATAAAGAATATAACTTTCCCGATCCAGGCCTAACTCTTGTAGGAACTTCTTCATCCACAAGATCTCCTTGCAACCTTCAGTGATTGCGATGAATTCTCGCTTCGTAGTGCTTAAAGCAATGCACTTTTGTAATCTTGATTGCCAAGAGATAGCTCCCCTGCAAAAGTAATCGGGTATCCCGATGTAGACTTTCCGGAATCCACATCTCCTGCCATATCTGCATCTGAGTATCCAAGAAGCTTTAAATTTCCATTGCCAAAACACAAACAGCTTTTGGCAGTTCCCTTCATATACCGTAGTATCCATTTCACTGCATTCCAGTGCTCCTTTCCTGGATTTGAGAGGAATCTACTCACAACTCCGACAGCATAAGCAATGTCTGGTCTTGTACAGACCATTGCATACATAAGACTACCCACTGCTGAAGAATAGGGCACCTTGCTCATTTCTTCTTTTTCTTCTTCATTCCCGGGACATTGAGTCCTACTCAGTTTGAGATGACCAGGTAATGGAACATGCATAGGTTTGGCATTATGCATGTTGAACCTTTCAAGAACTTTCTTGATATAGTCTTCTTGTGACATCCACAGCATTCTTCTAGAACGATCTCTAGTGATTTTCATCCCAAGAATCTTCTTCACTGCTCCCAGATCCTTCATGGCAAATGACTTGCTCAATGCCTTCTTGAGAGCAGCTATTTTCGCCTTATCTTTCCCAACAATGAGCATATCATCAACATACAACAGAAGTATGATGGATTCACCATTCTCATAGTTCTTCACAAACACACAATGGTCTGCGGAGGTTTTCTTGAAATTGTGTTGGGTCATGAAGAGATCAAACTTCTTGTACCATTGTCTTGGAGCTTGCTTCAGACCGTAGAGACTTTTCTTCAGACGACACACTAGGTGTTCCTTGCCTGGTTCTGCAAAACCTTCTGGTTGCTCCATATAAATTTCTTCCTCTAGGTCTCCATGTAAGAATGTTGTTTTTACATCGAGCTGTTCAATCTCCAAGTCTAGTTTTGCAGCTAGACCGAGAATTGATCTAATAGATGTCATCTTCACCACTGGTGAGAAGATTTCCTCGAAATCTATGCCTTTCTTCTGGTTGCACCCCTTTACAACAATCCTTGCTTTGTATCTGGGGTTTGGGTTGTTCTCTTCAGTCTTGAGCTTGAACACCCATTTGTTTTTCAATGCCTTTCGCCTGTCTGGTAATCTCACCAGGTCATACGTCTGATTCTCCTTCAGGGACTGCATCTCTTCTTCCATAGCTTGCAACCATTTATCATTATCATTCATCTCAATGGCTTCCACAAAGCTTTGAGGTTCCCCTTCATCAGTGAGAGTGACATATTCATCTGAATAGTATCTTCTCGATGGTTGTCCGGCTCGTTGATCTTCGATTTGAGGTTCTTGCTCTACCTCATCGGTCTCCATCTCTTCTTCTTGCACTGTCTGCATTCGCATTGTCGATTGCTCGGTCCCGATCAGGTTCATCATTTCTTTGAGGAATCTCTCCCCCGAATTGGGTATCACAATGGGACTTGAATCGAGAATCACTCTGTGCTTTGACTTCTCAGATTGCTTGATGTCTTGGATTGTCTGATCTTCAAAGAACACCACATCTCTGCTTCGAACAATCTTCTTGTTTGCAGGATCCCATAATCTGAAGCCAAGTTCATCTCTTGGTGTACCAAGGTATATACACTCTTTCGTCTTAGCATCAAGCTTTGCTCTTTCATCTTTCGAATGTGAACAAATGCCCTACATCCGAAGACTCTCGAGTTGACCATAGGAAGCTTTCTTTCTAGACCATACCTCATCGGGTATCTTTCCATCTAACGCTCTTGAAGGAGTTAGATTGATCAAATCAACAAAGCAGATTTCATCGCTCGCCGAGAATGACTTTGGGAGTTTTGCGTGAGACAAAGATGCTCCCCGACTTTCTCTCGCAATCGCTTGCTTCATCCTCTCTGCTACACCATTCATCTGAGGTGTTTTGGGAGGTACTTTCTCATGTCTTATCCCATGAGTTTTGCAGTATGCTTCAAATGGGCCAAGATACTCTCCGCCATTATCTGTTCTCAAGCATTTCAGCTTTCTTCCAGATGCCCGTTCTACTGAAGCATGAAACTCCTTGAAAGCTTGAAGAACTTGATCTTTCGTCTTCAATGGATACACCCACAACTTCCCGGAGTGATCATCAATGAAGGTAACGAAGTATTGAGCACCACCAAGGGATTTTTTCAGATGTTGAGCAAACATCCGAATGGACAAGATCCATAATCGCTTTCTTCTTCTTGCATTATCTCGATCTTTTGAAAGATACTCGTGTTGCTTGCCTGCTAAGCAGTTTTCACAGGATTCAAGTGGTTGCCCTTTTATTTTTGGAAGGTGATCTTTTGCGAGGATCTCCAAATTTTTCTCGCTCATGTGACCCAAGCGTTTGTGCCACAATTCTTTGCTTGCGTCTTGCGCAACATTTGTCTCCCCCATGCATATCTTTCCCTGCATGATATACAAGGAGCCTTCCTTCCTGCCGCGAGCAACAGTCATGCTTCCTTGGCTGAGTTTCCATCTGCCGGCACCAAATTGGTTTATCATCCCGGCTTCATCTAGCTTTCCAACTGAGATAAGGTTCAGACGCATCTCAGGTACATGTCTGACCTCCTTCAGCACAAGCTTGTTTCCATTCTCTGTCAACAAAGTTACTTCGCCAGTACCGACAATTTTACTTGTGACATGGTTTCCCATCTTCACCGTACCAAAATCTCCTCTTTGGTATGATGAGAAAAATTCTTCATGAGGTGTGACGTGGAAAGATGCTCCTGAGTCAATTATCCATATGCAATCATCGGATGCAATATTTAGATAATTTTCTTCTCCGACAAGAAATATATTCTCATCATTCGAGGCCACTGCAGTAGTTGATCCATCTTCTTTCTTCTTCTTTGGATCAATCTGGTCAGGGTGGACTGTTCCAGCCTGCTGATCCCTCTTCAAGAATCTACACTCAGGCTTTATGTGGCCTGGTTTGCCACAATAATAACAACCTAGCCTGGTTCGAGATTTGGATCTACCTTGTGATTTTCCACGGCTTCCTTTTCCACGATTATTACTCCTTCCTCTATTTTCAACAACATTGGCTTCGAACTGACTGTTCAAGCCTCTTTCTTTCCGTCTTGACTCTTCATTTAGCAAGCAGTCTGTAACAGAATCCATGCTAAGTTTTCCGTCTGGAGCAGAATTGCTGAGAGTGACAACTAGCGTGTCCCAACTCTCAGGTAGAGAACTGAGGAGTAGAAGAGTTTGCAACTCATCATCAACACTCATGCCTGCCTTTGTTAATTGATTAACAATGCCTTTGAATGTGTTCAGATGCTCGATCATATTTTGACCGTTCATGTACTCCAGCTTTACCAATCTTCTGACAAGGTGGGCTTTGTTCCTAGGCGTTTTCTTTTGAATCAAGGATTCAAGCTTTGTCCACAACTCATACGCATTGGTATAAGTTGATACATGCTCGAACAAGCTTCGATCAATATATTTTCGGATCACAGCCACCGCTTTCCGATTCTGAAGCACCCAATCTTTATCAGTCTTCACTTCTGGCATATCCTTCGGCATCTCCTTCTGGGTGATTGGCAAATACAGATCTTTGCAGTATAGATGATCTTCCATCATCGGCTTCCAATAGGAATAGTTATCTGCAGTTAGCTTGAACATATCTCCATCATGAGTGACAGCTCCCTCCATCTTGAGTTACACAGGCCAATAGCTCTTCCAATCAATTGAGTTCCGACGAAAAAGGAGACTAGGACCGAATGCTGGAATTTATTGTACTAGGTGAAAAACGTACCGAGGAAGTTCCCAGGAAAGAGAGGTGGGTCAAAAGACACTATTAAATACCAAGTCTTTCCTTAGCCAGAACTTACCTAAGCATGCACTTTCACACTACCACACTTTATTTCCAGCAACAAGAATAATTCTTTTCTGATGTGGAAGATCAGACAATGCTGCAGCCACAGAGCATACTAAGAATTTTCTTATAAATCCGACACCTAGTATTCCAGAGCTCTGAGAGCTCTGATACCACTGTTGGGAAATACCAGCATAATTTCCCTCCTCTGTGAACTCAAAATAGGCACTAAGCGGAAGCGTAAAAATAAGTGTAACAACACCAGACAATTTTAGCGTGGAAAAACCTCCTCAATGTGAGCAAGGAAAAAAAACCACGGGACCCGTATGCCGCTTAAACCTCCACTATAACAATAATGGGAATACAAAAAAAAATACAAGAATATTGTATCCTCAATTTGTGGATAACACTCTCACAAATTGGCTCACTATTTTTCTCTCTTAGAAAACTCTCTCTAAGGATCTCTCTATTTTTCTCTCACTCTCTTGTGAGGCTCTCTCTCTATTATCTCTCACTCTATTGGTGAGGATTGGTGTGATTTGGTTAGCACCCCTTAAGCTTCCTTATATAGGCTCAAGGGGGCTCTCCAAGTTGAGCTCCACACAATGTGAGACTTCCTTTGGATGAAAATTCCAACACAAACTACCCTGCGATAACTGAGATTATAGACTATGCTATAGGAAACCATACGGCATTCCTGAAAGGTAGAAACATCGTAGATGGGGTGGTAGCCATAAATGAGATTATAGACTATGCCAGGAAGAAAAGAAAATCATGTATGCTTTTCAAGGTCGACTTCGAGAAAGCATATGACTCGGTTAGCTGGGAGTTTCTGGACTACATGCTCTCTAGAACGGGGTTCCCGAACAAGTGGAGATCATGGAAATCAGAATGCTTAAGGTCGGCCTCAGTATCGGTTTTGGTAAATGGAAGTCCTACAAAGGAATTCCGAATGACTAGGGGGATTCGACAAGGGGACCCAATGGCTCTGTTTTTGTTCCTTATTGTTGCAGAAGGTCTAGGAGGGCTAATTCGAAGTGCTGTGGAGAAAAACATTTTCTCTAAATTTGTTATTGAGGAGAACGATCAGAAAACTGGAGTCTCCCATATCCAATATGCTGACGACACAATTTTGGACGGAGACATGACTTCTTCCAATGTGAGGGCAGTTAAATGTATCCTCAGATCTTTTGAATCTGCAGCTGGGTTGAGAGTGAACTTCCACAATAGTGGCCTAATAGGAATCAAGGCAAATGGTGGGATCATAGAAAGCGCGGCAGCTACTCTTAATTGCAAAGTAAGTAACCTTCCTTTCAAGTTCCTTGGTATTTTGGACCAGAGGAGGTCCTCAACATGGGCGCCTCTTATCAACTCCCTCCAAAAACGGCTACAAGGTTGGAGGAACAAATATCTTTCTTTCGGAGGTAGAGTGATTTTGATAAATGTTGTCTTATCTGCCCTACCGGTATATTACTTGTCAATTTACAAAGCACCTAAGAAGGTATTGTAGCGACCAAAAAAGGACTAGTTTTTCCTTTTAGAGAGAACACATGGAGTCGCCACCAACTTTATTTAATTTCGGGGAAGTTGGAAAACCCTTTAAGAAAAAAAGCTTTGGGTTCGGGAGTCGATTACGTCTAGGGAAGGCATGGAGGCTTAACCCCACGGCACCCTAGAACACCCATAAAAATGGTTACCTAAAATCAGTTGTATAAATTATTAATAACTTTGGAAATATTTGTTTTACCCCGAAAATCGTTTTTTAGAAAAAAAAATCTTTGATTGTGAAATTTTTTTGAAGCTAAATGAGGTTGAACATGGCACGCAAGTCCACAGAGCAACCTCAAAATCTAAAGGGTTGAACATGACACTTGTCAATCATAGAGCAACCCGAAAAAAAAATTGTTTTAATTAAGTATTTAGAATCGGTTGAAGATGATTTAAGTGATCATCTTTTATTTTATTTTTTATGTAAAAGTAGCTTTACCTTATGAAAATAGAACAACAATGAAACATTTTACTAACTCATTCAGTAAACGGAGACACAAACATCATAGTAAACAGAGACAAAAATGAAACATTTTACTAACTTATTCAGTAGATAGAGGTACAGAAACATCATAGTAAACAGAGACAAAAATGAAACATTTTATGGATTCATTCATTTTTCCCAATGACGAAACATACAGCACACATCATACCAACTCATTTAGTTTCAATATCCATGGGTTTTTCTTTTGTCATAAACAGATACACTGAAAAATAAAAATGTCAAGAGAAACTTATGAATAATATCAACAAAGAGAACAAGGATTACAAAATGAGAGCAGAATAACAATGATTTTGTCTTCTCCCAGCGGTAAGATTTTAAGATCAAAACCCTTACATTTCAATTTCACTGACTCTTTTAACTCTTCCTTCTTAACCACTCTAATAACAGAGAAGAGAAAAAAAAAGACTCAGATCTCTAATCTCTGATGAGTGTGATTTCACCTCATATTTCATCGATATTTTGCATGCATTTTCATATAGCTTAGACATATTTAATTTGATTTTGGTTAGTTTTTACTTTGGAACGGGTAAGGCGGTTTTATGGTGTTGTTTTGCAGGAATTAAGGATTAAAATGCTCAAGATTAGCCATGATGGAGCTTGCATGAAGATGGGGCTTGAAAAGTGAAGAAACTGAGCCAAACAGAGCCCATCACGGCCTAGCCGTGATGACCATCACGACCGTGATCGAATATAGCTTAAAATAAAAATATGGAAAAGTCGGAACTGGTCACGACCAGCCCGTGATGCCCATCACGGCCGTGACATGTCAGCTGAACCAGACCCTCACAGGCAGAACTGATCACGGTCTAGCCGTGATGAGCATCACGGCCGTGACAGTCCAATCGATGAAAGCGGCGCAGGGCGTAATCCGTCATCACGGCCGTGATGGCCATCACAGCAGTAAAGCGCAATTTTTGGATCTGAAGAAACTGATTTTCATCTGAATTTGTATTTGATTAGGATTCAAATTACCCTAATCTATAAATAGGGCAATTAGGCAGAGACTTGGAGGATTTTTGGGGCTGCCACACTTAGGCGAAATTAGGATTCTCTTCTCCTTCTTCTTCTCTTCTCTTAGGCTTTATTTTATGTTGTTGTTAACCAAGCTTGTCATCACCATGGCAATGCTTGAGTAGTTAGGCAATTCAAAACACCTCAAAGTTGAATTCCAATATTGGGCCAACGCACTCAGAGCGGAGGCTTCCACTGGAACACGCAATAGGTCCAATATTCTACCATAGTTGCTGACAAAGTCTGAGCGTGCTTTTTATGACATTTGCTGGCTGAGTCCACATAAACTCTTCACGTCATTGAGTGTCACATCGATCTTGATACTTTTCTTGGAACAGCTCGCGTTGCTAGTACTCTTCTTTGAACCAAACTTTTCCATTTTCTTGTTATAAGGTGAATACCAAAATCTTTCAACAAAGAGACACAAGTGGAAAAAAAAATGAGTATAGTGAAGCAAATATATCTTGCATGATTCATGTTGTATGGGACCCAATGGGGTTGAAAACCCTGATGGGTATGCATCACCTTCATTATGACATAGCGCCTATTAGATGTGCAGTAATATTCAAATATGACATTCAGGTTTGAGGCGGCAATGTGATGCCCCTAGTTTTGTGAATATTCACAATGAACATGCATGACAATTTATGCTTATGATGATAGAGAGAGGAAAGAAAAGTACGCCCCCTTTTGTCCTAAGCCAAGTAAAACCTAAGGATGGACACACTCTAAGGTTAGGACTCTAAACAGGTCGGCCACTAGGTCTGCTCTATTAGTGAAAATTGGGACGGGTCTAGACATCTAAAAGACATGGTCCCCAAATTGCCCTTATAAGGATATGATTCATGAATCTAGCCATAAGTAGGGATAAACCCTCTCAATATGACTATTCCACAATCTCATGTACAATCTGAGTGGTGAACCGACAAGTATCAGGGAGGTACAAGACCTCTTCAATGACAATGTCAGAGCACCGCCTAATCCTTGGGTTTTTGAGCAAGCTCGGGTATAGAGCTAAGTGTGTGTGCAATATGTGATAGTGATGTGTGTGAAGGGGGCATACAAACCTGTAAAACTTAAAAATAAAAAGAAAAAGAAAAAGAAAAGACAAGAAAAACCTGCAAAACAAAAACAAAGGTATATATAAGAATGGTTATAAGTCCTTTACCCTATTGTTAAAACATGGGAAAAAAGAAAAGAAAGGAGGAGGAAACAAAAACATTGTTAGTGAAACATATATAACAATAACATGAGTTAAAATGTATGTACAACTAATTCTTCTCATTTAAATAAAAGGAAAACCCCACCCAAAAGGACAATCCAAACAAACATCACTAAAAATAAAAAACATTTTTTAGTTTTTTCATTTAATTATTGTAAGAAAAAAAATAGCAAGATATAGCCATAAAAGGTAAAACAAATAAGCTACAGGTTACTAAAAATTTGCAAGACCAATTTTTACGGGCTTGACTCTCTTAAAAGGGTCCCCAGTGGAGTCGCCATCTGTAGCGATCAAAAAAGGACTAGTTTTTCCTTTTAGAGAGAAAACATGGAGTCGCCACCAACTTTATTTAATTTCGGGGAAGTTAGAAAACCCTTTAAGAAAAAAAGTTTTGGGTTCGGGAGTCGATTACGTCTAGGGAAGGCATGGAGGCTTAACCCCACGGCACCCTAGAACACCCATAAAAATGGCTACCTAAAATCAGCTGTATAAATTATTAATAACTTTGGAAATATTTGTTTTACCCCGAAAATCGTTTTTTAGAAAAAAAAAAAATCTTTGATTGTGAAATTTTTTTGAAGCTAAATGAGGTTGGACATGGCACGCAAGTCCACAGAGCAACCTCAAAATCTAAAGGGTTGAACATGACACTTGTCAATCATAGAGCAACCCAAAAAAAAAATTGTTTTAATTAAGTATTTAGAACCGGTTGAAGAGGATTTAAGTGATCATCTTTTATTTTATTTTTTATGTAAAAGTAGCTTTACCTTATGAAAATAGAACAACAATGAAACATTTTACTAACTCATTCAGTAAACGAAGACACAAACATCATAGTAAACAGAGGAAAAATGAAACATTTTACTAACTTATTCAGTAGATAGAGGCACAGAAACATCATAGTAAACAGAGACAAAAATGAAACATTTTACTAACTTATTCAGTAGATAGAGGTACAGAAACATCATAGTAAACAGAGACAAAAATGAAACATTTTACGGATTCATTCATTTTTCCCAATGACGAAACATACAGCACACATCATACCAACTCATTCAGTTTCAATATCCATGGGTTTTTCTTTTGTCATAAACAGATACACTGAAAAATAAAAATGTCAAGAGAAACTTATGAATAATATCAACAAAGAGAACAAGGATTACAAAATGAGAGCAGAATAACAATGATTTTGTCTTCTCCCAGCGGTAAGATTTTAAGATCAAAACCCTTACATTTCAATTTCACTGACTCTTTTAACTCTTCCTTCTTAACCACTCTAATAACAGAGAAGAGAAAAAAAAAGACTCAGATCTCTAATCTCTGATGAGTGTGATTTCACCTCATATTTCATCGATATTTTGCATGCATTTTCATATAGCTTAGACATATTTAATTTGATTTTGGTTAGTTTTTACTTTGGAACGGGTAAGGCGGTTTTATGGTGTTGTTTTGCAGGAATTAAGGATTAAAATGCTCAAGATTAGCCATGATGGAGCTTGCATGAAGATGGGGCTTGAAAAGTGAAGAAACTGAGCCAAACAGAGCCCATCACGGCCTAGCCGTGATGACCATCACGATCGTGATCGAATATAGCTTAAAATAAAAATATGGAAAAGTCAGAACTGGTCACGGCCAGCCCGTGATGCCCATCACGGCCGTGACATGTCAGCTGAACCAGACCCTCACAGGCAGAATTGATCACGGTCTAGCCGTGATGAGCATCATGGCCGTGACAGTCCAATCAGTGAAGCAGCACCCAAGGCAGAATCCGTCACGGCCTGGCCGTGATGGCCATCACAGCAGTAAAGCGCAATTTTTGGATCTGAAGAAACTGATTTTCATCAAAACCCTTACATTTCAATTTCACTGACTCTTTTAACTCTTCCTTCTTAACCACTCTAATAACAGAAAAGAGAAAAAAAAAAGACTCAGATCTCTAATCTCTGATGAGTGTGATTTCACCTCATATTTCATCGATATTTTGCATGCATTTTCATATAGCTTAGACATATTTAATTTGATTTTGGTTAGTTTTTACTTTGGAACGGGTAAGGCGGTTTTATGGTGTTGTTTTGCAGGAATTAAGGATTAAAATGCTCAAGATTAGCCATGATGGAGCTTGCACGAAGATGGGGCTTGAAAAGTGAAGAAACTGAGCCAAACAGAGCCCATCACAGCCTAGCCGTGATGACCATCACGACCGTGATCGAATATAGCTTAAAATAAAAATATGGAAAAGTCAGAACTGGTCACGGCCAGCCCGTGATGCCCATCACGGCCGTGACATGTCAGCTGAACCAGACCCTCACAGGCAGAACTGATCACGGTCTAGCCGTGATGAGCATCACGGCCGTGACAGTCCAATCAATGAAGCAGCGCCCAAGGCAGAATCCGTCACGGCCTGGCCGTGATGGCCATCACAGCAGTAAAGCGCAATTTTTGGATCTGAAGAAACTGATTTTCATCTGAATTTGTATTTGATTAGGATTCAAATTACCCTAATCTATAAATAGGGCAATTAGGCAGAGACTTGGAGGATTTTTGGGGCTGCCACACTTAAGCGAAATTAGGATTCTCTTCTCCTTCTTCTTCTCTTCTCTTAGGCTTTATTTTATGTTGTTGTTAACCAAGCTTGTCATCACCATGGCAATGCTTGAGTAGTTAGGCAATTCAAAACACCTCAAAGTTGAATTCCAATATTGGGCCAACGCACTCAGAGCGGAGGCTTCCACTGGAACACGCAATAGGTCCAATATTCTACCATAGTTGCTGACAAAGTCTGAGCGTGCTTTTTATGACATTTGCTGGCTGAGTCCACATAAACTCTTCACGTCATTGAGTGTCACATCGATCTTGATACTTTTCTTGGAACAGCTCGCGTTGCTAGTACTCTTCTTTGAACCAAACTTTTCCATTTTCTTGTTATAAGGTGAATACCAAAATCTTCCAACAAAGAGACACAAGTGGAAAAAAAAATGAGTATAGTGAAGCAAATATATCTTGCATGATTCATGTTGTATGGGACCCAATGGGGTTGAAAACCCTGATGGGTATGCATCACCTTCATTATGACATAGCGCCTATTAGATGTGCAGTAATATTCGAATATGTCATTCAGGTTTGAGGCGGCAATGTGATGCCCCTAGTTTTGTGAATATTCACAATGAACATGCATGACAATTTATGCTTATGATGATAGAGAGAGGAAAGAAAAGTACGCCCCCTTTTGTCCTAAGCCAAGTAAAACCTAAGGATGGACACACTCTAAGGTTAGGACTCTAAACAGGTCGGCCACTAGGTCTGCTCTATTAGTGAAAATTGGGACGGGTCTAGACATCTAAAAGACATGGTCCCCAAATTGCCCTTATAAGGATATGATTCATGAATCTAGCCACAAGTAGGGATAAACCCTCTCAATATGACTATTCCACAATCTCATGTACAATCTGAGTGGTGAACCGACAAGTATCAGGGAGGTACAAGACCTCTTCAATGACAATGTCAGAGCACCGCCTAATCCTTGGGTTTTTGAGCAAGCTCGGGTATAGAGCTAAGTGTGTGTGCAATATGTGATAATGATGTGTGTGAAGGGGGCATACAAACCTGTAAAACTTAAAAAGAAAAAGAAAAAGAAAAAGAAAAGACAAGAAAAACCTGCAAAACAAAAACAAAGGTATATATAAGAATGGTTATAAGTCCTTTACCCTATTGTTAAAACATGGGAAAAAAGAAAAGAAAGGAGGAGGAAACAAAAACATTGTTAGTGAAACATATATAACAATAACATGAGTTAAAATGTATGTACAACTAATTCTTCTCATTTAAATAAAAGGAAAACCCCACCCAAAAGGACAATCCAAACAAACATTACTAAAAATAAAAAACATTTTTTAGTTTTTTCATTTAATTATTGTAAGAAAAAAAATAGCAAGATATAGCCATAAAAGGTAAAACAAATAAGCTACAGGTTACTAAAAATTTGCAAGACCAATTTTTACGGGCTTGACTCTCTTAAAAGGGTCCCCAGTGGAGTCGCCATCTGTAGCGATCAAAAAAGGACTAGTTTTTCCTTTTAGAGAGAAAACATGGAGTCGCCACCAACTTTATTTAATTTCGGGGAAGTTAGAAAACCCTTTAAGAAAAAAAGTTTTGGGTTCGGGAGTCGATTACGTCTAGGGAAGGCATGGAGGCTTAACCCCACGGCACCCTAGAACACCCATAAAAATGGCTACCTAAAATCAGCTGTATAAATTATTAATAACTTTGGAAATATTTGTTTTACCCCGAAAATCGTTTTTTAGAAGAAAAAAAAATCTTTGATTGTGAAATTTTTTTGAAGCTAAATGAAGTTGGACATGGCACGCAAGTCCACAGAGCAACCTCAAAATCTAAAGGGTTGAACATGACACTTGTCAATCATAGAGCAACCCAAAAAAAATTGTTTTAATTAAGTATTTAGAACCGGTTGAAGAGGATTTAAGTGATCATCTTTTATTTTATTTTTTATGTAAAAGTAGCTTTACCTTATGAAAATAGAACAACAATGAAACAATTTACTAACTCATTCAGTAAACGAAGACACAAACATCATAGTAAACAGAGGAAAAATGAAACATTATACTAACTTATTCAGTAGATAGAGGCACATAAACATCATAGTAAACAGAGACAAAAATGAAACATTTTACTAACTTATTCAGTAGATAGAGGTACAGAAACATCATAGTAAACAGAGACAAAAATGAAACATTTTACGGATTCATTCATTTTTCCCAATGACGAAACATACAGCACACATCATACCAACTCATTCAGTTTCAATATCCATGGGTTTTTCTTTTGTCATAAACAGATATACTGAAAAATAAAAATGTCAAGAGAAACTTATGAATAATATCAACAAAGAGAACAAGGATTACCAAATAAGAGCAGAATAACAATGATTTCGTCTTCTCCCAGTGGTAAGATTTCAAGATCAAAACCCTTACATTTCAATTTCGCAGACTCTTTCAACTCTTCCTTCTTAACCACTCTAATAACAGAGAAGAGAAAAAAAAAAGACTCAGATCTCTAATCTCTTTTCTTCACAAAGAAAATATCAGATCCAAATCCCCACTTATATTTCTATCCCCTCCTTTTATAGATGGTGGAGAGGGCTTCAGGCTTCTTCTTACCCAGCGGCTTCAAGGTTGGTCTTCACGAAAACCTGGGCTTGGGTGGTTCTGAGCAGAAATAGAGTGTGTCCAGATTGGGGCGGCATGAGCAGCGGAAATGAGGTGATTTGATGTGAAGGTTGCATGTTTGAAGAGAGAAGGAGATGGCGGGTTTTATCTGATGTGTAAGATGGGTTTTTTAGGGTTAAGAGTGGGGTTGCTAGGTTAAAATGAGGGAGGAGATGAGGAAGAAGAAGGACCAATGGGTAGAGGAGGTGCAAGGGCGGTTGGAGAGTGGGAGGAGGAAAAGAGGTCTTGTTTGATATGTAAACTAGGGTTTTTTAGGGTTAGGAGAAGTAACTCAATCTCCTTTATTTTTTTCATTGATTGTACTTTTCTCATTCTTTTCTTCGTTCATTCTTCATTATCTTCTTCTTTATTCTTTAGCATCCAGCCTGAAAATAAAATTGCAGTGGACGAAACCTCTTCGCCCAACAAAAACTTAGATATGCAGAAATAGATATACACTGGACGGACCTCCTTGTCCAACAGAAGTTTAGACATGCAATGGACGGATCCTCCTCATCCAACAGAAAATTAGATGTGCAATGGATGACCTACTCATTCAACAGAAAATGCAATGGACGGTACTTCCCAGTCCAACAGTAAATGCAACGTACTGGACTGGACCTTGCCGTCCAACAGCATATTTAATTTGATTTTGGTTAGTTTTTACTTTGGAACGGGTAAGGCGGTTTTGTGGTGTTGTTTTGCAGGAATTAAGGATTAAAATGCTCAAGATTAGTCATGATGGATCTTGCATGAAGATGGGACTTGAAAAGTGAAGAAACTGAGCCAAACAGAGCCCATCACGGCCTAGCCGTGATAACCATCACGGTCGTGATCGAATAGAGCTTAAAAGAAAAATATGGAAAATTCAGAACTAGTCACGGCCAGCCTGTGATGCCCATCACGGCTGTGACATGTCAGTTGAACCAGATCCTCACAGTAGAACTGATCACGGCCTAGCCGTGATGAGCATCACGCCCGTGATAGTCCAATCAGTGAAGCAGCTCCCAAGGCAGAATCCGTCACGGCCTGGCCGTGATGGCCATCACGGTCGTGACGCACAATTTTTGGATCTGAAGAAACTGATTTTCATCTGAATTTGTATGTGATTAGGATTCAAATTACCCTAATCTATAAATCGGACAATTAGGCAGAGACTTGGAGGATTTTTGGGGCTGCCACACTTAGGCGAAATTAGGATTCTCTTCTCCTTCTTCTTCTATTCTCTTAGGCTTTATTTTATGTTGTTGTTAACCAAGCTTGTCATCACCATGGCAATGCTTGAGTAGTAGCTTTATTTCTAGGGATTGGAGCTATGCCCAAGATCTGATTTATGTTATGAATTTATTTCGATTTCTTGTTAATTCGATTTTGCTTTAGATCTGATTTCTATTGTTTTAATTAATCGTAAATTCGGCGGCCCCTTATTTGCCTGTCGCAGATATTCTAAGGAGGAACCTAGCGGTGAACTTAGGTATCGGATCTATAGAATCAGACTTAGGACTTAAATCACGAGAGTTAGAATCCGTCCTTCGAGGATTCACGGATTGTCACAAAGCTTAAAGGGTCCGTTTTAAATTCAATTATCACGAGAGTAGGGATTGATTTAATCGGGCACGGTTTTGTAACCCGAGAGGGAGCATTAACTAATTTAGGATAAATTCGCCTTCAAAACAAATTTTGGTAATTGACAAGGAGAGGAGTCGATTCAGTAACATTAACAGTTTTGTGGTATCCCAATTCCTAGGAATCCCTTTAGATCTGAAAAACCACAAATTGATTTACTTTCTGTTTTACTTGATCGCATTCCTTATCTGATTTTCTAAGTTATCTCTTATTTAAAAAATCAAAACCCCTTTCAAAATCTTTTTTATACAGTCCAGTTTAATCGATTTGATAATTAGTTGAGATTTGAGATCACGGTCTCTGTGGGATCGATATCTTTTTATTACTTGGCGACGAATCCGGTACACTTGACGGATCGCACCCTATCAAGTTTTTGGCGCCGTTGCCGGGGACTGTGCTTTCTTGAATCTCAATTTAATTTTTAAATTGATTTTTCTGGAATTTTTATTTTTAATTGTTTTCTTTTAAAAAAAAAAACTCTTTCCTTCATTTATCTCTTTTTCTTCCTATCTCTCTTTGTGTTTTTCTCTTTTATACAAAGATCCCCAAGTCTTGGAAGCCTTATTGAGGTTGACCCCGAAATCAAGAGGACCTTTCATAGGCGTAGGAGACTACAAAGAGAGAGGGAAAGGTTGATTCCCATTCCACTTATGGCGAATCTACCAGATACGAAGCCACTGAAGGACTACGCAACCCCAAATGCGAGGGGTTTATGAACTGGGATTGCTAGGCCAGAGATCGAGGCGGAGAACTACACTATACCATCTATGCTAATTAGCATGATTAGGCAACATCAATTCGGAGGATTGCCCTCGGAGGACCCGACCGATCATGTGGAGATGTTCTTAGAGATCACGGATGCAATTAGGATTCATGGTGCCCCGGTCGATGCTATACGCTTGAGGTTATTCCCCTCCTCTCTCATTGGAAAGGCAAAAGCTTGGCTGAAGCAAGTGCCCGCTAATACCTTGTCGACTTGGGACCAACTGGAGCAGGCATTCTTGGAGAAATTCTTCCCTCCATCCAAGATGTCTTACCTACGAACCCAGATCACCGGCTTCTTCCAAAAGGACGGAGAATGCTTATCCGAAGCTTGGGATCGCTACAAAGGGTTGCTAGAGTTTTGCCCACATCATGGACTCGAGAGATGGTTATTAGTGCACACCTTCTACAACGGATTGGACTACTCTTTGAAGGTGTCACTTGACTCCACAACTGGTAGAGCCTTTATGAATAGACCTCTGACTGAGGCATTCAACATCATTGAAAATGTGGCCACCAACTACCACCAATGGGGCTTGGAACGAGGTAATAACCCGAAAAAGATCTCGGGGGGTAAGTTTGAAATGAATAGCATAGATCTCATTATGTCTAAAATTCACTCACTGAATAAATGCTTTGATCAGCTTGAAAGGGCTAATGTGAGTTCAATAGGTGCTACTAATATTGTTTGTGAGATTTGTGGAATGCAGGGACATGACATAATGGAGTGCCCACGAGTTATTGCCCATGGATCCGGTGCTTCGGGGGAACAAGTGAACTTTTGTCACAACTTCTATGACACGAACCCGAAGTTGCCAAATTATGCTCCCCCAAATCCTTACAACCAAGGAAGGAAGAACAACCCTTACATCTCCTACGGGAACTACAACAACACCCTGAACCACGAGTACCAAGAAGGCCAAGGTAATAGGAAACCCGCATCGGGGTATCCTCAGGTACAAAAGTCTAAACTTGAGTCTCTCTTGGAAAACTTTGTTGAAACTCAAACAAAACAAAATGAAGAGTTTAGGCAACAAGGTAGGGCAGTCAATGAGGCAATAAAAGAGTTAGCATCTAAGGTAGATAACTTAGTCATCCATAATAAGATGTTAGAAACTCAGATTGCCCAACAAGCTAGTACATATTCTAGACCTAAGGGTACGTTTCCGGGACAACCCGAAGTTAATCCCAATGAACATTGTAATGCCATATACTTGAGGGATCGATATAATGCCTCCAGAGGTAAAGGAAGAGCTTAATATGGAAGCAACTCCGAAGCTTTGCATGACGAATGATGCACCAAAAGGTGATGAAGTTGGAGTTGCTCAACATGTGGAGATAAAACTTCCGTCGGGAGGAAGTAAGGCCATGAAACTCAGAGTGAAAAGAGCAAAGAGAAAGCGCAATTGACCATATGAGAAAAATCGGCTCTTTGAAGGACTCCCATGGAATAGCAGTGTTCTTGCACTTCTAGGCCCAGCCGACCCCGGTTGATTGAAAGAAGTATGGTCAAGCTTAAGACCGTAAATAAGCGCTTCTTGGGAGGTAACCCAAGTTTTCTTTCCCTTTTCCATTTGTTTTTGAATTTTGTTTTTGAATAATTGAGGAGATTTAGAGAAGAAAGATCAGTGATTGATGGTTTTGCCAAATGTTTTCAGGTTAAGAAGAAAGGAAGAGCAAAAAGCCAAGGACAAATAAAGTCATAAAGAATCACGGCCCAGCCGTGATATCCATCACGGGCGTGATGAGAAGGACCCTGAAGATCAGAATGCATCACGGCCGTGACAGACCAGCTCCTATAGACCAGAATTGATCACGGCCTAGCGGTGATGAGCATCACGGCCGTGACACATTTTCCAACATCTCTTTCACTGGCATGTGAGCCAGCTCCCGCTACCACCTCGGTGAGTTGTTCCATTTTTCTCCTCTCTCTGACTTGATTATTTACATTGAGGACCATGTAAGTTTTTAAGCTTGAGCCAAGGGGTATTTTTGCAATTTTTTGCATTTTTACGTTTTTCTTGTTGCATTCATATAGGCATAGTTTGGCATGATCACATGATTAGATTGCCCTTTGCTTAGATTATGTATCCAATTGTGAGAACTTGGTGCCAAATAAATTGAGATAGTGAATTTTTGAACCCAATTTTTTATTCTTGTGATAGGCTAAAAATAAATATACTTGAGATGATCTTTTGATAGTTGATAATTAGCATGTGGTTCCTTAGATTTGTGTTTCTCATTGATTTTAAACTACTAAATGAGAGATTTTTGAGCCTAAAAGAGGTACTCACTAAATCTACCCCATTCTTTGTGATAGAGTGTCTTATTCCTCTTGGATTGTATTTTCTAGAACTTGACTTGAAACCGTTTTGAAACTTAAAACATTTTTTAAAACATTTTTGAAAATGATTGAGGCACTAGGTATTTTTCTGGCCTTTTGAGCTTTGATTGATTAAATGCTACCCCTTAGTTGCCCAATCTTGAGCCTAAAAGAATAAAATACTTTTCTTGGTATCTTGAAATATTTTGATGAATGATGCTTGGTATGGCACCTTTTAAAGTATTGCAAAAAGGGTAAAAAGGTAGTTTGAAAAATAAATTGTGTGATGAGAAAGTTGAAATATATATATATATTTCTCTTTAAGTTGAAAATATCCCCTTCTCCACATAAATAAAATAAAATAAATAAACAAAAAAATGGAGAAAGGGATGACAAAATAGAAAGGAAAGAAAATAAAAAGAAAGGAAGAAAGGTGGAAAAGTGAACTAAAAGCCCAAAAAGGTATTTTAGAAGGTTGTCATGCTTTGCATTTTTGATATTCTGTTTAGCCTTCTTGAATTTTCCTTTTCTTGATTTCCCCACCTAACAATTAATCCCATGGCCCCACTACAACCAAAATAAAAGACCTCTTGATTCTTATGTGTTTTCATTAATAAAGTAGAGATTTGGTTAATAGTCAAGCTTATGGTAGGATGCTTTCTTTGAGGAAATTGAGCGAATTGTCATATACCCTTAAACACTTGAGTGGGGTGAGAAGAGTGCCCGAATTAGTGAGAGACATGAATCTAGAAAACCTAAGCTTCTAATTGGACTTGAAATTGATTGTCTCTTGGTTTCTTAATTGAATATGCCTGTTACTTGGATTAGTTATTCGGGTTCTTGGTTCACTATCCATGCTCTGATTGTTTATCTTGTCTGGCCTTAGTGATTGCTTGAGGATAAGCAAAATCTTAAGCTTGGGGTGGTTTGATGAGTGTGATTTCACCTCATATTTCATCGATATTTTGCATGCATTTTCATATAGCTTAGGCATATTTAATTTGATTTTGGTTAGTTTTTACTTTGGAACGGGTAAGGCGGTTTTGTGGTGTTGTTTTGCAGGAATTAAGGATTAAAATGCTCAATATTAGCCATGATGGAGCTTGCATGGAGATGGGGCTTGAAAACTGAAAAAACCGAGCCAAATAGAGCCCATCACGGCCTAGCCGTGATGACCATCACGGTCGTGATCGAATGGAGCTTAAAAGAAAAATATGGAAAAGTCAGAACTAGTCAAGGCCAACCCGTGATGCCCATGACGGCTGTGACATGTCAGCTGAACCAGACCCTCACAGGCAGAACTGATCACGGCCTAGCCGTGATGAACATCACGGTCGTGACAGTCCAATCAGTGAAGCAGCGCCCAAGGCAGAATCCGTCACGGCCTGGACGTGATGGCCATCACGGTCGTGACGCGCAATTTTTGGATATGAAGAAACTGATTTTCATCTGAATTTGTATTTGATTAGGATTCAAATTACCCTAATCTATAAATAGGACAATTAGGCAGAGACTTGGAGGATTTTTGGGGCTGCCACACTTAGGCGAAATTAGGATTCTCTTCTCCTTCTTCTTCTCTTCTCTTAGGCTTTATTTTATGTTGTTGTTAACCAAGCTTGTCATCACCATGGCAACGCTTGAGTGGTAGCTTTATTTCTAGGGATTGGAGCTATGCCCGAGATCTGATTTATGTTATGAATTGATTTCGATTTCTTGTTAATTCGATCTTTCTTTAGATCTGATTTCTATTGTTTTAATTACTCGTAAATTCGGTGGCTACTTATTTGCGTGTCGCAGATATTCTAAGGAGGAACCTAGCGGTGAACTTAGGTATCGGATCTATAGAATCAGACTTAGGACTTAAATCACGAGAGTTAGAAGCGGTCCTTCGAGGATTCACGGATTGTCACAAAGCTTAAAGGGTTCGTTTTAAATTCAATTACCACGAGAGTAGGGATTGATTTAATCGGGCACGGTTTTTGTAACCCGAGAGGGAGCATTAGCTAATTTAGGATAAATTCGCCTTCAAAACAAATTTTGGTAATTGACAAGGAGAGGAGTTGATTCAGTAACATAAACAGCTTTGTGATATCCCAATTCCTAGGAATCCCTTTAGATCTGAAAAACCACAAATTGATTTACTTTCTGTTTTACTTGATTGCATTCTTTATCTGATTTTATAAGTTATCTCTTATTTCAAAAATCAAAACCCCTTTCAAAATCTTTTTTGTACAGTCCAGTTTAATCGATTTGATAATTAGTTACGATTTGAGATCACGGTCTCTGTGGGATCCCACCCCCCCCCCCCCCCCCCCCCTTGTTTCTGTCCACTCCTTTTATAGATGGAGGAGAGGGCTTCGGGCTTCTTCTTACCCAGCGGCTTCAAGGTTGGTCTTCACGAAATCTGGGGCTTGGGTGGTTCTGAGCAAAAATAGCGTGTGTCCAGATGGGGGCGGCGCGAGCAGCGGAAATGAGGTGATTTGATGTGAAGGTTGCGTGTTTGAAGAGAGAAGGAGATGGGGGGTTTTATCTGATGTGTAAGATGGGTTTTTTAGGGTTAGGAGTGGGGTTTCTAGGTTAAAATGAGGGAGGAGATGAGGAAGAAGAAGGACCAATGGGTAGAGGAGGCGCAAGGGTGGTTGGAGAGTGGGAGGACGAAAAGAGGTCTTGTCTGATATGTAAAATAGGGTTTTTTCGGGTTAGGAGAAGTAACTCAATCTCCTTTCTTTTTTTCGTTGATTGTCCTTTTCTCCTTCTTTTCTTCATCCTTTCTTCATTATCTTCTTCTTCTTCTTTATTCTTTAGCCTCCAGCCTGAAAATAAAATTGCAGTGGACGGAACCTCTTCGTCCAACAGAAACTTAGATATGCAAAAGTAGATATACACTGGACGGACCTCCTCGTCCAATAGAAGTTTTGACATGCAATGGACTGATCCTCCTCGTCCAACAGAAATTAGATGTGCAATGGATGGCCTACTCGTCCAACAGAAACTTAAACATGCAATGGAAGACCTACTCGTCCAACAGAAAATGCAATGGACGGTACTTCCCCGTCCAACAGTAAATGTGATGTACTGGACTGGACCTCGCCGTCCAACAACAAATGCAATGGACGGGACAACCCCGTCCAACAGCAAGTCCAATGTAATGGACGGGACCTCCCCGTCCAACAGCAAATGCAATGGACTGGACTGGACCTCGTCGTCCAACAGCAAGTGCAATGGACGGGACCACCCCGTCCAACATCAAATGCAATGGACGGGACCACCCCGTCCAACAGCAAGTCCAATGTAATGGACGGGACCTCCCTGTCCAACAGCAAATGCACTGGACGGGACCACCCCGTCCAACAACAAGTCCAATGTAATGGACGGGACCTCCCCGTCCAACAGCAAATGTAGTGGACGGGACCACCCCGTCCAACAACAAGTCCAATGTAATGGACGGGACCTCCCCGGCCAACAGCAAATGCAATGGATGGGACCACCCCATCCAACAGCAAGTCCAATGTAATGGATGGGACCTCCCCGTCCAACAGCAAATGTAATGGACTGGACTGGACCTCGTCCAACAACAAATTAGTTATGAGCCCCCTCCTTTCTTCATTATTTTCTTTTTCTTCTTTCTCTCTTCACTATTATTATTAGTCTTCTTGAAACATAATATCATTAGAATAAAATGAAGACGACAAAAATGGGTGTTCACAGGTATTAAACAAAATCACACATATTCAGAGAAGGTTTCTTTGGGGAGGGAGTGAAGAATGTAGGAAAATTTGTTGGGTAAAATGGGACGTGGTGTGTAGAGCTAGAGGAGATGGGAGTTTAGGAATTAGAAATATAAAAGCTTTCAACCTTGCTTTACTAGGGAAGTGGAGGTATTTTACAGAAAAAGAGTCGTTGTGGTCAAGCATCCTTAAGGTGAGGTATGAGGATCCTTCTAGTTGGGGAAATAAATGGTGTGAAAAAACAATTGAGGGTGGAGTGGCTTCATTGTGGTGGAATGATTTGGGTAGGTTGGAGGGGGGAGACTCACAAAAAGAGGGGTGGTTGTCCAATGGAATTATGAGGGCTCTAGGGAATGGAAAGAGTATTTCTTTCTGGAAGGAAAAATGGGTAGGTTTGGATGCTTTGTCAATCACTTTTCGCAGATAATATAATATTTCATTGACGAAGGATGCAAAGGTGGAACAAATGGGGTCTTGGAGATCGGGTGAATGGTGTTGGAATTTCAATTGGAGGAGAAGGTTATTTGTTTGCGAAGAAGAGTTGTTGGGCAACATGCTCGATACTCTGAACCAAAAAACAGTAAAAGCAGACAAGGAAGATGGTTGGAGTTGGTTGGGAAACTGCTCTCAAGATTATGCGGTATTTTCGGCTTACAAACTCATCACTGCAGTGGAAGATGGTGACCAAAACGGTTTGTTCTGGATGCTCTGGGAAACAGGGGCACCCCTGAAAGTGGGAGCTTTCTGTTGGAGGGCAATTCAAAACCGAATTCCCTCTGCCGCAAATCTGTTTAGAAGAGGAGTCTCAACCGGTTTAAGTTCTCTTTTGTGCTGTTTTTGCATAACAGAGATAGAATCTTGCAATCATATGCTATTGACTTGAAATTCTCATATTTTGTTTGGTTGTCCATGTATAAATGGCTGGGTATAGATACTGTTTTGGCAGGGGCTTTGAAGGATTTTCTTCTACAACACAATGGGCTATTCTTTGTGAGAGACAATTCTAAAGTGTGGAAGATGTTTTGGTTCGCCACAATTTGGTCACTGTGGCTACACCGCAATGATATCATCTTCAATCAAGATGCCTTGGACACTGAGAAGGTGATAGATCTGATTAAAGTTAGGGTATGGAGCTGGTGCAAGGCAAAGGGAAGGATGAGTGATTTCTCTTACACAGACTGGTGCCTAAACCCAATTTGCTGCATCCAATCTGCATGCTAGACAAAAAAATCAGTCTTCTGTCTCAATCTAAGCTTAGTTTTTATTTGGCTATGATTCAATGTCATATCCTATAAAAACTCTGTTTTTCTGGTTTTGTTACAATTTTGGTTGTTGTTCTTTTATCTTTTTTTTTGTTCTTTGGCTTAGGTTGTTTGTCTTGTAATTGTCACTTTTGATGTATATGAGTTGAGTACCCCTTGTACTCTATCTATTATACCTTTGGATTATCAAAAAAAAAAAAAAAACCTTGGACCCAGCCAACTTATGACCATGCACTATAGCTAGTAACTCGGTATTAAGGTTGGAAGTGAGCCCGCAGAAACCAGAGAAACCAATGAGCCATTCACCATCACAATTGCAAATAAGACCACCATAACCAGGGATTCCCAAGAGAGCTACCATCAACATTGATCTTCACAAAATCCACATCTGGAGCATGCCAAGAAACCAGCTAAGTTTGCTTACTATTAATAGAATCCCCATGGACTTTCACAACCGAAACCATCATATTATGAATGCTGTTTAGGATGTGTCAATCTTCCCATTTATTATCAGAAAATACCTCATCATTTCGGGCCCTCCAGATGAACCAGCAACTAATAACGAATAATTGACCTTATTCACCCAAATCATGACATTTAAACCAATCACAGTGGTTGTTAGAATTGAAATTCAGTTGCTGATAAAAATCAAGTCTATCCCAAATCCTCTTAGCTTGCAAGCAGTCCCTCAAATCGTGCAAAAGGGATTCACTATTGAAACCACACTTATGGCAAGAGGGATCATCAGTTATATGCCGAATGTTCCTGAACAGGTTAGTAGGCAAACTACTATGCATAATAAGCCATTAAGCCAAGCAAAGTACTTCATATTTGGACTTTATTATTTGTACCTTGCATTTTGCTATTTACACCTTGCATTGATTTTTTTAAAAATTCTTTTTCAAAAATACCCTTTTCTCTTCACAAAGACTCCTCCCCTACTTTCTTCTCTGCACCGTAACCCAGATCCAAACAGAACCCAAGAAGAAGCAATGTTGAATGAACATACTTTCTAAACAATGTTGAGGATGAAAATGAGGGCAATAACGACAATAATGCTCCAGACGGCGATGGTGGGAAGAAGGAACCCAACCAAAGAAATTCTCAAAAGAATCTGAAAAACAAAGAATCCGAAAAATCAAATCCGGAATCCATTCGAAAAATCAAACCCGGAAAGCATAGGTTAGAAAGAATCCAGAGAACAAAGTATCCGGAAAATCAATTCCGGAAAATCAAATCCGAAAAGTATATCTGGGACACGACCACCGAAACTCTGAGATGGAAAACGCAAATATCTTCAAGCTGCTGCTGCTCCTCTTCCTTGTTCGTGCGAATAGCGAAACGAAGGGAGTAACCGCAGCCTTGGCTGGGACACGACCACCAACGGCATCTCTCCCTCTTCTCCACCTACGGCGACCTCGAAGAAGCCATCGTGATCCTCGACAAGACCAAGCTGCAAAACCAAGACCATGTTAGAGAGAGAGAGGAAGAAGAACCAGGTGCAAAACCAGAAAGAGGGTATTTTTGGGGAAAAAATTTGGCAAAACCAAGCTGGAAGGTGTGAATAGCAGAGCCCTTCATATTTTCAGGAATTTTAGTTTTCCAAATCCAAGCCCAGTTAGTTACCTTAATTGGAATCCATATTAGGGGAATGAATATGATCCTGATGCAACATCCACCGGAAGGCACTCCTAGCTGAGTGATCTCCAGAATTAGAAGCACTCCAAATCAGGATATCTTCAGTGTTATCATCAATGAAAACAGATTGCGTCTCCAGTTTAATATCCTCGGGTAACTGAGTAGCTAGATTTTCAAAATGCCACTTTCCATCATAGAAAACATCCTTGATAAGTAACTGTGTATCATGAATACTAACAAAAGGAACATGGTTGCAGAGACAGCCTCTATCCAACCACTTATCATACCAAAGACTGATACACCCCTTGCCAACTCTGTTAATGAAACCATCTTTCAACAAATCAGCAGCTCTCCGAATAGAATTCCAGCTATAAGAAGCCCCAAGTTTGTGACTTCAATTCAAGATGTGAGAGTCAGACAGGTACTTATAAGAAAGCAACCGGGCCCAGAGTTTCTCAGGGTTGTGAATGATCTCCCAGACATGTTTCCCAAGCATAGAGATATTAGCTGCTCTGGCTGGATGGATATATACTAAGACCCCCACCCAATGGCAAGCCTTTCCACCCCAAATGAATTGGCGAATATTAGAGTCAATATTAGCACAAATCCCTTCTAGAAACCACAAATTCTGCATTGAGTAAATTGGCATGGAACTGATAGCAGACTTGGCAAGAGTGACCCTTCCAGCTTTGCTCAAGAATATAATAGAAATCATTTTTAGTGACTCTCCCTGAGAGAAGCTACCAATACTGTAAGTGTGATGAAACTCCAAAATACCCTCAAATTTAGTCACCTTCGACCTAGGAATGTTCTTAGAAGGAAGGAACCTAGATTTCTGGATACTAATTTTCATACCCAAGGCTAAACAAAAAGAATTAAGAAACTTTACTTCTATTGCTTAGTTTACAATTTTTTAAAATCATTTTTCTAAATGATTTGAATAGTTTTCACCTTTTCAATAGCCCGTGCTTAAGCTTTTATATATATATATATATATATATATATCAGATTTCTAATCATTAATAATAAAAAATTAGTTATATTGCACCGGGGTCGAATGAATTGGACATAGTCGAACAACGAGGTATATAAGAATGATTTCAACTCAAGAAAACTTTTTTGGTCTATAGTATTTTACATACCCAAAGACTACATATCTAGAAACAAAGCATAGAAAAATAAGGAAAAAAAAAATATGTACAAGTACATTGAAACAACTACTTCAGAGGCATGAAGCAAACAAAACCACTACGGATCCATTTCTACTTCTCATTTTCCAACACTAAACAGAGAAAAAATTCTCCAATCCAACAAAGTCAGGCGTTTCCTATTGCTATTTGCCAGTGAAGAACCTGAGACAAATTGCTTATCATTTGTCAGCATATGGCAATCAGATAGCTTGCACCCGCATTCTCTGCAACCCTTTTTTCTTTTTGTCATGATCATGGGGTTACAAAACTGAAGGTATCATTTTCCCTTCTCTAAAACCCTTCCCTCACTGGTGAGGGAAATAATCAATTGTAGTTCCATGCATTAACAGCAAAGGATTTTAACAATTCAGACAACTGAGACTTCCACATTTTCGGAAATTTTATGTTCCAAATGATTGTTATGAATGAAAATAGTAGCAATAGAAGTGGAAAGGAAGAAGAGGAAAGAGAATGGATTTAATGGAGTACATAAATGATAAAACTGTCCAGACATGACACTATATATTTGTTATTCAGGCAAATAATTCACACAAGATATCTATAATTCTTGCAGTGGAAATGTAGGATACATATATGTTCCAGACAACCAAATGTTTGCACCTCAAACTGTTTGCATTTCAGGATCAATTGATGTCATCAATAAATAACTATTCCCTTCTGTCAGGGACTAAAGAAGACAAACTGAGGGATTAGGTGAGTACAACTGATGCAAAGATGTGAGGTAAAACAGCCCAGCTGCATTGCAGCACCATATCATGCCATAAAAGCTGAGAGGCCTATATTGTTTATGTCGCCTATTCTCCAGTGACGTTTACTGCTTTGCGGTTCCAGTTAGCAAACTGTTTAGCTGAATAGCTGTACACATATTTTGGTTGCAAGTGTTATCAAGTATTCAATACTAGGGCCAGGTATGAATAAACTGAGAGTGCACATGTAGAACCATAAGTGAGGTATGAAGGAGATTGTGTGTAACACCAGTGAGAAACTTTGTTACAGGATTGGAAGTACATAATAGATTTAGAACCCACATAAAATAATTTAGGAGCACCCGAATATAGTCACCCCGGAAACAGCCTGATATAGCTTGTGATCTGCTCACGGCATATAGGACACTTTGATAATTTTGATCCACAGTCTCTGCAAGTCTGCAGAAGAATTGCTTAATAATCATCATGACACTTAAACCAATTTAATAAAAAAGAGTCATCTGTTTGGACTTTGGAATAGCTCACCATGTGCCCACATCCAAAGGCCAAGTTCTTTTCATTGGTAAGGCATACAGCGCATGCCTACATTTCATAGAAAATGTCGTCAGGTTTAGAAATGCAGAGTTGTGAGAGATCAGGTTAGCCATGCTAGACACACGAGACAAATTTTTTATTTTTCTATCCTCTCTAATCTTGTAACCAACTTCTAGATCAATTTTCAGTTACTTGATCTTATCAATGTTAATCTTAATGCAATCTCCATTATACTTGGAAACTTAGAGAAACAAAGATCCTTCAAAGTTTTGGCTTTGGGATTCAATAATTTTTTTTGAAGATATGAAATAGAGTACTGGCTCTTATGAAAACTGCAGATCCATTCTTATGTTTGGACAAAACATAGAACTGGATGAAAACCATTGATTTATATAGTGCCCTTGAGGGACCAAACTCACAAATATACCACCAACATTAGTTGTATAGGTTTTCTTCAACACCTCCAAAATGAAGT